>JAUDQA010000002.1:2400000-3600000 GCA_030407065.1 Armillaria nabsnona
GAACGACAAGGTCGACCTGGCCCAAAATATGGAGGATGGGGGTCCTCAGAGGGAAAGCACCTGTTTCTTGATGGAACACATTCTTCGAACGGCCACCCCATGAAGCCAAGGGACCTCTGAGCAGGAATCCCGCAATCGTGACCAGATATTTCCTAGAGCACCATGAGTAACTATTAATACAGATCAAGGGTCAGGAACTTACATAGGTGGGTGAGGTGCAACGCCGTTGGGGCAGAACGTCGGATAGAGATGCGGACGCTCCAACTATCGTAGGAGATGTGATCAGCTTCGAGGCAACAAACTGTATAACCCCACAAACCATAGCTGCGATCAGCTCGGCCATCGCTGCTCCCTGGCTATGGAAAGAAGTCTGGCTCAGCGAACTGCGATGATGTCGGTCTGGTTTCTGCATACCTAAATCCAAAGATAGCCTACGGTCGCATTTCAGTATGTCTATACAGTGAACTAGACAAAATACTGACCTCGAATCTGTTATTTTGGAGGGTCTCGCGGAGAAGGTCGAGGGAAGCCTCTATGCCTGGCATAGTGTTCCCTCCAAAATTATGAATCGTAAACCAACGGCGTGGGACACCTGGTCCTTCTGGGGAAGCCGTAGGAGTCGAACAGACTGGAGCGGGAATCTCTGAATTTGCGGCAGCGACAGCACCGCTGGGATCTGCCGGTGTCATCACCCAAGGTGCGTCCAAGAACACTAATCAGTATCATGAGTCAGTGATAAAGCCGTCTTGAAAGATGCAACGGTACTGACAGAATTCGATGTTGTCGTTCGCGCACTCCTTGATCGTAGATGCCAGCTAAAACCACAATCAGAAGGCACTCATCATAGAAGCGACATGATCGTATTTACCAGACGACTCATGAGATATGCGCTTTGGCCATAGCTATGAGGCCAGCATTGTCAGTATCAAGAACCAAGATAGCTGAGTACAACTTACCCATGAAGCATTAAGATTCTACGTTTTTCGATCGAAGACATGGCGGAGAGTAGTACCGGTACTAGATGAAGATGTTCAGTGTTGTGTCCACCTGCGAGGGGCTTATCGAGGGCCACAGGTCTTGTTCTCCTTTTATAAGGGAAAGCATGCCTCCCTGAACAACTGCCAACCCTCGGGCCCTGTCATTGCTCGGGATAGATGTAAAATTTTGGGGCAGGCTTGGATTGTATACGGGTAAATTTGCATTGAAAGACCGCGGTGATGCATTCAATGCGATTGATGTGACTGAGCGCTACAATAGAAAACGGGCTTGTTGGCCTACAAAACTCGTCCGGGCATCAGGACTAGGACAGTCCAGAAACAATGCGAATATCCCAGACATACCGCAACTTGGATCGCATCGATCGAATCCAAATTTAGACCAGAAATGAGATTGGTACTGAGCTGACAGCGGTAACTGTGACTTACGTTGGCCCCGCGCACATATCTCGTGCGCCGCGTGGATCCAATTCAGCACGAAATCATTTCTTAATTAGCAAGCGATGCGCGCGAATTCAGCAGCGGCATGTCCAAGGTCTGTCGGGTTTCAATGTCTTGCCAGTGATTGCCATCCAAGGCGATGTTTTGTTGGAGCCCGGTTCGCTCGGATATTAGGCATCCCTGTAGTAGAGTCCCCAACGCGACTAGAATGCATTATTACCCTGGTGCTATGTGAGTGATATGATTCCGATGTTTATTTACAAATGAAACCTAACTCCACGCAGATATTGAGGGGTCTGTGAAGGGCCGTCCGAACCTGAGCTGCGTAAGGTCAAGGTCCTTTGTTGCGGCTTGAAAAATATTGCTTATCAGGTGCCGAATAGACGACATTCGCAAAATAGAGGTTCAGTGTGAACTTCACTTACCTTCGAGGCCGACAGTGGTTAACGAGTCATCGACCTGTATTTTAGCTGCAAAGAGTCTAAAATGGGAATAGTGATATCTCCTCAAGATCAGAGCAAGTGAGCAACCCAGCATCTAGAATAGGAGGACTTGGTGGCGATGTTCTTGAATCCGACGAGCACAAGCCTCTAGAAACGCTGCGTACCACGGCGATGGCCGAAAGTTGGGGAGAAAATCATGATATATGGGGGCCAGGAATTCTGCAGGACTGAGGTATTATGGTCCCGTCGCCAGGAACATAATACACGGATGGCTACTGATCTGAAAGGATCTTTGTGATGAATTCGTGAAAAGGTTGCAAAAGCGTATCAAACAATTGCAACCTCTCAGGCCACCTCAACGCAATCCTGATACCCCGCATGGATCATCACAGAATGCTAATCAGAAAATGTCGCTTATATCACTGCACATTTTGTCCGGCTTCAAAAACTCGTCAGCTTTAGCCTTTCCATGAGCGGTTGGAGTCACAAGAGAAGGAACACAAACCAAGTTTAGTCCCGAGTCTCCGTTGAATTGAGGACGATCATTCTTTTATTGCGATTCCTCTGGGTTTCTTGTCGTCGTCCCGCTAGGGAAATGTCCGACTACGATTAGCGACAAAAGCGAACGTGGAACTCAAGCTAACCCAAGTTTGGTCCGGAACAAAATTGGACCGATGGCGGCCCGATATCTTTCGGCGGCCCGGATCGGACTTAGCTCTTCCAAGTTCAACTCGAGGTTCTGCTTTCATTGTGGTTCGGTTTCCAACGACAATTCCAGACGGAGAAACTGTTGGAAGACGTAGGCATAAAAACCGCTGCTCTTGGGATCCGATGGGAAGTTGGACACCGTATCGGACCACAATAGCTCATGGGGTTTGTGAAGATATCGATATCATCGAAGTATTCCACTGGGACAGGACATTCCGTAGTATTGCCGCGGCGGGCGCAAGTGTTGAGCATCCGAGAATTAGGACGCATAGAAAGAATGTCACATTCCGATTCGGTGGGGCCGTGGTCGAAAAGAGATACCAGACGGCGACGGTGCAAAGGTCGCTTCAAAAGTAGCTTCCAGACTGATTTTCAGGATCCCAAATTGGCTTATCTGGCCTTTCGATCTTACTGCAGGCTTATCTCGGAGAAAATGACAGCGCTATCTAACTCGACACGGATGAAACCAGATTGCGAAAAGCAAATTTTACATTAGCAACCGAAAGGATAGTCAAAGGATACAGCCCCAATGTATTGATAGAAGTACCGTCAGGTTCGACCAAACCATATCCTTTGATACCCAAGATCACACCGGGAAATTTTCAAATGGGCATTCAATTAAGGGTTGGTAGACAGGACTAGACGGTCCCCAGATAACATTGTCCGTATCAGCCCAAATCTTCTCTCATCAAGGTGTCGCAGAAGGGGCCTGCGTCCTGGCGAGCGCCTACATCTTCAGGGAAGTCCGGTAGAAGCAGCTTCTGAGATACGGGCTCTCCTTGTTAGCATTCCACAGAGCACCAGCGACCTAGGAACAATGCCCTGACATATAAGCTGAACGGTTCCATCGAATGTTCTGATACCCCGCCACTGTTCTTTACTATGTTTTAACCCGTACCCTTGCTTGTTCGACAGCCCTGTACATGTCTGCCGCGGCGCTCGATCTAAGGTTGAATGAAGATATGATTTTGGGAATCGCTTCTCGAGATAAGAGTAATTGTTCTTGTGGAATTGGGGACTTTGGTGGTGATTTCTTTGGATCTGACGATCCTGCATTTGGTGGTGATGACAGAGCTTTGGGGAGATAGTCGTGATATATTTGGTCAAGGATCTTGCTGGACTGAGGTACTATAGTTCCATCGCTAAGGAGAGCTTTCAGGTACTGGGAAGCTCGGTACGCTGCATCACAATACAAAAGCCATCAGACCGCGTGAAGGACATGATAGCTAATGGGTACGCACCTCTGTAATGCGACCACGATCTCCATACACAGAAGAAGAATGGTAGGTTAGGTATGACGGCTAAAGGAGACCGGATAAGTTTCAGAGCAATCTAGAGTTCGGAGCGACGCACGGATGATCATGAAGGGTGCGGTAAACGGAGCAGCAATCATCCAGATCCAGAATCCTTTTCTATGCCGTGGTTCCCGGTGCTCAAGAAGATCCAACAGATGAGCGAGGGAAGCTTCTCCGGAGATTATTGAAGGAGGATATAGTAGGGGTATCTGGACGGTTTGCTAAGTAGTAGTTGTTAGGAGACGAACAAACGACGAACCTGCACCTTGACAAGAGACGATTCTTTCCTTCCCACCTTGCCCGAGAAATCGGGATGTAATACAGTCGGCCCTATGGAAGGGTCAACGCCCTTCAATGCGAGTTCCTCAAAGTCTATCCTGTCCACGACGCGCTCGCCGTACTGGAAAACTTTCAGCTGTAGGATGTTAACGTAAGGAACGTATACAGGGAGTTGATCCGGTAACAAGCACCTTCCAGCTTCCCTCCTTTGCCTTCCCGAAACCCGCCCAAGTGTCGGCAGCCTTGTTTTGGGCCCAAAGTAAAAGACCTCCTTCCGGCATCCATCTAGGCCGCCCAACGCTCGACTCCTGCGGCCGTGGCGGATTGAGCTGAAACTGGTAATAGGTCATGATATGCGGTCGCGGTCTTAGTGTAATTGGGGTAATGGAGGGTGGCGGTCGGCGAAGAGGCATTGAAATGATACGCAACATATCGCCTTTGCCCATTTCGGAGAAAAACAAACGGGGTTACTGGCGGGGTGATTGTGTCGCAGTCCGTGCACGGGAGTAGGAAGCAAAAAATTAGGCGCGACGGATATGACGAAGCTGTATGGACGGCACGACATGCCGCTCTACGCGTACGCGCTATTTCACATGGTCAAGTGCGCTAAAATTCGGAAAGTTTCCAAGGATACCATCAATACAAGCTTGCATATCATGTTTTTCACTTTCCATGGTCAAAACATGGTACAAAGCCTACTTCTCAGGTCACTCAGCTGGACTTTGGATTGTCAGTATGGGATAGTACTAAAATAACAGACAGTAAAGTATTGATACAAGTTGCCATAAGATAATACGTGTACGTAGCGAATTATCAGTGTTCAATAGAGAGCATTAAGCATTTCGTTATTTATTTAACCTTCCTACACATATGCAGGTCTTTCTGCTTAGCTGAAGGCCAGCGTTCCTTGATTTCTCTCCGGATCTGTCATACGGTGGACGCGCACAGTCTGACCTATCGTAATACTCGTCATGTCTTGTGGCGTGATCAGAATGTACTGCTTCTTGTCGGACTGATTAGCGGTTTCAATCTGGAAAGTCCGTCAGCAGCGGCACTTAGAAGGAAAGGAGAACCACTTGCCATCATTTTCATAGATATCCGACGATTGACAGCATCCATAAACACATCAAACTCGTCTAAGGAGATACCATAAGCAACAAATAAGACACGACATGAGAAAGATACAAACCAAGGCAACGGAGTGGACACCCTATCGCCTCCCACAACGACAAAAGCAAACAAATAGTAGAGAATGACTTTTCGCCGCCGCTCAGAGAACGTGGATCTTTGTCCCTGGAACCTTGTGTGGCCGCAACATCGTCCGTCTGGACCTAGAAGGGGATGAGTCCGCTGTGCTGGGGACAGTACTATCAGTATACCTTGAGTTGCAACGTGCCCTTGTCATGGTCAAACAAAACCTTCCCAAAGTAGCCTCGATGAGAGAGATTGTATTGGAATACCAGTTTGCACCGAACAGCGATGTGCAAGCGGAACTCTTGCCATCTGTTCAAACGGGCGACTAGAGAAGCCTTCAATCTCTGAAAAGTACTGATCAGCAATGACCCTTGGGTATGGCGCCTGCTCGTATTACCTTGTTCAAGGAGACCATTTGCTTCAATTGGCTCTCCGCGGCTTCGAGATTTGCCCGAGTCTTGTTGACCTCCACTGTCATTTCATCCACCGTTGCACCGTGCCTGCAGGGGTGAATGGGACGCCGCCAGGTCTAGTCAGACAGAAACGTACCTCTTCTCTCTCTCTTTTAAGGCTTGTTGAACAGAGTCCAAATTCCTCTGAATCTCGTCTGATCGCCGAGTAGTCTCAACACGGTCGCAATAGTCAGCTGCTTTCGCAGTCCAAGCCTGGGGAAATACTCGTCAATGCCAATAACACGCTAGACTGATGTGAACTTGCCTCAAACTCCTCCTCCAGAACTTTGGCCGCCTCGTTGACCTCGTTGACCTTGGTTTGCTCTTCCGCAAGCTTAGCATCATAGTGCTTGATGCTATTCTGCGCTTCCATGCGCTTCTCTGCAGCTTTCTCGACCTTGGCCTGAACGTGAAAAAAAAATCGTGAGTATCCGGAATCAATGTCGGAACACGCAAGCCGGGTCCTCACCTGAACCGCTTTCTGCCTCGACTCGAATTCTTCCATGTCCTTCTTAACGCCGTTCAACTGCTCCAATAGACCCTTCTGCTCTTCATCAATCTCGGCTTTGCGAGCGATGTGATCCTTGAATTGTGCTTCGAGGTTCTCCTTTTCTTCTTCAGATTCCTACAGGACATCATCAGGCCTCATCAAACATACACAACGACGACGAATGCACCTTTTTCGAAGCTTCTAACCCAGCAATGTTGGCAGGCATGTCCTCCTGTACGGCCTCCTGCAACTGGCGTAGTCTATCCTGGGCGATCGATATGGCCCGACGAGCTTGTATCTCTTCTCTCTTGTGAGAGCATGGTCAGTCAAGGCACTGCCTACACACATAAGAGAGTCCAACTTACCGCCTTGACATCATATGCACGTTTGCCCGTCATGTACTTCTGCTTCAACTCGTTGACGCGCTGAGTGTGGACCGTGACCTCGTCCTCATATCGTTTCCTTTCGCGTAAGTAATGCCTGGTTTGGATAAAGACGTTAGTAAAGTTGATGAATTTTGCATCAGGGCACTGACTCTTTCTCTGCGGCAGAATTTCGACCACTCAACAACAAACTGGTGGCATCGTTCCTTTGTTTGGGCAGTGGGGAAGTCGATTCGCCGCCTTCTCTATAGAAGTTCGTCAGAACGTTGTCATGATCAAGCAAGAGACACAAATGTGGCGTACGGGTAGCGTTTGAGAAGATAGCCATCTGCTGTCCATGCTTGACCACCACCGTGAACTTCCCGCAATATCTGTTCACCTTCGCGACGTGTTTTCGCCAAAAACATACTGCAAATCGTAGCAATCTCAGCGATAGTAAGATGGGACAGAAAAGAAGGTATACCGCTCGATGCCTCTTTGATTAATCATGATACGAAGCACGTAGGGATCAGAAATCTGTTGAGATTATTGTCAGTGAACTGAAGTGTTAAAAAGAGACATTACATACATCGAGCGCGCGAAGCACAGTAAGCATATGCGCAGGTGGCTCTCCGCCGCTGTAATCGAATATGTCCTTCGGTGCTACAAAGATGAGGAGATTGGGGCTACACAGGGAAGTTTGAGAAACGCAGGGGATCGAAGGAGATGAATGCACTGACTTCCCCGACTCGACAAGAATTCGTTTGAGCGATTTGAGGTCCTGCGCATCAGTAACGGCGAAAGCGGTTAACATGCCACCAAGCTGTCTGCGTAGCAAGTCTGCCCATGACTCAGGGTCCCGAACCTTGACATGCACACCCAACGGGCCAACAGGCTGATCGCCGACCCATCTCGCTCGCCTGATCCTTTCAAGTACTTGTGGAATATCCCGGCCGTAGGCAGCATACTGGTTCTTATCTTGCATCTCGCAGTTCCGAACCATTCCATCGCAGCGGACAATATTCTCTCGCATCTTCTGGACGTCATCACTTGCCCTTTCACCCTGAGCCTTGGTCTCCCGGTTCTCGGCGTCAATCTGATTCTTGGTTTCAACCAAGGTCGGCAAAGCGGCCTCAGCTTCTTGAAGAGACATACGTGCATGCTCCAGCTGACGGCTGGATTCTTCTCGTTTAGTCTGCGTGTCTGCTTCCATCCTCCGTGCCTCGTCATCGATCTGCTTTTGGATGAGTGCGATTGATTCTCGCGCTGCCTTGAAGGCAGTGTCCATTTGCTTTCGCTCACTCTACGAAAGTGAGCACACAAGTCTGAAGACCCTACGACACACTTACCGCTAACTCGTTGAGAAGGCTTCTGTTGTTCCGCATGTTCTCGGACAACTCTTTCTTTCGACCCGCGAGATGATTCATATTGCCCAACGCATGGAACTCTTCGTCACAGCGAGCGACAGCGGCCGTCTCCGCCTCAAACCTGGCCTTGACAAGAGAAATTTGTCAGTCAGTCAAATCACGGGCCAAACCAAGTGACTACGAACTTTAGCTTCTTTCAGATGCTCTTCAATTTTTGGGATCCTTCGACCCGTCTTGGCAGCGTGCTCGACAGCCTTCGTCATCTCAGCCTCCTTGTCGTGGACAAAAGACCAGGCTAACTCCTTCTTGAGCTCATCAACCTTCTTTTTTTGATCGCGAGCTTTAGTCGCCTCTTGGAATCGGGCCATAGCTTCTTTACAGGCAGCACGCAAATCTGGAAGCACTGCTTTCTTGGAGTTGAGAACCTTGGTTGTATGCTCGATGTTCTCGAGACAAGTGGTGTACTCGTCCGATAATTGGGAAAGCTGGGTACCGCGAAGAAAGAACTACCAAGTGTTGGTAAAACTATTAATATCGCTTGTAGGAGCATACCTTATACTTGTCGGTGGGATGGGAAGCACTCAAGAACTGCCTTGCTGCATCTGGACACAGTTTCAAAAAAATGAACAAGTCGGCTAATTCAAAATTCAAACCTTGCGTCAGAACATTCATAGGATTGTCAACCTGGATGTTCATATGATCGCAAATAGCAGCGAGCTCTTCTTTCTTCGTGCTTATGACTTTGCCGTCTTTGCTTTTGATCTTCCAGGAAGAATTACCTTCCTTGGTGAACTTGCGAGTAATGACGATAGATTTCCCATATTCCTTGGGCTTGTATGCTTCTTCACCTTGATTTTTTATCTGAATCGTTACTTCGGAAGCGCTGGACCGTCTCAGGAAAGCCTGACAGGCATAAATACAATGAACTCACGGTTGTCCTTCTCGAATGAAAGCTTTCAGACCACTTCCTCGGCCTGTGGAATTGGCTTTACCGCCAAGCGCAACCGTGATGGCCGAAAGAACAGCGCTCTTCCCGCCTGAAAAAGTGAGATGGAGGCGTCCAGCGAGACATGGGCATACGCACTTCCATTGTGACCTAAGACGCGAGTTCAGCAAAGAATGGATACATACTTCTTCAACATACCAATAATAAAGTTGATCTGTGGACCGAAGCTGAAAGTCAAATACTTGTGGCACATGAATTGATGCATCTCTATGGCTTCGATGATTCCATGTTCAGCAATACCCTGCAGTGACGCTTAAGTGGAATGATGAGATGAGAAACTGTGGACGTACGCCAGCGACTTTCCGCTTGGACTCCACTGCAGCCCTAATCTGCTCTTGATGCATTTCCTCAAACTGCTCATCGTCGATGCCGTTTTGGTGCATATCATCCTCGGCGTCGGAGCCTCCATCGTCTTCATTTCGACGCGCCCTTTCTTTTCCTTTGCTCGTACCATTTTGACGCGTCTTTTGACGCGTCGGGGAGGAAGATGCCTCGTTGTACTCGTCGGTACGGGCCCGTTTGGAAGCGGGAGTACTTCCAGCAGAGTCTTCACTGTCACTCTCGACTGTGACAGGTCGTTTCGCCATTGAATGGAGTGTAAAGAGTAGAGACGGTAGTGGCGGCCAAGACGTTGAGAGGCAACGCGAGTCACACGACAACAGCAGCAAATATCGCCACAGCATGCACGTGACTATAGTAAGTTTGGGACCCTCGGGCCGGCGGGACGTACGTCGCATACCGCAGCTACCTTTGATACACCGTGTACACGTCGACAAGTGGACTGGCCATTGCCGTCAACCGACAGTGGTCACAACCATGCTTGCATTACTCGTAATGACAGCCCTCTTGGGTGTATCATCCTTTGCGTGTGGAGTTTTACCGCTATCCTTTACATTTTCAAGTATGTCTGTTACAATCAAAATGCCGTCTGTTCTTGTGTACTGCGACTCACATTCAACATAATAGAAAGTCATTTGCTTCCTCTTACATTGGTTGGGACAGGTCTACTCCTCGGAACTGCTTTGGGAGTGATCATACCAGAGTATGTCACTTCTCCGCCATCGTGGTCTTTTATTGATGTCTGTAGAGGGATAGAAGCTCTTGTAGAGGCCCAGATTGATCCTAAGCTTCTGTCGTCCCGTGTGGCCCTTTCATTACTCTTTGGGTTCACATCTATGCTTGTAGTGGAGCAATTTGTCTCTCCACATTCACATTCTTCGCCGGACGTTCCAGCCATTCCGTTGCATAATCACGACACTTCGAGCGTTGAATTCGACGCTGAACTAGGGGAACTGGAGAGACAAGAGGGCATCTCTCGACCTGGCTATGTTCAAGTTGATGGGAATCCTCGGAGTGCTGTTGTCATTGGGGCAAAAGCACGAGCCTATCCTCTTACATTTGGACTGGTAATACACAGTCTAGCGGACGGGCTTGCGCTTGGTGTCTCCCTATTCCCTAGCAATGAAGACGACTCTTCCCGTCTTTCTCTCATCGTTTTTCTTGCCATCATGGTTCACAAAGGTGATCTCTCGATGGTGTCCTTGATCACGACGCGCGTTATTCATCCAATCCGTACTTTTAGCGCCTACATCTTTAGCTTTGACGACTTCGCTGCTGGCCACATCGCTTCCTCGGCCTGACTGTAAGAAGCACCTTGCCGTTTTCAGCGCTACAACGCCGGTGGCCACATTTGTCACTTATGCTTTCTTGTCTTTCTTTGGCGCTGGAGATCATGCAGATTGGACAGGCCTTGCGTTGCTCATCTCTGTACGTTGTACGCCATGTCTGGACTCCTGCTGGGCTCATAATTTGACTACTTCAGGGTGGTACTTTCTTATATGTCGCCACTGTTCTTCAATCAGTATCAGATCACTCCGGTTCCGAGAATGCTTCGGAAATTCACAAGGTCATGCGGGTCACTCTTATAATATTTGGCATGTTGGTGCCATTTACTCTCAGCTCTCTGTTAGGCCATGGCCATTAAGTCGAGGGCATTTAGGGAACTACGTTGTGCATGTACTCAGTATACCAATATCCGAGTGACTGCTATACATACTGTGAATGAGGACTACAATAATGCTACAGGTTCTACGAGTTTCCATATACTGCATCAACCATCATTCCTTCATAATATCCTGGCCCTGGTTCTTGTACTTTGCCAGTTGGTTTCGCCACGGCTCCCATGACTTGCTATACTTTTTTAATAGGCTTCCCAATTCTTCGCGCTGCTCTCTCTGTTCAAATCGATTAGAGAAAGGAGGCGCTTGCACGTGTATAAGGTCTTACAATATTCCATGGCATCTCGCCACCATAGACATCAGTAAACAATTCTCCAACTTCACAGAGGCTAACAGACTCTGCCCTCTTGAATTCTTTCATGACGTCTGCTTTTAACTTAGCCTTCAGAGCATCTTCGGCTTCCGCATCCCACCATCCTTGGGATTCCATAAAGAGCCGAAATCTGACTATGGGATTATCAATGCGTTTACGGTCTTCGACTTCGGATCTTGCCCGATATGCGAATGAGTCGTCCGAAGTCGAGTGATGTCCTACTCTGGAAACAATTCAATGGTCAATTAACGACCTCAGCTTGAAGGCACACCTATAAGTCATCGCCTCAACCAAGGCCGGACGTCCTTGCTCTACACAGCGCCGCCTAGCCTCCTTTACAGCGGTCATTACGGCAAGAACATCGTTACCATCCACACGGATGGTATCAATGCCATATCCTGGTCCTCGACTGGCAATACCATCGCCGTTGTACTGTTCCGTGCTGGGCGTACTGATGGCAAATCCATTATTTCGGACAATAAATATGACCGGAGACGGGATCGTGGATGCTAACATAAGTCCAGCATGAAAGTCTGTCCCACAAGAGTTAGCAGACGACGAGGCTTTATAGAGTTACAACCCACCGCCTTCAGATGCAGCACCTTCGCCGAAGAAGCAAGCAGCGACTGTGCCTGAACGCATACGGCGGAGAGCATACGCGACGCCTGCTGCCTGGGGAATTTGTGTAGCAAGGGGCGAGGAAATAGTGTGGAAGTGATGTTCGGGAGATCCGAAATGCTACAAATAGATGGATAGCGCTGGGATGAAACATCTAGCTTATACTCACGACTGGCATTTGTCTGCCTTTTCCCGACATGTCTTCATGATTCCCAAAACACTGGGCGAAAACTTGTTGAATCCCGAAATTGCGCCACAACAGGACACCCATTTCGCGATACTGGCCTGTATTCGGAATGTAAACATATGGAATAGGAGCGATCTCATGTTTTGGCTAACCAAGAACTCTAGGGGGGCCATCAGAACGCGAGTATCAGCGCGCTTGTGAAACTTACTCGTCATCCATAGCTAAACCAGCCGCCGCACCAGTTATCGTAGCTTCCTCGCCATACTGGATCAAAATAAACATGGCGCTAGCTGTGACACCCGGAACTATGAACTAACCGTAGTCATCTAGAAGGGGCGCATCAGATCCTTGCTATGTCATGGGTAATGAATGTATAACACTGACATAGAACGATATCTTTCCCTGTCGCTGCACATTATACAAAATGTTGTCAAGGGCTGGTAGTAGTTGCATGTTTTTGTAACTGTTGTTACATCGGTTGATGGTGCAAGGTGTGGCGTGTGGCACTCACAGTCTTTGTGCTAGCTGCTCATCAATCTAGGCGACGAAGCGCGGATTATGGATCGTATTCCACGAGTAAATGTAGGCTTAGCATACCTCTATGGTAGAGGTCGCGTCCAAAAGCTTGCCAGCGCTATCCAGGACTCGATAAGTCGAGATTTGCTGCCCATTGGACGTTACAGTGTTGAAGAACTCGGGTCGAGAAACAATTGGGGACTGGGAATGAGGCAGACGTTCCCGTGGTTGACTGTAGCTTCTCGAAAGAAAAAAATGGGATCGCTTAAGGACGGAAAGCCTTCTTGTGGTGGTCGACCGGAGCATAGCAGGTACTTCCCCGCCAAGTTTGGTTCCCCGCTTTCGTCATCAAACTCGGACCGGTTGTGCCGAATCAGCCGGTAAGAATCGCAGAATCGCGACTCCCGAGATCCCCTATTCTTTCACTTTCTTTCATCGTAACCAACTCTTTCACTCAGTTGCATCCGCCAATCACAATCTACCAATCACAGTTCGGGAATGCCGTTGAAGAATGTTGTAGCTCTGCTCCAGGCACTTCTGATAGCCGTCGCTATGCATATCATGTGCCATTAGTTCTAACCGGCTGGCTGAATCATTTCTGTGTTTGTTTCTCACTACCCTGGTGTCTCTGTGGCTAGTCCACGACTCAGACGGCCGGTCCCCATGAACTAGTCCCCTCTTTATCTTCTCTCATGCTGGTCGTCATATCTGCTCTTCTGCTAGGCGTAGCGGCCTTGGGATCGCAGGCCGTCCTCGCAAAAACATTTAACTTCAAGTTCGACAATGATAACATAACCCAGTGCGCTCCGGTATCCATCTCGTTCCAGGGGAGCGACATTCCTGCGGATTCTATCCCTGTTAATCTCACTCTCCTTCCCCTCAATGCACCACCTATCGCTATACCCATACCCAATGCGGCAATAAACTCCTCCGGGGTTTATGTCACCTTTTTCCCACTCAAGGCTGGCACAACATTCATCGCTTCTCTCGATGATCAGGACGGTGACAACAGTGCCCCCGTATCTGACTTATTCAAGGTCCTAGATTCAGACGACACGTCCTGCCTTCCTCCCGATCCTGATGGGAAAGCCTTGTTCATCTACGATGATTCTGTAGATCAATGCGGTAATTTTACCGTGACATACACTACACAAGAGGCCCCGTCTGTCCGTCTACTGAAGCCAAGGGGCCCATCCTTCTTGCTACAGCAGAGGGACGATGATATAATCGCTAAACGGGCCATTTACAGCATGAATTTTTCGCGTCAAAATGATGTCGTATTGCTGTTTGACAGTGGGCCTGATCAGCAGAATACTTCGTCTCTGATAATGGGCAAGTTCTGGACTATCCTCGCCTCAGATGTCTGATCTGACCTCAGGTTTTTTCAGTCTCTGGCGATACGACAACGTCAAAGGACTGCCTACCTAAGATTAACGGAAATGGCAACGAGACCAGCAGTCAAGACAACGGTATGACTACCCAGTCGGCAGTTCCAATGTAAGTCGACGCCAGGCTGGAACTCTTCTCTTATATTTTGATGACTTTGAAAGGAATGTTGCTATTGGCGTTGGCGTAGGGTTAGGATTGGTGGTTTTGATATCGATTCTCATCGTCCTCTTTATCATCCGTGAGAGGCGGCACCGCAGGCAGCGATTGAAACGCATCCCCTTTGTTCCAGATTCTCCTTACAAACGACGTTCATTTGGCTTCACAGAGAAAGAAGATTACTCTGCTTTTCGACCCCCGGAACTCCAGCGATCAGACGGTGTCGTTGTGGACCCGCCTTACGCCCTTGCAAATTACTCTCCGTCTGTTTCGAGCTTTTCCCGTGGCAGTGGGCAGTCATGGGACATCGTCAGTCCCGGTCAGACAAGACGTGGGTCCGATAGAATCACCCCCATGAGCAGGTCTACGAGCCTAGATATTGAGGGAATGCTGAATATGGCCACAAACCAAAACAACACTCGGCCTGCCAGCTCAGGAGCGCGATCCGAATCGTCATTTGGCAACCTTGGCAGTCCCACGCTCACTCATTTGCGGTCAGGAATCCCGGGAAATCCTACTTCTTCTTCTATCCCAGGCCCACCCCTTACCTCTGAGAGTACGCGAAGCTCCACCGTATCCGCTCATGTCTCGCATGCCTCCTCCAACTTTGTGATCAAACCCCTTCCGCAAGCCGTTGTCGGCCTACCATCGTCTCCTCGAAATAGAGCCTTGACGCAGCTATCCTCGAGCCACGACAGCGGATTGCCCGGCATTCCATTAACTTATAATCGGGATACTATCTCGAGCTGGGGAAATGTTACCGGGTTGGCCAAATGACTGCTATGTCAGGTGCGTCGAATTCCTATTACAGTGCGAATACATATATGATGCCGCATTGACAGGATGTATTTATGGATGCGTGTCGTTGTAACTATCTATTTCATGGGTCATTGACCAATCATAGTCGGCTTGAAGCCACCTTTTTGATTTCATTAGCAAGTTGAATACGTTGCAATCATGTACCTTTTCGTTTATGCGAATAGTGTAGGTCCTCTTCGAAGTGACCATCTTTAAACATCCCACAAGATGTCACCCATAGTAGTATCTATCTGTCAATCATCCGTACTGACACAGACTGAACAGCTGGTGGATAGTACACTATCCTCAAGTACCTAGCTATCCTTAGGCAGCTTCTGAGCCTCCTGGCGCGCTTTCTTTCGTCCCCCCATCATTAATGATACATAATCTGCACCTCCAAGCAGCGCCTCATTGCTCCCCCCCTTATTCCCTACTTTGCTTTTCAGGCTGGCCCTTTTTTTAGCATGTTGTACCTGTTGCGCATTGTTCGCCGAAGAACCAGTGTCCAACGCAGAGGATTTCAGTTTCTTCGGCTACGAGAAGAAGTTGACAAATGCTATAATATAGACAATGTCTACTTACCACGCGTTTAGCGACTTTTGCGCTTCGGCCCATGATGACAATTTGAACTCCGGATTGATTTCGGAGGCTGCTTGCTTGGACGAAAAACTGGATAAGAAGGGAACGATGAGATTTATAGTCTTGGTTTGCGTCTCGACGTACACTTTGAGTTTAACAGTCACTTCAGTTGCTGACCCAGACCTCGATGACTGGCGGTGACATGGATGCTCTGAAAAGAGTCTACGGCGATCAATGATTAACACGGCGGCATTTACCGAGAGAAACTCCTTAACAACAGAATTGCAGGGACGCGGGGAAGTAAAAATTCGAAAGTGAAATCGAAGTCTTGGATTTGCGTTCATTCGAACCATGGGCGATTCCGCATTTTTTCCATTTTTGATGGTTTTCCTTTGTTTCACACTGTCACATCGTTCACAAACTTTTCACAGCGGGGACGGCGCGTGTTGGGTCCCCACAAGGCGCCAGGCTCGCTTATTCTCTTCTTGACGTACAAGTTTCAAGGCGTCGAATCCAGAAAAGAATACTCCGAGTTTCCATCTCTTCATTGCATCGTCTTCATGGAGATTTCACCACAAGATTCTTTGTCAATCCTTTCTGCTTTGTCCTCCAGGATCGCCCAATCTGATCTTCACGATATTCTTCAGCAATCCGTTCGTCGGAATGCGGTAGTTGGGCATCGCGTTTCTGAGGAAAGGTCCGAGCTGTTTTCCAAGGCGGCGTTAGACGCGGTCGCGTGCATGTGCGTTGACAAGCCCCATGGGCAGTCTGTAGCCGTGTCCTATTCACACCATCCAGATCTTGTCTACGCCTGGGTGGCTACCAACTCAACGGATGGAAATTCTACCCCGCAGGCACTGGAGAAATATATCCGCTCTGTCTGGGACATCCTCGCGAATGCCCCACAGGTCAAGGGACTGTCAGAAAGCCCCGCACTCTTGCTGAAACTCAGCGGGCTAGTGTATGGACGCTGTTTTAGGAGGATCTATCACCGCGTCAGCAAATTCCATGCTGATTTCCTTGCAATCCTTAAACACGCTCGTACAATGGATCCACCACCAAAGAAGGAGCACCTCGACTTCTTGGAGGCGGTCCAGGAGATCATCGTCATGCTTCGTGAACTGTGCAGGATAGACAAGGCGCTACCTGACGAAATCTGGTTGTCGGTCGCCAAACTCATGACGTCCCTTTACACTATCACCTCTCCGTCCGCGTTTAAAATATTTTTGGCTGTCGGTTTTGAAGAATCAGAGACATATCACAACCAGAACGAAAGTATGTTGCGTCGCTGAATACTCGAACATTTATTGACTGCTTACTCACTCTACGTTAAGGAAGAAATAAACAGCCATTCAGCCTCACACAATATATAAACACGTTGATGGAAATCCAGCTGCGTATTGATGTTCTCTTCGACATCGCTGCGGCACCTCGAACATGTACCATTTTTAAAAAGAAACTCCGAGTAATCATCGTTGAACCACCGCCCTTCATCGGTCCCATGCGCCATAGTCGAGAGACCTTATTCAGATGTCTTCGCAGCGCCTATGACAGTGTACATATGAACACGGAGACAGAGAAAGGCGACATGGAGAACCGATTGAACGAGGCCACTTCCCAGTTTCTGGACGACATAAGGAGTTACGATGTCACCGCATCTTCACAGGGACACTGCCCAGAGTCAATCTTACTTCTACATCACCATAATCAAAATAATGACCTAACGCCATATCCTTACTTCGGCACTTCTACGCCACCGTGTTATGGCTGTGTGGTATTCTTCGACGCATACAACTCTGTCGTAACTAGGGATATCCGATGGTGCACTCGACGGACTCATCATCATGTACGCCCTTGGTCCTTACCCGGAAAATTCGTTATCCGGAATGGTGTCGAATCAAACAGTAAGGTCACAGACGCACGCGTCCAGCAGGGATTCTTGCATACCGTCAAGTATGCTGTTGGCTCTATTATACAGCGGGTGAGTCAACCGCCATCACCGGCTCCACCTTTGGAGGCCGGGGGCAAGGAAGGGGTGTCATGCGCTTTGATTCCTTCGAAGACTCAGGAGGGGACAGCTCAACTAAACCAACCAATCAAATTGGCTTCGAAAGAGAAGGAGGGGTAGTTGTCTAATTCGGGAGCAAAATTGTACGTCTGTTTGCTGACTTTCTGTTCAATAGTTAATGGATGTGGAACTAGTCATACGCTAGAACTCGATTACCGTTTTGTTTGTCATGGACTTTGGTAGCTTAGATTTCAGGTGATAACGTGCATTCTCCCAGAAGACCATCATTATATCGATTCAGACGATGGGTGTAATATGATATAGCATTAGATAGAGTGCCACATGCCGTGCGGTTTCATCATTCGGCGCCGCCACTGGCAACAGCTTCTGCTACACTCGTGCAAGCCAGCAGCTCGCGAATTTCAGGCTGTCCAGTATAAAACCATGATACTAATGCCTGTAGACAAGGATCAGACCAGCCATAGGGAGTCAGTCTAGGACTCACTATCATCGCATAAAATGACACCATCGCGAATCCCTCAGCCCAATTTGTCTTGGCATCTGCCGTCACGTAGTTCACTAGGAAACACGCTGCAATCGTCAATGCGACCTCAAATGTATCTTTTCACTCGTAAATTAGTCCTCAGAATGTAAGCGCGTCTCCGCAAGGAAAAAACGTACCGAACAGAAGGGAGAAAGGTCTGCCCGTCCACCATGCCAGAAGAACGATGAATGGCATCCAGAACAGAATAAATTGGATAGACAGATCGATGGCCCGAGCTTTGGCTACTGTGTTCGGAGCTGAGGGCTTTCCAAGGTAGTGCCGGAAGAGGTATCGGACAAAGAACATCATCGCGACAGCACCGTCCGCAGAGAAGGATACAATCGGGAGGAGGATAAGACCAAACCACCTAATCGCATTGTCAGTCTAGAGATATGAATACTCGTACATGACTTACTCTTGCTCAATGTTTGATTCTTCTCTCACGAACTCGATACTATCAACCAGCTGCAAGCATATAAGCGAACGACGGCAGTATTTGAATGCTTTCGACGTACCCATTCCGCCGTGGCGGCCATCAAACCGATTGTGATAATCAGCATGATGATACAGACCCATTGACTGACTTCGGGCTCCTTCTCCGCCAATTCTTGCTCCCGTTCTTCCATCTCCTTGGGGGCATTCGGATGCAACCTCATGGCATTATTGGCTCCAGGTGGATTGTGCAAGAAAATTCGAGAGCAGATGTACACGAGGAGCAGGATAATTGCCAGACCACGGCTCATTTGGAGGAATGAGCGACGCGTTTCATCATTGACGACGCCCGTCGAGTCCACGCCCTGGATTGACGCAAAGAATGCTGTAGGAAGGAGAAGTGACAGCACCCTGTTTTATGTCAACACGTTGCGGTGGGCACTAAAAGGGATTTAGACCTACCCGATAGCCAGTAGGGTATGGTTGAGCTGTGTGAGGTGAGGATGGAGGTCCTGCTCCAATATACGCGCGCCGCCCGCAATGAACGAAGTGCCGGGTATCAAGAGAAGATGAAGAACGACGACACCTGTTTGGAGGTAAGCCTCGCGGAAAATATACGGTAGCAGGGAAGGAGCCTACCGATGATAGTCGACTGAAGGAGCTTCAGCCTGAGTCGACTGTCAGATCGTTCTAAAGGATAGATAATTTTGATAATACTCACTCGCATTTTGTCATAAGTATAATGGCCAAAGTTGCTTCGACTGTGCTGTAGAGGTATATAATCAACTGAAGAGACCAACCTACTTGGTCTGAAAAGTGGCACGTACTTATTCAGAGAGATGGTAATTAAATCCCCCAGGTCCGATCCACAGTAGAACGACATCTGTTCTCCTCCATACTCAAATAGTCTTTCTAGTGGGACAATGGCAAGAAAGCAGACTGTAGAAACGTATGTTAGAGATGATCGACAGCAAGTTCGTTGACTATTACTCACAAGTGAATGTCACTCCGTATGGCCATACGCGTTGTGCATCCCCGCTCTCGCGTTCATCATGCGTATTTCCAAAGTGGGCTACCCATGCTAATGGAATAAAGACGATGAAAACGTTGACCCCTGCGAAGAAGAGTAAAGTAAAGAGACGTTCAGGGCATCAAGTGATTCCGACGCACATGACGACAGCGCGATGGCTCTAAGACTTTCCAATACTCCAATTTTCCTCTTTCCTGTCCTCAGGAAACGGTCTTTGAAGAGTACGAGACTCTTTTTGTCGGGGAACAGATGGAAGTGTCGCATTCCATAGATGTCGGACAAGGAGTCTGAGCTGGAAGACGAGGAAGATGATGATGAGCTTGAGCTGCTGCTCGATGACTCGGACGAATGTCGCCGTTCAGACAAGGCATGCTCCTCGTCGACGATGCGTCCGTTGCTGTGTCGTTGTCGAGAGCGGGCTGGTTCTGACATGGTTCGGTGATGGCCCAGCCAGCCTCAAGGCTGTTCAATGCTTAAATGGTGACGGCAACACTGCGACCGGTCACCGAACGTCGACCGGACATAAAGAATACCTACCGGTATTAGTCTTCAGTGGCTATTCTGCGGAAGAGCCCGCAAGGCTTGGCAGGGACAACACGAAATGAGTTGCGGCATGTGTTGAGTACGTTTTCAAACGAAGATAATCGCGTCGACAGTTATTCGGCGCGTTAAATTTTGACTCCGGTATGTATACAAGCAATGCCACCCCACAAATCTGTCCATGCACCTCCATCCACATTTTCACCGGTCTTGAAACCAGCCTCTCTAATCATGTCCGCGAACTCTGGCTGTGGGGGAAACTTTCGGATAGACTCCACTAGATATTGGTATGAATTGCGGTCTCCAGCAAGGATGGTCCCCAACAGAGGAATGATAGAGAACGAGTATTGTTCGTACAACCTATTGGTGATCGGTTTAGTTTGTTTCAGGTTTTTAGCAAACTCCATCTTACGTGCTAAGAATAGGATTGTTAACTTTGCTGAATTCGAGACATGCAAATGTTCCGCCTGGCTTCAATACACGGTGGGCCTCCTGGAGAACGGCAGGAATCGACGTGCAGTTTCGAATACCGAACGCAATGGTATAGAGGTCATAATGATTATCAGAAAACTGGGCAGGAGGGAGCTCCTGCGCGTTGGCTTCATGAAATGATACCTGTGGGGCTACAGGAATATTAGAAAAGGGTCCTAGAATTTCCCAAAAAATCACGCACTGTTATGATACATCGTCTGTTTGAACCGCTTGAAGCCTTCCTTCAGCATCTCCCCATTAATGTCGACGACCTCCACCGTTGTTTCTCTGTCGTAATGCTTCTCCCTGGCGTAGTCGAGAATTCGGAGTGCAATGTCGCCCGTTCCTCCGGCAACGTCAATACATTTTAGAGGGCCCTTCCTCCCAGGCTTCACTCTCGACACGAAATCATCTTTCCAGAGACGATGGACACCAAGAGAGCTCGCGTCATTCATGAGGTCGTATGAAGAGGCAACAGAGTCGAAAACCTCCTTTACGAGCGACTCTTTGCTTTCCTCAGGGACCGTTCGGAAACCAAATGAAGCGGTTTTGGGCGGTGACTGGGAGGAAGAAGATGATTCAGAGCTAACATATCTGGCCCCAGTACCAAAGAGCGACGACGAGTGGAATAGTCGCTGCGCATAGCGAGAGACAGACAGCATAACGTAGAAACGATCTCGACGTTCGCGGCGAAAGTCGAACGCGTCTGGGTCTCGCTTAGTCAGCCCACTTCCCGGGCCGGGAGGACTTTTTGAAGTCCGATCTTGAGCTCATCGTAACAAACGACGTCCACGACATGCAACGGCAGCTTTGCGGGCGCGCGCTGTCGTTCACGCGTTCCTATGCTACCAGATATCCCCGACCGAAACCAGGGACGTCGGAAAGGCCACCATATCGCGCCCCAGATCCTTTGGTAAACAATCCCAGCGCTGCCGTGACCACCCTTCCCGACGAAGAACTCACTTTCATCCATCGTCCTCCACCTACGTCGCCTTCACCATTCTCCTTGACGACAATCCCAGCCTCACCTCTTTTGCGGTCTAGAGCCAAGCTGACAGAGAGTGCTCTACCTCCGCTATCTCGTCCAAATGAGAAAGTCCAGCCTGAACGTGTCTCTGAGGCCGTTATAGAAAAAATCAAGAAGCTCCGGAGGGGAAATCCTGAAAAATATAGCCGGGGAACTCTCGCGAAAATGTTTGGCTGTACCCAAACTTTTGTCGGCCTCGTTGCTGCTCTTAAGAGCTCGAAACGCAAGTCCTTACTGAAGAAACGGGAGGCCGGTCACCAGCTGGAGAGAGAGAAATGGAGCGAAAGACATACACTGGTGAAGGCTATTCGCGCGAAGAGACGCGAGTTGTGGTGATACTGGTTTGCTCGTTCTTTTCTGTGCATGCAAGCTATTGACGAATCGTTCAGTGACATGGATGGCTGGACATTGTGCTGGCAAGGTGGAGGGATGGAGGGAAATGGTGACCGCTATGTCGCGGCACTTCAATTCTATTACTTTAGGAACATTGCGTTTGACTTGGGCAATAATTGAATGCTCCTCCTCCATTGCTTGTGTGACAGATATTGCAAACGTTGTGACTACTTGTCACTAAGGGTACCTATTTGTGTCTGTACTCTGGTGGGCAAACCGCCACACGAGTCCTTCCAGTGGACGTCCAGCTCAACCTATAACCATGGCGTCCCCAAATCCCAACCCGCCCATTCCTCCCGCAAATGCAGACCTAATAACGACTTGGGCCTTCCTGGAAGAAGGCGTGGACCACATCATGACCAAGTTGCAGACCGGCGTCTCGTACTCCAAGGTCAGCTCAGATCTTGGCTCGATTTCATCAATTGACAGCCAGGTATGCAGTATATGTCGCTCTACACGGTCGCATACAACTACTGCACGTCGCCAAAGACGGGGCCAGAAAGCATGGGTCTTGGCGCGGCTACCAGAAGTGAGAATGCCTTTTCCAGCTAATCAAGCCGTTCTGAATCCTCTTATTAGCTGGGGCAAATCTGATGGGGTCAGATTTGTACAATAACCTTATCCGATATTTCGTGGTTCACCTAAAAGCTCTTCGGGACGTTCGTTACTTGCATTGCTTCGTGGTCGCGTCGATCGTTGATAGCTGTGATACAGAAAGCCGAGGGTCTGCAAGAAGACAATCTGCTCAGATATTATGCCGCCGAATGGCAGCGATATACAACAGGAGCGAACTACATCAACCGGCTGTTCACCTACCTCAACCGACATTGGGTCAAACGTGAAAGGGACGAAGGGAGAAAGACGGTGTACCCGGTGTATACTGTGTGTCACATCTATTTACCTCCGCTGTATCAGTTCATTGACATGCGGTGCACAGCTGGCTCTTGTCCAATGGAAAAACAATCTTTTCGTTCCGATACAACAGAAGAATGCTACCCTGGCCAATGCTTTACTACACCTGATTGAACAACAGCGGAACGGGGAAACCATTGACCAAGGCCTTGTGAAGAAAGTCGTCGATTCATTTGTATCCCTTGGACTGGACGACATGGATCCAAACAAGCCGTGTCTTGATGTCTATAAAGATCACTTTGAAGCACCCTTCCTTGCTGCCACAGAAATGTATTACAAGAAAGAGTCAGAGGCATTCTTGGCGGAAAATAGCGTACCGGACTATCTCAAGAAGGCCGAAGAGCGTCTACGAGAGGAAGAAGATCGCGTCGAGCGATACCTACACACCGAAACACGTAAAACCCTTATATCCAAATGCGAAGAGGTCCTCATTAAATCGCACTCCGAGCTTATGTGGGACAGCTTTCAAAGTCTGCTCGATTTTGACAGAGACGAAGACCTACAACGCATGTATGCTCTTTTATCCCGCATATCTAACGGTCTGGAGCCTCTACGGCAGAGATTCGAGGGTCATGTCAAGAAGGCTGGCCTTGATGCTGTTTCACGACTTGTAGGAGAGGATGGTACGACGCTTGAGGCGCTGGATCCGAAAGCGTATGTTGACGCACTTTTGGAAATCCATGCGAAGAACTCCGCGATCGTGACGCGTAGTTTCAGAGGGGAAGCTGGGTTCGTCGCTAGTCTCGACAAGGCATGTAGAGACTTCGTCAACAGGAATGCTGCCACCGGAACTTCGAGTAATAAATCACCGGAACTGCTGGCGAAACATACGGATCTGCTACTTCGGAAAAACAATAAGATGGCGGAGGAACAGGACTTGGAAGGGGCGTTGAACCGTGTGGTACGCATTTGTTTTTCTGTCAGTTGTGTTTTCCGGAGTGCTTAGCGTTCATCAGATGATCCTCTTTAAATACCTCGAGGATAAGGATGTATTCCAGCAATTCTACTCCACCAAGCTGTCGAAACGTCTGATTCATAGCGTGTCGGCATCTGATGAGGCCGAAGCGAGTATGATCTCCAAGCTCAAAGAGGCTTGTGGATTCGAATACACGAACAAGTTGCAGCGGATGTTTACAGGTAAACCATTGACAGTCCTTGACCTGTTCAATACTCATATCGCGCATCAGACATGAGTTTGAGTAAAGATCTCACGGACCAGTTCAAGGAACGCATGCAACAGAACCACGACGACTTAGACGTCACATTCAGTGTCATGGTTCTCGGTACGAACTTCTGGCCTTTGAATCCGCCTTCACACGAATTTACCGTTCCGAGGGAAATTTACTCTACGTTCGACCGGTTCCAAAAGTATTACCAAACGAAACACTCGGGGCGGAAGCTGACCTGGCTATGGAATTACTCGAAGAACGAACTGCGGACGAACTATCTCAACCAGAGATACATATTGATGACCAGCTCATTCCAGATGGGTGTCTTGGTACAGTATAACAACCATGACACACTTTCTCTCTCTGAACTCGTCACCGCGACTTCGATTCCCAAAGAACTCATCAGTCAAGTCCTGGCCATCCTTGTAAAGGCGAAGATTCTCATCAATGACGAGTCTGAGCAGTATGATCTCAACCCTGGTGCGACCATGTAAAACACGAATCATTATTGCGACTAACTACTCGGATTTTCAGCCTTCAAGTCGAAAAAGATCAGAGTGAACCTCAATCAACCGATCAAAGCCGAAGTCAGAGCGGAAGCAACTGAGGTCCTGAAAAACGTCGACGAGGATCGGAAGTATGTCATCCAGGCAACTATCGTTCGGTCCGTCTTCTATTGCACATATCTGGTTTTGGTTTTTTATGATCCTCCTTGCTTCTAGGATTATGAAGGCCAGGAAGTCGATGAAAAACCAACAGCTTATACAGGAAGTCATTTCGCAAATTTCTCAGCGCTTCGCACCGAAAATTCCGGACATCAAGAAGGTTCGGGCGGTCTCATTTTTATCTCAACTCCTTTTATGCTGACCAATCATTCACCAAGGCTATTGATACATTGCTCGAGAAAGAGTACATCGAGCGCGTAGATGGGACTCGGGACACTTTCGCCTACGTTGCATGATTTCCACCATACTTCCCATATTCATCTCTGCTGTAGTTGTTCCGTGTCTGTCTTGTGTGTGTTTAACAGCAATTTTGTAGCATATACTCTATCCCCACACCAATCATCGTGCTATTTATAAAACATTTCCACAATCTCGACCGTAGCGATTGACTCAGTAACAGCCAATCCATTGCAGATAAGGTAATATCTCTCACGCATGCTGTATTTGCTGTCGACTAATTGCTTCGATGAACAGGAAATTGCTGTAACTCTTTACAGCGAGTCTGAATCAATAAAAACAGCGTGTTAAGCGCCTACGTATCCGATTGAATTGGAAACACGCTTTCTTCCTATTGGCAACAGTTAAAAGCTTGGGTACTTACACGGATCGGATCTGTCAACCCTACAGCTCAGCTCCATCTGACGCTCCATCTAGAAATTCCACAGCTTGTTGACGCCCCTTAAGTATGCAATGGCTGGCGATGAACTTGCTCCCTAGTGTAATTCAACTCCTTTTCTATCTATCATGGATCTTGACTCAACATACGGAAGTGCTTTCATCGGCCTCATCGCTGCATCGATGTGTGTTGTGCTATTTCTCTCCCGGCCTTTTGTTCTTAAAGACTGTCGAACAGACTGTACGGCGCAACGCTCACCCAAACGTACGTAACAATGCTCTTTGAAGGTGTCTGAGTCTTCTAACATTGCTGCAGATATATCTATTTCAAGTGAGAGCGAGCGACCCATCCGCTTTACATCGACTGACGGTGTCATTATAGTAGAGACAATTCACATGATCGGGTGTATGGCCGGATTGCGGTAATGTTTTTGCAATTGACGCTGGCTATATATTCATCTGATTACTTGCCAGGTCGCAGTTCTGTGGTTTGTTTGATGCCTTTCAAATCGAAGCATTTTGATCGACCGAGCATGTATTAGTATCCTGGATACCGTGCACCTTATACTGTGTATAATGACTCTTTACTGGTCGGTGTAGACAGTACATCCTTTGTTCCCCTGTTCAAGGTTGAGCGTAGGCACTTAATAACCAACTTCTCCAATGTCTCCTCCCTTGACCACCTGACGTGGTACGTTCCCGTCTTCTCGTTTATTCGTCTTCCTAACGCTAGAATAACAGGAGTATGAACGTGCGTGGTTGACCAAAATCCCCCATCTAACCTTCTGATATACATGTTCTGATGAACTAGGTGCAGACCGGGTTCAATGTATGTTGTCGCATTAAATGCGATTGGCTCATGTAACCTTTGTCATCATAGGGACTCATCGCTCTGATCGTAGAATGGTGCGTTAGGCACTTTGATATGCCTTGTGTACTCATGGACCGTTAAAACAGTATCTTTGCTCGACGGGTCTATATACGTGCGGTCTTCGATGACCCAGTCAAGCACAACGCTCACAGTTTGCCAGTTTCGAGGAATGTTTTCATTACTACAACCATTGTAAGCTCTATTCAATAGTCGCCACTACGTGTAGACATTCAATCGGCTTATTAGGTGCTCCTCTCTTGCTTTCATTTCGGTAAGTTCAGTCAGCCCTCGTTGTTGAGAAGTAATTACAATAGTACCAGGTTTTTGCATAGGTGCTGTACTTTTTTGGCGTCTGGGAATTCTACGTTTATTAAAGACACCGCAACATGTTGCAGTTTTTACCCTCAAAAGGTTCGTCTGTCCGGGTTTCCGATATCATGCGGCTGCATGCAAATGGACGTTCTAGTTTCAGATTAGGATCCATGGGGGAATTCCAGGAATTGATTGTGAATGTGGTCCAACACTAGTCTGGCATCGATTCTAAGAATTGATTTACAGTGGGTCACCAGTGCAGGAAATGGAAGCTCAGCGGCCGCGGATATTCTCATTGCCGTCTCTTTGTGCTTTTATCTTTACAGAAACCGGACGGGTCATCAAAAGTGTGTGCATTGTTTATTCTCAGTCAAGGACTACCGCGAAACGAAGCATTGCCAAGGACCGACTCTCTCATCACTGCCCTGATTGCCTATAGCCTGGCGACAGGTCTCGTCTCAAGGTACTTCTGGGGCTCCCAGTCCTCTCCCGGTCATGTTTTGCTTACTTCCGTGTAGCTTGATCCGCGTTGTAATAGTAATCACGGTATATTTCTACTATATGCACGCAGTAGTAAGATCGGCTTATTCAGTTTTTTTTAGTTTGCCACCATGCCTAATAATTACATCTGGCTGGCCTTTTGTTGGATAGGCGGAAAATGTGTGTGTTTATGCCTATGTGGGGTAGTGGCCTCTTCTGAACATCTTGCTGCATGTTAGGCTACGTGAACTCCTTCTTAACATCGTTGAGTTGTTTCACTATCCAACTCCCGCACTGTTCTGACACTAAACTTCAGGTTGAATTGCCGTGATTCGCTTCGAGAGAAAGCCGCGCGATCATCGGATACAACTTCCCCGCAGCTCTCAACCTTCAAAGCTGCCTCCGCAGGAACTCTTCATCCGCCAGCTCGAGCTCTATCAAAGACATCAGTAAGTTTATTTAAATGTCGTTGAACGAATTGAACAACTAACAACTCAGTCTCTCACACTACTCATGGCTGACGTTCACTCGTCCACTGTTACAAAAACAGAGGGCAGTGCTATGACTGTGAGTTATCATTCAATCTTGTATCCGAGCTATGGTGCCGATTCTAGTGAAATTTTAGCCAATCGGAAGCGCTTGTTCGGACGTGACATCATTTTCTGAACTTGTGTAGTTCACGTCGGGATGGAAAGTATTAATATTATTCTTGGTGTCCGTTTTTCTTGAATTCGCTCTTCTTGTATCGTAATTTCCCGTACTTTAAGTTATCTCTCAATTGGTAAGGATGACGTCACATTGGCTTGTATTTGGCAAACGCATTCGAATAAAATAGCGCCTGAGAACGCGTTGAACTCAGGCTTGGAAGCCACTTGACTTTTTCCACCACTTCCACCATGTCAGTCAATCTCCTCAGGAATGCCCTTCTTGACGGGCTGAAGGAGTTTCCTGGTACCCGGGAATTCCATGTCCATGTCTTAGTTTCTTCCCCCAGGAAACACGCTGACTTGTATCCTTATGCGCTTCCTAGACCCCGGTCGTACTTGCAGGACATTCTCATTCTTCTATCCGAGCAGAGAACTCCGGACTCGCAACGAATTATGGTTTCTGGCATTGAGGCCTGTGTGTACAATATACCTACCACGTCATGCGCCATTCTCTACGTGTCCAAGGTGGATTCCACTGGGCAGGCGTGTTCACCGTCCCCCACCTCTGCGCTGGTCCGCTCACTGCTTCTATATTACGCTGACCCTGCCACCAGACCCATTGAGGCGCAGCATTTTTGGATTCATCTTTTTGCCCGTGCCCAGAATCAGTACCTCTTTCCCAACTCTTCAGAGTTCGTGGGGAAACGTCCGCTGAGTGACGTACGACTGTGTGGTTGGTGGAAACGTATCTTTACCGGTGTGGCCACAGAACTTGACGCTCGTTCCCAATCTAAAGCTATCATTAGATTGAACTATGTGCTTCCCGGGTACTCGGAACTTGAGGCAGAGAACTCCTTGAAATCCATGTCATCATTTTCCTCCTCCTCGTCTCCACCATCCCTTCTGCGTTGGACATATGGACATCCGTATTCCCAACAAGACGTTCCACTGCCTTGTCCGAAAAGCGAAGTATTGAATTTGGGTCACTACATACCATGGTTCGATGATGATCCAAAGTCCCGTTTCATCGATGAGATTGCGTATACTACAGAGAATGGTCGAGTCAAATCACCAGCGCAGAAACGTACACGTACCAACTCCCGTTTGGACTTGGCAAAAAAGCAATCAGAGGAAGATGGAGAAGACGTCCAGACGTCGGCAAAAAAGGACGATAGAAAGGACGAGCGTCCATCGGGAGAGTTGGGAATTGTATCACCAGATGAATTCTGGGAGCGCATGTCGTTTCGTCAAGAATGCGTGGCTGGCGCCGTCACCGGGTTCTTCACTCTTGGAGTAACATTCCCCCATCCAGCATCATCAAACTCTTCAATGCACTCTTCCATCTCCCCACTCGCTCCTCAACCAGGGCAGGTTTCGTCGCAAATCAATAAAAGAATCATGACGTCGTTGCATACTGCAGTTGACTTCTCATCGACTGATTTTGCAACCCGAGCCACGGAATCTTTGGAGGGTGCCATACGGGGCCTATGCGAAGGCATCGCTTCTATTCCTACGCCTATCATTCAAGCGCCTCGTCCCATACGTGCAACTGATCGTCCTCCCAAGGCCGATAGACGTACCCCGGAGCCATCTTCGTTATTGGCGCCTCCTCAGCCTTCCACTCCACCACCTCGAATGGCAAATGGAACAAGAATCGTGCCAGATATTTCCCCGAATCCTTTTCCTGAACCGGAGCCGTCTCTCGAAACGTACAACTCACACATTTACGGGTCAGTTTGTGTCAGCAACCCAGACAGACCTTCGAAGAAGGCAGACACCGCGGCGGGTGTCAAACAAAGTGCCGGAAGTTCGGCCGATGCACCACAAGTGACGGTTTTGACGGTGCGGAGGAAAAAGAAACGGACCGAATAACGGATAACTCTGTATGTAATTCTTTTGACTGTTCAGGCCAATAAGCTTATGTGTGTCATTCAACAGTTGGCCCACGTACTCGAAACTGTTCTCACTAAAATGTAATAACAAACACTGCTGTAAATATTGCCCATGGTATCCCCGTAACAGTCGGATCGCGTTAGCCACTGCCATGAGTCAACGTGCTGGTAGCATGAAGTTATCTGAGAAGGATGGTCACATTGCTGCGCCACTAACGACATGGTTCTTTTACGACTTGGCGTCTGCTCAATTCTTAGTCCGTGCTTTGAACTTTTCGATGGTACGACCTTCTCTCAATAATTGATTTTCAATTTACTATCCTCTGTATAGAAACGCATTCCTAATACGCAATTGGCTCGACGTTCGTGACTTCATTAGGTATAGTGTCGTGTATGGAACAAAACACGACATCTCGAACAAGGTATTGAATTTTGAAGACGTAGGCAGACTTTATCGTCCAATGTGCGCCTTACCAAGCCTGCCGACGATGAGAGCCGCTTTCCGTTGTGGCCTAGATGTCTAGTGCCGGTCCACCCCAGCAGAGCAACCGTCTGGGATGCGCCTTGGAATAGAAGTCTGAATCGTGGTAACTCGTGTTCAGACCCTAGGGATCAAGACGAAGTCAAGACGGTGAGCCATTCTAGACGCGCCTCGTCCTACGATCTTGAATTACACAAGGGTCTTCGCTACATAGTAGCCCTGAAAAGATCCTCTGTTCTCAAGTTCCTAGGCTGAACAACGTTTTCTGCTAATGGACGCCCGGAATATTGCCGGCAGAATGCTGGGCAGAATAAATTGCGTTCGGCTGCATTCTGTTTTCAGAACAAGGAGATGCCGGCATAAGTTATACATGCAATCTTAATCTCTTGGTGGCACGAGGGCTAATGGCTTTACAGACAATTCGACAATATTTTAGGATTCGAAGGCTACGGGGATCTTCTAAGTACTAGCGGCTCCGACACCGGCACACAACGACGACTCGGAAACTCGGAAAGACTGATCAAGTGACCGCGATGTTCAAATATGGCGGGAACATTGACCACGTCCATCTTCGCTTCAGTAACAAACTCGCCGCTCAAGATTGGGCGCAAAAGTTAACTGTTCCTTTTGTTCCGATGTTTGAAAACGATTTATTAAATTCACTGTAGTCTCGTTTTGAATTGGGGCTGCGCAAGATTGGAAGGCACAGCTGAAAGCGCAGTGCTTTGCATGTGGATGTGCGCCCGTATGAGCAAAAGTGTCATCGGCCAGTTTTTAACTGCGATGATTGAACCCGGAGTGTTGTTTGTATGTCTAAAGTTAGGCAAGTTGCACTTGGCCGAACTGACAAAGCAGTGTATAGGGAACTGATTCTGATGTCCCGTTTGTTACAAACTCCAGAATTGTTCGATCCCTTCTTCGAAGGATGTCATCGATTATCACGACAAAATCAAACAATTTCCTAACTGAGGTGCGGTCGTGGGCGGACCATGATATGCATGCAGGCTCGAAGATAAAGGAATCTGGCACCAGAGGAGGACCATCCCTTCTGGAGTAAAGAAAGTTGCTTCGCTGTCGAGCCTGCACAATGCGCCATTGCGTAGGCTACAAGAAGAGTCCCAGCAGTTCGGGATCTCGCAGGTGATGCATATGGTTTGTGTCGAGAGAACGATGGGATCACGGAAGCAAGGGGATATTATTCTGGTGAGAAATGAAGAGGACGGAATCAGACTTGGGTGATGGATATACTGCTGTGTCGACCTTGAACAAAGGATATGACCTCGGATCCGGAAACTTCGCACCAATTCTGTGTTCCTTCAAAGCACAGAGATACGTCGTCGTGTTTCATATCCCGTTACCGGGCAAGTGTTTGAGATTGACACATTGGGTGAATGATCTCTGTATACTATTCGATTGAAACATATGAAGCGGGAAGAAAAGGACAGAAAATGTCAGTACTGATACGACTATTGCACAAGGCTCCTACGGCCCCTTTCGTCGCGGAGGAGGCTTTGCGGCAAATTTCAAGGTCAATGATCGGGCAGCAAAAAGAGGGTACCACATTTTCCATACCGAACTTCTTTTAATTATCCCATCCGACCGAAGTAGGCCTCCCTTGTTTCTTCCAACCACCCTTTCCCATCACCTCCAACCATCATTGTCATCGTTCTCGAAGGCCGCCACACCAGCTTGCCGTCGTTATCAGCGGCCAGCACACTGTATTCGCTGAGTCGACCTGTCCAGTAGCCAGCACGGCATGTCTCTCAATCATGCGAGCAGCGTAGCGACACATATCCCACAGTCTCTTCCTTCCTTTGCCCAAGCCTTCAGTTCGACGTCGCTGGGAAATATATCCCAGGGAAACATATCGCTGCCTCCAATCCAGACACGACCCCATTCGAGCGATCTTCGCGTCAAAACGCCGACGATGACTATTTCACGTCCAGGAAGCGAAGAGGCGTCGTCTTCACAGAGGGTGAGTAGGAAACGCGCACGGGTCGAGGAATCGCCGCCGACACAGGGAGAAAACGAGTCGGACAATGAGTGCGTTACAGAAATATAAGTATACTAAGTACACGATGCTAACAATCGTCTAGGACGAGCCGCTCGACCCGGGTCAAAGAGGAACCTGACCAGGACATGCTGCAATCCAGTCCAGAGCCAGCTCAGTCAGAGCGGCTTCTGGATATTTCTGGTGCACCGCCGCCGTCGTCTGTCCACCTCAATCCCTCAAAACGACGGCGGGTCACCGTGAGCGGCGCACCACAGCCTGGCGCCCTCAACACCGACGTTCGTGCACCAGCAGACCCGGCTGGCTCGACCCCTATATCGCCCGTCGTCATTGGCTTCAGTATGCCTAGCCAACGCGACAACCCCAATGCCGCCGAGCAGGTCCGGTCCATGATCTCCGTCAAGCAAAAACAGAAGGCTCTCATCGAGCAGCGCAGAGGCAGCGTTGCAGGCATCGTCTCGCCTGGTCTGACGGGCGCTCCTGCTACCTCCGACGACCGGTCGACGCCCTCCAAGGCACCTCCGCCGTCTTCCCGACCCATTCGTCTCAGCCCTAATTCAGGGACGGGATCACGTCGTCTTACCAACACTGCAGGCGGGAGCACTCATCCCCCTAGTCCTAGTCCTGGTGCCATCGTTATTCCCACTCCTCAACAAATTGTACCAACTCAGGCCTCGTCGCCCAGCGTTAATCCCCATTCATTACCACCACCTCCTATCAGCTTCGCGCGACGACGGGCTAATCAACTAGGCGGTCAGGGGAAGAAAAAACCGGCTGATATTGTCATCAGCCCCAGGGAGGCATATACGAAAGAGCAATTAGCACTTTCCATTCAAAGTGCGCCACCGATACCACATGCTGGTGGACAACAGGGTTCGTTCTATTCTGGAAGAGTTCCAATGACATTGCCACGGTTGCCATCTGTGTTGGGCGGTGGTGAAAATGTGAAAAGAGTGGTAACTGGTAATGTTCCCCCCACCCCAACACGACTGTCATTGCAGCGCAATCCGTCAGGATCCGGCCAAGTTGCCCATCCTATTCCCGGAATTTCAGGCAGATCGCCGCCAAATGCTTCCGTCGCTATTTCTTCCACGCTTGTCCCCCCTACTCCCAGCTCTCTCCACCACCCTGGCTATTCAGGTGGAAAGGCCGCTTTCTTGGCACCGTTTGAGATGTTCTATGATGCTCTCAACGATTCGAAGCAGCTGAAGGCTTGGCTGAGCGAGCAGCTTCAAAAATCACAGGCCCTTGTACAAAATCTAAATCAGCAACAAGATCGGCTCCATGAGCTCGTGGAAGGTCTTGTCGATAAGAGGATGAGCGGCATGAGAGCGGAGATGGCGGGTATGCAGCGGCGAATAGATGAATTGGAGGACACTCTCAGGACACCCAATGGTGGTCGCCGTCCGAGCATCGAGATGCCCGGGACTCACAAGACGAAAGAGAAACAGATGGCCAGGAATGGTATTGTACCTACCGGTCCCATGGCTCCAGAGTCATACACGTTTCCTCCAGTTGCACCCTCTGACCGAGATCGTTTGATGTCTGAGCATGACAGACGGATATCGTCTCCGGGGTGGACACACGACAGAGACAGGGATTGTCAAAGCGGACGAGAATCGGACAACGGTTCCCCGGGTCCTTTCGGTTCCAGGCGTCTTTCGGTGTCTGCTAGCCGTTTAGATCCCATACCGCGCGGTGATGGTCCTTCTCAGCCTCGTAGCCTCAATGTACAATCGCCTCCGACCTCGCATCGTGAAAGCACTCATCATGTGTCGGGAAAGATGCTCAGGCGTCCAGGACTTCATCGGCGGCAATCGAGTCCCCGGTTGTCTGAACGCGAGCGTCGCGCGTCCTCTCCACCCTTACCGCTGCGTCGGGAAGATGGTCGGTCAAGCATCGTCTTGTCGCCACGCGAAAGCTCAGGAACGAGTGAACGCGACGGTTAATCACCTCATCGCAAAATAATAATGACAAGTTCTCTGTACGTGTTCTTGATCGCGATTCGCCCTTTCATGTTGCCTTTGGACATTTTTTGTGGACTAATTCATTATCGGGTCGTCTCGTGCTTTCAATCTTTCGCTCCTGTTTGTATGCATCTCTATCCTCCTTCGACGCTGTTGTGTTTTGCTTTCTATATTTTGGGTAGTATGATTATCTTGGTCGCCACTTTCGCCTTATGTGTTCTGTTCGCTATTGCATTATCCTGTCGTTACAACTTACGATCATCAGCGCTCAAACTTCCCACCTGTTTTATACTCTCAAGTCTTTTGGACTGTCACGCTCTTTATGACCAGTCAATCTTTTCATTTATATGTACTTTATAGAGACTTAAAACTGTACTACTTACGAGTGCTTTTGGACCAATGTCGTCCACTTTCGTATCGGTGAAATAATGGAATGCCGGATCGAGAAATTCACCTCCCACCACGTGATCACTGTCCTCCTTGATTGTCATGTCGCTGAAAGAGAAAGGGAAAGAAAAGGCTACAGGTATGTACCAGTATCGCTGAAGAGGCTTCATTTTGAACAAATGTACCCAGAAATTGTGGATGATTCTTCATCTGACTCGGCTTCCAGCTCCGACGACGATTCAGACACGTCTAGCTCATATAGTTCGGACAGTGAATCCGTTACCCAAGAGTATCTCGATTCTTTGCTTGAAAAAGCCAGAAAAAATGCCCTATCAGCGTCTGAGGAGCCGACAAATTCTGTGGATATTTTACGAGGAGATGTAGTACAGCTGGACATTGAGCCCAAGTATGTCTGCTTATTCCTTCATTGTGTCAATTCTAATCAGTCGATAGGATATTACCTCCCCTTGATCCCGGGAACGTTCCTAAGCCCTATTTTGAATTTGATGAATCGAGGCATAATCGGCCAACGTCCATACGCGACCCCGATATCGAACTTGCTGAGAAATCCTCATCATTATATTCTGCACCCGCTCCTCCTATACCACCGCCAGAATTGACCAAAGATGGGAAGTTGTTGACAAAGAAGCAGCGTAAAGCAGTGAGCATCCTCTCTACTTTCTATTAATATGATATATTTACTTTGAGGCCAGCTAAAACAGCAGACCGCAGGGCCAGGATGGTTTGACATGCCTGCGCCAGCCGAAGCTGATCTTCCACGACTCCACCGCGAAGTAGAAGCCATGCGTTTGCGTAATTATCTAGACCCCAAACGATTCTATCGTAAAGATGAAGGAGAAGGGAAGGGTATAAAAGGCCTGCCGAAGCATTTTGCCGTGAGGTCTTTCTTCTCGTATGTGCAGCAGCAATAGCTCAGTTTCTCTTTGCAGATTGGTACTATTGTTACCGCAAACACGCCATTCGGTGGCGGCAGTTCGGAAAATCTCTCAAGGACCAACCGCAAAAGGACATTGGTCGATGAGTTGGTGGATGATGCCGAGGCGAAGCGTTATGCAAAAAAGAAGTTTGAGGACTTGCAGAGCGTCCGGGGTGCACGAGGGAAGAACACCCTGCAGGCCAAGAAGCGGCAGAAGTGGTGATACTTTAACCTGTATCTAGGGAAATATCGGGAGGCGAGTGAGAAACTTACCGGTTGTGGTGCGCGTTCTTGTCACTTGTTCAATCAACTGTATTGGCTCGCCCATCACTTCTAGTGCCACGACGAACATAAGCTCCAACCTACAATGACATGGAATCACGATCCTGACGATCTGTTTTGCCTCCCCGTAAATCAATTACATTGATTCACGTTATTGGCAGGTTTGGTCCAGTATGTGAAAAAAGGATATTATTATCCATCGTACAAGGGACGACGTGGAGCTACTTTGGTTTGTCTAGCGGAGAACCGCTATCGTTGAACATGATGTGTTGCGCCACCAACAAATGTGATGTACTTCGGCCCGGGCTTCTCGCAAGGAAAGACTACTCGGATTTTTATCATCCAACAACTCACGATCTCAGCAGCCCGAGAATCATTAATCATGATACATGTGATAGTACAGCCCTGGTTTGAACAAAATCTTGCTGTCATTGCTTGTCAATCTATCGGAATGATGCTGATGCCGCCGATTACAGACTGCCTCGCTTACCCCAGGTTAGATACAGGTAATTTACCTTACGGTGGCTTATCTGGAATTGACTTGCAGGGAGGTGTCGAGAACATCAAGGTTATCCGCGAGACCGCCGCAGACGGAGCTAAGATAATTGCGTTCCCCCAAAGTCTTTATCCCAAAGCACTCCAGTCTGTACCACTACAAAGTCGTTCGCCCATGAAGTCTATGGGTCAGGCTCCGACAGTTTATAAGTTTTCCTCCTCCCTGCCGAATTGAACATGCCGGAGGAGGATGTTGCGAAATATGACCGGCTCACGAAGAGCTTCGAGGATCCCGCATTTGATGTTGTCTCAAGTTTGTTCCGCGCATTATCCGGGAAGAAGATTACTGACGCTAGGAGTTTCCAGAGGTGAAAGGCTTATATCTAGCAGTTTTTTGCATACTAAGCTTTTTGTGGTCTCGACGGCCACCCTGGCAACAAAGCCATTCTTAAATCCATTCAAGGTGATCTCTTTCTACTCGAGAAATACATCTTTTTGTTTCCAAACAGCCCCTCTGTTCATCGAACTCTCGGACAAGTTATACACCAAGTATTCTTCTTCCAAGTTGTTACAACCGCACAGACCTTCAATCGTTGGTCCTGATCATACCTTCATGCCAATCAACAAAGAGGAGCACATAGCACCCAGACATACCTCAAGGATAAGCGAATCAAATTCAAGAGTGAACAAGTCCTAGATGCCGATTTGTTGCCTTCTGCTGCCGATGATGACGACGAAGATGAATCTATGCGCAGTGTTGACTCAACCTCGGGAAGGCGTCAGGGAACAAGGTCGATGACGACGACAGCGAGTCGGATGGTAAGTTGACTCTCCTTCAAGAACGCTGGTCTGTGTTCTGACTGCGTGTCTTTTTCTAACAAGCATCCTTTGAAGCGTCGTCTTCTGAGAGGGTTCGCCTACAGAGAGTGACTCGTCCTCAGGTGGTGCGGCAACAACCACGGATGCCAAGGGAGATCGCGAATTCAAGAGAAAGAGACACCAAAGAAGAAAAAGGCCAATGTCATAGAAGGCGCCAGTAACAAAACGAAGGCCAAAGGAGACGGTACAGAAGACGATAACATCAAGGAAGAGAAGAGGCCTCCCAAGCCCAAGAAGAAAAAGAAGACGACGACGACGCCAATAGATTTTAAGAGGACAAACCAAATGCAAACCCTAAACCAAAACCGAAATCCCAGGCTAAGTCGGATGGCGGTGTGGTGTGTGATGTGATGGTGATGCACTGGACGCAGTGGACGTGGACGAAAAGGCGAAGGCTAAACCAAGCCCAAGGTGAAAAGAAGGGAAGCCTCCCAAGAAAGAGCAGAAGACTGAACGATCGCCTTGTATATTCACTCTCTGACAAACCTTACTTCCGACCCACGTATTCTGGCAAAATGAGTATATGTGTTCCCTTTCTACCAAGGCTGATAGGATTAGTAGTTGTCACAACCTGTATTCACCTTTCATCGTTGGATCTAATGATGCCGAAGAACCCTCTAATTAGTACTATATCCTCCCTGACCTTGACTCTTGAGAGCATGTAGTTGAGCCAGTCGAGTTTCAACAACGCTGAAACTTTGCAGGGTCGTCTGACTCGCCCCCGGGACTCTAGTCTTAGTCTCTAGCTGAGACATGACTCTTCGGTGAAATCAGAAGTGCTGGCTGCAAACGAGAAGAGTCGAGGTTGGAGAGTCCCTTTCGTTTGCTTAGTCAGCGCCTTATGAACGCGTCTGGCTGGTCCTGTTCTGTGATCTTCAACGACGTCAACGTCCAATTGGTAAATTGGGACTAGCCTCATGACATTCTTTCAGAGATTCATACCGCTGCCGCATTCCTTGAACCTTGACATACTTGCCATTGCTCAAATGCTTTCCTACTGCCAGCACTGCAATGAAAAAAACAGTTCATTATTTCAATCAATGCATCTTCTCGGTTCCCCCGGAAAGTAGAACCCGACATTCACGGACGTGATTCAGATATTCTGTAGCCTAGGCTCAGCTGATCAGGCTATGACCTGCTACGTTCATCTGTCTCTTTCATTAACTATGGCCGTTGGCTAACGAAGGAGTCAACCAGACCTAAAATCTCAAGGATACCTTCTCATCTGCTACGGACTTTTGGCTACCATCAACCTCAAATTTCCGGATCGCCTTTACGTCTGCCAGGGTGCTGAAAATAAAGAGTCTATCCTTAAGCATTAATTCAAACCGGACCAACCTAGTAACCACTCATACACAGTGCGGATCAATGACAACACCTTCGTTCGAGCGAGAATTCTTCTTCGCTGTTCGTCCCTCTCGTCCGCCAAGTCTAGGTCTTTTGCAATCTCAACATCATTTCGAATGTAGATTCTCACTTCTAATACGAACATAATTCAGTTGCGTCGTACTCTGCGGCATTTATTCGGGTTTCTTGGCTCTACCATCTTGGTTCTTCATCCTACTCTGCCATTATTTGGTGCTCTGCGGAATATAGAACTCCGTCATCGGGCGTCTTGAAACACGGAAAAAGGTTCTATCCGAGATGACCATATTCCTCTCCGTAACTTGAGTCCTCTCAGAGCGAGTCTAAACATACACCTTCCATCTGCACTCTGCTTTGTATAGCGTTCATCATATGATTTTCATCACCATCTGGATTAGTGCCATTCCTCATGACTTGTCTTTGCGTTCCGAGTCGTTCACATAGCACGCCATACGTTGTATGATTTGGGCTACAAAGCCTTTCATGCTAACACACGGACCTCAGCTCGACAGTTTTCTTCTCGAGTATGAAACTGTTGTTATTCTTGGGTCTCCTCCCAACAGCCTCCTTGGGCTCTACTCAGTTATTGCCCAAGCCTGCAGATCTCCCTATTATTCCTGTCCTCCCGGACCCTTTCACGTTCCGTCTGACTAACCAGAGGGTCAACTCCAGGGCGGACTGGCCTGCCCGCAAGAAGGAGATCTTTACCCTCGTCCAGCAATATTTATACGGCTACTACCCCGAGCGCTCTCTGGAGGCTGTACGCGCTACACGCTCTGGAAACAATCTGACTATCAACGTCTCTGCTGGCGGAAAGTCTGCGAGTTTCGCTGCAACGCTCTCATTCCCGAGTGGTGGCGCCAGTGCATCTCATCCAGTCCCAGTCGTCATCAATCCAGGAGCCATCGATAATAATGCCTTCTTGAACTCGGGGGTCGCGCTTGCTACCTTCGACACCAATAGCGTTGCCATTGATTCCACTGCTCGGACTGGAGCTTTCTGGACGCTCTACGGCAGTAGGGATATCGGTAATTCGTCGTTTCTTTAACTCTTAAGCTCCCCACCCCTCTCATCCTTCTTGTGCTCATGCAGGAACTCTGACCGCCTGGGCGTGGGGCTATCATCGCGTTCTGGATGCCATCGAACAAGTTGTACCCGAGATTGATGCAAAGCGTGTTGGCGTTACGGGATGCTCTAGATGGGGTAAAGGTGCCCTGGCAGCAGGTATCTTTGACGAGAGGGTTCGTTCTTTAAATATCCAATGATTTTACTACTCTTCTAACCATTCATTTGCAGATCACACTGACTATGCCCATGTCAAGCGGCGCGGAAGGCATCGGGCCGTGGAGGTTCTACTACGAGAGCCGTGAGTCCCATAATACCTTCGCTTAAAGTTTTGACTCATAAGTCTTTCCAGAGGGTGCGGCGGAAAAGATCCAGAACATTTATGGTGGATTTCCTTACTGGAGTAACACTGTTCTTGGACAATTTGTTAACATTACCGGGAACTCAAGTCGTCTTCCTTTCGATGCTCATGACTTAGTCTCCCTCGTTGCACCGGTGTGATTCTGTATGTGCTCTATTATCTGTGCATCATGCTCATACGCGCATATTGACCAGCGTTCTATAATCTGGGACGAAGGAAGCGCAGATTGGTGGGTGAGTAAACTGTCGATCTCTTGCGCTCGTGTAATCGTAGTCTAATGACCACACCGTAGACGAACCCGGAGGGCGTCGCCAGCGTAGTATTTGGCGCATCCAAAGTTGTCTTCAACTGGCTCGGTGTAGGCAGCAACGTCGGTGTACACGTTCGCCAAGCCCCAGACAACGGCCACTGCGGGCTCTCGGGATAGTAAGCCTCCTTTTCCGAACAACATTGGGGATAAATGATGATCATACTTCCGTAGTTCTGCCATCCAACCATTCCTGCAGAAAACTTTCTTCGGGACACCCTCGTCGGTCAATTTCAGTGATTTCTCTCCGTTCCCTCCCCATCCGGAGGCATACCCTTGGTCTACCCACCTTCCACCTCAGTGATCCGTCAAGCGAAAATGACCTCGCATTCCTATTTGATTTCCAGAGAAGACACGAACGTGATTGTATAGTTAGGCACATTTTGCTACCATTGAAATACTATGCTCGTTATCCATAATTTCGCCCCTCATCGTCGGAATCAAGTGGGCGACTCGTGGGTATACACAAATTTCAAGTATCATTCCGGCTATCGTGTCGCCGGTTAATGTTATAACGCGCGCGGCTGAGACGTGTTCCAGCTGATAAGTTTGATGCATGATGGATATCATTAATTTAACAAAGAAATCGTTCCAAATGCTTACTCCTCGTGATTGATAAGAGTAGAAAGTCATCCCCGCTGAGGCCTATCTATTTTGCGTCGGACTGCTATGTCCCACGTACAGCCATGCTAAAGCAGCCTAGTGCATCAACTATTGATGTCGGAGATCATCAAAAGTCTGTGATACAGAACGTGGGACTTCGACTGCGCAGTTGATTGTGCTAAGGTCTTAAGTATACAAACGCCGGATATTGAGGCAACTGATCCGTCAGTGTGTCACCCATCGGTAATAAGGTATGGGATGCTATACGTAGTAGGAGCGACTCGGCGGAAGCTTAGAAGCATGAAGGCACGTTTTTAGACGAATTTGACAGATGGAGGATGCACATAAGCGGTTAGTAGATTTTATTATAAATGGATAGTGGCTCCCTGGCAGGAATTGCCAGTTTCCAGGGTTATCATCATTCTGTCTGCGTACAGTCAGTGCAACTCCAACGTCGCGGGGCCGGCTTTCCGGCCCGGTCCCTGAGACAATGACGTCACGCAAATAGCAACCCTTCGGTCCTCAGTCTGTCTTAGCCATTTACGTTCTCGGTCTGAGCGTCGCCAAGGCCTTCATTTTACCTGCCGTTCAAGGCAAACCATCGTCTGTGTTTGCATTTTCTAGCTCACAAAGGTTTCAAGTAAGTTTCATTGTCATTCAAATACAAAGACTGGCTGGCTTACTACCATTGTACGGTAGCCTTTGTCTTGCATTAGCATACACGGCTCTTAATGTTGTCGAACATTATATATTAATGAACAAGTACGGAGGCATTGGCGTTTCATTCCTCTCCTGTCGACTGACATGAATTCCGAGCTTAGGCGAACCATCTCTCACTCCACAGTAGGATCCTCTGCCTCCCAGGTTATACAGACGTCAGAAGATGTCCACGTACATCGACGTGTCTTCATTGGTCCCATGCCGGAGAAGCTAATCCCCGGCGACGCGGCTATGGATCAAGAAGAAGAAAGGGATCTCAGCCAACTCGTGAAGGATACCGCCTACAGATTCTTTCTCCTAGGTGGCGGAAACCCAGATGAATGGGGCGAAAGCAACGAGTCCAGCGTTCGCGAAGAGATGCTCAGCAAATGGCGCGAGAGTGACTGGGGCACCGTCTGGAGTCGAAAAATTGCCGCCTCAAGCACAGGTCCGGATCAAAAATGGGTAGGTTCAAGCTTTGAAGTGGGAAGCTTTCTCGGCGTAAACGTTCTTGAATCTATGGAGGCTGTCGCATCTGCGCGTTCTAGTCGAAAGGGCTTGTCTGACGTACACCTACCATTAATACTGGAAGATGAGGCTGAACAGTTGCCATCATCGGCGTTACCTGTCGAGGATTCCACTGCGGCGTCTGCCAAAGAAACCATTGTCACGGCACCTTTCGAACCTAACGCCAGTACATCTTCCAGACCACCTCCCGTCTCAACTTACGAGGATTCTAAAACCTTCGTAACGGCTAGCACCTCACTACTGCCGCCGCTGGAGAATGGCGCCGCATCCGGCTCGTCTGATGGTGATAACCATAGTGCATCTTCAGTTACTGCGCTTTTAGGACGACCTGCTGCTGCTCGGAATAGGGCATCCTCGAGTAAGGTCTACTCAGATGTAATCCCTAGACCTATCATCAAGATGCCATCGTTTGTCAAAAGCGATACTTTAACCAGTAGCAAAAGCAAGGGAAAGCAAAAGGTTCACTACGCAGAACCTGTGCTCACTCCTGTACCAAACCCATCAGTTATTCCAGACCAGTGTCCCGTTGCTCCAGAAGAAGTATTGGAACGATGCGGGGAAGCGGTAGAGGAGACAAGTGCTGGAGCAATGGCTACTACAGCTGCGTATGCAGATTCGGACGACGAGTGGGGCGACGTTATTATGAGAGACCGGATGCTCGTGCGCATCAGCTACACAGAGTCTGAATCTCTTGAGCCTCAATTCGACGAGTACCAGCACCGGATGACGAGTGGCTTGCGACATGAAAACTGGGCTGAATTCATGGCTGTTTGGAGGCGAGATTCCATTGAGCTTTACGAAGATTACGCATGTATATCCTTGCTCCATGCTCATATAATGTCCTGATTGCTATTCAGACCATTCCCGGGAAGGAGCGTTTGACGGGGCACAAGCATCTTGCGTTTGTCGTTCCGCTCAAATCAGGACGAACGCGACTATCCTTATATTCGTTTGCTGATTTAACATTTTGCATCACTTGCCCACCCACCCCTACATACAACGGTACTTCAAAATCCCGAGCTTTTTTTCATATAGCAAGAGCAGGCACCAACATTTTCGTCTTCAAGTCCAAGAATAGATCAAGGGGTCAGGATTGGATGTGGCAGCTGTGGTAACTCATGTCTCCGAATTGGAAGAATGCCATGCAAACACGCTGACGTCTTTATTTTAGGCGCCACATCGGAGGTCAAGTCCCACCTATGATCGAGGTTCGCAACCCAACTCTGGACGCGAAAGTCAAAATAGATGTCCCAACGGTCACCACCGTTGAAGGATATAGCAGGATGTTCACGCGGACTAATGTCATCGCCCTCTGTTTGCAATCATTTCGCAAAGTTCCTGATTGGAAAGAGGTCATTGAGCGAGAGATTGGTTCGGGCAAAGTTTTAGAACTTGCGTGGCGGATGGATACCAATTTAGATTGGGTATGGCTCGAGGACGACGTGTATGGGCAACAAAGAGGCTGGGTGGTTCTCTGCGGATTGGCATTCAAGCAGGTAAATTTGATGCATTCGCCAAAATTCAAAGTTGACACCTTCGCCAATAGGCCAACCTCGAAATTCGTCTTGGGAATCACTATCCCGCTCGTATCGCTAAACCCCTGGTTCATGGCGACACAGGAACAGAGGACCCTTTTTACCATGAACCTCCCAGTATTGAGGGATACCTTTCCCGCATCAAGCCGAACACGCAACTGAAACAGCGTGTATACATGACCACGCACGACGGAAATCTCTTTACTCTTCCTACTTCGAAAGCGCATCCTCCATCACCATTTCCCATCAGAGAGACTGAAAATTACGCTCAGAAATTGAACAAGCGCGAGGTCGAGCGAGGAGCGTTGCAGATTTTGGATGCTATTGCAGTCGCTGATTTGAGGAGTATAATAACTGTACGGCGAGCATTCCAGATTGTTCCTCCACACACCCACGGCGAGGTTGATCCTTCAGGAACACCAGATAGACGTGGGGATGCCAATTCTTCGTGGATGAATGTTTGGTCCCAGTCAAGCGCAGAGGACAGCAGTCACAGTGATGACGAGGACGAGGGAGGAGAAGACGCCGTCAACAAAGCGTTGGACAAACCTCACCTAAGAATGAAGCGTTCATTCGAGCTTCTCCTAAAAAACGGTCATGTCATCAGGTTTGAAGTAGGTATCATATTGTTTCAATAATATCCAATTTCTCACATTTGATCAGTGCTATTCTCGCAGATTCGTGCTGGAGTGGATAAACAGATTGCGATCGTTGGTCTCCTACTGGAAGTTGCGGCACAAGGCAGATGCCAAGGACGAAATGGATGTTTCTGCAGCGCGCAGGTCACGGTTGACGCCTCAAATGCATGTATGCGATGAAGGGGAAGACATACCTCCGACGGCGCCTCCGGATCCGGGTGCGCCTTTACCAGCTCTTACCTCCTTGTACAACTGGTGCGTCCTGGAAGGTTGTAAGACCATCATAAGAGGAGGTAAGATACACATGCGGCGGGGACTCAGTGGGCAATTCAAGTTGGCCATTCCTTTCGATCCAAGTTCTGTCTATTCTTACATTGATATAGGCTCGTCCAAATGATCCTCGTTTCCGGGAGTCTGTGTTTGTTTCGCATCAAACCGCACTCAGCCCTGTATAATGCCAAGCACAAGAAGATCCTACTGTCGGATGCGTACATATGTTCGGGATATTTTGCGGCACTGGCACTCCCTCAAGGTCAATACGATCCTGATTCGAACAGTGTTCCACGTCATTATCAGGACGGTTTGGAAGCTGACGACCCGGAAGAGGATACGCTGTTCGTGATCTGGTATCGTCCCCACAGCGATGCGGATGCGGTTCCCTCATTATCAGCAAAACACAAACTAGTCGTTTTTCGGACACGAAACAAATTGGAGCGCGATGCCTGGTGTTGGGCTTTGAACACCGAAATTGAGAGGATCGCGAGGGGGCAGCGGGACAAGGAGAAGAAACTGAGAGATACTGGTCGATTGACGAAATTATGTTTATAGCTTTTCAGATACCTTTTCTTGATGAACACGCGGAAACCGGAACCACGACATACCACATACTTGTAGCTAATATCCCTGGGCAATAATTGTAATCAATGCATCATGAATTCTTATGAGCTCGTTCGAGGGGGATGCCTTCTGAGTTACTTGGAGAAAAATGTAAGACCCTGTGTTCCATACAAAATTGCAGTCTGTATTTGAGGACAACTGATACAACTGATCGAGAAACAAAGTGATCAGGACTCGAACGCGCTGCGGGGTACGAAGGAACGGTCAAAATTTGCGATGAATGGGGATGACCCCCTGCAGTGTCACGAACAGTAATCATTCTGTGCAATGATTGTAACAAATGCATTACAGCTTTCCAAGGTCATCTCGACGGAAATGAGATTACTTTTTGGGTTTCTTGGCCCTAAGGACGATGAGCAGGACATTTAACAAAGCAGTAGACAGACATACCCATATCTACTTCTTGCTGTCATACGACCTGGTACGCCAGCAAAGTCCAAGGCACCACGGACGACCTTGTATCTGGGAGCAGAGTCAACATGAGAAAAGCGACGCCGACGAAACAGAAACTCACTTGACACCAGGAAGATCCTTCGAACGACCGCCCCGAACCAGAACAACACTATGTTCCTGCAAGTTGTGCCCCTCTCCTTGGATGTACGCCTGCAGCGAGTTCCCGTTGGTCAACTTCACGCGAGCGACCTTCCGCTTAGCAGAGTTAGGCTTCTTGGGTTTTGCAATAATAATTTGGGTGCAAACACCCTTTTTCTGCGGGGAAGTGTCTAAAAGAGGGGACTTTGAAAGCTGAGTACGCCGGACGGGTCGCTTTTTCCGCTTCATTGCTTGGTTCATAGTGGCGGCGGTTGATGGTGAGGCGTGGAAGGAGCGGTATTGTTGGAGGAGAAGGAAGGCACTTGGTTGTACATGTCGTTGTGATATCGCCCTAGGAAGTGTCGTGGCACATAGCCTGGTATTGAGCACAAATGCGCGCAATAACGAGGTCATGGTCAGGAAGAAGGCGATATTTGGTGCTGGCTTCCAGACCAAACAGTTAAAACACGAATTCGTAAACTTCATTTCATCTCCGAGTCTCCTCTTGCTTCACGCCTTCAGTTACCGCAGTAAATCGCACATCGCGTCTCAAGATGGGTAAAAAACGGGGAACGAAACCCGGACCGTCTTCCCGGAAACCCAAAGCCTTGAATCGCGCTGACGGTAAATCGAAGAAATGGGACAAACTTTCGGACATACCCATGGACGAAGAGGATCAGTGTGAGGCGTTTTCAGTGTTTTAGTTTTGTAAATGCTCATATTCGCGAAGTTCATGCGTCTAGAGATAAAATTCTTATTGCCGGTGTTGAGGGAGAAGATGAGGATGGCTACGACGATGAAGTTTTCGCTTTGAACGGAGTGTCAGAAGAAGAAGACGAATATGGAATGGATGTCGACGACGACATGGATGACGATGATATGGACTACGAGGAAAAACCTAGCTCGAAAGCTGCCGTCAAGTCAAAGAAAAAGAAATCCAAAGGCAAGGGTAAAGTGGCCTCTTCTGAATCTGAGGAATCCTCCGAGTCTGAAGAGGAAGAGTCGTGGGGAAAATCAAAATCTGCATACTACTCTTCTAATGCTGCCCAGCTGGAATCTGATGATGAAGAAGGAAATGAACTGGAAGAGCAGGAGGCCAGGCGTCTACAGGCCAAGATGCGCCAGGACATGACCGACGATGACTTTGGGCTAAACGACCCGATAGACTTGACGATAGATGCGGAAAGTAACGAGTGCGTCATCTTTCTATCTCCGCCGTCCTCTCACTCATGCGACTTTTAGTGCACTAGCTGAACCGCGACCTCAAGCCGTACAACAACTGCCTTCAGACAATGCTTCACTCATTCGGCACTTTGAGCGCACAGACCCGGAAAGTCTTGCACTTGCCCGTGACTGGACAGATACGGCGCAAAGTCTTGTCAAAACCAAAGAGAAGATTGCTCGGTGAGGGATGTTCCTTATGCGTAAGCGTTCGGCATGTTAATCTCAGAAACTAGTACCGAAAGTAAGACGCCCGACGCGTTGAGTCTTGGCATGATGCATTTCTATTATCGTAAGAGTGTCTTTCTCCTCCCTCCACTTTTCTGACCCCAAAACAGAGGCGCTTTTGACCTACGCCAGCACACTCGCATTCTACATTCACCTACGAGCAAAGGAGAAATATGCCCGACACCCGGAATTGCTCAAGACCCATCCAATCATGTCACGGTTACTGACATTAAAGGAATCCATTACCACACTTGAAGACCTTGATTTCGGCAACTCCGACACGGGGAGTAACGAAAGTGATTTCGATCTAGACGATCTAGACGACGATATCATGCTAGATGCCGAAAAGTTATGGGTGCGGGACCGGGACCGGCATCCTCAGCTGCAAGCGGAGCTGGTAGAGCTCTTGAGGGAAGCCAATACAGACCACCCTACTCTACAAGTCAAGCCTCTGCAAGCGCCGGCCTTGTCGTCAGAAAGCGGATCTCGTCCGAAGAAAAAGCGGAAAACGACGAAATTCGCACCCCTTCAGGATGATGACCCCGTTTTTGATCTCGTCGAGCCCGAGTTTACTCCTTCTCAGACCTCTTCTTCCAAGCAGCTCGTGGATGTAGCTGATGCATTTGGTGAAGTGACTTCCTTGCAGCATGTAGATGCCGCCGATAAAAGTGCGCGTAGGAAGAGTCTGCGGTTCCACACCTCCAAGATTGAAAGCACAAGTTCGCGGAGGAAGGGCGCGAGAAACAGCACGGTTGGAGGGGACGACGATATTCCTTATCGCGAGCGTAGAAAGGAGAAGGGAAAACGCACCGTTGAGGAGACTCAGGCGAGACTTGCGAAGCAAGGCGGGGAGGATCTGGATGGTATTGATCCAGAGCCTAAGAACGCTGCAGACATGGACATTGACGACCCAGAAACGGAGGACGCCGATGGCTACTATGAACTAGTAAAGAAGAAAGCCCAAGACAAGAAGGAGAAAAGGAAAGCCGAGCACGAGGCACGAACGACTCGGTACGCAGTAATTGTATATGCTGAATTCATGTTGCTGATTTTTCTTCAGTATCGATTATGATGATGATGATACAACTGGGCCGCGCTCACTGACGCGTGCCATTCTTAAGAATAAAGGCCTTACTCCTCATCGTCCCAAGAGCGTGCGCAATCCACGAGTCAAGAAGCGGCAGAAGTTCGATAAGGCGAAGAAGAAAATTGCGTCCCAAAAGGCTGTCTACAAAGGTGGTGATTCCGGTAGGTATGAAGGCGAGAGGTCGGGTATATCGAAGGTCGTAAAATCAGTGCGTTTGAGTTGAGGACATACGTACACATCTGTATGTAAGTAGTACTTAGCCACCCTCTGAGTTCTGCGGATATCGCACACTGTCTTTCAGGCGGCGCTTCTAAACTAATCACCTGCTCAACTCTGCCCTGCATATCCACATCGAATATTCCTTGGTTGCGTTCTTCGCTCTTCGTTCGCTGATTCGTTCAAGGTTTGCACTCCCTCGAGGAAACATGTCCAGCCACAAGTATGTCCCGCCATCTCATGATAATCGGAAATTCATGTTTTTAGCATTTGGGCCGACACGAGTCTAGCCCCTTTCTACGGCACAGTTACTTCCGCGGCCGTGTTTGTCGTCCAAGCTGCGTACTTAGGTGCCAAGAAGAATAACGCAAAACGTGCAGACCGCGTTGCTACGCGTCGACTGTCGGTTTCTTTCTGGTTGATACTGAGAATAATTGGATGTGTGGCATGGGTAATATTGACAATTTTCTCGTCTTCCTTGAAGAAGGGAAGCTACGTTCGGTACAAAGACCAGGATTTCCGTGCCTTGGCGGCATGCATAACTAGCGTAAAACGATCTCTCTCAATTGTCTTCAATGTAGGGCGTTCTAATGCGAAGGCCGTTAGGTTTATGCTACTGCCCTGGCCGCTGTTAGCATGTCTCGTCACAGAATAGCTACCTGGCACCTCAACACGGTTCTACTTGTATCACTGTTGACTTACAGCTATCGTGATTTATACCCTCTAGCGACCTTCACCCGAGTTCCCCAAGACCTCCATGAAGGCTGGCTTTTGTGGGCAAAGATTGCACTTCTCACAATTGTGGGGCTTGTCATACCATTGTTGACACCTCCAGAGTATGTTCCAGTGGACGATGATGTGCGAATCCTTGTGATATTTTGGACTTGGCTGACATGACATTGCCTTGTCAATAGGATCCTGCGCTCGACCTGAACCCTGAACAAAAGGCCCCCCTGCTATTGCGTCTCCTCTTTGCCTACTTGGATCCTCTGGTGTATCTGGCCTACCGTGACCCTGAATCTGTTCCAGAAAAGCTGCCGCCTTTGGCCTATGCTCTCTCATCCAAAGTGCAAGTCACGGATGCCTTCCCGTTCCTAGACCCATTCTCGGGCGACCGAGTTTACAGTCTTTTCCGTGGACTTCTGAAGTACCACAGAAAGACAGCTATGCAGTTGACGTTTCTTACGGTCGTTAAGGTATCTTCAGTGTCCGTTCCTCAGAAAATTTCTCTTAGAACCCACCAGACACTTCTCACATTTGTGGCGCCCGTTGGTATCAACCGTCTTTTACAGTAAGCTTTACTGTTTTCAAATATACAACAAGCTAGAACGAAACACTGCAGCTATTTGGAAACTAAAGGAGAAGGCGCGATTGTCCGTCCGTGGGTTTGGATTTCATGGCTGTTTCTAGGTCCTTTTCTCCGGTCTATGATGATGGAGTGGTTTATGCACAAATCCGTATGCAGTTTCTCTTAATTTCTGTCGTCCATATGCTAAACCTCCCCCGATTAGACCAGTACAATGGCTTGTACACAAGGAATCCTCACGCAACTCATATTCAAGCATGCTCTCCGCATTCGACTGGATCTGGAGAGTCAGAAAACAGCCAAGTCAAATATCATAGGCAGGATCAATACACTGGCGACGGCCGACGTGGGAAGTATCACCGAGCCTTCTTTACCCATGAATTTATACGAGGTTGTGTGGGCTCCTTTCAATCTGCTTCTAACTATTGTATTCCTATATAATATCTTGGATTGGAGGTAGGGTATACATACAACTATTCCAACTCATTACTCACATACAACTAGTGCACTGATAGGACTTGCCATCATGCTCGTAATTTCGCCCCTCGTTGTGTTGTCCTTCAGTCATTCACGGTCGTTTATCACAGATATGTATTCCTGTACCCGGTTACCTGTCGCAGATGATGAGAGATGTTCAGAAGAAGAGAATGAAAAAGGTATTTATTCGATTTTATTCCTCTATTCGTGAAGTTTACACCGTCAAGATGGACGCCCGCATACAGAAAGTTACCGAAGGTATATTCAACCATCTTTCCCGTGAAGAGTGGATGATCTTAATCGTCTGTTTTAGCTATGTCGATGTTGAGGATGATCAAATTGTTCGGCTGGGAACCCAGAATGAAGGATCAGATTGACGAAAGGAGGGTCGATGAGTTAACATACGTTCGATGGAACAAAATTCTGGTCTTGCTGACTGCCCACGCCAAGTTAGCTCGTGTCACTCTTGAGACTTTCTCCGGTGTTGCTCATGCCTTTGATAGCTTTCTAATCCCGCTGCTTACAATGATTGGAACTTATGCGACATTCGTACGTCTATTAGATCATTATTGATAATGGCTAATTTCCTTCAGACGCTTATCATGCACAGGCAACTTACAGGTGCGTTCAACAGTAAGATTGCTGTGACAGCTTACCAAAAGTCGACACATTAGCCGCTATAGTGTTTTCCTCAATTACGGTATTTGAAATCCTGCGACAAAAATTCCGTCTAGTCGTCAACGGTATCCCGGCTATAGTGCAAGGTACTATGTCCTGAAAATTACTACACGGCAAAACTGAACCTGTGCGCCCCGTTTAGCCAAAGTGTCCTTAGATCGAGTAAACGATTTTCTCCGCCGCGTAAGAGCGTAGTATCCCTATTGGCTTATGTATCATACTGAGATTTGGCAGACCGAACTTTTAGACACATTCTCCGCCGTAGACAACGTCGCTGTTAATGCTGCTCATGATAAGCTAGGCTTTAGGAACGCAGAATTTGTTTGGTCTAGCGAAAGTAGACGTGACTTCAAGCTACGAATAGAGGACGAGTTGTTCTTTGACACTGGCATTAACATTATCGTTGGCCCCACAGGAGCTGGTATGTATTCATCCACCCCACGCACTCGTCACTCACGGTTCATTCAGGGAAAACATCGCTTCTGCTGGCGTTATTAGGCATGTACTCGTTGATTTTTGGTTTCGTCTGGACATTTACATGACATTAAAACACAACAGGGGAAATGCATTTCGTTCCGTCGGGTCCTGATTCATGGTTCCACTTACCTCGGGAAGACGGCGTGGCGTATGCTGCTCAGGAATCCTGGGTCCAAAGCGATTCCATTAGAGTAAGTAATGAATAAAATGTTCCCCTCGGCGTCTAATCCATGTCTCGTAGAACAACATCCTTTTCGGGTCACTCTATGAGGAGGACCGATATAATAAAGGTATCGTTGACAATTCAGTCACAACGCATTGCTTTGAACGTATTCGTTAGTTCTCGATCAATGTGCCTTGCTTCCTGATCTTGCTCTATTTGAGGCAGGGGACAGAACGGAAGTTGGAGAAAAAGGCCTGACATTAAGGTGAACGATTTTCCATCGTCGGGAACAATATATTAATCTCCGAGCCGTAGTGGTGGACAAAAGGTCAGTTCCTCATGTTATTAGTCAGGGTAAAGCTTAATTTTGTACAGGCACGAATTACGCTTGCAAGGGCGGTCTATTCTCGAGCCAAAGTTCTTCTCTTGGACGACGTGCTTGCTGCACTAGATGTTCATACGGCGAAATCCATTGTTAATCGATGCCTGAATGGCAACTTGGTTACGGGAAGAACAGTTCTCCTCGCTGTGAGCGTTCACCAAACCAGTACTATTAAATAAAACGACTGACTTTAATTTTTAGACACATAATCTGGCTCTGACGCGTCCGCTGGCTCGATCGGTCACTCTGATCAAATTGGATGGGTCTATTTTGCATGGATCAGTGGCCGATGTTCTGGGTGTAGATCACACGATGGATACTGAAATATTGGAGGAAGAAGAGGCTCTGGAGAGATCGAAGCAAGACGAAGATGACACCCTACTCAATAATACCCAACCTGCAGGAAAGCTGACTACGAGAGAAGAAATCGAAGTAGGACATGTACAACGGGCGGCTTGTAAGCAACACACTGGCATATCATTCACTCTATGGCTGATCTAGATGTAGTCAAGCTTTTCCTAGGCAATCTGAGCGGACATATCGTGGCTTTCTGGCTGGCAGTGATTGGGTCTATTGCGCTGAATACAGCGATTATAGCATTCCAGTCCTGGTTCTTAGGCTATTGGTCCACTCAGTATCAGCTGCGTGATCCATCTGACGTGCCATCATCGTCGTGAGTGTGCTAGACGAAGTCTTTGATTAAGGCTAATGAACTCCAACGCTAGCTACCTGATCGTATACGCACTGCTTTCCTTATTGTGCATACTCTGTTACACGGCCGGATACACGATTTTTACTTTCGGCTCTCTAAGAGCAGGAAGAATCATACATCAGTCTCTAATCGAGTCTGTTCTTGGTACGACTTTGCGGTACGTTTAAAGAATCTTTCTGTTTTCTGAACCTTTTCGGCGAGCCCTTTTCTAGATGGTTGGATACAACACCAACGGCACGGGTAATTGCACGTACAACCGTGGACATAAATGCTGGTAAGCTCAAGGACATCCGTTCTGTGTTAGACAAATTAATAAATGCGGACAGTCGACAACGGTATCCCTTTCGTAATTTACCGCTTCACGGAGCTAAATTTACAGCTCATCATCCAATTTGGATCTATCATTTTCTTCAGCCCTGCCTTTATCTTTCCGGGCGTCGTGTTGACATGTCTCGGTGGTGTGTTCGGGCAGTTATACATGAAAGCCCAGTTACCGGTTAAACGATGCAATGCAAATGCGAAATCCCCACTCCTTGGCCAGTGCGTTCTGACAAGATAGCATCCTCATATCAGGATGCTGACACCATATTCCACAGCTTCGGGGCGGCTATTTCGGGACTCGGTGAACGCCTATAATTATCCCTCTAATGGTTGAATTCTTACATTCGTTCTAGTTTCAATCAGAGCATACGGCGCTCAAGAAAGTTATTTTCAGGAGTCCATGCGTCGTATCGATGCTTACATTAGATCGACGACCACCTTCTACGATCTCCATAGGTGAGTGTACTTTCATCGTTATGAGTATTACGTGTTTTAATAGAACCGCATTAGATGGATATCCATACGAACAGATGCGTTGGCAGGGATCTTCACATCGTCGCTGGCTATTTATCTGGTTTACGGAAGAGGGTCTAACATGAGTGCGGCTAACACGGGCTTTTCTCTTGCAATGGCTGGTAAAGCACTCTCAAGGGCTAAATGTCCATTCAGTGGCTGATTTGTTCGGCAGTCTCATTCAGCTCACTGATTCTTGTATGGGTGAGGATATTCAATGCGGTGGAACTGCATGGCAAGTACAATCATGTATCATTTTCTCTTATGCTCAACGTTTCCCACAGGAAATAGGTAAGTCATACACTGATATCCGAGACACTGTATCCGCAAATCAACGGCCAATTCATCAGCCTGGAACGGATTCTTCGTTATATTAAAACGGAGCAAGAGCCTAAAGCTTCTGCGACGGGCATTCCTCCGGCATATTGGCCAAGTAGTGGGAATCTACGTGTCGAGAATCTGTGTGCAATGTATACACTTGTGAGATGTCCTGCTATATGTAATTCGCTAACTACATTGCATCTGACCTCCATATTATCACAGGATGGTCCCAAGGTGTTACACAACTTGTCGTTCGAGATAAAATCGGGTGAACGCGTAGGAGTGGGTACGTACGAATTCACCGCTCCTCGTTTTGTAGTAAATATACTTATCCTGTGGCAGTGGGACGTACAGGTTCCGGAAAGGTGATTAAGTTGTCGTCGGGTCACTCATTGTCCTCCCACTGAAAACTGTCGAAAGAGTTCACTGACCCTCTCTCTTCTACGATGTATTCCAACAGCAGGAGAGGTATACTACGACGATCTCCCCACTAGTACAATGAATCTTGATGCATTACGGTCTAGCATCACGATCATCCCTCAGATGGTGCGTCAATCGCTTTTTCAGATAGAAAAAATCCTCCACCTCTTCTCTTAGCCCGAACTACTTAGCGGCACGCTGCGTTACAATCTAGACCCATTCTCTCAGCATGACGATTCAACCTTAAACGATGCTTTGCGCTCAGCTGGCCTTTTTTCTCTACAAGAAGAAAATGAAGGAAACAAGATCAACTTGGATACTAACATATCTAGCGGAGGAGGAAACCTATCGGTCGGCCAACGTCAAATGCTAGCTTTGGCGAGAGCGATTGTTAGAAGGAGCAAGTTGCTCATATTGGACGAAGGTACATAAAATTTGACCCAACCTCCTTATTAGGCTTATATATTCGGTGTCCTAGCCACTTCAGCTATAGGTAAATCTGACATCGAAATATTGGTAGTTGCTGCTGTTTTCATAACACCACATAGATTACAAGACCGACGCTGTAATCCAGAAAACACTCAGAGAAGAGTTGAAGGATGTCACCCTAATCACAGTTGCCCATCGCCTCCAGACTATTATGGACTTTGACAAGATTGTGAGTCTTCTTGGATTTCCGTGTGTATAGTCGCCATAGGGTCTGAATCGGGTATACTTAGATGGTTCTTGATGAAGGCCGCATAGTGAGGGTCTCGCTTTTTCCTTCGCGACATTGATACTGAGCAATCAAAACAGGTCGAATTTGATACACCGCGAGTACTCCTCAATTCGGAGAAGGGATGGTTTCGTAGGCTTGTAGATAAGAGCTCGGACCGTAGTGCATTATATGCTGCTGCAGGGGCTTAGAACGTACTTGGAAGCAGAACGTAAATGACATATCGCGAACACGTCTTCCAGGCTCATGGAATAAATACGATGTATATGCGTCTTAGAATAAGCGACGAGTGTACTACTAGGATAGAAGGTTGGACACCTGTCTAACACTTGTGGACGCGTAATTTAACGCGCGCAAAAGTCACGTGGTGAGCAGGTTTCAAATTTCGCCGCCGTCGTCTGCCACTCCGACCCACGATGGGTGTTGCGAAGCTCTGGCCACTCCTCGACGAATTCTCGTCCAGGAAATCTCTCTATGAGCTGACGATATCCTCCACAAATCGGCCGCCGCATGCCTTTCGCCTCGGTGTCGATGTCTCTCTTTGGTTCTTCCATGCCGAGTATGGGCAGGAAGGCGAAAATCCCGAACTGCAAACTCTCTTCTTTCGTTTAGAACTCCTTCTTCGCCATCCTATACTGCCTCTCTTTATCTTCGACGGCCCAGGCAGACCAGCATGGAAGCGAGGCAAACGTATCAACACCTGGGTCCAGAACCCGCTGACCGACGGACTGAAAGCTTTTATCGAGGCGTTTGGGTATGAATGGCGCATGGCCCCAGGCGAGGCGGAGGCAGAGCTGGCATATCTGAATGCTGCAGGGATCATTGACGGCGTTCTTACCGACGACGTTGACGCGTTTTTGTTTGGCGCCAAGACCGTCTGGCGGAATCCAAGTTCGACGCACGCGCAAACTTCAGATACGGAGAAGAAGAATTTCGTACTGGTGTTCCAGGATGTGAAACTCAGTAGGGCAGAACTCATATTGATTGCACTCTGTGCAGGTGGTGACTATTCTCCCGAGGGATTGCCTGGCTGTGGCCCTAACACCGCCAAAGGGCTTGCTCGCGCAGGACACGCAGATAGATTGTACCGTGTAGCGACGACGCAGACGAGGGAAGAGTTGCTGGAGTATCTCCCTATGTGGCGTGCAGAAGTTATCACGGAACTCAGAACCAATTACTCTGGATGCCTGGGACACAGGCACATCAAGTTGGGAAACTCTGTACCGGAGACCTTTCCGGACGTCAACATCCTATTGGCGTACACGGATCCAGTCATGTCACCACTCGAAGAGTACAATGATATTGACTGGATGAAGAAGGAGCCAAATATTCCTGCGATTGCTGCTTTGTGCGAAATGTATTTCGAGTGGGGGTACAAAGAATTGGTCGTGAAGCGTTTCAAAACGCTCATCTGGCCTGGATTGGCTCTCCGTATTCTACGAAGGTACATGATTGAGGGTGAACGGGGCGAGGATGAGAAATACGTTTGGCGCAAGTTTGCTGGAGATGAGGCAGTGGATGTAAGTGAGGTTGGGTGGATGACGATGATCCACAGGACTCGGGAGCATCAATCGACAGGTTACGCCCTGCAGTATCGCGTTGAAGTCGACGCCTCTGTCCCTGTCCGATTGGCGGAAGCTGGCGTGCAAGGTTGGAGAAGACCGATTGGCGGCGGTCCGGACGTTGCCGATCCCTGGCAAGAAACGGAAGACCGTACAATCGACCCTGCAGAAGACATGCGAGGCCCCCTTCTTATTTGGCTCCCGGCCGTCATGGTCCAGAAAGTCAGCCCCGCTTTGGTCGAGGAGTTCGAAGATATGATCAGGCGCAGAAAAGAGAAGAAGAAACCTAAAGGCAAGAAGAAGGTGACAGAGGAGATGAGCGGTATTAACGAATCACCACCAAGCCCGAGGAAGAAAAAGATGGTGAATCCTTCAGCGACACCCCGCACACCTACCAAACGCAAAGCCAAATCCACCTTCCCCAGTTCCACACCTTCGTCTTCGTCAAAAATCCTTCTCGCACTCGATAAACTTCCCAGGACGAAAACACCAGTTGCCAGTCCGACTAAGACACCGTCGAAGAAGCCTGCACCGTTCCCGATGGACTTGGAACGCGAGTTCGGCAGCCCCCGAACAGAGCGAGATCTACGTTATGATACTAATAGCGACGACGAGGATGACGATGACGAGCTGCCTATACTGGGGCGCTCATCTGCTCAGCTACCGTCCTTTAGTCCGGTCAAGACAGCGTCGAGGAAAACTTTGACCTTTCCGACGAGCAAGTTCGGTAGTCCTCGCAAAACGCGAGATCTATTCTATGACAGCGATAAGGATGATGACCGTCCTATTCTAGGGCAGTCATCACCTGCCCCGCTGCCGCCTATAACACCCTCTCCTGTCAAAGTCAAAGCCCGCCGTCGAGGTTCCGAGGAAGATATAGCGAAGAAAAGCCCGCGGAAGAATAAACTAGACTCTCCTAGTCGTAGGCAGAGGGAAGGGAGTCCAACCCGAGGAAAGGGGAAAAGCAAACCTATAGAAGTGATTGTGATCTCCTCAGATGATGATTGATTTTGATGCGGTGGTGGTTGTGGAATGATATCTATGTATTTTGACTATTATTCTGGAGACCTGCTATCTGTACTTGCTGTCGTATTTTGTTTTGCTTATATACCTATAATTCTTTCGTTATAATTGAACTGCTCTGTCGCTTCCTCTAGAGTGATCGACGCCAAGTCTGTTTAGTTGCCGGACTAGAATTGCTTCCGCGGATGCTGAGCGGGAGCAAATTGAAGCAAGTGAATACAACTGTCTATACAGTACAAGACCTTACCTTACAGTATTTACTGCTACTACCGATACGCATAGGACGATAAATAAAAATGTCCAGTTATCAAAAGCCCGTTACTTGGTGCCTTCATATCTGTTCATGTGAGATGTACAACCAAAAAAAAACAATCACTGCAATATTATCGTACAACATAAGGTTCCAAGATTGACAGAAAACATGACAAAACCCTGGACCTTGACCAAGGAGTATTTTCCTTCTTCTCTCATCGCTCGTCAATTTGCATATCATCACGGCGTGACCCCGGCGACCCTGTTTCGAGAACAACCCTGGGGGCAACGGAGCTCATATGGTTGAAGTCACTCTCTCCAGTTCGATATATGCGCCGGATCTCACTAGCATGATCACCAGCTTCTTCGTAAGCTAGGCTATACTGCTCTAAGCCGTTGATGCAGTTGATTGCCTCTGGCCGTCCTAGACGTGCGAGAAGGGTTCCAGCTTGGATACAGCTGACGTGCATCACCGCTGGGTCGAGTCGCTAAGCAATGAAATTCGAGTCAGTCGACCGAAGAACTACAATGACCGTTTACGTACCAGGTACTGGTTGCTCGTCAGTACTGCTGCCTGTAGATACGGTGAGTGACGAAGTTCGATAGGTGGTGACTCATGAACAGACGACGTACCAGCGCAGATATCCGGCAAGCTCCATGCAGAGCTTCGTCCGCAATTTTTTGCATCACTGAATCCATTTGAGCAAATTCAGGTATGAACTTCGGATCGACACCAAGCCGTGTGATTTCGTTTATCTCCTTTACCCCAACTTCATCTAGCGCGTTGAAAAGAATGATCCACATCACATGGTACTGCGCATCGCTAGCACAGGAAGATACCGCCTTAGATGCGATCACGAAGGATGAGCAATTTTAAAGAACACATTGATTTGTCTACTCACGGTAACAAAGTCCCACGTCTGGTTCTCATTGCTGGGAACACCTACAGCCCGGAGATAGTCATCCCGCCACTCAGTAAGGGCTTTGAAAAAAGTGTATAGGATGTCGAAGGGTAGTCCATCGGCTTCTGTCGCAGGCTTCCAGAGTTGCCTAGACATCTGCCGTGCGGTTCGTGCAAGAGCGTGAGCTGCTCGATAGTATCCCTGTTGACAATTATTCATGACGTCAGAAGGTGAGAGTTATCGGGTCACGGCACTAACCAGAAACTGGTGTGGAATTGCCTTAGTTAGCGTGTCGGATTCAGTGTGTGATTCGCGTACCTCTAATTGTTCTCTTGGCGAGGGAGTTGTTCCGTCATGACCGTCGGGATTAATGGGATCGACGGTATAGAAGTCAATGTCGTAATCGTCATCATCGAGGATCGGTTTGTGACGGTAGTACAGCGAAGCGTATGCATCACATATACATGCCATCCACCAGGCAAAAATCATGGTTCCACGTTCTTCCGTGTCGCGATTAGCGGATGATATGACTGATTTGTGATTAATCTAGAACAAATTGAAATACCGGATGTCTGGATGGAGTTGGCACCTACCCCGAGATCCATAAGATGTCTCGTCGCTGAGGCCAGCCAGAACCCGTGATAGCCTGAAGAGTTCAATTAAGCTACGCCACGCATGCATGACAGGGTGAATTACCTGTCTGGTCGTCAGGAGTTTCTGGAGAAAACTTTTTAGAAAGAAGCTTGGGAAATAAGGTTGGTAAACAGACTTACGACTTTGGAGTGGTTCGATCAACAGTCCAATCACTACATGGTCATCTTTCGGCATACGATGTACCTTTAGAGCTTCAGCAAGCTCGCGGGTCCGTAGGATGAGGGTCCTCGCCAAGGCGCTGAGGTTTCCATTACGTCGACGATCGGCGACGAGTAAGGGATGCTCTGAGAATTTGGCGCCCCACGAAATGACAGTGGCCACTAAGGCAGGATGCAAATGCTTGGTAGCCTTTGCCGCATGGGATGGAAGCAATCGTAGACTGTTACGAAACTGCTCGGGATTAAGCAGGGGTAGCCGAGTGTGGACGATCTGAAAAAAAACTTCCACGAGGTCGAGAGCGAACCTGTCAAATTACAAGGGCATGGTTAGGGATGCAATAGACAGTGAGAGAAAGACTGCGGATAGTAGTCAGCAAATAACAGTAGGATTGTAAAAAAGAAACGGACAAACCGAAAAAGAGAGGTATTTCTCATGCATACAAAGGGATCAAGAGTGTATGAAAACTACGCACTCAACTCTGAAGGCTTCTTCCTCGAGCTTTGACGCTTGTTCTCCCCAGAGGAAATAAGGCGAAACTCTGATTTGCGTAAAGGATGTCGGATCACTGATTTTACGATATTGAGGTTACCAAATGAAAAGTTACGCGAATAGCGTTACCCACTGACTTTCCGATTTCCGGCGGTGAGAACAGATATGCTAGGACCTCACGCGTAGACGAGCTCATAGTCACAGGTGGATAGAAACTGTATCTGTAAGTGCTCGACAATGGCATATGACCGGGGGAACCGTTCTCTATGGAAGGAGAACCACTAAATGGATAATTAATCAGCAAGCCCGAGTACGGACACAACGAAGCAAAGACATACTTCTTGAAAGGGTTAGGAGACGGTGGACTAAGCAACCATGATCAGCGCAATTGCATATAGAAGACGGACAGAGAGCATGGGTGGTAGCAATCGGAATCGCCGTGGGTCCACGTCAACGAGTGCAATGAATGGCGCAACGTACCTGGAATTGGCAGATGATAATTTCCGTCGCCCGGGCGCGGATGTTCGCTTCTTCTCGCTTGTGGCTTGCTGGACGAAATGGCTGAGAAAAAGTGGGAATGAGGCTGATGTTTCAAGCATATCGACGAGGCAGATGGACTGACGTGCAAGGGTAGTTCTTGGAGACACAGTGCTGGAGGCATCACTTGAATACGATGGCAATATAGAAAGAGAACAATACGCACTTGACACTAAAACCAAAAGGTCAATGATGAAACAGAAGAAAAGCTGTAGGACACACCTTCTCCTGGCCCGGCAACCGATGACACTTGACTTTCCTCGCTCTACAGGCATCGCAGGCCGTATTTTGTTTCCTTGGTGGAGGTAGAGTCTTCGCAAGCTCGTGAATCTGATTTTGCATCGAAGGGGAAGGTAGCACGATGCCTGGACGTTACAAGGTGGAATCTGTAAGCTCAGCTATGTGCTGGACGACGAACAACGGCGAACGACGGATACCTGACTGTATAGAGCTGGTCGATGGCTCCGACGGCATTGGGGTATCTGCCTGCATGGTACCGCGATAAGGGGCGAGCAAGGGGATGGAACAACAAGATCTAGAGGGCAAGGTACTTTATATGAACGCCGATTCAGGAAGGGGACCAAATAAGGCCAAGCTACCCTGAGGACTCAGCCCGGCTCCGAATTTTTTCTCAGCAACATACCGTCAGCCATGGTCAAGGTTGAAATTGTCGACGACAAGGAGTCCAACTCTCCCTATGCCTCCTCCTCATCCTCGCGCAACTCGTCGACAGAGTCGCTTTCTTCTGTCTCCTCAGAATTGTCGGCAGATGAGACCTTTTTCGACCGTATCGCTGCCCTCGTAGACATCGTACCCCCAACTGCCCGCCATAGCATCTCTTCGCGCGTCTCAAAAACCGCTTCCTTTGTCAAAAAGAGCGGGAAATTCTTCGGAAATATTGTGTGGGTCGTCACGACGTCTGCGCTCCTCGTCGCTCTCCCCTTGGCGCTGAGCTTGGAAGACGAGGCAAAAATTGTAGCTCAAGAGAAGGAAATGCTGGAGCAACAACAGGGTGCTCAGCAGGTCAGCTCTTTTTCCCGTCATTCTTGCTGTGTCTTATCCTATCTTTGCTCCAGATGATATCTCCAATGTATCCACAAACCAACCAACCAAAACCACTGGTCCCTCCCGGATTTTAGACACAGTAGGGTTCAGATGACATGAAAGGATGGATGAGATGTATTTATCACTCAGGATTGCACACCTCTAATGACTTACGGCTCGTGGTTACTTAACACCGATTTCCGTCTGTGCCATATCCTTCACCCCACTCCATATGTATACGCATTCCATGAAAACATTCCATCATAGAAGACATGACTCTTCACATCAAAGTGGAATAGATTCTCGAAGGATAGTATTTACTTCTTCCATCTAAGGGGTGAGTAGTCTACCACTTGCTCCACCATTCAGTTCTCCAGGACAATCTACCGAACGAGGTGAGCGAAAGAAACGGCAGAACAACACAAATAGACACCTACATCCGGCCTAGGAGGAAATACAGTTGGTCGCGTGAAATTGTCCGCAGAACGGTACCGTCTTAGATATGTGATGGCATGATGTTCAATTTCTGACGGAGTAACTCCGACAAGGTCCCAATTGCCTGCTAATTCAGCATCATCGATGTATTTTCTCACCACTTCATCCGGACTGAGGACTGGCCACCACACTGACTGCGAAGCAACTTTGGCCAAAAGGGACGCCACTGCTTTAGGGATGGTGGGTGCTTTGGATGGTGGCTGGAGCGTCACGGAAGACACGAGATCCAGTAAGTACTCGTATGTGAGTGTGGATGGGCCGGGAAGATTGAGAGCTCCAGGCGATCGGGATGCGTCCACGAGGCTGGCGAGAGCTTGTGCAACATCGATGACCTGAAGAGCAGTCCTCGTGAGATCATATGTCCATAGCAAGACGGGTCAACGTACGTGTACCGGCCGGACTTTGGTGTCAGCATTGTTCAACTTCCACCAGATCGGCCAGACTGGTGATGGCTGGGGTCAGCACATGGGCAGCGGTGTACGGGTAAACGCGACACGTACTAGCGATATTGTTCAGTAGCTTGTCTTCGTATCCATACATGGCCGAAGGCCTAACAATAGTAACATCCTTGAAGGCCGCTTTCACACGTTCTTCTCCTTCTGCCTTGGCCTGGTAGAACTTGGACGGTGAAGAAGCCGAGGCGTTAAGATGCGAGACGTGGACGAAGCGTGGAACACCAGACTCCGCTGTGATCTTTGCGATTCGTTCGGCGCCCTCGACGTGGACTGACGAGAAGTCAAAGTTTCTGTGAAGGTTCCCAAAGTGAAAAAGTTTCGTCAGAGGTATGACGCCAGCGGCTTACTTGGTTTCATAGTCACGTCCAACAAGATTGTATACAACGGTCGAATGCCTTACACACTCGGCTATTTGGGACTCATTACGGATGTCCCATTCCTGTGGGGAACGGAAGCGTCAGAAGAATCCGAGGGGATGGATGCGCCGCTGCGAACCATAGGTACGATTTGTCCGAGATCACCCATAGGCTTCAGACGTCTCTTTTCGTCCTCGTCACGGTACGGAACGACCACCTGGGTGCCCGCTTTCCCTAACATACTGTCAACTTGAGCGTCAATCGGGATGACGAGGGATGCGCACCGAGCTTGGACACGAGATATCTTCCCAAAAATCCAGTGCAGCCAAAGACCGTAGCAACATGTCCTGATACCGCGCTGTAACCTGGAAGACCTGAGGCGACGACGACCTTGTTAGGTAGCGGAGTGATACTGTGGTATGTTCGCTGTTCGATATTGTATCAGCATATATTCGAGAGATACGGCAAGAAGAGCACAGACAGTTCCTTGCCGACGGGCTACTCGCTGCAGGCGCAACATGTTGGAGGAAGACATGCCCGCCTGGAAGTGATATAACGCTGAGATTGTGGTTGGGTCGGTGAATGGCGGGATCACGACGCCACGTGGATAGTGACGCGTGGCATACGTGACTTGCCATTTTTCAATTTGCCATCTTTAGGATCTTCAACTCTTACCGCCATGGCCCAGGGAAAGACAAAAGGACTACAGGCCAAGTCTGGTCCATCAGCTCGTCAGGCATCAAAGGCAGCGGCGGCTACGAAGAAAGGAAAACGCTATATTGCACCCAAAAAAGCTGTCCTTGTCAAGCAGGCTGCAATGCACAAGGTCTCTCAGGTCCCTCTTCTCCCCGGAGTATTCACTGATGCGTCGTTAATGTAATATAGAATCTCTCGGCTAAAATCAATAAGTCGATTGAACAACAAATGGTGTCAGCGGCCTCCGCTGGGAAGTTGACCATCATGAAAAATGCCGGTCCCGAAGCGTACGATACATCTCTCCGCTGTTAGTAAGGAATTCATTACCTATCCTTGGTTAGGTCTAGTTCGAAGAAGTCGTGACCCATGTTGCGTACATTGCTAATTTCAACGGAGGTTCGCGATGATCCTTGCTATTTTTTTAGCGTGGTTTATCTAATATCAACCAAGTCTCGTATCCGCTTTCTCGCCATGGATCCTGCTACCTTGCTCTAGCATCTACACAGTGCCGACTAGAACCGTCGGCTAATTTTTGGATTTGTCGTCATTTTCCCGGGTGCGAAGGTGTTGTGTTGAGGCGCGTAGATGCAGCGGACGACAAGCGCTTGGGGTACTTAATCATCCGACTCGGACGAAAGGGCCAGGAGCTATAGATACGTGTGGGTCAACGAATTCTTATTGTTTGCCCCTGGTGCTAGATCTGTTCATTTCAGAAGTGAGAAGTGCCGCAAGGACATTCAACTCCGCGGTATTTATGATCAGTATGGGCTTCATCAAGATTCATATGAATACACTGTCCCCGAATCCGAGTCCGGATCTTGATGCATTGATGTTTCGAATACAACAAAGTGTTAGATGAAGTCCCTGATATCTTCTGCGCATTGATTCCCTTCCAATAACCATGAGTTTCCAGCTATGCCGCAGCAGAGGTGTGCCAGCTGCATCAATTCCTTCTGTATGTGCTATGAACGCTTGAGACGATCACTGGCCCTTACTAAAAAGTGGTACGCAAAGGATTTCAAATGTTCGTCGTTCATCCTATAGTGCATACGCTTGACCATTATTAATAGCTCGCTACTATCTGTGGAGCTGGAGCTCAGCTTAGGCTCGTCGATATCCGGTCAACTCTTAGTGCATCTGCGTGCGTTCCGGACTGCTCTCAAACGCGCAGATGACTCACAGACTCGTAGAATACCATTCATCAACTTCTAGTGGGCGCTATGACTGAAGTTTACATGGTTGGTGTCGTTCCATAAATCTCCATTTCATATCTAGCTTCTTCACTCAGACCTGAGTTGGATGCACTCACCACCGCCTTACGGCTCTCTGCGTACGCAGCGAATCATGGGGATATGGACTGGGTCAAAGATTTGAGCAATGTTTTGCAGGTTGCTTGAAATATTCTCGGCCTGATGTCAATGTCATTGCGATCAGGCGCGCGGAGTGGCGAAGGGTTGGAGATAGGTAATCGTGTGTTGTTATTAGGACCCTCAAATTCAACTGAGAAACGCGATGCTCGCGAGGATACGATGAAACAAGTACCCTGAACAGAGTGGACTGATGTGAGGACATGGCTATAAACTCATTTGCACACAAACTCGTTGATTCAGAACTCCTCAGGGCATTGTATAAGGTAACTATTATAATTTGAAAGCGTGTAGCACTATAATTTCTCTGAGGAATTGTTCTCTACAAATTTCAGGACGGATCATTAAACTGGAGGCGTTTGAAGAACCAGGACGACTTCTCTCCATCAATCATCAACTCTGGTCTGTAAACCACTCCATGCGGAAGAATTACTTCGAGATTGCGTACCACATCCTGGCCTTTGGTGTCTCCTATGTATAACTGCTCCAAAGCATCTGTGTCGATAGGTGGTAGGAAGTAGGGATGCTCGGGAGTGGGAACTTCGTACAGATACAACGTACGCAAAGCGGGCAACGCTTTGACGAAGTCTAATAGAGATGTCTGCCGTTAATGGGTAAGCATTGCCGTTGAAATGAAAGAAGCGAAAATAGACCCTGACCATAGAATCATGATCAGATACATGTATCCCCAAGACCTTTAGCTGCTTGCATTCCGCGATCGAGTCTGTTGCATGATCCCCATATCCCCATTTTCCCCGCATCCTAGGCTTAATATGGAGCTCCTCCAATGTACCAGAAAGAAGAGCCAACACGTCTCTGAAGAACGCCTTCCCCGTACGTTCTACCTGTTCATAGTCCCCCCTGAAATCTTTGAGCCCTGTGCATAGAACCAACCTCACCATCCACTTATTAGACCGAAGAAAATGAAGCGGTGCTGGATCGGTACCAACGACCAAGGTAAGGTCCGGAATCCGGATGTGTTCCTTGACAAGGCCGTTCCAGAAGTGTGGGGACACGTCGCAGCCATCACGCATGATCAAAGTTTGTAGAGAGCGAAGGTTGGGGTACAGCCAGACTGAATGAGAGACGTTCCATTCACGGATGTCGAGATAGGTAAGGGGAAGGGGCTTGTCGGGAGATACATAGCGGAACAGACGGCAGAGACGATAGCCATGTTGAGAGTGGGTATGCGAAATGTAAGAAGCATCATTTACAGACATGGAATTGCCGTCCAGTTCCAAATAAGAGAGATTGGGGCAGGCCGCAATTGCAAGGGATAGGCCTTTCTCTATTGTACGGTGATAGTGACCTGACCCACCCCAGTGGAATCTCCGTAGTCCATTCAAATGTTTGATCGAAGACAGAAATGGGAGATTAAAGTCTGGCTGAGATATATGGATGTCCTCGAGTAGAGGGAGAAGTTTTAAGCCTTGGAAAATATCGTCAATGGCCCAAGCAGGAATGGTCCGAACACCATGCGTGTCAAATCTATGGCCAGAAGATGATGAGTGCCAGCATGAAAACAAAAGAGAAGGATTATTACCGGACCGTAGCGGATACGACGTTAATCAAAGATGCTAATGCTGGCCGCAAGTCATTCTTTAGTTGCCTAAGAGCAGATCTATTATGTCCGAGCTTGCGATCGAATTTCGGAACTGATGGAGAACGTTGTGTGGATACAACCACTAATAGACGTTGTACATATCGTGAAATAGGTGTACGGCAGGCGGCGAGATCCTCAATTAATGGGATGGGGAAGATGATGCGATGGTACTTGAATTCAGCCAGGTTTAAATTGACAGTCAATGAGGGAAACAAGACCGGGTCAAGGGAAATGCATGTACGCTGGCATACTACACGAAGAGATTTGAGGTCGAGCACTTCAGCCTTTGACAGTTTGAGTACTAACACGAGATGGACGGGTAACACAAACATACCACAAGACCAATCTCCTGTATAAGTTCGTTGGGTAGAGAGAGCAAGGAAGCCATTGTCGATTTCCAGGTTGTGCCTAAACTGTCAAAACGTCTAGAACTTATATACGCCGACATTGAGTCATTACACACTAAGACTGAGTCAATCGCTAAGAAACGCGATCACGTGGTTTCGACTCACTCGAAGATTCCTGTGCACGGCCGAGTTCCCGGCCTATATTCCTATGCAATTTCCAAATATAAGATAACGCAGAAATCGCTGAGTAATACCATCGGAAGACTTTCATCCACTTGTGTCCAGGACTCGAATGTGATTCCTTGCAGGAAGATAGCCGTAGTCATGGCAATCTACCGTATGCGTTCTCTCTTTTCCTGCCGCCAGAACACATTCTGTGTATTGTGCACCAACCTCATTCGTAACATGTCATCGAAAGAAAGCAGAAAGCAGGCGGACTGACAAGTGCATAGATGTAATCAAGGTATGTGCTCTGATATGTGACACAAGACAACGACAGAGTAGGTGAATATTCCTGTGATCGCGGTATAAGTTTAGAAGGTAGAATGATGTAGAGAAGGAGGACTTGAAGCTTAGAGGACTCCAGTCACCTTGCCGATCTGTAGACTTTTAATGAACACAGTGAGATCCTCGGAGTTTTCTTCGGTTTGGCTCAGCTGCGCAGTCCCGAGCCCGACCGGGAGTAAAACAACTGGTCGAGCTTCAGCCCAATGCATCTCTATGACTGCAGATACACCTTTACATGCCATTCTACCCACATTGGAACTCAGATTTTGCGAATCGTAAGATTTCAACGCTGAAAACCAATGAACCGGGCAGCGGAACTTGAATGCAGTGTACCCGAAGGGCAGAACGATGTGAATCTGTAGCCACTCTCTCACCGTGGTTGCCACCCGCATAGCGGCAGAGCTTGGAAAAAGAATTTGAGCCAAATAGAAACCGAGCGTAAGAGAATGGGTTGTAGAGAGCAGAAAAGGGTCCTAAGTCGGATTGATCCCGGTAGCCGTGTGTTTTCAAGATTTGGCACCTGATAGCGAGGGACTGAGCGAGCGTCGAGTCCTGGTCGAAATAGGCTTAGTGCTTTGTTGTATAAAGTCCAATTCGAACCAGACGGTTGGTCATGATGGACATTTGTTCCAACTTGACAAAACGGGAAATCACCATCTAAACGGCTCGGCAAAGCCGGCCCGAACAGGGTCAAATTTTGGACGCATGTCCCAAGTTGTCTTTTTGCTCTTGCATGTGAGAACACCATCGCCTCACAGCCTAACAAATCCCCATGGGTTCGGGAACACCGTCTGTTGAAGGTTAGGTCTAAAATCTTTCGGGTTTCGGTCCCTCTAAATGCATCCGTAGCTTCATAACCGGCACTTCTCACTTGTAATCGTGGCTGGAAACAGTCCATAACGTCGGTGACAGTTGATCAACTCATCCGCTTCTAAGGCGTAAGGTCTGATATAGACCCACCGTCGTCAGGCTGCGGTTAGATTGACACCAAAACGAGCCTTCTTGGTTGTTTACTTGTGAGAGTTAACGCTCCGGATCCTCCATCTAGTGCTCGTTTTCTCGTCCTATGTGCGGCTTACGACCGGCGAAATCTGACGGAAAAGATCAAGCTTCTAATAATGGACCGGAAGGGAATAGTGTCTTTGGTAGCGCTATCGTCCGCATGCCCAGACTTATCCTAGTTTGTTATGTCGCTTGTTTTCTTCTCCCGCCTGAAATCTGTGGTATAGACCTACGCCAAGAGCCTCCATCTTTTTCTCCGAAATACAGGGCCCACTATTTTCAATTGTCTGCGTTTCTATATCGTCCTTGATCTTCCCCTTACGGCAAGCGTGCATATGCATGCGGCGGGCTTGCTATATCAAAAGCCGTATATCCATGAGGATATCCCATTTTATCGATGCACCCTGAAACTGCTTTCAATGTTTGCCTCGCTCATACCACGCCAATGCGTACCCAATGTGCATTGCGACCTGCTTGACACCTCGCATCGATGTTCTCAGGTCCCTAATTTAATTGATCGTTCTCTCACGTAGGCTCGAGACGGGGATGGGCTTTTCCAGAGGACGTCGCTTTCCGGGACCTGCTTAATTCCGCAGTAAGTTTTTTAGAATATCAGATACATAAGTGGACCGTTGACGATGAGTATTCTAAATAAGATATACGTATTCAACGTCGTTTCAATGCCGATCAAACGGTTTTTACCACTGATTATACGAATCAATTCCCACACCAAAACCATCTTACGGCCCCGGAATGACCAGCCGGTATTATTAGATGAATGCTACTGACTGGTACTTTGAAACCTATCCGTGAGCAGTGGGAGTGTTCTGAGCGACTTGATTGTACAGCTGATACGCCCAAACGTAATAAGCGAGTGTTTTTTATTTGCATTTCCCCCCTTTCTTTCATGCTAATCCGTTCTTGTGCCATGGCAGGCGAGTTTTATTTCCTTGTCAGGCCAGACACGGTTATTTGCTGCGCTAGTGCTCTACTGCCTCAGAAATTCGAAGCCTCGTGCCACACCGCCATCGATGTTCCAAGGTTTGAGATCGTCCAAGGTTCTACACCGCCGTAACTTACTCCCCTGACTGTTGCCCCCGAAATACGGCATCTCTTATATCGCAAGAGACGATGTAAACGCGGGAGGTAAATACAACGTTGCCCCTCGCGGCCTCCTTCAATTTGTTCCAGCTGATTTTATTTTCAGGGACTCTTTTCATCTGTTCATTCAAATTTTGTTGCTTCGTATTATTCCTTTCTTGCTTATGCGACGTCGGCGTGAACACGGCGGTGTATCTTTCCCAGCCCTTATTTTTGAACTTTGTGGATCCCTAGCAAAAATATCTTGATGACCAAAGTCTTCGGTCAGTCCAAAGCCGAGTCCGTATCCAATAATTCGCGAAACGGACCTAGGCGATCCAGGAATGTATCATATTCATCCAGAAGCCCCCCCTCCCCCCTTCTCAACAAAAAAAAATACCAGATGGATAAAGAGGTTCGCATCGAATGTTTGTTCCTTTTTCTGGATCACGACTAACAAATGAGCCATTTAGGATTAGCCGGAATGCGTCAATCTACCCGGGGGTGCATTAGACTTAATGTATCGGTGGTGGTAGCAGCGCAAAACACATAAGGGACTCAACGGAGGCTACTCTTATAAGTCGACTTAGAGTGATAGGTACAACGTGGTAAGCGATGATAATATATTTATTTCTTGAGGAACGCAACATTACCCGCCATGCACTACCGTGCATGACAGGCGCGGATATCGATATAAAGCGCAAACTGTACATACAGGTGCATGGTATGGTATATATGTATTTTCAGTATGTGAATGGACGTCTTTAACTGCCGAGTTAGTACCTAACAACAACAAATGGGGTTGGTTACATGTACAGTGAAGTGAACTGTATACAAGGATGCCTTGATGGATGGATGCAGATGAAGAATGATGGTGACGCATGCATATGAGAAAGAGAGAAACAAATGAAACCGTTATTGAGCCAGACGGAAAGGGAGAAGACAGACATCGTCTCTAAATGAGAACTACGAGCGTAAAAGTCATTCAGCAAGCTATTCCCTCACGTAAGGCACACCGCTTGCTGCTTGGAACAGGGCGCGCTTCACTTGATTGAGGTTTTCTCGATCTTCATGGCCGATGATCCCCATGCCCGACGGAGTGTCGAAGAAAAGAAGGATCTTGTTCATATGCTCTTCGACCTCGGCCAAGGTAGGTATAGAGTTGTCGGGGATGTTAGGTATAGGAATGTAGGCGTCCATAACAGGGTAGGGGTCAGGATGAGGGGCTGGAGCGTACGAAGAGCTGGGAGAAGGGGGACGAGGATAGGCCGTGGGCGAAGTGGGAGCCGGTGCGGGGTAAGAGCTTGGAGGTGGATATGCCGGCGATCGCACAGACGGGCCGCCATCGTATGGCACCACAGCATTTGTAGTAGCATCATACCTCGTCGATAGTTCCGGGCTTTGGAACCTGGGTTGGAGCGAGGGCTGGGACAAGGACGATTGCTCCGCCGTGGGGGCAACTGACGACGAAGTTTCATACTGCGAGGGACCGTACTGATTATATGGCGTGTGCTGTGTTGGCTCTTCTTGCGGCCAGCACGCAGGCCTCAGTGCAGCGGCCCGCTTTCGTTCGATTTCTCGGTCTCTTGCCTCGTATCTTTGGATTTCCGCCTCCGCCTCCTCGGGACTGAGTTGGGTATCTATCGTGGCCATTCCAAGTGCTCTGGCTGCGCGCGTATTAAACCCGTCACCAGTCCAGATTCCTCCGCGTATACCGTGCCGATGCTTGAAGTTTTCGACCCAGCCCGAGGAAGCTTTGAACCTCTCTTCAGACATACCGATGTCTCGAGCAATTTGACGAGCTTTTTCGCGCAAACGCATATCAGAGAGCGACATTTTGGTGGTCTCTTCCTCGGCTAACCACATAATCATCCTGTCCTCGATGAGAGGGAATTTTGAAGGTCTGAGGGAAGATACTGTTAGCGGGTTATGTCATCGGCTGGAAGGATCGTACGTACCGTTGCTTTGAGATCCGGAGATCTTCGTCAGCTCGGACACTGAGCCATTTGACTTTGTGCTTGAGGATCTTGGAGATAGTGCTGCGCTCAACCCCGTAGCGCGAAGCAATGTCTTCCTGACGAGCATCGGGATGCTGCCGATGATATTGACAGATTGCCTTGCGATCGACATTAAAGAGACGCTGTTTGCGCTGTTTCTGTGTTTTACCAGAAGGTCCTGGGGTATGTTGGAACTGTGCAAACTGGGGATGATTTGAGGAAGCAGACGCAGAAGACGACGAAGTGCTCAAGGCAGGAGATGCAGAACGAGGATCAGACGGGGACTGGGAATGGGAGTTCTGGGATTGAGATTGAGATTGAGACTGGGACTGAGATTGAGGTTGAGACTGAGATTGAGACTGAGGGAAGGTGTAGGAGGGTGAGTACGGAGTAGAGGAAGAGTCGGGGGTCAGTGGATAGGTATGGGGCATCTGAAGATTGCCCAGGGAGGACACGTTCATCGACAGGCGCTCGCGGTGAGGCGAGGCTGGTGGCGTATGGGAGCGGATAGTTTGCTATAAATAAATAAATTAGACAAATAATTGATAACCCCGAGAAGACATACGCACTGGAGAGCGTGGGGCAGCTGGAAACGAGGAGCGCCTGCCCTCGAGAGCAGCCTTTTGACGCCGCGTCAACACACGATCTGGGCCGGCAGATGACTCGACCTGGCTGAAGTCATCTGTAGGCGGCGTCGAGGTCGAGGTCGATGGCGGCGCTGGCTGCTGAAACGATGGGGCGACTGAGGCCACTGGTGAAGGATATTCCATATCTTGTGTAGAGTCAAAGGGCGGCGATGGAGTGAATCGATGTGAATTCCATTGAGAGGGAGAGAAATCGTGGTCAGCAGAATCCATTGTGAGAGGCAGTGGTGAAAGAACTGATTGCATGGGCTGGCAGTAAAAGGCAGTACAGCAGAACTAGCACATTGCTGGCCTGTACCCGGCCCTTATAACGAAGAAGAATGGAGAAAAGAGCTCGATAGCGATACCGTCACTGCCTTCTGACAGGACGTCGTCGAAGAAAAGAACAAGTCCGAATCCCTGATGATGAGACGCGATTCCCGATTGCCTTTTATGGAACTCCCATCTTTCTCTTCCGGCGACCATGACCTTGTCCTCCCTGCCCAGCCTTGACGACAGCAGGGTCCTCTTGTACTCTGTCTTATTTCTCGCTTGTGGCGGCGCGTATATCGTGCAGAATCTGGAATACAATATTACTTTTTGCTCCTGTTCTCCACTTTTCTCGGACTGTCAACGGGCTGAGCATCTTTGGTTCCGGCCACGCGTCTTATCGCTCGACAACCCCTCCCAGGCCATTTACATTGTCTCCGATTCCGAGAGAACATCCCTTATACACGAGGTCGTATTCTATAACATATCACCACCGCTGCTCTTTCTGTTTCCATTGCCGATGACATCTCGAGCGAATTCATCTCCGGGGGCGCAGCGTCTTCGCCTCTTTTCCGTTTCTTGCATGTATTCGAGTACCAATAATGTTCTTACGGGATCCATCGAAGATTTAGATTCGTCTCTTCGATCTCGGTCTATCCCATGCCTGTTGATTCTCAGTGATACAGCTCACAATGTGTGGCTCTCGCTTATGCATTCAACTGCAGTGGCGTCTACCAATGTAAGCGCCTTGCGCTTCTAAACTCTCCCTGCCTCCGAGTTCTATATCTCCATCATTTTCTACATCTTCCAGTGTTAGCGTTGCTATTCGGGCCCCCACGCTCCTCCCTCCCACCGTTCCCCTTCGTATGTACGTTCTTGATGGTCGTTTCCAAGCAGACTTAATATCCTTTATCCAGACCCTCTGAATCCGGACTCTCTCCATCTGCCGAACGCAAACAATGAGGCGCTAGCGCTTCCATCAAGGGTCTACCCTCATCTGACAGAGAGGACATGAAACCTCGAGGCGAGGACCAGGTCCAGGTGCCTGACAGTTCTGCGATCACCCGAGTCTGCCTGACGGGCAAGGCCAACTCGACTCACGATCGTAGCACCAAAAACAAATCAGTGCAATACAACTACCGAACCTTCGGAAGCTTCGACTCTGTTCTTTTCGCGGCGTTTGTCCGTTCTATTGGTGTTCACTCGCTGCCGAAGTCTCCAGGAACATGGTCATGGGCGCGTGAGTAACTACTAGTACTAAGTCAATTCATCATGTTCGTCCTAATCGATGGATAGCCTATCAACTTTTTTCCGTCATAGAAGGTCTTGCCTAGACCAGACAGCCGGCTCCATGCCACCCTGGCTCACATAATTAAATCCATAAATTTAGATCGGTTGGATGCGTCATGCATCAACGCACACTTTGCCGACTCGGAATGGTACACGGAAGACCAATGCGAAAAAATAATCCTGCCTACTCTATTCTTGCTAGCTTCAAGCTAAATTCTTTTGCGGTAAAGTTAGACTTGTTCTCAGGGTTAGGCTCCGCCTAGGCTGATAGGCATCAATTCAGGAAACTCGATCTTTGAAATTCTCAAGTCTCGAGGTCAATATTTTGATTTTCTTCGACAAGTCACTTTCTGCTGGCCGGATAAGTGCTTAACGCTTAGCGGGCGAAGAACAATTAGTCTCCTGGAGTTCCGTTCCAGAAAGTATGACGCCGCCCGGATTTCAGTCCCGGAAACGGAAGGGCCACAGCGAGTCACTTTGTCTTGACAGCTGACAAGACTTGGGATGCCTCCTAACCGCACGGCGTACTGTCAAAGAAATATAACAACCATCCAGGGCGTACCATACGTATCGCATATACCCGGTTCACAAATTAATCAAATGCAACATAGGATCGGGCAATCGAGGGTAGAGATACTTGCACCACACAAACAACATGCTGTATGTCTTGTGACTAAATGGCTCGCTTCCTCATGTTCATTTGGGCGCAGCAAGGAAGCGCTACCCGCTACTCCTGAAGCCATGATACCTGTTCTAATGCTCCCTACCTCCACCCCAAATGTTTCGTAGAGTTAACCTCGCGGCAGAGGGGAGGGTTTCCCTTCAAATTCAGGACTTGCGGAAACTGCCTAACCCCGAAGTCCTTTCGGGGCGCTGTTTATCAAGTAGGTCAATCCCCATTCTCTTCTTCCATCCGACAGAAGATGAGAAAGAACATAGATGAAATTCAGAAACGCATGTTTAACGCTCGGTCTCTGAGAATCACAGAAATTTTGATTACTCTTATCGACCTTCGAGAGATGAGGGCATCTCCCGTAGGTCGCGACCGTGTCCGGCGACATGACACCATTTTTGAGGCATACCCTGACGCCCACAAGTATCATGCTTGCAGCAAGGTCTCGACGCCGCCACTCATCATACTGAAGCATCTAGAAATGCTTAGGAACGCACGAAAAGCATCTGCATAATCAGCCAATTTACGCTTTCCTCGGTAAAGACGTACTCAGACGACATGTACAACTTGTCTAATACACATGTCCTCATCGTTCAGTCGGCCGAGCCGCTTATTCTTCAGTCGTCACCGAGGGTAAGTTATGTCCTTTCTTCCTCCTCATCGTGTGCTATGGCGCTCACAGATCTTATGAGATAGAGGGTCTACCCAGAATCTCACAGGGATCAGTCTAATTTCGTAAATCCAGAGTTCTCTGCTTGCCAACCGTCCTCTTGACGTCAATTATCCGACGGTCGACTTCTATCGTTGCCTCAGCACTGTGACCCGCACCTCCCGCCAATCTCGTATCCCCCTTTCATCCGACTCGCTTTTAATTAAGAAGCGTCTCGATGTTAATTCAGGGCCTTCCAGCCGCCGGAACCCTCCAGGACCCTCCCCTCCTCAAAAAACGCATTCCCCGCATTTGTCTGTTCGATGTTTTCTCGATCAGTGGCGCCAATATTGTTGTTACTAGATTCAGATTGCTGTGAGCAGTACATCCACATAACATCCAGATCGCAACCGCGAATCAGCTTTCTGATATTCCTTCTAGTCATATTCCCACATTATGTAGATCTCGCTTTAATCGATATAACGCCACATTCCGTATCTTTGCATACCGGACGATCAATAAAACCCCGATCCCGGTCTATTGGCAGAAAGCTGCCTTCTTCAGCGCTGAACATTCTTGAACATTGCGCCACCAATCAACGAAATCCCCAGGTGAATCTGCCTTGAATCTACGACTACGAAGCGCATTTGTCGGGTAGATCCAAATTAGATCGAACCCTCAAGGCGTGTATAGGCCGTGTGGGCGCAGATTTTGCCTCTCATCGATCGGACCGGAGAAGACGCCAGAGATGCACACGTTGATTGGCTGGATGCAAGGACCGTCCGTTCACTGTAGTCAGTGGTTCGAGAGGGTTCTTGTCTCAATCGATGGGTGGTCAGGCAATGACACAGCCGGTACCGGTAGTTGCTCACCGTCAGCTTGGCGAATTCAGAATATCGGCTACCTATCAACAATCATATAACTTGTCCAAACAGTGGGTCCATCGAAATTCTCCAGGTCCGGCTCGACAGGAACCCTATTTCTTCATGCCCGGCGTCTTCTATCCTTCCCTGTAGATCCAATATCAAGATTGTGTTTCTAAATCAGAATGTCCTCAGCGGATTTTTCTGTAACAGCAGTCATGTTCTTGCGATAATGACCCAAGTACGCAAGCAGCTCTCAAGTTGATCTGACATATCGGTGTCTTAGGCACCGTCCAGGAATCATGGCGTTTGTTGCTGACCACCTCCGCCTCAGAAAGGCAACCACCGAATCGAGAGGAATCTTAGGTGTCGGTGCGACAACCCCAGGTGAGTAAAGATAACGTTCAAGCATCTTCAGAGCAATGACAAGTAGGCATGTGACTCTGCCGTTTCTTACACCAGACGATTGCCACCGAGGAACTAGGACAGATTGATCATGGCTCCACTGGCATCTTTTCATTTCATTCACTGCGGAGCAACTACTGGTGGTCAAGAAGAACAACTACAATATATGTATCTTTGAGCGAACACTGATATTGGAGCCGTCCCCTCATCGACTGAGAAATCAGTAACTGACGGGTTTATTATTGAAAATTTCGCTAGGTTCGGCTCTCCATACAGATGTACATGTGCTTCTACATCAGAAATTTTCTTGGCGCTCCCGCTCAGTGCCTAGCAAACAGCTAATGAAGTCGAAAGTCGGGACCTTCCGCATCAAAAGTAAGCGCCTGCTGCGGACCGTATCTCGCTTCGGATTAGTCTATAAAACGGGCGACCAATCAAGTTTGTTATGAGACTTACAGCTTAAGTTCACCTGCTCCAGCCTGTGTAGTGAGAACTTGCTTTGAAATCGATGATCTTCCAGGACATGCACCTCGAACGTCCGCTACGAAGCTTGTCGCGGGCTAGAAACATGCATTCCGAATGCCTATCCTTTGTCAAAATACAGCACCCAATCACAACACAATGACACAGCCAAGGACGTATTAGACGAACCAATCCGGAGATCGGCTCTTGAGTCATCCCCTCTCTAGGCGGGTCAAGGACTTCTAGGTACCGCCGATTGTGTTTCGGAATACGCAGAGGCTAGCGCTCAAACCTGAGCCTAATTGATTGACCCTGAATATTCTTGTACAAAATGCAGTCCGAGTGATAAATTTTATCTTCCTCCAATCGCAGTGTGGTAGTGCTGCGCGACCAATAGCGGTATTATTTCTATAAAAGTAAACTGTACTGAGAGCCCGCTTCAGACGGCGGAGCTACTGACACTGACTGGCGCTTTATATAACCTGTCGAATGCTACTGCCGGGCTCGTGATGCATCTCACTTCGATACCAAGGGTATCTATTGACTAGGTCCCGCAAAATTCCTTATTCGTATTACAGCCACAGATACCATGGCTCCCCATTGGCTCCCAAAACCGGAGCTCGGGCTCGGGAGGAATCGGAACTCCGAATTGTAGGAGAATTGTATTCAAGAGGGGTATAAAAGTGGGGAAGGATGATAGCGCTTGTTTAAAAAAAACCGCTATGCTTAGAACATCTATTACTCGACTCCCTGTGCGCCAGGTTGCGATTGGTGCGCTGCGTGTTCGTGCCATCGCGTCCAGCACCACACCTCACCCTGCTACTACAATACAAAGCACCATTTCAGAGGTTAATGTAGTGCCGCATCATATCCGTAAGTCGACGTACCCCATATCCTCGTTGGCGTATTTTTGACCGCCGTGTTTAGAGGAGCGCGACCGACGAGGCATTGCCACCTCCTCGTCCCCTCTGACTCGTGTTGATGCAGTCAGTACTGTGCCAACCATGCAAGGCGACTGGGTGCTGTTCCACCCTGTGTATACTCGTGAGGAAATTAAAGCTGTCGAGGTGAGCAGGCCCTTCGCTGTCCTTTGCTCACGGTCACCAACGGCGTCAGGTCTTACACCGCGAAGCCAAGACCGTCTCAGATAAGCTTGCATATGGCCTTGTCAAGTTCGCTCGGTATGTGTGTGTTAGTCCGCTACACTCCGTCACTAAATGTCGAGCTTTGCAGATGGGGCTACGACTTCCTCTCGGGCTACAAGCACAAGCCCATTCCAGCAGATGCCAAAATGACACTGCAACAGCTGAGGAAAGAAGGATACTTGTTAGACGAGCAGGGATGGTTGAACGTAAGTCCTTCTTACAATCGTAATATGATTTACTTGATAGCCTCCGGCTAGCGTATCTTGTTTCTGGAATCAATCGCCGGCGTACCAGGGATGGTAGCAGCAACGCTGAGGCATCTTCAGAGTCTCCGGCTGATGAGACGAGATAGTGGTTGGTCCGTGTTGCGTTCATTATCAAGGGTGACATGTCTGACCAAAGCGCTCCTTATAGGATTCACACCTGCCTAGAAGAAGCTGAGAATGAACGGATGCACCTCATGTGAGTCGAGTATCATCGTTCGTGCTTTTCGCCTCGGTTTCTCACTAGTATGTTGAAGGACATTTATGTCCCTTCGTCAACCGTCTCTCTTTTTCCGTGCCATGATTCTCGGCGCGCAGGGAGTGTTCTACAATCTGTTCTGTGAGCATGATAACTTCTGTATGTCGTCATCGCACCACTGACCAGATGTTTTAGTCTTCGCATATATGATTTCGCCGAAGACGTGTCATCGCTTCGTTGGCCATCTCGAGGAGGAGGCTGTTGTAACCTAGTGAGTCGCTTGATCCATCGACAGTTGCCGACTACATGACTGACCAATTTGCATAGTACTCGCTGCATTCAAGAGATGGAAGCAGGACGTATTCCGGAGTGGTCCGACATGCCAGCTCCGCAGATTGCAATCGACTACTGGCGTCTCCCGTCGGACTCCAAAATGTTGGACGTCATCTACGCAGTACGCTCTGACGAGACGACCCATCGATTCGTCAACCACAGCTTAGCAAACCTCAACACGAACGCAGATGTGAATCCATTTGCCATGCGTGAGCCAGACATGCATGTGAAGGGGAAGCAAATCGAGTTCAAGAGAGACGAGTCGGAAAGATATGTGCAAGAGTCACATGATATCATGGTACAGCGGAGAAAGGAGGTGAAAGAAGAGAAACTTTCACCGTGAGGCTTTTCGGGGGTTCACATTTGTATTTGTAGGCCGGCCAGGACATTTAAGTAATATGGCTCATTATCAACTATCCCCACTCAATTAGTAGTGTAGGTTCATATGTAGATCACTTACTTTGTATATTCATCAATAATTGACTTTAGATTGCAGTCAAAATTGGGGCTTGTAAAGGTGTTGATTGCAAGAACGGATCGTTGACGAATCGAAACAATTTCAAGATTGGTAAATGGGAAGTTGACTAAGCTGTGACCGTGACAGAACCGACGCGTTTGTGACAAACCGCGCTTTCGGGACTGTTTTCCACCCACCATCATGTCGTCGCGTCGTCGCACCAGAGCTCAAGAGTCGTCTGACATCGAAGAAGGCGCTACACAGGCGCCATCCCGTGAGGATGTCGAAATGGACGATGAAGATGAACACCCTCGTCGCAGAACTAAAAGCAAAACAGAGAAGAAAGAAAAGAAACCTCAGGTCAACGGCAAACAGCGTATAGGGCCACAGCAGGCCCGGGAACCGGACACAGACGACGAGGATCCTATCGATGTGGAGAACTTTGCCGACCAGCCACTTGGGGAGGGTGATCTCCAGAAGCTGAATGGGCTCTCGAAGGATTGGACACTCATGACGGCAAAAATTCAAGAACATTGCGGCGCCATCGACCGTGTTGCAGAAGCTATGCTTGAACATGGTAAAAAGGAAGTGGCAGAAAAGGTGCGCGCTTTCCCCTCTGCATCGTTATCTAGTCTGAGCAGACAAATTGTTAGGATCTTGATGAAATTGAGTTATTAGTGAAGAGATTCATTGATATCGAGGCAGAGATGCAATCCCATTCAAGCGCCTTAGATGATATACATGAGAAGCTATCTAAAGGGGAGACTATAGTGCGCCATCTCTTGTATATCTCGTTAAAGTCTCTCATGTTGTTTCCCTACAGTGTGATGCTGTACCCCGTTATAATGCTGGCGTCTTGAAGCGTTCGCAAGAATACTCTGCGAAGACCACACGTCAGAAATACGCTAAAAATGAACGGTACAAGGCTTTCAAGCAAGCTGTCTATGTAAGTATACTTCACTTTAGTGTCAACCTTGAGATATATCATATTGTTAACAGGAAGTGGACCACCTCAATGAACCTATGCCACCAATGACGGAACTGATAGACAAAGGTTATTATTTTATCACATCAATGCTGTGTTCAACTGAGTTGTTTGCGCAGAAAGCGGAGATGAAAGTGACGATGACGACGATATCGAAGTCGGAGGCGTTACACAAGACTACAAGTGCCCCATAACTCTTCGCGTTATTGACGAACCTTATACATCGTTCGTATTTTCTCTGTGCTATGCTCTATGTACTGAATATTTCCACAGGAACATCTGCAATCATTCCTTTTCTAAGGCTGCCATTCAGGAGATGTTCAGAAACGAACGCAACGCGAAGAAGTGCCCTGCTTCTGGATGTAGAGCGTCGTTCAAGCTCTCGGACTGCGTACTGAACAAGGATCTAGCAAGAAAGATCAAGGCCTATGAGAGAAGGAGGAAACGAGCGGAAGAAGAGATAGAGGCGGAAGAGGTGATTGAGTGAGATGTTTGACGATAATGGTGGAAGAACTGAACAGACGAGAATTGTATGCTGACTCATGGCTGAATCATTTAGTTTTATGTTACGTACGCGAGTGCCAACCCCTTACTGAGGTAGTCTAAGAGTGTTTAATGTTACGGATACGAATTGATTTTAGAAAAGAAGAGAAGAAGATACTGCAAGGAAGGTGCATGTTATATGAGTACAGCTATGTTGTGAAATTTTAGAAACTTTGATACGCGGATAATGCCTTTGAAAGACTGTTGTTAGAGCGACCGGCGGAGATTATTGAGAGCTATCTTCCTCAGACCATCATGGCCATTCTTCCCTCCCTTCCAATGGTACCCTTCACTGCGATCGAAAATCCAGTCACGAAATTCCCATCTCAGGATCCTTGTCACCCGCTCAACTTGTTTCTGATCTTCGCGGGCCCAGAACCTATTAACGAGCAGTCTGATATCCCAGGCGCAGGAGAGGACTGTCCGCTTCGGTAGAAGCCCCACATGGTGGTTTGGAAATGCCAGCGTGAACAAGGCATGGAAGACGGTTGCGGAGCCTGAGACGATAACGAACACAATCGTCAATGTGCGATAGAGCTGCCAGAGTAGGTCCATCCAGCCAATCAAAAAGATGGAAAAGCACGCCAGATTCATGTAGGCACTGGCCCCGACAACGAACGAGATGAAGGAGCATTTGGTGTGCTGACGAAGCTAAATGTCATTTAATCGCCATGTAGATCAGAAGATCAGGAAGGTGAAGACTTACGTTGACGAGTCTCTTGGTAATGGAACTTCGTGGACAGTCTACGGTGAAAAATAAGTCCGCCTACATATGCCACAGGTGTCAGTACTGAGTGGGGAAAGATGAAAAGGTTGACATTTACATCAGCTTCTTCAAGCGTCGCTCTGCAATGAACCAGGATCATTACCGTAACAATCGACGTAACATAGGCCCCGGGTAAGAAGGTATCGAACCGATGTTCGACTTGTGCTGGACCATGAGAAGACCGAAGACATATGGCGTAAATCGCAAAGGGAGTAATAATCAGTAATAGACAGAAGGTCTAATTAATGAGAAGATTGCTCTTAGTTAAGTAAATGAAATTACGAAGGCGAATCTCTCACAAGCATTAGCTGAACTTCCAGCCTGGCAGTCCAACGTCCTAACTGACGACGATCGCAGGCCGATGCTTTTCTGATCACTGGCAACCTTACGGCTTCAACATCATTCTTGCAGAGAGTTAACGGGTGTAGCGGGGAAAGCAAAGCGACTCACCCAGTGCTTGGTGTCTGCCATTTGAGATGGGCGAAGGACTTGAAGTCGAGTCACCCTAGGTCACCCTATGATACCCCGTCTGCATCGGATTTAAGAAGGAACCGGCCCTTGGATTCCAGGTATTCCCACAGCTACATCACCGTTGCAATAGAGTCCTCGTGCAGCACTAGAATTTCAAATTGATCTCGTCATGATTTCAGAGGTCCTGTGGGAATGAACGGTCTGTCGAGGATCCATGATAACCTTTTGGTTTTCTTATGACCTTCAAATATTTTCCCTCTGAAATATTCCTACAGTGGCGATTCATACGGCGACATGTCAGATTCTTTCTGCATCTTTAGTGCGCCTTTTCATCAATCTTTCGGAACGGCGATTTCACCGAGAAGTCAGGTTGTATTGTTACGTGCTGGGAACACTGTAGGACAGGACTGTTCGGACACTGACTGGCAGGTATCGTAATTTCATTCCTAAGCAGACCGTCAAAAATAGATTCTTTGAGAATAATTGTTTTCTTACGCTGACCGTAATGCCCAAGTTGCATATATCAGTAACGTGGACAATCGCAGCTACGCTCTGATAAATTTCCTATTCATCCTTGGCCAAAGCCAAACTGTGGCCGACAGATATCACGACTGAATACCCTCCGCGAGGAAACTTGTGACAGACGTAGTGTATGATACAGTATGACAAGGATAAAAATGACAAAGAAAGAAGAGGCCGGTACAGACTTTGAATTATTTCCTCCCGGCTTCTATTGCCTCTCCGTTCTTGCAGGCGATGATCTTTATTCTCGGCGCTTTGACGTACTCATTGTTGTCCATTTTGAACGACGGCTCCTTCACGATGAATGTCCATACGTCGTCGCACAGACGGTACGTATGCAGGTGGCCCTACCACAGCTTGGTTGTATCAAATTCGCAATCAAGTGGCACAACCATGCGCACCTTCAAGGTTGTCTTCACCCTAACCTGCTTCACCATCGTATCTGCAAGGGACTTGTCGAACTGAGAAAGCGAGGTAAGCCCCGAGTCCCTTTGAAGAGAAAACAGTAGCCCAACTTGCTGCAACACCTTCATGGCCAGCTGAGGTGTGATTGCTCCGCTAGTGATCAGCTCGTCCAGCGAATCTGTCAGTGCCATTCCGATGCTTCAAGTCACGGTGAGCGCATGTCACGCTTACCCGCAGGCAGAGAGCAAAACCGAACATACGAAGAGCCACGGTAGAACTCGTAGTAGGCAGTCGCCATTTTAGTAAGAAGAAAGAAAGAAACGGATAACACCGACGATGATGAATCACGATCCGTGGGAAAGCTCCTGTTGTGGCAACTCCGTTCGCCGTATGTGTTATGATCGGAGATCGTGGCCGAGCTTCTCAACGTTGCGGGCGCTGTACTTTTTCTCTGCCCTACCACCAGACTCCGCATTTATGTAAATTACTTATGGAAGGAAAGTTCGGTTTGGTGGCGCTCTCTCCTACGGCATGAAGGGCTGAACGAGCTCATGAAATGGGACATCCTCCATAATACATCGTTATTCCATAGAAACATCGTATGCTAACGTTAAGAATGGCAAACCCAAACGAATGTCGTAAATAAGTATAACAGAGGGCATGGAAGGCATGAGGTCTAAGTACAAATCATTATTTAAGAATGAGGGGGGGTGGCAAGGCACTACTGCCCCACCGTATTTTTCGAAGGAATTAAGAAAATCACTATAAGCCGGTGAGATAAACCTGACAGACCTGGCAGTGGACTAATCATCCCTGCCGAGCCCAGCAAGTACTCGAACATCAGCCGTCCTCTTGGACACATCACTGAACCACTCCTTGGCTCTTGAAGCCTTCTTTTCCATTTCCTCAGCAACCTTGACCTCCTTCACTCTCTCCTCCATGGCGCCCGTGAATCTCCCTCGAAGATCCCACGAGGCCAGTCTCAGGACCTTCCTGGCCTCCCTACTAATCCTGCCTGCTTGGATCTCGATGAACGTATCTTCTTCCTCCCCATCGGCTCGAGTCACAGAGGCCTTCACTCGCCTACCAACCGTCTTGGGAATTGAGTTTGGTAGCTCCAAGACGACGTAGGCGGTGAGACCGATAGTGACTGCACCGAGTACAGGCGCAGCCCACTTCCTGGCGGTCTCATTTCCAAAGATATCCGTAACCCGGATGATTCCTTCTATCAATCCGCGCGCACCAATGGCCTGACCGCCGACCATCGTAAGGGCACCCACACCAACGCTCATAAGACCCAAAGCTGTTGGTGCAGCCGAGTCGTCTTCGGCCTTCCCATCGCCAAAGTGTAGCCAGAATTGATGATGGACATCGAAAAGATCCAGGAACGAGGTCTCAAGCATCTCAGGGCGTTGAGCGAGACCGATTCCTAATCCATTGACACCACCCGCAACGACGGCACCGCTGGCACGGCGATGCTTTGCGCCTTTGCCAGCTCGTCGAACAGCGCTAAACATAGCCTCAGGCATGAACACTCTCTTATTGCGTTCAACACCTGCTGGTAAATGTTCTTCAGCAAGGTCTTTAATTTTGTCAACAGACTGGCTCGTGATGACTCGGGCCTCGTCCTCAGCCAGTCTAACCGCTGCGTCAATGCTAGCAAGCAAGGCGCTCTTAACGTCGCGGGCGTAACTCCAAATACCCAAGAGACCGGGGTATGATGGCATGGAGACGGTTCCATTTTCCACGCCGAGGCGTCCTTGACCGACGCGCTCCAAGGCATCACCCAGCACGGTCTTGGTCTTGTTCGAAGAGTCAGTCGCACCCTGTTCCTCGACGGCCTCCAAACTCTCCTCCAACAAATCCCTGCTGCTCTGCATCTTTTCCAAAACAGGCTTAGCCTCCGCCAAGTCTTCCTGTGACCGCTGCAGCTCGGAATCTGCGACGAGGGCATTGGCACCGGCGAGAAGATCAATGTCAGAAAGGAGATTGACGAGATAAGTCGAAGCGGGATTAAGTTTGGATTTCGAGCGTTTGACCAGAACAAATGACCTCAATGATGACTCGAGGTCGTCGAAAGATGGGCTGGCCGTGAAAGGCTGCAAAGCAGCGGCAGAGTCAACGAAGTGAACAAGGTCTTCAGCATCCTCATAGGTGCGAGGGCTGAGCTGTTTGATCTGATCAAGGACCATCCGACGACACTTTTCCTTGTTCTTAATCTGATCGTACTTGTTGACAACGATAAAGAGGTATGCCTTCTCGTTGCTGGCATTCCACAAGAACTCCTTCGCTGACAAGGTGAAGTGATTCTCGGCAGAGACGACGAAAACAACCACGTCTATTTCCTCCTGGCGGGCGAATAGGGCGGTGGTCTTCAGACTGTCACGGTTGAGACCAGGAGCATCAATAAGGGAAATGTCAACAACGCCATTGTTAAGTAATGACTCGGATGGAGCCCGGGTGTCAGCAAGGTATAGCTTGAGCACCTTCTCGGAGGTCTCGTTCTCGCCAACAATATCCTCGAGGTCAGATATCTGGGCACGAGTAAAGGTCGATTCGTCTTGGATGTTGTATGTTACGCCGTCAATGAGAATGTGGACTTCCTCTACACCCTTGTTCTCGGCTGCGTCATGTACCTCGCAGAACGCGGTAGTACAGGGCTGCTGATCAACAGGCATGATCTCGCGACGGAGGAGAGCGTTCACAAATGTTGATTTTCCAGCATTAAGGTCGCCGGTGACGAGGACCTTTGATGAAGTGTCCTCAACACGGAGACGGAGCTTGTCGATATGACTAAGGGAAGAGGTGATACGATCGTCCAGCAGATTTGCAATGGACGCCTTTTCGAGCTGGGAAACGAGAGAAGCAGCGGAAGTAGAGGAACGGTGCGCGCCGAGCTTGAGGTCGAGTCGCAGGACTTGGAATTCGGACTGGGGCAGAAGGCGTTCCGGTCCATCCTGCTTCTCTTCTGCACGCGTTCCCTCGTCTGCAGACTCTGAAGCGTCGGCAATAGATGCAAGGGTAATTGAACGGGTCATACCCTGCCTTGCACCGGAGAGAACAACGTCGGTCTCTGTAGTGGGGTCGTCTGCGAACGACAGCGAACGGCGAAGGGATCGTCCAGGGTTCGCGGAAGGAGGCGTAGCATCCTGCTCGCGTAGCTGAGGGTACCGAACGACCCATTCGTCCTTGTTGAAGATACGGATATCGCCGAGAATGGACTTGGTTGCGTCAATCGCCTTGACGAGACTACAACCCGGGTCAGTCAGCACAGCGAAAAAAGGCAGCAGACCTGTACTCACCGACCCTTCTGCTCGATATATGCTTCCTGGACGTCCTCCACCCTCGAATGCTTCTCGCCAGAAAAACTGCTGAACGATGCTGCTTCTTGAACAGGTGATGATACCCGGGGGAAATAGGATTGTGCCATTACGGTGAAAGCACAAAATCTGTGTTATAAATCGACTTCGGAATGCTGGATTTCCAGCTCGCTGCGATTGGCGGCTACGATGTTTCCGCAAAGTATTGACGGTGAATGAGCAAACAAATTTGATGGTTCCGGTTGGATGCAAAGCGGGGGAGACAATATCTTCCGCTGACTAATGTGGCGTGAGAATGCTCGGGCCGAGCCCAGCTCCAGCAAACTGTCACGGTGACACTCATCACACCTACCTTTATTTTCTGCCGATCATGCTTCGTACAGTGTGAGGGACCTCACAAACACTTGGGAGAGGAATACTAACGACCTACACGTAGAAAACCTAAAAATGCACGATCCAAACGTGTCCTGGATGCCCGTATGCCTAAGGAAGTGGAGGATGTACGAACAGCAATATTTGTAAAAGGAACGCATACCGGCGAGGTGCTCAATGGTGTAATGAAGGACCTAGTGCGTCAAGGAACTCATTAAGTTTGCCCTTCTAACACATTGCAGATGGCCCTCAAACGGCCTGCAGCAATTTCCTTCTCGAAGAAAAACGACATTCACCCTTTCGACAGTACATCCTCATCGACCTCGACCTCATCTCTTGAGTTTTGGGCGAACAAAAACGATGCATCACTGTTCTTGGTTGGTCAGAGTAACAAGAAAAGGCCGAACAGTTTGATCTTTGTACGCATGTACGATGGTCGAGTACTAGACATGCTCGAAGTTGGAGTGGAGGGATTCACTGGAATAGCAGATCTCAAAGTATGTCTGCCTTATCCATCTGATGTTCGCCGTTCTGACCATTGTGAAGACTCCAAAATCAACGCCAGGACACAAGCCATTGATGCATTTTGCCTCTGAGCTTTTTGATACCCATCCGCGCTTCATGCAACTAAAATCCATGCTCATGTCGTTTTTCAATGGAGAAGAGGTTGACGAAATATGTCTTCCGGGTATCGAACATGTCATTAGCATCTCTCTTGCACCAACACCTCCCTCTCTCAACACCACATCGGATACCCCTACTCCCTTGCCAAAAGTCCATTTACGGACATACACCATCAAACTACTTTCATCAGGGACACGGATACCGCGGGTTGAGCTTGTACCGATGGGTCCATCATTGGACATGGTTCTGCGGAGACACGAAGCGGCGGATGCAGAGATGTTGAAGCAGGCGTTGAGGAAGCCGAAGATGAAAAAGAAAGAAGTCGAACAGGGACTGGGCAAGAAGCGCAAGAACCTAGAGGTTGATGAAATGGGCGACTTGCGTGGACGGGTCCATGTTGGTGCCCAGGATTTGAACAAGCTGCAGACGCGGAAGATGAAAGGGCTGAAGGACGATGAGGAGCGGCCTGGTAAGCGGAGTAAAACGTCTTCGTGATGTATTTTCTTTCTAGACAGCAGCTGATAGCGACATCGGGGTCATTATAATGGATACATTTGTGCCGCAGCCCGGTCATTTTCTAGGAAGTTCCAAGTGCTCTGGCCCAAAACTATCTGGAAGCAACTCGCCAATGCTTGTCTCCCGCACGCCGCCCTCAGTCATGCCAGATCTTCCTTCGTCCGTCTTGTTGTCTGGCGATATAGGGTAATCTCCAGGTACAAGGAGCACAGGCATATCGAGGGCGCAGAATTCACGGATGACTTGGCGACACATACCGCAGGGTGAGATTGTTGCCGGTACGTTGCTAAAGCGTAAGCTTAGAAAACAAACAAGGCGGCTGTATGAAGACAAGTTACGTCGTGACGGCAAGCGCGATAAATGACTTGATGCCTTCACTCTGTTGAGCACTGAGCAAGAGAGTATATGCGGAAGAAGAGACGAGTACGGACGACCGCTTTGACGATGGCCGTTCGCTCAGCACAGATAGTCCCGCCTGTAACATGGATTAGACCCGACAACGACGGTGACAATATAGCAGACACACCATAGGATGCATTCTCGATATTAGCTCCCTTGATGATTGAGCCGTCTGCAGCCATTAGGGCGGCACCGACTGGGAACTTTGAGTAAGGACTGTACGAGTGTTCCTTCGCTAAGGTACAGATAAGAAAGATATTCAGAGCGAGGTGAGATAAGAATACCCTCGAAGGCAGCCTTGATGAGAGCCTGGCGGTCGTCGACGGAAAGCGCCCAAACGCGTGTAGTCATCGTGGGAGAAAGCAAGTCCTTCCCTTTACCTCGATCTTGCCTATTACCATGTCTCTCCCTCGTGCCGACTACGACCCCCGTCGCGTCTGCCTCAATCCTTTCCCAGAATTCACCTTGGGAAAGCACCGTCGTACAGTAGGAGTATACATCGCAGGGGCCCTGGTAGGTATTCGTCGTTTGCTACGTTTGCCTGATTACAACCCCCACCGCAGTTTGCTCTTGCCCAATGGACTTTCCTTGACGCAGCTATCCTTTCTGCCCATGCAAAACCATCCTGGGGTGGAGACCCTCCAGTGCACGTAACATTCCTGGACTGGCTTCCAGGCATCTCGTCGCTGCTGGGCTTCCTCATCGTCAACGTCATCGACAAGGATCGTATCAAGGGCGATGCGGGATTCGGAGACTCGGGAGCTGTTTGGAGAGCTCGGTTGTTCTTGTTCATCGGGTTTGCGTTCATGGCTGGTGGTTTGGCAGGCAGTGTAGTGAGTGCTCAGTTCACTCCGTCGTCATCGTCTGTCTCATGGCTTCATAGTGCATCCTGATTCTCAAATATGTACTCGGCGACTATCCTCAGCAATTCTCGTACTATGGTTACGCCAATGTGTCACAGAATATTGCAATGATGCTTGCAGGTGTCGTGCTGTGGATTGCCCAGAGCTCGAGCGGAGAATACGAATACAATTTGACACTATGAGTAGTGTATGTACAATCGATTCTATAACGATCAGCTTCACGAGACGCAGGCACGGCAGCATCTCTCGCTACTACATGTATACTTTATGATTTCTCTGGATGTCCTGCAACCTTTGCCCCCTTGCATTTGAAGTCTTCAGTCATACATTTTGGCCAATAGTTCGTACCCGGTTTTTTCCCCGTGCTCGAAACCGCATGTCCGAGAAGTGCTGCTAATTATGTAGTAATAAAGAATCAATAGTAAATAGCAGGCGGATGGTATAATCTCATGGTCTCCCTATTCTAATCATGACTGTAAGGCTATCATGGAGACCGTAACGGCAAGTAAAGGAATCCCGAATCCAACTACTTGGGCTCTCCGTCTTGCCTTGACATCATCAGGCGACCACCATCGGATTTCTGACCACAGCAGTGGACCAAACACGACACACGCTGTCCAGAACTATGGGAGGGTTGTCAAATAATATTACACGAATAGGTCAAAGGTCTACATACCACCCGAAGACTTTTGAAAAATAACACCGGATACTCGTCAAATTGCGGGGCAATAGATTTCAGTTTTTGGTCAGCTCGGCTCTGGATAGTTCGCGGATGTGTGAACATGACCCAAATCGAGTACAAGGCGACCGAGAAGAAATGATTAAACAGTAATACGGGTGAAGGGCAGATGCTGACGGTAAGTTAGTAATTGTAGGTTGCTTGAATCGACGATAGCTTACGCGGATAAGAGGGAGACGGGCCCCCTTATGCATTCACCGCCTCGTTCAAAATACTTGAAGCAACCCGTGCGAAGAACTGCAAGTTCCTCATCTAAAAACCGGTCAGCATGGTACCAAACACGAGGAAAGAGGAGCATACCTTCAGCACCGAAAAGGTCGTATAATGCTACACTCAAGATGTTGACCGTCGATGCGACCGGCTTTCGTTGCCAATGCCACTTGCGCAAAGCTGCGCGTACGGCCCTCCAATCATCCAGCTTTTTTACATGCGTTAACAAATCGCGAAGAATCACAACGTCGTTGAATGCTACTGTCATTCCTCCACCAGTCAAAGGATGGCGCATGTTCCACGCGTCACCCACGAGGAACGCGCCCTCCTTTGCGACAGGCATAGAACTACCCTGTATGACTGAAGGTAGGAAGGAATTGGGCATTCGACGAAGACGGCCCTTCTTGAGCGCGACACGGACAGAACTCTGGACAGATGAGGGGAGTTGAGGGAGAATGTTTTTGGATATATGTGACTATGAAAAACGACTGAGAATGAAGTGCAATCAAGGGGCATGAAGACGTACCTCAAGGTCGGCAGGTATGGGGGCCTTGACGTCGACAAGTAGGCGAGTATCGCGTTCGCCAATGCGGTACAGTAGCACCGGACCGTAATCCTTGACGAGCACGACGGTACCATGATTGGGTATAGGCAATACAGCGTCCTCAAGCACGAGACCAACAAAATGGCTCTTCGTTACAGGTTTGCACAGTCGGTCACCCATTACAGCGCCCCTAAAGTTGGAGAAGCAACCATCGGCAATGACGACGAGGTCAGCGAAAAAGGACTCCTTGTCAGCTTCGCCTCCCGTCGTCAACCCATCCTTCCTCGTCGCACGTACACCGATGACTTGCTTGTTGAAGTTGGCCTCAATCAGGTCTGTGACCGTCGCCTCTATGACCTCGACGCCTTCCGCCTTCTTTGCAGCCTCCCGGAGTTTCATGATAAACTTGCCATGGTGGAATGAGCGTCCCTCGTGGCCGTCTGGATATGGGATGTGGACGGGCTTGCCATTGTCGACAACACAGTAGCCCTTCACGGGGACAGCGTCGATACCGTCAAAGCAGGCCTCCAATCCCAGGTTTTTCATAGAGTCGACGCCTCCAGGTTGCAGCAGTTCACCAACAATGCGGTCGGGTTCTGCAAGGGAGCGTTCAAGTAAGGCGATACGAAGGGGTTTTTCGCGTGGAATAGTGGACAGGGCATGGGCGAGCGTGCAGCCAACGACGCCGCCACCGACGATAATAACGTCGTAGTGAGTTTTCCACATGACGGGATTGGATGGAGGTCGTCGTCGGTGAATATCAGTTCATATTAAGTACTTCACCAGGTGGGCCCACTCAAATAAAATCAGAAGGGCCGGCGGCAATTCCCGCGCCCATAGACTCGACAGTACCGGAACACATCCAGGCCTTCTTCTGGATTATATGCCCACTTTTTAGTGTGGGGAAAATACCATTGGCAAAAGTCTCAGATGTCCGAGTTGATTAGAGAAAAAAATGAATTGTATCTCATGATTTGGTACATAGAATACGTAAGTACTATGCACCAACACGTTATTATAGACTTCAAGCAACCACCTAGAGTTAGAAAAGGATGAATGGCGGGAATCAGAAACGAGAATTTGCTACTTACCGGCCAGCCCGTAGAAAAGTCGAGGAGGTTGATGCCGAGCTGAAGAAAGTTAGCATACGCATACATCGGAATGCTGGGATAAAGATCTTTACATAGCTGCCGGATGAGGTGTAATAGTCTAAAAGAGCAGCTTAAATACTTGACCAGATAGTCAGATACAGTAAACTCACGGTAAACAAGGATAGGTCCGTCGCTGTCTTCGTAAACGTCTTGACCGCCGGGACCGTAGATCTGTGAATAGATAGATAAGGATAAAGGGACTGCGTTCACGACATCGAGGCATTCGTGTACCTTGTCGTGACTCTCCAAAACAAGGGTTCCCCCGCCCTTAAGAAGAGAGACGCCATCTTGGTCGTAATATGTGCCAGAGATACTACAAGACCGCCATTAGCATTTAAAAAGGCTTTACGCGAGAAGTGAACCTCTACCTTGTTGACCTTCCAACACGGATGTTATAGGTGCTGGACGTCCCTTCACAGCAGACATCCCAGGACGTGAAAAGATAGTAGTAGCTTCCGTATTTGTAGATGCTGCTGGCTTCCACGGCGCCATCGTCATCCGTACGTTCAGCCAACGACGTAACGGAAGAGCTCGCAGAAAGTCCCGTGGACGAGCTGAGCCTGCATACAGTGAGCCAAGAATCAAATAAATGCATTCTCAAAGACTTACTTGATCATCTTGATACCAGTCCAGAAGCTTCCGAGACTAAGATACCAGGTGCTTCCAGCTATAGCAGAGTCAGAATGCATTGTGAGAAAGCACCAAAGGACGAACAAATGAATAAACTAAAAGAGGAGAGACGAGACTGAGCGAACTTCTTTAAATAGCGGGCAAGCTTACTTGGGATCAATAGCCTAGGATGTTTCGTTAGAAAGTCTCTTATGGTGAATGCCGCGACATACATTATAAGTGTCGCCAGACGAGGTCGATGTCACTAGGCCCTTGTTGGTCCAGGTTCCTAGAAGAGTACATCAGCGCAAAGAAGAAATTACTCGACTGAAAGCGAACCAGGGGCACCAGTCGTCGAAGTTGCCAAGAAGATAGCAGACTAGACAATGTGTTTAACAAATAAAAGGCGACATGCAATGGGTTTCTGACATACATCCTGGGATCCGAAGCTGGATGCGGCATAGTAAAGCTAGAAACTGTAAGGCTGCGTTTGCACTCTTATTGAAAGTACGTACCCAGAACTTGCTACCATCATAGTAGCAGTCGGGCGCCCACAGATTTCTAGAATCCCCGATATTGAGCGATAGAAAATAGACCGATATGGGACGAATGCAGCTACCCGTTAGAAGTACCGGTGTAATCGTCGGTCCAACTCGCACCGTCGGGCCATACCAATCCCTGGTACGTCCAGGCTGTCCTGTCCGTGGACGTGGTGATTGATATACCGACAGCGGTTGCTGCAGTGGTGGTGAAGGTAAATTTCAGCACACGACGTAAGGATTCAAGCTTACCGAACAAGAAGTACTTCCCATCGCTGTCTTTACAGATGGTAGGATCGTGGGTCTCGGTATCACCGGTGACAGTGCCAGGGCCAACATAGGCGCGACCGATACTGGCACATGTTAACACGACACATAGGATTTGAAAGAAAGACGAAGCAAGATGGGAAGCCATCGAGGATAGAACTATCTGCTGAGTGAGTCGAGGGTCGAGTGGCTTTTATAGAATTCTGGCTGTTTGGATGACCGAGATCTGGAGCATCGCTCGCAGTCAAATAAAATTTGAGGAAAAATGCAGGAGAAACTGGAAGATATTAGTGGGTTGTCGATATGGTGACCAGGCGTCGGTTCCAATCAAGTTCCAGTAGAGCATTCATGCCGCGCGCCGGTACTTCTGGACCTTATTCCTCTAACATTGACGAATTAGTGATGTCCTTCCAGGATACACATACGGAGAAAACCATGCTGTGTTCTTGGTGGGTGTCGAATACAGAAAGGAACAACCGACGTCAGCGGCCCGAGCGTAGTCCGGGCCGGCGCATGTCCTTTCCATTCCGATCCGAGAATTTGCCATCGCGGTGTCACCTCTTCTTTAGCACTCACCAGCTTGCATATAGGCCCCCGTGCTGCGTTTTGACCTGGTTTTTGCGGCCTCGATTCCACGCTTGAGGCCTATTTTTAGCCTGTCGGTCTCTCAACCCTCATCTGACTGAAATCACGCCGATATAGAGCAATTATTATTCCGTAAAGTGGATATTTGAACGATGTCTGTAGCATCCTCGCAAGTTGCGATTCGATTCCACCCCCCTTCGTATGATATTCGTGTGGAGAACGTACCTATACCAGAGTGAGCAGAATTTCTAGATGAGGTTCAGATAGAGATTCTCAGTGTTTTATTTTTAGAATTACCCACCCGGACGATGCCATCGTTAAGATACATGTAAGTCGGGGAAATCTGTTGGTCCACCTTCCAGAAATTCACGGAAATATATTTGCGCCAGTTTTCCGGCCTGTGTGGTACGAACGGTCCAGTCTGATGCGTCTTCTGTTCGATGACACGATTATTTTAAGGTAGCGATCTTCATGTGTACAGAGGACACGAAGCCGTTGATAAAATGCAAGCCAATTTGTCCGTTGCGCAGTCGGCTGGCCTAACATTGACGCGCCTTCTAGTCATACCTGCGGTCATGAGTTCATCGGCCAGGTTGTCAAACTGGGGTCGAGCTTCAGCGTGCACTCCCAAAGATTTCCGACATTGTACGCGAACCTGAGGATTGGGGACAAAGTTGTTTGCCCGTTTACTACTAGTTGCGGGGAATGCCAGTATGTCGAATACATCATCTGCACAAAATCCGGGATCCTCATATGAAATGTTCACAGAGTGTGCCGATCAGGATTTACGTGTCGATGCATCCAGAGCAAACTGTTCGGTTCTCCTGCATTGGAGGGTGCGCAAGCGCAGTATATCAGGGTACCGAACGCGGGCGGGACACTGTTCAACCTCAGTGACCCAGACACATGGCCTTTGTCGACGCCCAAACAAGTTTCCGACAGCTCGCTGCTCCTCTTGGCCGATATCCTCCCCACCGGAATTTTCGCCGTCATTCAAGCGTTGAGTCATCCTAAAGTGCTACCCGTACTGGCGGCGGCGCCTTGGCCACTGCACGACCAGGCATCGAGCGATATGCTAGGCCTTTTCCCGAAAGAGAACGTCCCTACGTTTGCCATTATAGGGCTCGGTCCTGTTGGGGTCTGCGCAACAATAAGCCTACTTGACCAACTCGGAAAACGACAGTTGCCCTCAGGGTATAGGATCGTCGCCGTTGATCCCATTGAATCCAGGAGGAACAAGATGCGTTCCATCTACTCCAAAGTCTGCGACTCAGAGGTTCAAAGTCGTGATGTCTTCGCAGTTCAATCCATCGAGGAAGCAAAAGAAACTGTACAAGCTTGGACTTCTGGTGTGGGATGTTCTGCTGTATTAGAGGTTCGTTCATCGTGATCTTCTTTTGCTTACGATATGACTCCTGCGATCAGGTCGTCGGCAACAACAGTGCCCTTGCACTGGCTTACGAGCTTGTCCAGCCATTTGGAACTATCTCCTCTGTCGGTGTGCATGGAGAACGGCCATTTCCGTTGACTGGGGGACAGCTTTATGATAAGAATGTGTCGTTTGATTTTGGGCGTTGTCCCGTTCGTTCATTGTTTCCTATGGCATTCGATCTTCTAAGTGAGTATTTGCTTTCGACCCTTGGTTGTCAACTCATGACCAACATCGTTCGACTTCGGTAGTCAAGCGCCAAGATATATTCGGAGGTGTAGGTGATGAATCCGGTTTGATTGACAGAATTGTCGGTTTTGATGAGGCGGTAGAGATGTATGCCGCGTTTGATAAGGGCGAGGTCGGCAAGATCGTATTTGATCCTTGGAGGAAAAAATTCATAGATTGAGTGAATAGACCTAACTGGAGTACGGCAAGAAGTATATAGAATGAAACGACATGCGAAGCAGCGAAAGAGAAGACTGAAGTCACACAACCACCTATAATAGAGTGAATAGACTCGCCCCTGCGTTGAGATTGAAAAATTTCTTACCGGCCAGCCGCTGGAAAAGTCCAGCCGGTTGATGCCCAGCTGGCAGAAGGAACAGTCGGTGAGAATTAGAAGACAGAAGTAGGGTCGGACGTACGAAGCTGCCTGATGATGTATAATAATCTTGGTGCATGATCAGTCAAAAACGCCAACAGAAGTTAGGAGCCGGCTAAACATACGGTATACAAGAATAGGGCCATCAGCATCATCCATCAAATCCTGTCCTCCAGGACCCACGATCTAATGAGTGTCAGTTAAGCTGTTCGCGATGGTACCATTGCTGAAGATACATACGCTGCCGTGCGTACCCAGAACCAGAGTCCCTCCACCGGAAGTCAACGCCACGCCGGCTTGGTCAACAAAGCCAGATGTTGGGCTAAGAACGGTGATCAGCGAGGTGCGGCTGCAGTAAGTCTGGACATACGATGTGGATCTTCCGACACGAATATTGTAGGTCGAAGATGTGCCTCGACAGCACAGGTCCCATGACGTGAACAGATAGTAGAAGCTTCCGTGCTTAAATATGACGCTGGCCTCAATAGCACCGCCATTGGCTGTGCGCTGAGCAATGGACGTTACCGAGGTCGTAGAGAGTCCCGTGGATGGAGACACACTATAATAATGCTTAAGCCAAGGATATATACAAGATATCAGCGACTTACGACTCGACTTTAATTCCGGTCCAAAAGCTTCCCAAAGAAAGATACCAGTTGCTGCCATCTTGATGATGTTCAGCAGAAATTTGTTCGATGCAGGAATACACCACTCACCGACTAAAAGGCTTTTGTAATATTAGTACGACACTTCTAAAGCTATCGAGACCACCAATAAGAAATTCAGTCACATACTTGGGATCGATTGCCTGATGGACAACCGTCAGACAGCCAAAGAAGAGACATTTCAACACTGACATTATAGTTATTGCTTGACGAGGTCGATGTGACAAGACCGTGGTTAGTGAAGCTACCTAAATGTGGTCTGAGACTACTGAAATATCACAAACGGTGGGAGAACGACATACCTGGCAAACCGGTCGAAGATGTGGCGTAGAAGATCGCAGACTTAAAAGTCGCTGAGGTGAATATCCTTAATGAGAATAAAATCCCCGTACGCTTTGAGATCCGAAAGAGGACGCGGCATAGTAAAGCTAGTTGTTGCTATTCAGCCCAGACCTGGACTACAGACAGTTTCAACGACTTGCATGGAAAACGCCGTTGGCGTAATAACAGTCCGGGGCCCAAAGTGCACTACAGAACAAAAGTTAGTCGTACATTTGGTGCATGCAGTAGTGGAACTGGTGATACATGCCCATTAGATGTGAGCGTAAAAGCTATAAGACAAACGGTCAGAACATAGAACCTCAAAAAGATTGGGACTGACGATCGGTCCAGCTGGCACCATTAGGCCAGACCAAACCCACAAAAGTGAACGCGACCCTATCAGGCGAAGTGCGAATTTCTAGACCAACTCCGGTGGCTGAAACAATCGTTGATTTTGCGTGAGTATACGTCAACGACAGTCGGATACCCTACAAAAGACAAAGTATTTTCCGCTGTTGTCTTTGCACATGGTTGGATCATGGACAGCGGTGTTTCCGGTGACAACGCCAGGTCCAACTTGAGCACTGGTAATGCCGAGGAGCCAAAGAAGAAGGGGAGCCAAGAGGAAGAGATGCATGGCTGGGGGGTATCGTTCGAAAGCTCTTCCGGGCCATCATATTATATATCAGGATGGACCAAAGGATTGAATGATAGCACCCGAGAATATTTAGTGCTCCGAGAATTTTCAGTGCCGAGCGAGCGAAGTGACAGATTTATTCTGATTCCGTATGGCAACCAGAGCAGATGAGCATGTTTTCGTGTCACGAACGCGATGCAGTACGCCTCCCGGTCCGGTTGCTGGGAATAACAGAGTAGTCGCTACAAACATCCATGACTTGTCGCCCCCACATGAGGAGAACCTGGTAGCAAACGCGATGTCACTGATATTTGCGATCTCTGCCAAAGGAAAGAAATTACGATGCAATTTCAATATCATCGGCCAATCGTCGGCCGTTGTATGCTTCGATTTCGTTTGGAGGACAGCAGCTTGGGAAGCAAATAAAGTGACAAATTTTGCTGCTCTCTCCTACCTCCATCCTTGAAAATGAGCAGTAAGCAAGCCCAGCTGGACAAGGAAAAGGTGCGCCATTGTATAAATGCTTGCCCAAATTATTCTCTCTGATCAAAATTACCAGGGAAATGCGGCTTTCAAGGCCGGCGATTATGCGACGGCTGTTGGACACTATTCCTCTGCAATTGTGAACGACCGAAAGGATTACACGCTTCCTTTGAATCGTGCTGCTGCATACCTCAAGTTAGGCAAGTACGTTTCTTGAACAATTGCATGGCAAGTACTCTTCTCATAGCGCCTGAACATAGGCATGATGACGCGGAAAGAGATTGCACAACCGTTCTGTCTCTCAATGCATCCAACGCCAAGGCCCTCTTTCGCAGGTCGCAGGCCCGTGTTGGCACAGGAAAACTGAAGGGGGCTGAAGATGGTTGGTTTGCTTCATACTTGTCCGAGAGGATACTCAGCGCAAATACCAGATCTCAGAGCTGCCGCGAAACTGGAACCTTCAAATACGTCCATTGCTCAAGAACTAACAAAGGTCACGGATAACCTAAAACGCAAGACTGTTTCCAAGGTAATTTCAAAGTTTAACAAGAGAATCATGCTCTTGATGTATTTTCAGGCTAAACCCATCGATGTTGCACCGAACTCAAAACCAATGCGTCGCAGAATCCCGATAACTATTGTAGATGATACGATTGACAAGCCTCCCTCCGCCTCTGTAACTCACTCTCTACCTGAGAAGATTGAACCCTCTGCGCGGCCAGCACCGATAAAACGAGTAGAAATACAACCGAAGCAGGCTCCGAAAGAAGTCAGTTATACAGCGTCTTTTGTGAGCTTCAGTCTTATTGTTAAAACTAGGAACACACATCATCGACTCCCCAAGCGACGTTCAAGGAGGCAAAACGGAGCCGAGACGACGTGAAGACCACACGCGTGGGTGGGGGTATTTTCAGAAGTAACGGCTCGAATACGATATTCCCCACGAGAGAAGTGATTGTACCTAAATCCAACGACACGAAGGCTACGCCTTCCCATCCCGTGGAGCACGATGTTCCTGCATACACACCCCCGAAGGCGCCTTCAGTTCCTGTGCCCACATCATTATACAACCTAACAAAAGCTTGGGACGTGCATCGATCAAGTGAAGAGCGGTTTCAAATCATCACAGTAGGTGCAACTGTTTGATCAATGACAAAAACTGATGCACTTCTGAAGAGCGTCCCTCCGGCACGACTACCGGCTCTTTTCAAGACGTCGCTGGAGCCCAGTTTACTAGCATCCATCCTCGAAACGTTCCTAAATACTTCCAACGAAAACAGTGATGTTGTCGTCGGATATCTAGAAGCCTTGTCAAAAGTTCCCAGACTTGGTACGATAATACTGTTCCTGAGTGAAGGAGAGCGTACGGTACTGCGGAGGTTAGTAGAGAAGGTAGGCGTAGATAAAGTGAATGTAATTTGGCGAAAGGTGTAATAAAGTTGCAGCATTCGGCAAATGCCGACACCTTGTCTATTCACGACTACGTTGTACCGTGACCACAATGAGCTTCCAGGACATTGAAGCAGGCTACTCCCATCCCGCTACTACCGCGACGTCGTCTGTGCCAAAGTCAAGCGAAGATGCCGCGTTTCTTTCTCTTCAGTCATCGCTTTCGCTGCAAGTATTCAAGATGAACGCCAATGTACAGGGCATCCTCAAGCTGGTCGACCAGCTGGGCACAGCGAAGGATTCCGACACCCTCAGGAAGAGCCTGTTTGTATATTGCTACTATCGCTTTAATCCTTACCTGAACTGTGGAAATACAGACACGATTTGACAGAGAGCACCAGAGCAATGGCCAAACGCGGCTCCGAGGACCTCAAGAAACTAGCCGCGCAGCAGTCGAGTCTTGTGTGTAACGGTCTGCTGCCATGTCGCTACACGCTTACATCGTCTGCCTCAGCCTCATCAGCGCACGTCGCTCCAGAAGACATCCCATGATTTCCAGATGTCGTTGGCCGCATTTCAACGGGCGCAGCAAGTCAGTGCCGAGCGTCAGAGGACCGTGGTCGAGGGTGTCAGAATAGCCGTCGAGGAGGAACACCAGTGCGAAACGCTCCTTATTGCGATGAAATACTCACTGACTATTCTAAAGACATGATGATGAGCAGACCAACTCCCCCGAACAACGCCAAGCTCTGCTACTTCAGAACCAGCTATCACCCCATGAGCTTGCATATCAAGAATCGCTGATACAAGAAAGGGAAAATGACATTCGGGAGATTGAGACAGGCATTCACGAGCTGTCGGAAATATTCCGTGATTTGGGCACGCTAGTTGAGCAGCAGGGTGGATTGCTTGGTTCGTTGTCCGTGACCGTCTTGTCGTATATCGCTGATTACCACCTCAGACAATATTGAATCAAACATGTCCTCAGTAGCAGTCGACACCTCGCGAGCTTCTGAAGAACTCACTACAGCGGCGGAGTACCAACGTAAAGCTGCGCGGAGAGCTGCGTGTCTTATGATTGTGCTTGTCATCGTGGTGGCGATCGTCTTATTAGCCGTAAGTCACTAAGTGTACTCTATTAGTGGCCATCAGTACTAACGCCCAACGTTTTCAGGTCTTGTCGTAACATTTCTTCGGAAACACGCGTATCAATTTTATACCAGCTATCAAGGTAGTACCCTGCGTTATATTATATAATATTATTAGCGGACATTAAGGCCTTAAGGATCCAAGGCGACGTCGTGATTCAAGTGCGATAACATTAACTTTTACGGCCCAGACGCATTGTCTCCTTCTATCATGAGACCGTGTCGTCTGTCCCTTCTTGATGGAGCCTAATCTCTTTGTTAGTCTGATACGCCGCCGCCTTCTTGCTCTATCGATTATTTAGCCCAAAGTTTACTTTCGTATCGGAGCGGTATCAGTGTGCGAATATACACCTATGACCTCATGCAAATTCGTGGCAACTGGGATGTAGTGTTTGAGAATACCAGCTGTGCTTCTATGATTCAGCCAGCTTGACCCTCGTCATCGAACACAGATCACAAATTGCTTTGAAACGCTCAGGGTAGCAAAGACCCGGCAGCGTCTGCCAGGAGTACGGGTTCAGGGTGGAGATTGACTGATCCACGAGGTCCAACAATATGAATACTTACCCACAATGCTCCAGAATAGAACGGATTCTTGAGGTTCTTCCGTTGTCCTCGATCTCTACCATGTCCTTCCCAAAGTGCTCCACCATCGGAACCCGACAATTCAAAGGCTTTCCAGGACGAAGCACGAAGTCGTCTTTCTCTCAAGCACCCTTTCTTCCCAAATTTACAGTAATGGATCCTTTGGTACGTTGGCCGGTTTCTTTCGTGGCAGAGGTACTTCAATTTTTAATGTAGCACCTGTCGTCTAACTTCTCCCCCCTCCATTTTCCCCCAGAAATGGAGTGGAATCCGACCATCGACGCTCCTCAGACTAGAAACATGACATCGTTGTATCTGACTCCAGGAAATATAGTGAGTAAACTATGTGACTTCTGATTATTTGTTCCGAATTGGATAGGTATCGCACTGCCTGTTGACTCCCTCTACCCCCACCGATTTTGTTTGGGATGTGACAGAATGTGGTCTAGTTCAATCAGGCTCTGGAGCCTCTGATACGATAGCCTTTTTTGATGTGAGTGTCATTATGTTGTATTCGTCGTACCAATATGACCTTTCTGTATTTCAGCGATCAAGCCAATGGAGCACGGACGTGTTCATAGCGTTCCCTGCGTCCAATCCCCATCCTGTTTTGGATGTGGAGCAGTGCGATAGCACTCAGACGATATATCAAAGTAGTGGTGGAGTGACTGTCACCGCACCTCCTGTATGTAGAGTTTTCGCATCTTTCAGTCCGCCATCCTTATATCCCCCCGCAGCTACCAGACCAGTCATGCGACTGCGTGAACGCCATATCGACCCAGTTTAGTCCTGGTTTTGAGTTCCGTGGAGTTACCTCGGATATGCAGATTGTCTCTTGGGATTCTGTTTTATTCCACGTACATCGGGAACGACTCCTCGAAGCGTCTTTTAATGGCTTTAACGCACTTTTATACAGTGCAGAGGCCCGCATTGTGGTCCCAGAAAATTCAGATCTGCTCAATATCATCTTGCACGCGATCTACGGCCTATCATGCTTACCTTTCCAACCCAATGTCGATACGTTGATGGATGCTGTATGCCTATTTCCGAGATACGGCTTGAAGGCCAAGGACTACATCTCACCCTCATTGCCGCTTTTCAATGACATTCGGTACCAGATGCCGCTGTCGCCGCTGTTGACGTTCGTCGTATCCTCGAATCATGGACTTGAGGACCTTGCCGTTCTCGCATCAGCCCATCTCCTCGCTCTGGACATCTCTACCATGAGCGACAAGATGGTCGAATCCATAAACCCCGTATATCTAAAGCGTCTCTTCGACCTTCAGACCAGCCGGATCAATGCATTCAAACGTCTTCTAGCTGTTCCTCCAGAATCTCACCCAGCTACGCCGAAATGCGATTTCATAGCCCAGAAAGCTCTGACTAGGTCCTGGGCATTTTACACCGCGTATATGCTGTGGGATGCCAGGGCAGGTGGGTTGTCGGTTTCTCCTTGTCGGTTGGTTCTGACGATTTTTTAGATATGACAGCTGGGACGATCGAACGTACGTTCCAAACTCTTGAATGCGACATTATGTGCGACCTGTGCAAGGACTGTCTGAAAAAGCGCGTCAAGAGCATCGTTATTGAATGGTCAGAGCTGAAGGTAGGAGGCAGTTGAACCCTTTAGAGGTTTTTATTCACAGGTCGTATGTCATAGCGAACGATTTGATAGCCTCGAATGCCCAAGTTGTCGGTTTCCAGTCGATGTTTTGCGTCTGTCGTTCTACCGCATGTGCCTTCCTTTAGACGCACATATCTGTAGTGTATTTTCAAAGAAACAGCAGCCTGAGCGTTTGCACTCAGAATGCGGGGAGACTTGGTAGCCAGGTTGGCCGATGAGCGTCCGGATATCAAGCGCTTATTAGATAAAACAATTTCTGAGGTATTATGTTGGTTCAACGTCACGGCTGGGTCAGCGAAACGCGCCACGGAAAATTAGGATATAAGAAAAACCAAGCAAAAGTGAGGCGAACGGCGGGTCTGCAAGCTGTAGAGATCAGGCAAAATCCATGGCAGTTCAACACCGGCAAAGAGTCCTGTAACGTTGATCCAAGTTTGATATGCCTCTCATTCAGCCCACTATACCTCGATTTTGTGCGACCGGGGTAGAGCAAATGCTGGGAACACGTGGGGACAGAACGACTGGTGAGTGTTGCGATCCTTTTTCAGCACGAAATCCGTCTCGAGCACATAAGCATTCAGCACGACTCGTGCCACAGGGCTGAACACAATCCTTCATCCACGCTATGCACGACCGAGCGATGAGCGACGATCCCATCACTATCACTTTTTGAACGACATATTCCATGTATCGGAGCTTTCGCATAATTCAGAGATTACCGAAAAATGGTCCACATCCACCCAGCCATCTTGCCGTTGGCAGCAACAACATTCCGTGCTCCAGCTTATGCGCTGTTTATGGATCAGAGGAGCTTTCTCTGCCCTCGTTCACCTGCAGGCGACGATTTTACAAATGCAGGAACTGGTCAATGATTGGGATCTGGACTCGGAAGCACGCTGAGTGTTTATGCATCTGGTCTGCCCTCACATACCTGTCGTTTCAGGCCAATATATTGCAAGGTACTTAGCAAGTCTCAAGCCGGGCCCTGGAGATCCGAGTACTTTCGCCCTCGTTGGTCGTCGACTGATGAGCCGCCTCGATGCGACTCGGAAGGCGGTGGTCTGTGAGACATGCTACCGCCGGCTAGCTGCATTCAAGACCCAATACAACCTCTGCTTTGTCAAGGATAGCGTGAGTATACGTCCCGATGCGTCGTATACTGAGAAATGCCAGGCAGAACCTCTAGTTACAGTTTCAGCCTTGCTTGGCGACCTCGGGATCCGTTAAAAAGGTCGTCAAAAGCCGCCCGCCAAAACTAGGTTAGACCGAATGTGCCCCTGGATGCTGAGCGCAAAGCACAGCCGTCGCTGCTGCATGTTCGCCTGGAAGCTGAAAGCAATCAGTCCGGTGTAGGTATCTACAAGAGACGCATTGCTTGTTCTAGGAGTAAAGGAGGAGTCGCAACACGCATCAGGAGCCTGAGGCTGTACTCGCTGTTGGTCTGTGTTGGAACGGGTCCTGAAGAACAAGTCAATCCGCCGGTGGAGCTCAGCGTCGTCTACCAAAAAGGGTAGACGTACCCACTGTTTGTTGGGACAAAGGCCCATCTGATTTTTTGTCGCACGTCGGTGGTCGACAACATTGCAGAGGAAACTGGATCAAGACCCCAATGCACTATCGAGCCTGGCACTGGTGAGCTGCGAGGAAAGTGGCAGTGTGACATTCCAACCACGGATTCGTCGGCGCTTTGCCGTGCACTGATGACTACTCTGAGGGCCTCAGAGACAGAAAGTCAAACCGTACTGGCATCTGCGCTAGTGTTTTCCTCTGCCAACCAAGCAGGCGCTCTAGTCATGTCACGGTTCACATCACGAGAAGATACCAAGATCTGCTCTACCTGACTTGCCTCTACCCACGATGTCCACTTCAACCACCAACATGTCCTACGGTCAGTCCCCAGTTACCCTACTGTTTCCACTGACGGGGTGTCGCCAGTTTCCCTTGGGTCCGCCGGGCTCAAGGTGTCGAAGATTATCCTTGGTTGTACGGTGTATGGCAGTCCTGATTGGTTCAGTTGGGTGCAAGGCGAAGAGGAGAGCATCAAGCAAATAAAAGCTGCGTAAGCCAATGTCTCTCTCGTTCTTCGATTTTTACTCTACTCTTTATCAGCTACGATGTCGGAATCAACACGTTTGACACTGCCAATGTACGACTTCATTTGCCACTACGTACTAGCTAACGTTTACCTGCTTAGATCTATTCCAACGGGCAATCAGAGATTATTCTGGGAAAGGCTATCAAGCAGGGGGGTTTGCCACGGGATGGAATCGTCGTAATGACAAAAGTTGGTGGTTATTCTGTTTGCTTTTTCACGGGAGTGACATATATACGTAGGTTTTCCATCCAGTAACACATATGGACGAACGAATCCATGGTCGAGCATCGGCGCTCGCCGATAGCAAAGGTTATGCGAACCAGTATGGGCTCAGTCGCAAGGTACTGATAGATTTTTCTGTTCCGATTTGTATGCTTATCGGTATCTCAGCACATCTTTGATTCAATCAAGAAGAGCCTGGATCGTCTGCAACTTGACTACATCGACGTCCTTCACTGCCATGAGTTTGACCCCGAGACCCCAATACACGAGACGGTAAGGACACATACGGATGGTTCTGTTCCTCTGACCATTTTGAATACGTAAAGATGCACGCCCTTCACGACGTCGTGGCAGCTGGCTATGTCCGATACATCGGAATGTCGACTTGTCGCGCCTGGCAGTGTATGTTCTCGATTTCACTACACGTCTGCTCCCTGACATAGTTTCTGTCTGTGCAACAGTTCACATCATGCAGGGTACGCGCTTGGGATACTCATTTTAATGCTTCTCATGGCCTGCATTTGGAGATTACGCTCTCAACAACCACTTAACGCCTTTTATCACCGTGGAAACCGATTACAATCTTCTCTATCGTGAGGATGAAAATGAATTGTTCCCCACATTGAAAGTATGTACATCGTTGGAATAAAATCGGCTGCCGTATTTAACATTCGCTCCAGCAATTCGGAATTTCTTCTGTACCTTGGTCGACACTTGCTCGTGGTGCTGTGGTCCAACCTCTCAACCGAGAGCACAGTCAACTGGCAGACAGCCAGTATGCTTATCTCAGGTACGCTATTCGTGTGTGCTTATTTCCTCCTGCAGAAACTCCGAAGGCCAGCAGTGGCATGATACGATTGTCTTGAGGTGACTCAGGTCCTCACTGGGACCGTCGGTCTCCTGACACCTCTTACATCAGGGTAGAAGAGATAGCGAACCGAAAAAATGTTACCATGACGCAAGTCGCCGTAGCATGGTCGATGAGCCGAGAAGGTACAGTCAAATCGAGGCGTTTTATCTAATCACCTATTGAAGTCTATGGCTCAGGTGTCTGTGCTTTGATCATCAATGCATCTACGACTGACCGTCTTATGGATGCTGTCGGTACGCGTTTCTCATTAACTTTATTTTCAAGGACTCAAAGTCTTATATAGGCGGTTTGGATGTAGTGCTCACTCCCGACGAGATCCGGTATTTGGAAGAGCCATATACTCCCCAAAAGCTTCACTATTGACATTGTGAGGTGCTTCAGTTACACAAATTCTTGTTTCGAGTGATGCCTTTACGATATGTAGGTATGTAGGAATGAATCATGTTTATCTGTTGTAATTCATTGCCTAAAATTCATTGGTGTATGACTCATCGAGTCGTTCGCCACTGAAGTATGTACGTTAGACGACTGTCATTCGGCCTGGGCCGGGAGTTGTTCCGTGCGTATAAGTAGTAAAAAAGTAGTAATGATAATTCCCTGGGTCTTAGGGGGACTCCTTTTCTCTGACCGCATACATGACTTCATTGACGACACCAAGACAGACACCATGGGAGGTTCTGGCGTTGCAGACAATTGAACCTTACACAAATATGGAAAGACCTCGTGGCTAATTCGAATACAAAGGTCCGACGAGCACTGAGCTTCTCAATCTAGTGTATGGCTACGGACCGCATAAGCCCATCACGTTTGTGTCCATACCGTACTCTAGGTCAGCACGAGACCAACTAGTAAGGTTGTCGTCCTTTGTTCTATCTTACTTTTTAATTATGCAAAAATATAATAGGACTGTGATACTCGGCCCCACACAAGACTGCAATTCTAGTACATCAAACTAATCGTCGTCCTCCATAGTAAGAGTTAGTCTGTCACGGCACAGTCGGGCTACCGCTTCTCCATCGATAGGAATAGCATTTCCTAGAAGCAAATTCATGAATATTGATCCACGGACGAACGTGTAATACATACCTTGGAATCCTTCTACATACTTGGGGAGAGGTACACCAGGGCTGGTAAAAAATCTGAAGGTTCCTCAGTAAGTAGCACAAAAGAGGGGCTAATGATGCAACACACTGTGATCCCCAGAATCCGTAGTGTATCATACCGAGCGCGCGGGTGGTATATTCGTAATCGTGCGCGAACCCTCCGGGAAAGAAAAACTCGATGACAGTGGACCTTGGAGAAGGATTCATCCATAGAAGCGACGTAAGGCCATTTCCATGTACACCCATCATTATCTATATGCCAGTCAAATCGAGGGCAATAAATCAAGCTGACTCCTTACGGTTGTTCTTGCAGCCAATCTAATCTGCTCTTTTCGCGACAATTTGTCCATGCTAACAACGTTCACTTCGTATCCATACTCGTCACGCAGCTTATAAAGCTCCCTGACCAGTCTATCATGATCCTCCGGAATCAACATACGTCGGCCCCATTCCTGCCTTGAGATGTATGTTATAACAGGGGTAGTCATGGTTCCACTACCGACGGCTGGTTCCAAGCCAGTATACTTGACGACGTTGTTGCGAATTGGCATCCACCAATAAGCACTGCCGGGCAAAGGGAAAGCTACAGCAGCCGTTCTTTGGAAACGGGCGTAATTGTGACCCATCATGGCGGCGGAGCGGTCGGCTATGAGGACTCTTTCAAAAACAAAGGGCACCCCCATTGATATGCGATCTCTCCAGTCGTCTATGAATTCCATAGTAAGCGACGGCCAAGCTGATCGGATAAACCATTGGTTCATGGACGCATAGTCACGCCAACGGGCGGCGTCAACGCGGTTGAAAATGATGCGACGTGGAGGCGGAAGTGTTGTGTTGCCGTCGTGGGTGATATAGTGGTCGAGAGAGCTGTACGCTCGCCAAAGCCCAAATCCTAGCTCGGCAGACCAATGGTAGTAGTGAGTAATGCTATAATGATGCTTCAGTATGCAAAAGAACAGGCGCAGACGGAAGCACACACAATTGCTGGGGGTCGTTTATCAGGAACTAGAGACATATTAGAGGAGACGCAACAAATATAAGGGTCGACGCACTGTTACTCCGTCGATGACTTGGGCGACTGCCCCAAAGAGAGCCTTAGCCTCCTTGGAGCTGATGATTTGGATATCCTCATTCGTGGGTAGACGAGAATCCTCTGCTTCCTTGCCGTTTAAAATTCGTATACCTTTTGAATAGAACTTGGAGACATCGGGGATGTTCTGGGGGTCATCGCAGACGACATAGACGATGCCATTATATAGATAGAGCTTATCGAAAATAGTCCAGCCTGTGAGGGCATGTTCTTAGCAACTGACAATGAGGGCGAGGGGATTCTTACCTGGAACATGGGAAACAAGTTGGGTCTGCGGAACAGCTGAGGCTCCCCAATTTAATTGGGCGCTGAGAGAGGGAGCAAGGTTATTGTTGGGCTCTGCGATGGCAATGTCTCCTCGAAATGTCAGAGGAACTGTCTGTATTCTGCTCCGCCCCGAGGAAAAGAAATAGATAACGGAGACGAGGAGAACACAGACGAGGGCGAATTCCCGGCGCGTGGGGGGAGAGGGAGACATGTGTCACGCATCACGGTCACGCACCAATTTAGCTTCACGTTCCTCAACCACGACGACAGCCCACCGTTTCCTGCATCGGCTGCGCGCATACATCGACAATGGACGGCAGAGATCAGTGGTATAGGGATGGTGCTTCTCAGAGGGCGACTGATTCCGTCCACGAGTCTCACAAGCTCCTGGCCGTCTACCCTATGGCATCCGCGACTCCCTCGACACACGGTGCGTATTATTCTTCTCGCATAGATATCGCTGGGCTCACAGGCAGCGACGCAGCGGCGCGTCATTTGGGCAACATGACCTCCGTCGCCACTCCGCCATCATTTGTGCAGCCAAATTACTACTCCATGCAGCCGACAGACTATCCTCAGGGCAATCCTCCACCATATACTGAGTACGCTCCAGAGTTGACCTACCTCGGCTCGCAGAATGTATCTGCTGATGACTCCGGATACTGGGAGAATACGAGGAACGACGCTGTTCGTTTGGTGCAAGAGCAAGCCGGACCGTATGTTGTCTTTTGATACTATCGTTACTGAAAACTCAACGGACGTGTTAGCTCCTATCCTTATCCAAATAATACACACTGGCATCCTTCTGGTGTCCCGGCATCCACTTATCCGACTAATTCTTTAGCCCAGTCTGTGTTCCAGCATACGGCTCCGACCGCGGCCTATCCGACACCCCCTCCTCCTACTATCCCGACTTCGTCATCTTCTTCTTTGGCCTTTGCGTTGGGGCCTCCGCCTACATGGCATGTGCCGCTGCCTCCCAAAGTCTATACTCCTGAACAGTCGCAAGACTTCATCAACGATTTCCTCGCCAAGAAAACACAGGAAATCAAAGTTCGGGAACAGGCGCAACGTCCATCGACACCTCCCCGTCAACGGAAGCTGTCTACTCAAGAAAGTCCTGACCCCTTAGCCCTCAAACCGGTTACGCCTCGCATTGAATTAGTCACTGTCACCCCTAGCAAGCGAAAACCTGTTGTTGAACTGTTATCCTCGTCGGTAAAACGCATACATTCCAAGGATTCATTCCATACGCCCCACCGGACATCCGGGACATCCCTTTCCTCTACGCCTTCCAGTTCTCGTACATCTGTGCCTATTACCCCGAGTACTGTATCAGGCCAGTCTACTCCGAAACGAACCAAGACCATGGCATATGTTGCGATGCCTCGAAACCCTTGGGCGACTCCTTCTACCACAGGCAAATCGTCGACGTCACGAAGATTGAACGATTCTCCCAATGACTTGGGCGGATTTGGATCAGAAGACGGGCCCTTCTCTAGTCCGATGAGAGGGACTATCCGTGGTAATCGAGAGGATCGAGGTATGTTTTTCTTTTTTCAGCGGTATGATTTTCGTTCCTCACAGTGAATAGCTCCTATGGAAAAACTTGAGTCGTTACTGGAAGACATATTTGAGGCAGAGGATGCTTTGCCTGCTGATGTCGACCTCGCTGATCTCAACATGGATTTCTTTTCGCCCGCTACAACTGATACTTCGCGACCGCTTCTGCATCCAAATATTGTTCGTAAACTGAGCAAGTATATTGGACAAATTGCGAGGCCAAACAAGCGTGTTCGGCATGGTGGACCTAGTGTTGCGGGAACACCGCGCAGTAAAGGTCGTCTGGCGGAAGCCACAGTTCAGTCGCTTTCCCGGATTCTCAAATTGTTAGAGAGAACTGTCAAGACAGGAGAGAATTTGGATCCTTTCGCCTATTCCGGTTACACAGTGCAGGCCTCTCCTCGCAAAGCCAGCCCAAAGAAGCCCAAAGCAAGAAAACCTGATCGACGTTCCAAGTCAAAAACACCGGTAGATGGTGAACGAGAAGAGGAAGTAGATGCCATCCATGCTGATAACCCTTCAAACCGCTCTCCGACTGAGAGCGACTTTGAAAACTTAGGTGTGCAATTAGAAGCAGCTAAGGATAGTGTCCTTGCTGCAGAATGCTGTATCACATTGTTGGGAAGTGATCGGCTACCGAAACAGGTATTTCGTTGTTATGTACTGTTTAGCGAACTACGCTTACCGTCATGAAGCTTTATTCAGAAGAACTTATTACAGCTTGTCTGAGCACCTTGAAAAATCAGCTCAACAAAGTCATTTATCCGTTTGCTGAGGCCTCTTCTGAGGCTGCCCCCACTGCCACCAATCCCCTCCTTCTTCATGTCGTTAAGAACTCCACCAGTAGCGAGTCGAAACGAAAAGTGTTGAACGAAACTTTCCAAACGTTATCGGCATCCTTGTCTCGTATAAACGCTTTGATAAATGCGGAGAGCGTGGCGATGTCGGATTCTATCGTTATTCAAGCGGTGTATATTGCGATCGGGCCTTTCTTCGTGGTAGAGGGAGACAGTGATACCAAGGGGAAGAAGGACCAGAGTGTCGTCATTCGCACATTTGGAAAGAGTGCTATGCACGGCTTAATGCTTGAAGCGCTATCGCTCATTCGTAGTGTGAGTTTATATAACATTGCGTCTGCGGCATCCTAACCCGTCTGGTAAGATATTTGCAAGCCATGAGGGGCAGCGGTCTTGGATCATCGAAGAGATCTTATCTTCTTTGATCAAGCTGTCAGACTCCAAACAGAAGGCTGGATTGTTTCGGTACGTTTAGTACACCGGCTTGTTTCGTCCTTGTCCTGACTGTTGCTCAGACTACGTGATGGACGTTCCATTCGTACGGTATCGGCACTACTTCTCCAACTGGTACAGACGTCCGCGCATGATGTCCGCATCCAGGCGAAAAAGATAGAGAAGGCTAGACAGCAGAAGGTCGCCCTACGTCGTCAAGAAAGCTTTACTGAAAGCCAAAGCCAGATTAGCCGTGAGCCCTTCTTGGACGAGCACGATTCCGAAGTATGTCTTTTTCATAATATCTTTTGTCCAAACTGATGGAGTGATACACTAGGAAATTCGACTCTATTCTTCTGGTTTAGATTCTGCTTTAAAGGCAGCGCAGGCAATTATCATCTTTCTGACACAACGGTTGGTATCAAGTTTGAATCCATACAGAACAATGTTTAATATGGCACATAGATCCGGGAAGGGAAAAACTACCAAGAATACGAATGAGGCTGAATATAGGCTGATCTTTGACAACTTGATTTCGGATGTGCTGGTCGTCTTGTATTGGCCCGAGTGGCCAGCAGCCAGCGTTCTCCTCAGTGTTGCGTCTAAATTTATGGTACGTGACGCGCCAAACCACTTACCACCATCTCATCAAGAACGTAGGTAGCAGCTCTAGATGACGTCAAGACGAGCCAAGCGGATAACAATGCAGCCAAGACCATGGCATTGGATCATTTGGGCGTTATCGCTGCTCGCATCCGGTCAAGCGTACTCAAAGTTCGAGACGGTGCCGGTCACAAACCCAAGGGTTTGAAGCCATTCGACGAGGTTCCAGCCTTTTTTCTATTGGTCGTATTCGTTATTGACCCTCATGTCTTCTTCAGATCGTCAGCGGTGTGGAAACGAAAGAGCTTGAGAAACTATTAAGTGTACACCACGACATTTCAACGCATCTTTCGAAACGTTCTCTAGAAGATCAGGCTTATGACGCAAGTGTCATTTTGTCCACATCGAACGTAAAAATGACTTTATATTGTAGAGCGCCCAAGAACTTACTGCGGCCACGCTCGGACATGAGCTTGCGATTGCATTGAAGCACATAGGCACTCTTATAGGTGGAGATGACGACGATGAACTAGCTATCCGAGGCCGAGATACGTCCAGATTCGAACCGTTTGGTCAAAAAATAAAGGCCGCTCTCCGAAACGTCTGTAAAGATCAATCAGGTGACATATTTGACATAGGGTGGGTTGATTTTTCCCGAAGGTATACAGTATCTTAAAGCTGCCCTTGAATAGATCACAGGAGGAAATATCTCGCATCGACCGGTATGCAGAAGAGATAGGTACCATCCAAAGCCTGCGAAATTCTTTCCAGCCCATTCTTAACATCATACTCACCGCTTTGGATGCGCCGCATATCTTCATGCGTACCAAGGCTCTTCGTGCATTGGGACAAATTGTTTTGAGCGATGCTACAATCCTGTCAACGGTAAGGGTAGCTCTGTGTACAAGGATAACAAGTTAACACTGTTTTAATAGCCTGGTGTTCGTAGGGGTATCGAAAATCATCTATTGGACAGTTCACCAGCTGTTCGTGATGCAGCAGTAGAGTTGATAGGCAAGTACATGGTAGATCGCCCAGAGGTCGCTGGTGACTATTACCAGAAAATTGCTGACCGTATAGCTGTGAGCCCATAATATTTCTGGTATGATCTTTATTGACTTGCCCATAGGACACTGGCTTGAGTGTCAGAAAACGGGTCATCAAGCTGTTGAAATCCTTCTATGGCGTGACACGTAATTCCGAACAACAGACGGACATCGCGACACGTCTGGTACTCAGAATGCTAGATGAGGACGATACTGTGAAGGAGCTAGCCATCAAGACACTTGAAGAACTATGGTTTCCTACCGTCGTTCCTCTTCAGTCCGCGTTGAAGTCGAAGTCAGTAAACAACGTTGACGACAAGAGCGCACTTCTCGGCAAAGTCTCTGTAATCATGGCTGTATCTGGTCATTTCAAGGACCGGCAATCTCCTCTTGAAGAAGTTCTGCACAAGATCATGGCTGGACGACAGGAGTCCGAGGTACCGCTACTACATTCTCGTTACAGTGAGATCTGTGAAGCCCTGATCGACGGCTTGGTCGATGCTTCAGATTTGCCTGGTTTTGTGCGTACCCTTCTTGTATGTGTCTTCTAATCTGATGGTTCGCAGACTGTGCTTAACTGCATCAGAACAATCCATCTATTTGCGTCGGCATACCCTTCGGTTCTTTCTGGTTCTCATGCGTCCACACTTCTGCCTTACCTGAAAAATCCCAGTAACGTAAGAATTCTGCCAATGTACATCGCTTTCTCATTCAACTTGATTTTAGTCTGAACAACAAATGACCACTGACTATCTCCTCAAAATATTTCGTATATCGATACCCAGGTTGCCGAAGACGACTAGCAAATTAGGGCAAGAACTTCAAGCAGCTCTGCAACCCATGATTATAAAGCCAACTGCCGGGCTACAGGTGAAGATGTTCGTCTTTCATTTTCACAGAGATTTCAAGTCTCTCTACAGGTTCTTCAAGAGTGTATTGCCTGCATGTGTACGGTTGTCCACCACCTAACCCGCGACTTTGTGCGGATAGTGGCGTTACTCAAGTCTTGCAACAGTCTGCTTCTCTTCTTTTTGTCAAGTGATGTGGTCTGATCGTTTATGCAGATCGACTCCAAAACGCTATCGGTGGGCCTACGTTAGCACAACAAGACTCGAAGGGTCTGAAGGCTTTGTCCATACTCATATTCATTGTGTCTCTCCTTGCGGAGCACATGAATTTCGACAGTCTTCGCTCGGAGCACTCCGAACTTGTTGGGGAGTTGAATTTGATAAGCAAGGCATGTCCCAAGCTCCCGAACCGATTCTTCTAATGATTCATTCGTAGGGTTCAATCCTGGAGCACATTTATAACAGTCTCTTAAGCTTACATCAGAAATATACTGACGCAGATCTTCGCGGTCGAATTCTTCAATGTCTCGGTAAGTACTGTTCACCATAGTCTGTGGTCATACATCAACGCCGCATACCAGGTTTTCTGTTCAGAGCTCAACCCACACTTATGACGGAAGAGCGATCCGCTCGCATTATGGATGAGATATTCCAATCTGGCAACGAGGATGGCCAAGGAAGACTGCTGAAGTTGCTACAGGAGTTCTTGGTTTCTGAGGCGGCCAAGCATTCTTCCAAAGAGAAAGGTACGAGCTCCCTTGTTCAGCCATTACTATGGTGCTTAGTCTTTTAAAGAAAGCGCCGTTAAACGTAACGCTAAGGCGTCCGATGTGAACATGGATGAACTAATCGGTAACACGGACGGATTTGCGGATTCAGGGTAAGTGATATTCTCCCAATCGATCTCGTAACATCGTTGAGCTTCCCGCAGCGTAAGCTCTGCTGTCGTTCAGCGATACTTGAACCATATCTTGCAATCGGCGTTGTCGCAGCAGCCTCAGATCCAAGCGGCTGCTATTGATATACTGAGCTTCACTATCAAACAAGGCTTAGCCCATCCACTTCAGGTGTGCCCATAGTTTACCTTGTCGCAGAGTCCACTGACGTTATGTTTCCAAGTCCTTCCCTGTCATCATCGCCCTCGAGACTTGTCCATCGACACCGTTGAGCCACAGGGCCAATGCTCTGCATTCGATCTTGCACACGAAACACAACTCGCTGCTCAATACCCGATACGTGAATAGCGCCCAGGCTGCATTTGATTATCAATCAAAGATTACGTCGGGTGCTGTGAAAGGTCAGTGGCATTCACGGACATATTCAATTGTCTTGCTGATATTTTTGAAGGCTTCAGGATCCAGTCATCGATGCCTATTGCTTTGCTGCAACAGTGGTACTCCTTGGCAAGGGAAAAACGTTCAGGACGATTAGACTTCTTAAAGTCACTGTCGAAAGTCTTCCAGGACCATTCTTCGACTTCCGCAACTCAATATGATGTTGATTTTGTGAGATTCATGGCCGAGAATTTTGCCTCCTTCGACTACAAAACGCAGGAAGAGGTTTTCATCGTCGTTAAGACATTGACTACAGTCCTGTCCACAAACGGGACACAGGTGCTCGAGATCGTTTCACCTTCGCACTTGCTTTCCCATATGAAGCAGCCATCTGAAGTCAATGAGGTGAGGTCATGTTTATCCCCAAGGGGATTATCTGACCATACTTGGTAGACCGCCATGAATGTCGATCCTGTCGAAGGATGTCCGACAGTCGACCTTGCACAGGACAGAATTCCCCTCATGCACAGCGCACTCATCATTGGGATGGTCATGTTGCTAAAGACTCATCTGAAGACGCTGTATTCCTTATCCGAGGAGTAAGTTTTTTGCGCTCCGTCCATAACCGTATTGATGGTCTGCTCCAGGAAGTGCAACAAGTTCGTCTTGGGGAAGAAGAGTGCGATCGGTGATAAAGCATCCGTCAGACGACACCAGAAGGCGATATCCTGGGATCGATTGCCGTTTGCGACACGGCCGATATTGACCTCTAGTGACGCGGATGAGCAGAAGACCACAGTGAGCCAAGTATAACCCGGCGATTTTCATGTTTGCTAATGATTGTGGTACAGTTCCTCAACATCTGGAACGAAGATGGTTTGACTGCTGAGCCTGAGGATGACACTGTAGAGTTTATTTGATGTTAGTGCTTGCCTGCTTTCCCCTCTCTCTGTTCATCCAGTTACACGTTGCTGTTACATTCTATCATTATTCTCTGTTATCGTTGTCATTCTTCGTATACTAGCACTTCCCCTGCCTTTGTAACCGCCAGCTTTCCAAATGGAACTAATGAAAATTATCTGATGCTTTTTTGCTCGACGGACGGAGTTCGCGTTGGGCGATAAGGGGGTAATGGTAAATCTTCGCTAGAAGGCATTCCATTGTACTGGCATAATGAGCGTGGTTCGCGAAGTAGATTGCGATGAAGGCACAATGGGTTGTTAAAGGGGGCTCCATGTATCATGTCACAGAAACAAGCCCTTTGAAGGACGTATTGGCGCTGGCCAAGGGGCAGGACAGGGTCAACGTCGACTCATTCACTAACATTTCGCTCTTCCAAGGCGGTCCTGTATTGGGTCCGAGGGATTGCCAATGTCTCCATTCTACGGACCCAGGGTCCAGCCCATAGTTTTGGGGAGGTGAGGCCGGGTCTCGGACATGATGCCGTCAGTCATGAGGTGGAAATATCAACCGCGCTCAATTTTTCATATGGCAGGCTGAGCAAAGTAGTATATTAAAGTCAAGAATCTGTTGGAACCGCTCTCTCGGGTCATCGGCAGATGTATAAACGATAGTGTTGTGGGAGGTTGTGAGACTGCATCAATATTATGTTCCTTGAGAATACAGAGACTGAGCTCTGCAGAAAATGACTGCTCGGACCGCTCCAAGGCCACTGCATCGCGGTGTCTGAGCTCGGCTAAGTATTTGTATCATCTACGGACGCCACATTCCGGGCTAAATACCATAACGAAATCAGCGAACATGCTACCTATGACAGATTTCTCCGTTTATGTCGTATCCATGAATATAGAAGGAAATTCTTCACGTCGAAGACTTCCGAAACGCGACATTGTCAGCTGAATGGGGAAATGATGTGGTCACGTGACCGTACTACCGCGAAGTTGATCTTTCAACCTGAACCTCAACACCGCGATACCGGGTCCTTGCCCACGACCACCATGTCCTCCTCCTCCTCCTACTTTCTCGACCAATATGAACCCCTAGACGTTATAGGCAACGGATCCTTTGGGATAATACGAAAAGTTCGACGAAAAACAGATGGCCTGGTGTGTAGACTGCCACTCACAAATGGCACGCCTTGTTAACGACACGGTTCAGATATTTGCACGTAAAGAACTGGATTTTGAGCGCATGAACGAACGGGATCGGAAACAGATTGTAGCAGAAGTGTGCGTCGTTTCCAGCTCACTGACCGCCAGAAAACTTACGCATAGCAGAAATATTCTCAAGGACCTCCACCACGACCACATCGTTCGTTATCACGATCGACATGTTGACCGCGACGCCGGAATTCTCTACATACTCATGGAATACTGTGGAGGCGGCGACCTCTCTAACATTATCAAGCAGGCCGTCAAACACAATCGACCTATCCCGGAGGACACAATCTGGAACTACTTTATGCAGATTCTGTTAGCCCTGCATCATTGCCACCATCCTAATGCGAACGGTCATGGACGGTCAGGGAGCACGGGTAGCACAGACGGAGATAAAGAGAGAAGAGCGCAGATATTACACCGCGATCTGAAGCCTGACAATGGTGCGTCTGTTACGCTCGCTGACAGCCTCGTGTCGAACTAACAGGGTCTAGTATTCCTGGATGAGTCTGGTGCTGTGAAGCTCGGCGACTTTGGCCTGTCTAAGGCCCTTGCGCATACTAGCTTCGCCAACACCTATGTTGGGGTGCGCGCGTTCCCTCGTTGATCGTTACATACACTGACGCGAAGCCAGACGCCATACTACATGTCACCAGAACTGATGCAGGAGAAGGCGTACGACTCCAAATCCGACATATGGTCGCTGGGATGTCTAATATTCGAACTATGCGCGCTGAAGCCCCCTTTTCATGAGGCGAAAACACACAATGAACTAAGCATACTTATCCGGTGTGCCTCGAGACTCTTCTTCTGTCACATTCACTTATTGCTCGAACAGTCACGGCCGGATACCACCACTACCCAAAGGGTATTCTCAATCTTTAAATGCAATCATCAAGGCTATGCTCAATCTCAACGTACGTTGGGGCATTGTCTTAATGAAACGTTCGATGACGTATCTAATGTCTACAGCCGGCTATGCGGCCATCAGCGGCCCAGCTATTGCAACATGAACGCCTGGAGCTTGTATTCAAGGTTTCGGAGACAGAGCGAATGTACGTGCTTCAGCATCACGCCGGAATACGTCAATTTACGACTTGGTAGGCTGCAAACTGTCAAGGCTCATAAGCACAATCTATCGCTGCGCGAACGCGAGTTTCACGCCCGAGAAACCAAGTTCCTTGGCGAGCTTGCTGCCCGAGAGAAGGCTCTTCAGAACCGTGAAGCAGGGCTTTCCACGGCGATTAAGCACGCCATAGCGGCGCGCGAGGAGGAACTGCGAGTCCTTGTTCAACAGAGAGAGGAAGAGGTAGCAGCGGCCATTGCGAGACGCGAAGAAGAAGTTGGTGCGGCGATCAGGCGACGAGAGGAAGAGATCATTGCCAGCGTCAATGCGAGGGAGAAGGAGATCTTCGACGCTTGGAAAGAACGAGAAGACGCTATGGAGGCGCGAATACGATGGGTGGAGATACGGGAAAGGGAGCTGGAAGAGGAAGCAAAGAGGGTGAAATGTGTAAAGAATGAAGTAGAGGCGAAGATGAAAGCTTGGGAAGGAGACAAAGGGAAAGGTGCGTTAGTATCTGCCTCGCCTGAATGTTAGTATTGACTTATCCCAGGCAAAAAAGGGCACCAAACGCGACCCTTGGAGGAGGTTAAAAACCTTCTTGAGCCATTGAGCAGGCTCCATACGGTGTACCCGTCGACGCCGGCACCACCTAGACCGCAAGCACAGACGCTTCCTACGCCAGCATCGGCGATGCGAGGTGTGATGCTCACAGACACGGGAGAACTGCTCGCGACACCCGGACCGACAGAGCTATTTGTAAATACCCCAAAAGTGGGGTTGAACTTTGTGCGTATATTCGACTTTGAGGATGAGTCGGAGGATGGGAATGAGGAGACCATCCCTGTACCTGTGACACCAAGTCGCAAGCGGACGTCGACTTCGACGCGTGATTCCACCCTCACGACGTCAAAATCTACGACATCTTCAACGAAACCACCACCAACTCGGCTACGGCGGCCATCAATAACACTGTCGTCGACTTCTTCGTCAAGTTCGAATTCGGACGGGGCAAAGCCTCAGCCTCTGCAGCATCCACATTTGAAGCCTGCAATCTCTCCGCCGCCGACATACGATTTGGCGGACGAGGAAAACCTACCAAGTCCTTTCCTGAAGAGGGCCGAGCGTGCAAATAGCACAGGGTCGAAACCGAAGAAGCGACCGAGTAACGGGAATCTTCTCCGGGCGGTTGCTGCGGCGAACTCTGCAGTGCGGAGTAAATCGACTGGCGATGCCGTAGCCCGGCCGTCTGTTGCGAGTGCGCGAAAAGCAGGAGAAGAGGCGCGTAAAGCGTTGTATAGGACATAGCATGGTGGGACATATTTTTATTTTATGGTCGGCTTGTTTTCATGTTGTGCATCTGTTCGATAATTATGTCAATAATTATTTTATTTGTTATGCCGGGATGCCGAGTCCGGGCACGATCACGTGGAAACACATGACGCAAGTTGGACTTTTGGAATTCAGGTTCTGTTTTTGGACATTGATTTCATTGTTCTTTGTCTTTTCACCCGTCTGTCGGTCAAGCTCTCCGCCGTCATGGAGAACATCAGTCCGTCCCTTTACTCGACGACGCCACGCCTCGACCTGCGCCGACTCGCTGCCTCCTCCCACGACGACGCGGCAAGGATGCTCATTAGTCCACCCCCTGAGGAGGAGCTCAGGATGAGCAGGGTGCGTGCACCGCGCTGTCGGTTATTGTCGGTTTTACTGAACTTTCTCTTCAGAATACGCCAAGGTCGGACTCGCAGACAAAGAGAAAGAGGCAGACGAAGCAGCCGCAACAGTCGACACCAAATCCTAAACCACGGAAACAACTACGAAGTCGCACACCTAGTCCATCACATATTCGTTCACCATACAAGACAGTTTTGCTACAGTCGCCACACGCAAACAACCCTAATGCCGACTACATTATTCCCACAGCTTACTCTCGCCGACGAAGCACCACTCCCGTCGTCGTTCCCTACGAGCCACCCGCCGACGTTTTCTCCCCACCGCGAGAAGTCATCGTGTCGCCCGTCATCCGTACACCCAGGCGACGCACGAAGCTCGCCGTCACCGTCAAGAGAGAACCCCCAGTAATCGACCTTTCCGAACCTATGCCCCCACCAAGTCCCACCGACGACCCTTTGCTGCTCACCGGCCCGCCAAAGGAAATTCTGCCCAAGAGGTCGACAGCGAAGCCGCGCTGGAGTCTTCCTCCGTCGTCGCCCCAACAACCTACCTCTAGTCCACCCAATGAAGCACCCTCCTCTTTCCAATTTGAGCCACCCCCGGACACATCCCTGGACATGGACGTCGACGAGCCATTCAATAATATTCTCTTTGGGGATAATTTTGCTGGCGATGGGTGGAGCGACAGCGACGATGACGACGTCGAGATGCAAGGTCAAGGCGACTACACCGGCAAATGGAAAATGAAGCTCGTCAAAACCAAGAATGATCCCCCTAGCAGCGCTACCCGAACCAGGATGGAACACTGGGGACGTCCCATTAGTCCTTATCCCTGCACGAGACGCCGTGTCAGCTGTGTGGTTGAAGAGGACGACGACAACGAGGCCGAAGAACCTGTCATTCTGGAGAAGGCCACCCTGCAGCAACATAATAATGCTCCCGGTGATCCACTGCCGTCTATCGACGACGATAACGAAGCAGCCGAAGAGAACCAACTTGGGGCAATCTCCGTCGGGGTCGACAAAGAGGGTCAGGACCCTGACGACAGTCAAGAAAACGCGTCGCGGGCGATGCACATTAACCAGGAAGATCAGGATGCGCAGGAAGAACGGGAGGTCAGGGAGATGTCCATTGGACCAGGCGAAGACGAGCTTTCAGTCCAATCAGCCACAATTGTGCCATCCGACAACGATGCAGAAGAGGAGAGGCAGGTTAGGGAAATGTCGATTGAAACAGACGTCCCCGTTCCTCCGAAATCAACGCTCCTGAAACCCGTCGTTGAACCTGTCGCTGCCGCGGTCCACTTTTCTACAGAGCAGCATGAAGCTCCTGTCGCGGAAATGGATCTTAATTCATCACCGGTAGCCGATGTTGAGGTCCAAGTTACTGAAGCCATGGACGAGTCTGATAGTAGTGACGAGGAGATTGATATGGGAGTTGTCAAGATTACAAGCAGCGATCCTCGGGCTGCTGCGCGGGCAGCCGCTATCCTCAAACAGGTTAGTGCAGTTATGGACTGGTGTTGTGTCCATATTCTAACAAGAATTATTAGCACGATTATGAATGCTATACAAAGGCCAAATTTGTCGTGAAGGAACGCGATAGAAAGAGACGGCGTAGGACCATGGATGGAGGCATTGCCAAGAGCTCACCTGTACGTTTGGGAGGTGCATTTGTAACTCCAGTCAAGGGGCGCAGGAGAGAAACGTTAGGTGGGGTTATTGGAGATCGGGTGTACCTTCCTGGCAGTCCTGTCATGACACTCGAAGGGCTGTTGCAAGAGGCAGAGGTACAGGTCGCGAGCACGAAGAAGCCTACCTCCAGCAAAGAATCGATTGAGAAGTCGTCTGCTACCATGAAGGTTTCAAATGTCTGGACCAAGGACGAGTGGAAGCTGCTGGACATGTGCTTCACGGAGGAGAGATACGTGGCGGGGGGTGGGAACATTATGGCTGAAGTCGATGATGTAGACATTGATGCTGTCGTATGGCGGTTTTTGGAATTAGCGCCTGATAGCCGGTGGGACAAGTCCGTATTCGTCCCTCTTTTTTCCGGCTTCTTGACTTACTATATCATCCACAGGAACGAACTAGCCCACAGGTCACGAGCAATAGCGAAGAAGCAACGCTCTGGGAAGGCTGCACCACCTCTCACCCCACGGGCGAGTCCAGCTGAGTGGGAATCTTCTGTGACTGCGAGTCCGCTCGAGAGATGGGGTCGTCGAACAAGTATGAACGTCCCGGACTTTACTCCTTTAGGGAGGAGAGCCATGCCTCCTGCGCGAGTTAAGAGGTCCCGGGATGCACTCAAGACGCCGATCTCGTCCTTCAGGTTGCCGGAACCTGTCTCGACGGGAGCTCCCTTCCAGACTTTGGATCATCGAGCGGTGGAGAAGTCAACAAGGAATGTTCCACCGTTGCTCTTTGCCCCACGATACTCGCATTTGCTAGAGGAGGCGCAGGCGGTTAGTCGGGGCGTAGCACCCAGGCCGGAGGCCGTGGCGGAACAGGAACAAGAGAAATTGATAACAGAAGAGCTTGTGGATACCAGTATTGACGAATCGGTGGATGACAGCATGGATCAATCAGTGACCGACGCCAGTATCGACGAGAGCGTAGACGATAGCAGAGAAGGAGGGTTTCCCCTAACTCCGGCATTCAAGCGACCCAATGCTCCTGCCCCTGCACCACGTACGAGTGTTGGTGGCCGGGTCAAAGGATTCCTATTTTCCTACCTTCCGACAATGAACAAGACAGCGCCTGTTCCCAAGCGTTCCATTCCGTTCCTAGCCAAGAACCAGCTGCCACTTCCACCCCTTGAATTGCTTGAGAAGACTCGTGGACCCATCACGACACCGGTTCGTGAGCCTGCGCCCAAGCAGAAGCATCCCAAGGAGCTGGTCGACTTGAATCATATTCAGATCAAACCAAAGTCGATGATACCGAAGAGGATACCGCCGAAGAGACTTGTGGAATTGACTCACGTCAGCCCAGAGAAGCCGGTCGAACCTCTTCGTGTGAGGCCACGAACGAGTAGTGGAGGGAGTGTCAAGGATCTTGTAATGGGCTTCGAGGCAATGGAGAAAGTAAAGAAGGCGATTGCTGGAGGTGAGTTGAGGAGGGTGAAGAGTTTTAATGATACGCGATCAAGGGTTCAGACGGAAGCCCGACCTAAATGGAGGCCTTGAAGGTCAAATTTTTTTGCATTTTGTACGAGTTATAGTTGTTATGATAGAATGGCTAAGTAAAGATTTATGATATCTCCAAGTTTTCTTGTGTTTATTATACTGTATATATGCTGTGTTAACAGTCGTTGATTATTCATTTCTGTTGAGGAGCACCGTCGGGTAATAAAACTTCCTTCCTTCCATTCACACAACACCTAGGGTTCTGTGAAATCTAATGTATTGAGATGGGTACGTGTAGTGTAGTGTAAATACAGTCGACGTCCTTCACTTCGCAGAGGGCGCAGGAGACTGGACTTCCTTGCCTTTCTCTTCTTTACCCTCCTCCGGCTTCGGAGGCCCGCCCTTCATTTGGTCGATAGCGTCCCACAGATTGCTGGGCACTTGATCCGCCATCATCTGCCGATCTTGCTCCAGTAACTTGTCAAGTTGTTCCCGGTTTTTCTCTATGTACGCCTGCTCCTCCAGGTAGTTCCGCTGCGCCTCCTTCCGCTTCTGCTCGAGGTAGGTCAGCGGCACGGGCTCAGTCTGGCTGCCAAGGCCAAACATAGCGGCAAAAGGATTCGGTGAGCCCTGCTTCTTCTTCTTCCACTCCTCGATATGCCTCTGCTTTCCCTCTGCCTCCTTCTTGGCGTATTCCAACGGAATATCCTTCCCTTGGTAAGCCGTTATGATAGGACGGACATCGGTGGGTTTGTAGATAGCTATTGATTCTAGGAAAGGGATCATAGCTACGAGACCTCGGTCGCTTTGGCTTCCGTCCCATTTGGGTAGTATTATCGCGTTTTCGGGATGGGTGGAGACGTGCTCTGGGTTCGTGTCGAGGACGACAACTTTTGACAAATCGCGATTAAGATACGATAGATCCTATGCGTGGGGTCATTTACGAATGTCCTGCCATTATGTCGCTTCTTACCTTCACAACGTGCCCATTCAACGACCTGGTAGCCTCTCGATGGAGCCGGTGGGATATAAAAAATCCATATTTGTCAAGTTTATCGAGTATAGGTGCGGCCGTCTGCGCATGGTCGTTGGAAAGGAAGCCCGGAAGAATAACCGACACGCACATAAAGATGTTGAGTAGTAAATATTACCACCTCATAGAACTGCGAGATATAAGCAAGGAAATAATCCACACCCGGTCGTTTTGCGGTTCGCCATCCATGTTGACGCTAGGGTTGAATTCAGATGATGGTGGTGATAAAGACACTAAATGGGCAAGACGTACATCCCATATCGAAGTGACCAGTAGGTCGTCGACGGATACTATTAATGTATACGGCTTTTGGTGCGGGGCTGGATATGGGGGAGGTAAAAGTTCTGGCCATGCAGGTTCACTGAAGTACTAGCACAGAGAGGAAAATCGTTAGACTTGAATTCACAGCAGCCAGCAGCGCGCATACCCCCAGCATGTATTTGAATCGTGCCTTCGTTCTTCCCCATCGTGTTGAAGGAGCATTTTCGGAAGTCTAAAGAAAGATTACTGAGAGTCGGGAACGAATGCCCTAGTAACGTACCAATCTTTTGTCTTTCAACTCATCTTCACTCCAGTCTCTGGACATGTACGCGACATTGAATCCAAACAGCACTGCCAATAGAGCCGCTGAGATCCTTCCCACTTGTTTCCGCTGAGCCTCTGCAGATGTTACCGAGTCCCTCGACCGTGCACCCGTCCGCCGAGGTTCTTCCTGTTCTTCTGTTGGCAAGATATCAAGGCTGGGGAATGAGGTGGAAGTGGGCTGAGGTTGCTCTTGTGCATCTGTCTGTGGAGGTTTCGGGGGGGCTGGAGGTATCTGGGACATACATCGTGCGGCATATCCGACGGAGCGTCGCGCAATGGGCCGCGAAAGAAGAGCGAACATGAGGGTGAATACAAGGAAAATATTCCCGATTTGTGTATGACCGTATTTGTCTCGGAAGCTCTCGGCATGGCGGCATAGCGGGCATAACACGCCACCGTTATGCGTGACGTGACGGTGCGTGAGGGCCCTGCGAAAAATCGACGCGTTCCTCTCTCTCTTTCTTACCTACCACCCACCACCTAAACGCGTCTTTTCCCTCCCCGCCCACCATGCTTGAGGCCAAACTCCAGGAAGCCAGTGTTCTCAAGAAACTGCTAGATGGTAGGCTCTCCATGATATCGCTTTGACGCGCTTGCTGACCGTTCTTGCAGCCATCAAAGAACTCGTCACCGACGCCAACTTTGAGTGCAATGAGGAGGGCATCAACCTCCAGGCGATGGATAACTCCCATGTCGCGCTCGTCTCCGTGTTGCTGGAAGCCCCTGGCTTCAAGCGGTACAGATGCGACCGACCAATGCCCTTGGGCGTGAACCTCGCCAGTCTCACTAAAGTCCTCAAATGCGCAAAAGATGATGACGAGTGTACAATCAAGGCCGCTGATGAGGCCGACGTGCTGAATCTGGTATACGAAGCCAAACGTAAGTGGCTGACACGTTCTGCATCTCTTTGTGCTGCGTGCTGACAGCGACTGGCAGATACGGATCGCATAGCAGAGTATGACATGAAACTGATGGACATTGACTCCGACACGCTTGGGATACCAGAAACCGATTATGACGCGCGCGTGACAATGGCGTCCGTTGAGTTTAGCAGGATCGTGAGGGACCTGTCTTTGCTCGGCGAAAGTGTACGGATCGAAGTCAGTAAGGAAGGCGTGAGGTTCGCCAGCGATGGAGAGGCTGCCAATGGAAGCGTGCTCTTGAAGCCTACAGAGGGTGTTGGCAAAGTTCCGAAGAAAGACGAAGACGCCGAGGAGGAAGGTGAGGAAGAGGCAAATGACGATAACGAAGATGAGGAGGAAGCCGAGGACGGAAAGAAGGTCAAGAAGGAGAAAACCAAGGTCAAAAAGGAGAAGGACACCGAAGATGTCGAGATGGAGGGCGAGGAGGAGAACGACACTGAGAACTTCAAGCCAGAGGGAGACGACGATGAAGAGAAGGAGTCTGACGACGAAGAGAGCGGAAAGAAGAGAAAGAAGAAGGTTTGTCGAGTCACGCTCATCTGCGTTTCACTTCACTGACGGGCGCTGGTCATCAGCAAGCGAACGGGGCGAGCAGCAAGAAAGCCAAGACCGTGGCTTCATCTTCGAAAGGGAAGGGAAAGAAGAAAGAAAAGGATGACGACAAGGACTTTGAAGGCGTCATCATTGAATTGAACCAGCACGTCTCACTGACGTTCTCACTCAAGTACCTGGTCAACTTTTCCAAGAGCCAGAGTTTGTGTGGAAAGGTGCAGCTGATGATGAGCAATGATGTACCGCTACTGGTGAGCTACTCCAAGCTCTTTGTTCTGAATTGCACTGAGTATCGGGAATTGCAGGTGTCATATGAGTTCGGGCAGGGGCATATCCGATACTACCTCGCGCCAAAGATCGGAGATGATTGAACGCGGGTATTTTCAAAAATTTCCATCTATCTATCATAATGTTTTCTCTTTTTTTCCCCTTCGCCTATGTTGTGTTATACAGTATGTCTGTCTGGTTGCCACAATAACAATGCTGTGTCTCGCCCAGCTGTTGCTTGATCACGGTTACTTTTTAGTAACGCACTTTTTGCAAGACTCACTTTATCATAAACCCAGGTTATGCGGACTTGGGAGATGGGTCTATAACTGCATCCATACACACTTACCTTCTTAGAGGCCCCTCCCATTTGGAAGATTCCAGTTTCTTTTGCATCGTGGAGACATCTGTGAATCCGATATAAAGACAATGCGATAGATTTAGAGCTGCAAGTCACAATACTCGAGTCGTTCAAGATGGAGCAGTAAAACTACAGCTACGCCGAACATCGTTCCTTCTCTCCTTCAGATGCAACTAAACACTGTTGTGGCTAGCTGTATGGCTCGGTGCGGCGCTGTTACGGGGAACACAGAGCCTCTACAGACACAAATAACAGGTTAGGATACTGTAGACAAGACATCGATCATGGCTCACATCACCAATCTGCAAATTGTCGCAATCGATACCAGAATTGGCATCCTCGAGTTGGGAGACGGAGATTCCTCCTTCGGAGGCGATGTCCCAGCAGGTATCTTTGGCGACGACAATATGGGTGTATCCTGGGGTTCCGTTGTCGCACTCGGCTTTAACACCTGAGGTGGGGGAATGAGTAGGGAGGAGAATCCGATGTGAGAGAACGTACTGGCACTCATAGCCGCTGTCGCGATAAAAGCAAGGACGATGAAAACACGAGAGAACATGTTTGAATGTAGCTTTTGGTGCTGGGATGCAGCGAGTGGTCGGGTGGCTGTTTTATACACAATCGAAAGTAAGAAAAAATCCTTTTGCCAAATCGATAGGAATTAATCTTGTTTCATCGTCGTCCCGTGGTAATCGCACTGAAGGTCGGTGTCCGTAAGTCTGAGGAAACTAGAATCGAGGACAGATTCCTGACCCCCATTTTGTGCTGCGATCAACATGGGCGAACTCGAGTTAGTACTAAATGATGTCCTGAAACTAATTGTTCTAAACATATTTTGCCTAGCATGCAAAGTGGGTTGTAAATAAGCTATGTTTAAAACACAAGAAAACTTCACGAGGACGGCGACAGCATGGCAGACTTGTAACGATACAAATTTTCATGGAGGCTGGCCGGGAGAATTTCCGGTTGGTGAAAAATTGCGTAGAGGCATACACGAGAATTTTCCTTCAACTTGGCATGTCAAATTCGTCAACAAGATAACAATATTACAGAGAGTGAATTGAACCTGCTGTAGTTGGAGGAGTGAGGTAAGTCGTGGAAGATGTAGAGGAGGAAAGCAAGTACTGATAGACCGGGCCGACCGGCCAGACCACCGCCAACTCTCGCCCGCCGAGTCCAGGAAATTCTTGATCTTCGAATCGACTCTATGTATCGCCAGCCGGCCTTCAAACTACGAATCCTCGTCTATGTTTTCTGTCCTCTGTGTCATACTTGAAGATGACTCATCTACTCTGTTGCTCTGCCAGCAGACACCGGTGGATGTCTGCAATGATTCTGCGCCTCTTCTAATGATTTTTCTTATTCTTTAGAGTCGGAAAACTTGAATTTCTGTGACCATTGAACACAGTCACCCAGGACTTGTGAATTCTGGAACCAAATATCGAAGACAGCTATTCACGACGTTAACACCCACCCGATTTTCTTTTCTTCCATCCCGGCGGGATGGTCCTTCCGTGAAAAGACAACCTGTCTACTGGGTCTGCGACTATAGATGGAGACGACAAACAAACCGATAGATGGTCTTTTCCAACCGCCGTGGAGCAATCGAAGAGCTCAGACGCTAGACGTGTACGGTATTGGAATGTAGTTGAACTGCGCCGAAATAGCGAAGCTCGTGGTTCGTCATTGTTAGTCGAAACAACTATCTTCTTCTAGCGTATACACTACTTCTCCCATTTTGATCGCCATTTGCAGCGCTCGGGAACCCCACTTTTTTTCTACATTAATGGCTCACGAACCCGACTACCACGGGCATCAGGACGGTGGAAGTCCTTGGTTTGTGATATTCGTACCCTCAGCTGGTGCGCTGGTGCTGGGACCTGGACCTGTATAAAGGCGAACCCGACTCGTTGAACAATTCAGCGTTCAAAGCTACGTCCAAACATGTTCTCTCGTGTTTTCATCATCCTTGCCTTCATCGCGACAGCGGCTATGAGTGCCAGTACGTTTCCTCACACCGACGTCTCTTTTTACTCATTCCTCAGGTGTCAAAGCTGAGTGCGACAATGGAACCCCAGGTTACACCCATATTGTCGTCGCCAAAGATACCTGCTGGGACATCGCCTCCGAAGGAGGAATCTCCGTCTCCCGACTCGAGGATGCCAACCCTGGTATCGATTGCGACAATTTGCAGATCGGTGATGTGAGCCATGATCGATGTCTTGTCTACAGTATTCTAACCTGTTATTTGCGTCTGTAGAGGCTCTGTGTTCCCCGTAACAGCGCCGCACCGAGCCATACAGCTAGCCACAACAGTGTTTAGTTGCATCTGAAGGAGAGAAGGAACGATGTTCGGCGTAGCTGTAGTTTTACTGCTCCATCTTGAACGACTCGAGTATTGTGACTTGCAGCTCTAAATCTATCGCATTGTCTTTATATCGGATTCACAGATGTCTCCACGATGCAAAAGAAAACAGAATCTTCCAAATGGGAGGGGCCTCTAAGAAGGTAAGTGTGCACAGATGCAAGACTCACGTCCCAAGTCCGCCGCCTCCGGAGGAGGGATCTCCGTCTCCCGATTCGAGGATGCCAATCCTGGTATCGTTTGGGACAATCTTCAAATTGGAGAGGTGAGTCACGATAACAAACTTGGCATGGGCGGTATGATAACATGCGGTGTTCACAGAGAATCTGCCTTCCTCGTAATACCTAATTCACCAGCTTCCCTGTTGCTGTTCAACTGTAGTTTCATCGCCCTGCTACTCGATTGGGCACTTAAGTTGCCGCTCGAATTTCAATTGCATCATGCTCTGTGTCCTTTTCCACTGTTCGTGCTTCTTGCGAAGAAGAATCAGCCTCCTGGAGTCCTCGTCGCATCATATTCATGATGGTATCATCATCTTTAAGCAATCCGTTTACCATCGCAAGCATGACTACTATGTCGAGAGTTTGTCACCATGATAAAATCCGGCCAGTCTTACCAATTATCGGGATGAACCATTGTCTTCAAGATCAAACGGTAAGTTCCCATACCAGTGATCCTCGGCTCGACATACATTCAAACATATTTAATCTAGATACTTGCTGAGGTTGAGTCCCGAGCTTGCCTCGAGTTCTTCGATAGTACAACGGCGCCATTCCCAGCTCTTTCCTTTCGGTATCAGCATCCCTGGCACCCAATTTCCATACTTTCCTGGTGCCATTCGGAAAACAGCCCCTGCCAATGAAAAATCGCACATCATTGTCCACCAAGACTCACCCTGCGCAAGCGACGCCGGGCAGGTTTCATCTTCATGTATAAGTTGGATGGCAGTGAACACGGGGAGAGGACGCCCATCCTTGATAATAGAGACTATGTGTGTAAAGGGCTGAATTTTTCGAAGACAACGGAAAAAATGGATACGTACAGCAACAGCAGAAGTACCCAATTATTTTGTCATTGGGCCTCTCGGCTTTGTCTTGTGCTTCGGCTTCTTCCACCTCAAGCATACGCCCCATTTTGTGTACGTGTGGTGCCCCCTTTACCTGAAAGGCCACTGCGGGATTTTCTATTCCTGACGCGTCGTTTGTAGTGTTGAGCATAACGAAGAAGGCTTCATTTTGTCGATCAAACGCGTTGCGGCGGATGTACGAGGTAATCATCGCAATCATCTCATACCGGTGAGTCTCGACCCAATCTTCGACTAAACGACGTTGTTGAATGTAATAATCGTCGGTGGTAGCTGCATCAGCTTGTACTGCCTTGCAAAGGCTTTTGTGCAAACACCAGTGGGCCCTTTGGTGTTCCTTGCACTGGATCGACAAATAATAAATAGGCGAAGAATTAGCTCATGGGAAGGCACTCACGCAGTAGCGCACCCTCTTGCAGCCCCCGCATAAGCTCATCGGAGGCTCTTCAGGTTTCCGGTGCTTGAGGCAGTGAACACATCCCTCCGCAATATTTCGAGTGAAGTCAACTTTACCGTTCTGGCGTTTGAAGACGAACTGTTGGTTAAGATGACCTCCCATAGTGGCAGCGTGTTGGAAGTAGAGTTAAGACCTGTAATAGAAGAAAAGACAAAGAAGCAAGAATGGAGGCTAATGCGACACAAAAACGTCGGATCAAAATGTACCTCTTTTATACCACTCCTTCTCCCATCCCTCCAGTAAGGAGGTATGGTTCAATTGTGTCGACATAAATAAAACTGGGAGAAACAATCCTATTATATGTGTCCCGATTAGGCAGCACAATAGCATAGATGCATAATTCCGTACGAGACTCGGAGCCGAACGGCGACTGACTGTCGGTGCCACGAGAAGGTCGATTCAACTGTGAGCAATTTCTCTGCTTACTATAAATATTCGTCGATTGAGGCATCGTGGCAAAATGGCCTTCACCAAAACTGTTCTACCGGCAGCTTCGCGAATTTCGCTATCCGTGGTATTATATTTGCGGGTTTCTTCCATAGAAATGGTGCTGTGTAACAGCGAAAGAGCCTGCACCACCTGTGACGGGAAGAATTTTGCATTTCATTATAAACCAGACTCACAATCCTACGAGACTACTTCTAAATCTCTATGAAGGTGTAATGAACGAGTCAATTTTCCAGCGACAGGAAAGAACGTCACAAAACCTCGTATCTTAAAGAACCGAGTCATATCAAAAGAAGGGAGTTTGTGAGCGTGGAGCAAAAAATTGTCTTTTCTGCAGCAATACCATCTATTTGTCAACGATCTCGATGCCCGAATCACTAGCGGTTAAGTCGTTGAATACAGGGCGCATCTGCGCCAATCCGTAGGCATTCTTGTAGAAGATGACATCGCCTTCATCTTCAACGAACTAGTGGAATAACATTCAGTTAGAAAAGTAAAAGTAGTCTGACTTTTAGGCGTTACCTTGCACTCCTTGTAGACGCGATACATCTCGGACCAGCCACCAGGGCGGCCATCCAATCGGGTGTGCCCGTTTGCCCGAAGCTTCTTCTTGAGGGCAGCGCTAGCTTCCCAACTAAATTTCGGGACCGTCAATTCATCAATGCATCAGGTCATTCATCAATAACTCACGCGTTGTAGTGGGGTATTTTGCTGGCGACATGGTGAAGGATGTGCGTCTCCGAGATGCCGTGAGTGGCATGAGCACCGATCCAACCCATGACACTGCCCAAATCACCGAGCAAGTTACGATCCAAGGTAGCTAGAGCACCCCGAGGGAAGGTGAACTCGGGCGCGCGGTAGTGGGGAAGAAGGGGATCGGTATGTTGGAGGAACGTGATCAAGACAAGCCAGTGGTTGACCCTGTGCTTAATCTATCAATGGCGTTGATGCAATAAAAATGAACAGATCCAAACCAGAGGTACGGTACAAAATAAACACGGAAAACGTTAAGCAGACCCCAGTTACGAATGGAAAAGCCGAGAGCAACGAGCCAAAGACCAATACCAATGTTCGACCAGATGATCTGGTTGTAGTGCTGAGGACCGAACATCGGGGCATTGGGGTTGAAGTCTATTTATGCATATGGATTTAGCTGATCCATAACGATTCTGACACGACGTACGGTTCGTTGTACCCTTGGGATACCTTTTTTGACCAGAAGCATTTTTGATCAGGTGCATCCACCAACCGCCGAGCTGATCGAACATTTAATTGAAAAGCAACATCTGAAGATAACGGAAATGCTTACCAAGTAGCTACCGGCACCCAACATAGCCCCGATAGGAGAATCTCCCAGCGCCTCCCACATTTCCCGCTTGACCTCTTCCGTGACCCGTGAACCAAGTAAATCCTCCTTAGCACAGTCAATTGGCTTAAGCCCTACGTCAGAGCGCGTCGGAGGTACGAAAACTTGATCTTGGGTCATATGGCCAGTGGATGCATGATGTTTACCGTGGGTGATCCGCCACGCTTGGTACGGAACGCCAAGTCTGTAAAACGGAACAATCGAAGTCAGAAAAAGAACTTCAGGGGCCACCACGTGCGCAAAGATTTTTTCCTCCACTCTTTGACATCGGACAGCGAGAATGGTGGACCCACCCTGAATGCAAGACCCAACCAACCGCAGTGTTCACCGCCTTGGATTCGGAGAACGCCTGGTGCCCGCACTCATGTGCAATGACCCAGAGGCCGGTTGCGAAGAGACCCGTCCAAAAGCCATACAGCGCCCAGATAGAGAAACGGGCAAGGGGATAGAGAGCGGGGTGGGGCAACGTGATGGTCTCCGCGTTGACAAGGGCGTCAGCTTTCGTTGTCAGCGTGTATAAGGCCGCAATAACGATCAGGTCCTCGACACTGTATTGTCATGTTAATTGCAACGAACAAGAGACACACAGAGACATACGCACATGTAAAGAGACGACCTCAGCGCCGACCGCTTGTGGCAATGGGCGCTGTGATTCTGCAATGAGTACGGTTATTCAGAGTAGACTTGATACGATAACTCACGGAATTGCACTGAGTAAATCCTTGACAGTGAAGTCGGGCACCACAAAGGCCTCCTGTTCGACGACGGTATCTGCAGCGTCAGGCGTCATAACGGTCGATAGAAAATGCCTCGCTCTAATCTGAAAAACCAGAGGCGTAGGAAACGGCGATCTAGAAGAAAGGGAGCAAATGAAAAGATGGTAAAGGAAAGAAAGACAGGAGCATTTCCTTCAAGTTGGGGTTTCTTATGGGGAATTAGGCGGAATTCCGGATTTTGCCGGTGAAATTTTAGTATTATGGGGACCCAATTGGGCCCTGCAAAATATGTCTGTCCGGGCCAACCCAGAAAGCTCCGTTTCTGATACTCCTACACGCTTTACATTGTTTACAATAAAATGGTACGATAAATATTTGGGTTGTCCATCTCATCTAATGACTCTAAGTTGCTCTGCAACGCCTTCCAAAAATGCAAAGCCATCCTATCAGCGAAGTGGTGAGATACGGCGACAGGATAATGTCATTGCATGCGCACCTTTGTTACAGTCCGACCGTTGCTACGGTTCGTAACTCTACCAAAGTCTTCTACCATAGTAGCGAGCTGCTTGTTGCTATAAACTGTGCCCACTTCACGTCGAAGCTTCGCTACAATTCCCAGTTTCGCGAGCATGGGTTCTCGATTTTGGTGGACATTCTGCGACCTTGATCTTGATGTCCTTCAATAGAAACGTCCAGATTGGACGTGGATCAATACCGTGACTGATGTGGTCAATATGGTGGCGCTTACCTTAATGGTGTCACGTCAAAAACAGAAGGATCCTCCAGCTGCTTATACAACGCGTCAAGAAACGCAAAGCCTTCTTTGGTTAGACTGCGGGACGTATAGGATTTTAAAACACGCGAGAACTCGAAGACAATATCGGATAATGCCGCGTTATCAGTAGCGGCTAGGGCTCTCTTCGTAAGTTTGTTCAGTTTCTGCGCTTTTGGCGTGGCAAGGTTGGCAGCGTCATCCTCCGAATCACTGCTGATGACAATACAATGATCAGGCTCAGGTTTATGAGCTTCTTGTCTGGCCTTTTGAATTGCATTGTCAATGTTGCGTCTGTCGCCAAGAACAACGCGGTCTCCCAGGTTGAGATTGCCCAGACCATTCAATATGTGTTCCATTTCATCCGGTGCTGGAGCAGCACTACGACGAGGAGCACGAACGACCCTAGGTGTAGGAGGCTGCGATAATTGATCAGCTAGGTTCATCATCATGATTGTGATCGCCGTTGTGCGTGCTCACCGGCCATATGAAGTTGTCACTTGGCGGAAAACCTTGCGATATAGCGAGCTCCTTAAATTCATTTATCCACCGTCCATAATCAGGGCAGTCCATGAAATTTAACCGTCGGCAATATCTCAAAAATTCTTCGAATTCTGATGGCATCCCTTGACAGAGATCTTCAGGACGGGCGGTCCTCTTCATTTTCTTCAATCGCTCATGCGCGTCGTCCGTCTTTGGAACACCATTGCGTGTCCAAGGAAGACCGCGAGGGGTGAGCAAGTGAATGAACATCAAAGCGGCTGCTTCCATGTCATCGCGCCGTGACGGGACTAGAAACACTTCAATGTCAGGTCAGAAGGATAACGAATCACTGGCTGACCCTTTCCGCGGCAGTGAACACCAACAGAACTGCTCGCAAAAGTAAACGGAAGTAATATCAGCATCAGTGGCGTTCACACACCTAAACCAGTAGTTCCCGATAAAGTCTCGCTTTCCTTTGCCTTCAGGTATATGACGGTGGGTGCGTGGATCAATATAACGTTTCGAGAAACCAAAATCAATCATATAGATCGTGGTCTCGTTAGGTGGAAGGCCGATGGTGCAGTTGGCGAGCTGGATATCTCGATGAAGGATACCTCGAGAATGCATGAACTCCAGCCGTGCTATCTGGATATATTTGAGATGACGAGGACAACAGGGAAAAGTCGCGACATACCACTTGCATGGCGATGCAGCATGTACTCCTCAGGTCCATCATTTCTTTACCGCTCTTACGATATAGACTGTCCAGACTGGATCCGAGAAGATCGATGGCAAGGTAGTCCCACCTTCCTTCCACGCCGGCAGCCCATAGGGTAGGCATGCCCTTTCCGCCTTGCAAGGAAGGATAGAAAGCCCGTTCATATCGGTTGGTTGGGCATTCATGATCCACGTCCTGGACCTTGAGGGCGACAACCTCGCCATTGTGAATGTTCTGAGCACGCCAAATCGAGCCTATGTGCATGTTATATACGTGTAAGAAATTGTAGGTGCCTTGCGACACACCTGAATACCCCGACCCGAGGTTCTCTCCCAACCACCAATTTCCGATGACATTAGGTGGACGCGCAGACATTTGTCGAGTTAGATTCGCGTCTTCGTTGACGCTAAGATGGACTTGGATAGGCTGTCGATTTGTGCAGATACTGAGGCCGCTACTAGGGGCCTGGAGTTAGTAATTTACTTGAACTTTGCAGAGATTGTTACAGTAGTTGTAGTACTGGTAAGGCGTCCAACAGAAAGGCACGCGTGGTAACGATAGGATATGGGTAGCAGGCGAATGTTGTGGTGGTTGTTTGATTCCAGGTTTGAGTTGAATGCGTAGTCACGTGGTGGCACGCGTCGCATGTCGTGGCTGTGCAGACTCAACTGTCCCTCCACTGTATTTTGTGCGGCGTGTTGGCGGCTGTGGACAAGGAATCCTCAATGAGAATCCTTCTGAATATGAAGCCGAGTCCACGCTACAACTTTGCTACATTTTTGTACCGATTCTGCGTAGGGTGGCCGACCTGATGAGCACGTAAGTATGTCCCGTCGAGGTCCTTTGCCGCTTTTTACATGGACTCTAGTGCTCCGGGTTGACATTTGTTGCGAGGATACCGCGGTAAAAGTGCAGTTCCAGTCTGGATTGAACAGGATTGAACGTGCTGCGTTGAGGCTACGTTGCTTTGTCGTTAGATGCCGTTGTTGGGTTGGTCTGGTCTGCACCGTATAATGTATGTCTCCGACTATCGCCTGTGCTTCAATGTTCTGACTATCACGCCGCCTCTTCTAGGTGCTCCGGACCCTTCCGAGGCCCATCGGGCTCTGATTGGTGAACAGGGACCGTGTGCATCGCTGTCGATATCATTGGTGCCAGGCAGGCCTGTTGTAGTTATCGGGGAAGCGACGAAATATATGTATCCTTGTGTGTGTCGAGGTCTCGAACGACGGAGGCCTGACCGCTGCTTACCACATTCAATTGTCGTCATCAATCGTCACAGCCGAGACCAATAAGTCGTCACCGAGCCCTGCTTCGGTACTTCGCGTTCTATTTAGTCCGGATCCGTATATAACCTGGAGACAGACGGTGTTCACCGTCATTACCTCTCTCAAACACCACCATGTCCTCTTCAACAACACATACTGCTATCCACGCCGAGGTCAACCGCCTCAAGCTCAAGCTCCAGGCCCTCGAGGTCGAGGATGGTTCAGAACAGATCTATGTCGGGCAATACCTGCTTGCCAGGTTGGAGCAGTTGGGCGTCACGGTCAGTTCGCTATCGCCCTTATCGTCGCGTTCCTCACCTTGCGATAAAGTCCATGTTCGGTCTGCCTGGAGACTTCAATCTAGGTTTCTTGGTGAGCCATATATTTCGCTTGATCTGTTTCGGTATGCAAACTCTGTGGTATCTAGGATCTGGTTGAGGACCATCCCACTATCGATTGGGTTGGTAACTGGCACGCATCTTTCCGCTCTCGCGAATGGACTCCTGACCTGACCTATTCTGATATCATAGTAATGAACTCAACGCGGCTTATGCCGCTGACGGATTTGGCCGCGTGAAGGAGCAGAGTATTGGAGTTATATTGACGACGTGAGGATTCTATCACCGCTATCGCAACGCGCCTTTCCCAATACCTTATTTATAGGTTCGGTGTTGGAGAACTATCAGCAACCAATGGCATTGCCGGAGGTACGCGTTTCGCTACGGTGGCCTGCAAGTCTAGCCTCATTTCTATTTAGCTTTCTCCGAGATGGTCCCTGTCCTTCATATTGCAGGTGTCCCTAGCACTGCCCAACAAAAGACCAAACCGATGCTTCATCACACGCTCGGTGATGGAAGGCAAGTCTCTTGACCGCTTCGATGGTCATGTGGCTGATTAACCCCGCGTAGATATGACGCGTATATGAAGGTTGCCGAACAGTTCAGTGTAGCCCAGGCATATCTCAACAATCCTGCCACCGCGGCGGTTGAGATCGACCACCTCCTTACTGAATGTATGACAAAGGTAGGGCCATAGTAACGTGCGTTCAACCCTAAAGTCTTACCTGGTGATTTTAAGGCCCGCCCTGTTTACTTGACCTTGCCTACGGACATTGCATACGAGAAAATATCATCGGCGCGTCTGAAAATCCCTCTATCTGGTATCCCACCGCCGAACGAGCCTGAAGCCGAGGCATTTGTATTGGACAAGATTGAACAGCTCGTGAAGGAGGCGGACGGTAATGTAGTTATCCTCCTTGATGCCTGCGTTGTCAGGCATCATGCACGTAAAGAGACGAGGGAATTAGTTAGCAAAACCGGATTCCCCGTTTACGCCGCGCCTATGGGAAAGACAGCTATAAACGAGAGTTGGGAACGTTTCGGGGGTGTGAGTATTTACTCATGTCATATGTGCGCATTTACTAACTCGGTACTATAGATCTATGTTGGATCCATCAGTCACCCCGACATTAAGGAGAAGATCGAGTCGGCCAAGCTCATTCTCTCTCTTGGGAGCTTGAAGAGCGACTACAACAGTGGTAATTTCACGTACAGCATCCCCACCGCGCGCACTGTTGAGGTATGTGTTCTGGTACATCTGATTGTGTGTCGTTCATCCATTGTGTAGTTGCACTCGTCGTGGACTAAAGTCCAATTTTCCGATTTTCCGGGCATCGGCATGAAAGATCTACTTCCCAAATTGACCAGTAGGCTCCAGGCCTACCAGAGTGCAGCACTCAAATACGATGTTCCGCTCTTCCACGCTGTTGTACCCCAGGAAGACAACGACATCATCTCCCAAGCTTGGTTCTGGCCGACACTCTCCAAATTCTTCAGGCCAAAGGATGTTATCGTCGCAGAAACTGGTAAGTATCACTCTCGGTTCTGAATGTGTGTTCCAAGCTCAGCATTTGTTTATTAGGTACTTCAAATTTCGGCATTTTAGACACACCGTTACCCGATGATGCGATTCTGCTCAACCAGGTCTTCTGGGGAAGTATTGGTTGGTCCGTTGGTGAGTCACAAGTTACCTCCGGGGTTTTCGACATTTGTAATACTCTTACAGGAAGCTGTCTTGGGGCTGCCTTGGCTGCAAGGGACAGGGGCCTAGGACGAGTCGTTCTCTTTGTCGGTGATGGTAGTCTGTGAGTACTTATCTAATCTTGTTCCGACTAAGCATTGACTGTCATCTCCTAGTCAACTCACTGCTCAAGAGCTGTCGACTATGATTCGCAAAGACCTCAAGCCTATCATCTTTGTCTTGAATAACAGTGGCTATACTATCGAGCGGTATATCCATGGTGAAACTCGGTGCGTATTTTTTCTTCCCCTCACCTGCATGCAACCTAAACAAACAATTCTAGGAAATACAACGACATTACGAACTGGAAATGGACGTCACTTCTTGAAACCTTCGGTGACCTCGATGGCACGCGCTCAAAGTCCTATACTACTAACACCAAGGAGGAGTTGACGAATCTCTTGGACGATCCGGAGTTCGCCAGTGCCAGCAAGATCCAGCTTGTCGAGGTCGTGATGCCGATGCATGATGCTCCTCGAGCGTTGAAGGTCCAAGCCGCACTCAGCGGCAAGACCAATGCTTACACCAAGTAAAGGACGAACTTTATGTTTTCTTTTCACGATAGATCTTGCTTTTAGACGATGCCTGACAAATTACCCCACTGGTTGTACTTCTTGGTTATTAGATATATAGATATTCGCAGATTGAATGAATAGCGTGGCTTGCCAAATTTATTCAAATGTTTGCACAAATACTACAAGAACCACTGTCAGCACTAGATTGTACAGATTGTCCATTATATCCGGCTGGCTGGAACACCACTACAGACTCGACTTCGACGACGGAAAGATTTCCTTTAAGAAGGCGTCATTGTCGGGTGCCCTACCCAAAAAGTCCTGATAGTAATCGTAGTCAGCAGCTATCAAATCGAGATGACGGATCACAAACCTTCAACGAGTCGAGCTCTTCTCGCCCTCCACCAGCACGTAATATCTTGTCACGGTAGCGCTTACCCCGTGCAGGATCCAAAGGATCAGCTTTGAATACAGTAGCTGCAGTGATAGTCCAGAGTGGGTACACGAGGCATCTAAATTATGATGATCACGCACCATACATGTCCGCTGCAAACACCAACGAGTACGTGTACCTAGTGATGCATCAGTAATGCGTTAGTCCTCAAAATTTAAATTAATGCCAATACCCGTAATACCCTGCATCGTAGCCCCCCGTAATGTGTCCGAAAGTGCCTAGACTATGTTCAGCCGAAGAGGGGCAAAGATGAACTGAGTTTAAGGTACCTTGTCCAGGGCATGGTTTGCCGGCCTTGACTAGCGAGATGGACTCCCTGAGGTCGTTCCAGAGGTTAGTGTAGTCCGCGTCCTCTGATCATCATAGAACATCAAGTTGGATTTCGGATACGACATTGAGCACCTACCTTGGTCCGTGTGTACTTTGATGTCGAATTTGGCGAAGAAGAGCTGTCGGAGGTAGAATAGGCCAACGTTGACGTACCGGCTAGATGAGGAGTTTAATGGAGTGGACTATACGCAGGCATTATCAAACCTTTTGATGAGTTTGTCAATAAGCTCAGGCGACAGAGGTTGACCGGTCTCATAGTGACTGGACATCTTTTGCAGAACCTTTGGCTCCCAGCACCAGTTCTCCAACATCTGAGAAGGGGCCTCCACGAAATCCCGCGCCACACTGCGGAAGATTAATCTCTGTACATCTTTAATCCGAGCAAGACCGACCTTGTGCCATGGAATCTCGAGAATTTGGTTCGGCTCAGCAGACCGTGGAAGACGTGCCCCATCTCGTGGAAGAAAGTGACAACATCGTCATGCCTCATGATTGCGGGCTTATCCGGTGTCGGCTTTGCAAGGTTAGCAACCATCGCAGCGAGGGGGTATTTCCGTGAACCATCGGGAAGGTCATAACCGGGGAGTAGAGGCCATACGGCGGCGTGTGAATACTTGGAGGCTGTTGGACGTGAATTTCAGGGAGGTTTGGAGTGACTGCGCACATACCACGCGGGAAAAGGTCAAGGTAGCAATAACCAACAAAATCAGATTCATCTTGAGCATTCTTTTCCCAGACAGCAAATTGTTGGACATCTAATTGATCGTCAGTCTGTTGTCCATGAAAGAATGATGGACTTTACCTGGATGCCAAGTTGAACCGCCTTTGATCTCCTCGAATTGAACGCCCAGCAGGTTCTGGTAGATGGAGAGGATGGTGGGGATAACAACGGAAACTGGGAAGTACTCTTTGACAAGCGAGTCATCGAGGTCGAGAGTCTTTTCAATGAACTTTCGGTCATAGTATCTATAATCCCAAACATAAAACTCCCCGTCAAAGGGAATACCAGTTTCCTCGTGTTCCTGTTTTTTTAATGCGAGGAGGGATTCTTTGTCTTTCAATCCGACCGGTCGAAGCTTCTGCTCCAAATCGTCAAGGAACTACTGGAAGAGTTAGCTTTAAGAGTACAGAAACGGCAGTATTAACCTTTTGTGCATTGTCTGCGCTCTTGACCATCTTCACTTCCGTGATGTAGTCGGCCCAAGTCTTGTAGCCTAGGAGCGAGGCAATCTTACGGCGTAGCTCTAGTGCCTTGTTCAGTAGAGGTACGTTGATCGAAAGTCGCGATTCATGGCCTTCTTGAGCTCGTTGACGCGTTGTCGGGTTCTTCGCATATTTGAACTATAAAAGACGTATCAAATCGCGTTCGCACAGGTGCAACTACACATACGATGGGGAAGATATCGGGAGTCTTGTAGGTGACGTCGTATACTTCCTTTGAACCTTCCGAACGCTTGGTATATCCGGAAATCACGTCTGAAGGCACACCATCAAGCTCTTCGAGGGTGAACGAGATGACACCCTGTGAAGAAGTCAGGATAAGTGTGAAATGTGACAGACAGACGTACATTCTCCTCATTGAAGTTTTTCTGGACCAGTCAGTGAGTAAAGGCCCTTAAGCACGGCATGACCGACTTACGCTGAAATCCAAGCAAACCTTAGATAGCTCCTTTTTGAGGTCCATTAGTTCAGCTCTCTCTTTGTCGGGTAAAGCAAGACCAGCGCGAGTCCCTTCTAGAACCTGAAACCTATAAGGGTAGAGCGGTTTAACGAGGAAGGATAACAAACCATCTTCTCGACGAGCCGTTGTTCCTCCGAAGATAACTTGTCCCAAGCACCGGATTCCTTGATATTCTTCTCCGCAGCCTTCTTAGCATTGAAGACGTCCAGACGCATGGATGCCTCGACACCGTAGTCGCGTACTATAGTTTCGGCATCGTTAGAAGCGTCCCGAAGTTCTTTGGATGGCGAAACATTCTGGTAGAAGGAGAGAGGTTCAATGACGGTGTCGAATGCCGTTTCGGCCTCTGCCAGAGGGAGCTACAAGCGGTATCAATAATCGACCCAATCGAACAAAGCACAGTCCTTACAAAAACCTAAGTTAAAGTAAGATTCAGATATCAGAGGTAAGCCCAAGACTAGTAACCACGCACCGATTTGAAATCAGCGTCCTTGGCTGCCAGACTACCGACCTTGTCCATGGCTGCACGATCCTTTTCGATAGCATCCTTGGTAATGCTCAGTATCTGCTCTGGGGTGTGATCCCATGATGGCGGCGCCTGAGGAGGAGTAAGAGACATTGGTGAAGTGAATGGGGTAGAGAAGAGAGAGGTGCTGTATAACCTAAAGAGAGTCTTATGCGTGACTCTCCGGAAATCTCCAGCACCTGATCGATAGCTGGTGGCGACGAGCCCAACAGCGAGTGCTCCTCCCCATCCCAGCGTCCGTTTTGAGTACAGAGGCGGTCGCAGGAGCCGAGAGCATTGACCGAGATGTCGAACAGACATCTACCATGCAGAGGAAAGAAAATCGTCGATCATCCCGGACGGCACTTTATCTTATCAAGAAACTTCTGTCATCTCTATTACTCAGCGTTCCTCGGCAGAAAAATAGCATGAATATACTTGTATACTTCCTGGTCACTATTAATTTGAATAAATAAACCTATCTATAAGAGTAGTGCTTGGCCCAATATTTGGCGAACATAGATAAAAGCTCCAACAGTGTCGTTAACCTGCCACCTTAATGCCAGATGGGCTATCATCTTCATCGTCATCTTCCCCATCTGCCTCTTCTTCTTCTACGTCGTGCACCGGTTCGTGCCCCGCCGCAAATCTTCCTGTGCCGCCCGCGGCATCACGACGGTCATCATCTCGCTTTATTTCATCACGCATGACTTTCACATCCTGATCAACCTTGGCTGCAACACGATCAATTCCAGCCTCTGCGAGGGACACATGTGCACGGTGCTTGGCGAGATGCGCCGACCGTCTTGGGGGACGCTTGAGTCGGCGACGAGCAACCTATACATGGCGAAAAGTGAGTGATGCATTCAGAAAACATAGAAACAGCAACGCTGACCATCACCGGTACTGAACATTTCTGATGAAGAACCAAGTATCAGTACATTGAACACCGGTATTAGTCAAAAACACACCTGAATGAGATAATTGGATGTGGACCCGAGAAGAATCCTAGCCAACGTGTTGGGTTAAGTCGGATAAAAGGATAAGGTATGAGGAAGGCATACCCCTTAAGTTGTCCCACTCCACGAGATCCTACAATCAGCATTATGGGCTCAATATGGTCCACGACATCTGAACCGCAGTTAGTTCTTCTTCAGTGACTACCTGCACACGCCTCACCTAACAGCATATGCCTAGAGTTCTTCGCGTGCCATGCCTGGCATCGCACAGTAACGTTCAACTTGGTGCGTTGCAATAAACCTGTGGCCTGACGGGCGAGAATATAAGCAAGACCTTGTCTCTGGTAATGACGATACACGTTAGCGGTTATGATGTATATCACAGTGGATAGCTTGCCTCTTGCTGACTTCTCAATTTGATAGCACGGTCGGCCGCATTCGGGATAGCCGGATCCACTAAAAGAAGACAAACAATGAGCTCGATAGTCGCATGTCGTTGCTGCTGGGATCGACGCACCTTTGCTTTCGTTTTCAACCACTGTAACGATCAGCATTTCATCCCCATCTCGGATCACAGTACCTATACCCCATTCAACTGCATACCGACTCTCCTCACTCATGTCACTGGCAACGACGTAACGTTTCGGCCGTCGACCGTCGAGCTTTGCTTCGGGATCTCCTTGGGTGATGGTTATGGTACAACGATCCCTTTGGAACACAGGACGTGACGTCTGGAGGGGAGGGGGCTCATGCCTCACCGACTTTCTCCGCCTGGGATTCCGCTTGCCCTTGACAGTGCCTCCGGCACTACGCGCGTACGAGTTCAAGGTGCTGGGGAAGTATGGCTCGGGAGGTACAACGACGTTAACACCTTCTCCAAGTGGATCAGGGTCCACATCTATTTCGTCTCCACCTGTGAGAATTGCATCTCCTACGGCAGGCTCGATGAAGGCATTCCGCTCAGTGTTGCGCTCAGTCACAGGATCAAACATATCATCGTCGGACCAGTCGTCGTCTTCCGTCTCCCCGTCGTCACCAACAGTGTCATCGCCCGAGTCATCGACGTCGGTAAGGACGAATGCATTGCGGGGACGGATACTCGAAGCCGAATCTGACAGGTCAACATCAGAGTGTCCGAGAGGGAGGGGCTGCGGAGTTGGTGATATCTCTCGCTGGCGAAAGCGACGGAAGGAGAACGGGGATTGAGAACGTGCACGAGATTGGCTTCGGGACGGTGGTTCTGAGGCGGCAGGGGTCTGAGAAGCCGAACGTACGTTCATCATCTTGGAAAGCGACCGACCCCTCTCCTTATCCTCCTTCTTTTCCTTCTCCTTCTCTTCGACCATACTGTTCAGACTCGAATTTGTGTTGGTTCGAGTGAGCGACAATGACGACAGTCCTCCAATCATGGAGCTGAAGCTCATGCGACTGAATGAACCGGGCTTGAGAGAGCTGTCGGCTGTCTTGGGTGAAGTTTGTGCAGGTTGCTGGGCGGAATTTGTCCGTTCTAGGGCGTTGGCGATGAGCTGGGAGGCCTCATTGTCGTAATGCTGTGTTTTGGAATAAGATGTAAGTAAAGGTGATGCAGACCATCTGCGTGGCGTAGAAGGACGAGAATGGGGTGGTGTCTCTATAGCAGGCGTCGAAGGGCCGTCGCCACCGCAAGACGAATTCACGGACGATGTCATGGGTGGAGACATGGAAAGCTCGACACCCTCAGTGGGTACGGGTAATCCAGCGCTACTGCCTGGCCGACTAGAATGCCCAGCACTGCTGCCTGGCCGACTGGTATGCCCAGCACTGCTACCCGGCCGACTGCCTGGAGTGTATTTCGCATACCAGCTACGCCTTTTGCTTTCTGTCGTGGACATGCTTTGTGCGGTGCCGGTGCTCCGAGTAGAATGAAACACTCAGCCAAGAAATCAGGAAATCAGCTTACCTGTACAAACAACTTCTGGGTCTTGGCGGTGTCCTATACAATCATTTGTGAGGTAACGCGATGGCTTGGCAGATGGTGTACGTACACTAGTCATCGATATCGGAGTACCTGGCGTTGGCTACAGGTAACAGCGGTAAGAATGAGAAAAAAGGGTGGTTGTCGCTGTCTCTGACCAAGAGCCTGGTTAATTTAAATTCATTTTTTTCCTTATCATGCTTGCACTGCCACCGGTCCCGGCAAACGAAGCAACGACGATCTAATTTCGGACCGTGTAAAATTGCGGGAGTAGTGTACTATATTGAATGCAAAAAGAACCTCTAGTATATGTAAAGTAAACATGCTACTTCTGCGTCTCATCATCCTCATCTGATTGTCTCGCTGTTTTTCAATCTGCGATAACTGTGGCGGCGGATGTGCCAGAAGAAGACAAAGTCGGACTTTTAACAGTCTAGACGTCCTCCGTCTGTCGGCAGGTCGGTCTGTTTCTGAGGCGGGGCAGTCATTAAAGTTTCGGGTGCTGTCGAATGTAACCGGGCACTTGTTCCCGACGACTCTGTTTGAGATGATTCTTCAGCTGAAGCATCCACAGCATCAACTGCAGAATCTTGAGAATCCACTTCCGCTGACAGTGAGCTCTCCTCTGGTGCATGCCCTATAACGGCCTCGGGTACAGCCTCACCTGACAAGGAGTTCCTTGACGGCCTTTCAACGCCGGAAAGACTTTGTGCAGTAAATTCTTCATCGTCCATTGGTCCACGGATCTCCTCCGCAAACTTGGTCTCCTCTTCATCAGCAGGTTCAATTTCAGCACCGACGTCAGGGCCTCCATGAGCAACGGCCTCATCAAACCTTTCTCCAAGAACATAAATAGGTCGGCTCTTGTCGAGGTCCTTCAATCGCTCTGTCTCTGCCCGACCGTTCTTCGCCGCCTGTCGAAGCATAAGAATCATAGCATCTGGCTCCGTAAAGTTCTCCAGGAAAAACTCGGGAGACAAAGCCTCCGCAGGATCGGGTGGTTGGCCGTTGAAGTTCAGATTCGTCCAGAACTCAGCGATATTCGAAAAGCTTACGCCTTCAGGTAGACAGTGAGCACGGAACTTGCGCATCAGAGTTGCTCTGAATTGGGCTCGTATTTCGTGTTCTTGTTCATCTGGAGTCAAGCCGATGGTCCAATGTGTCGTCCCTGGAAAAGTAACATTCAAGGCTATCCCGGTTCCGTAATAACATGATACTCACAATCTTCAACATGTGAATTCTCAATGGCTTTCTGACCAGAAACGATATATGGAGGAGATCCAAGGTAATGCTTCAACCTGACAACTAGCTGCTTGATCGGAGGTTTGTCTTCAGACTTCCAGTCGGCAGGTTGGACGAATACATTCAGGTCGGACCTTACGGTCTCAAAAGTCGCTTTAACCGACTGCATTCAATCAGCCAATCGTAAAGGAAACCCAAACAGAAAAGGCGAACCTGCCCTGGGAAACAGTTGACAACTTCTTCCGAGATGGCTTCGAGCAGAGAAACACATTTGTCGAACACACGATCGCCTACGCCTTCAGTCTGTCCAAAAAGGCAGCTGTCCATCTCTGCTAATGACACATATTGGAAACCGAACATGCGCTCTGTATTGTGGTATGCAACAAACACGCCGTCCATGTTTCCAATGCGCGCCTGGAAGCTAGACAGAGAAAGATGACCGTGAGTAATGTTGAAGTGGACAGGTATTGAAATGTTTACCTGTATTTGAGGAAAGCAGCACGGATGAGATCATAGTACTCCCTTTCAAAACTTTCCATGACACCATAATGCTGCTTTATTATGTATCCAGAGTTCTCCTAGTTGGTCGAATTAGCGAAATATTCCCTGGTGTCATTTATTTATACCAACCTTGAAATTTAAAATGTCCATCCGTATAGGCAAACAGGCCCGTGTCTTGATGTCGAAGACGCCCGTACCAGGTAGCCGAGGGTCCTGACAATCCAATTGAGACCGCATGACAAACGTTTTCGACTGTAATTAAGATGATAGTTAATACTTGTCTCATCGCATCGAACTTGGCCCCCAACCTTTGAAAATCGGAAGGCGTCTCTGATATTCTGCTCGGTCGTGTCAGCCTCAAAATCGGGTGTTTCCGTGCGCATAAAGGTAGGGAATTCAGGTAGCGGAGTGGTCAAGTATTTTTCAAGAAGGGTACCCTGCCATGAACGTGGATAAGTCATTAGGGGAATGTTCTCCGTGTGGTCTTACCATCCATGTTAAGATATTCTTGTCAGATAATGTATCTGCATGAGAGTCTATGGCATAGGTACCATCCTGGTGGTTAAAGACGACAGTTGGAGGCATTCGTTGGCCTGGTGTAAAATTAGTTGGCTGAACAAATCGATCAATTAGATTTTGTAAGCTGTGAATGGCAAGTTCACACACCGCGCGCTGGAAGTTTTGGCTGAGCGTTTCTAGATTGACGGGTTTGTTTCCAGAGACAAGGAAGTATATTTGACACAGCATGCCCGACAAAGACGACGTTGATCCTGCAAATTTACGATTTTCGCGACTTGCCAGATCCCAGAGTTCCTGATTAGAGAAAAGTTCTCGCCGACTGCAAGATAGATAGGCTAAGGCCACGTACATCATCTCGCGAGCTCTTTGTGAAACCAGGAAGCCGTTCAAAAGCAAAATCGAATACACGAGGTATATTCTCCACGCTAGGAGGGAAGTTATACACGTGCGACCTAGGATCGCGTAGCCAATGAACACCAGGGCTGCCTATGCGTCAAGATTGACTCGAAAATTGAAAATCAAACGACAAACTTGAATAAAACACGATCCAGTCCGTAAGAAAGCTTTGCTACTGGTCTTTGGGCCACGACGGGCTTTACGTCTGACGGGGAACACCATGAGAAGGAGCCTCATTGAACTGCTGACCCATACCTCGTAGAACATGTCCTTCTATTGGGTACAGCGTGCCCTCGACCATGCGAGCGTAAGGAAGGATTAACTTGAGCGGCTTTGGATCCGCTATCACTCCATCTGATTCCACTGGTGTATCATCATTCTTCTTCCCAGCCTTTGCTTTCTTGGCCAATTTTTCTTTCACCTTGGTAGGGGCCTTGATCTTGGGTGCCTTCGCCTTTGTGCCCTTTTTTCCCGCGCCTTTGGCGGCTGCTTTCGTTGCATTTATGAGCGCTTTTGAAGCCTTGGCTTGAGATTTTTTAGTTTGTACATGTAGTTTTAAGTCCTCGGGCCTCGCCCGTTTCCCCGGATCTGGCGTATACGATGCAGGCCCTTCTGGTGACGGGTCATCGGAAGGTGCCAGTTTATCGGCCACGAGCGGTGTTAGCTCTTGCACCCTCAGTCAGTAAATCTCAATGGCCCAGTAACGAACATACGCACTATTCTCTCCCCATCCTGTCACAAACTCTTTCTCCGAAAGTGCAGTTTCATGTGTACGACTTGGCGTGGCCGCCATTCTCGAGATAGTCTCTAACACTCTGATAGTCGTTTTAGCGTTTTCCGACAGTGCTTCTTGAGACTGAAGAGATATTTGGAAGAACCTCTTCCGAGCCAAGGGCTTGCGCCGGGACATCGTTTTGAGTGAAGATCGACATATTGACGACGGTCCTGGTAGATTTGCGCGGCCGGTATGGAAGAAGGACATAGAACAGGCGCGCTCAAGACGAGCTAGCGTCGGCTGAAATTTGGCGGGCAAAGCGACGGTATGAGGTACGTATTTCAGTGAAAGAATGCGGTAGATAGCGCAAATATTGGCTACACGGTGCACGAGTAGAGAATGAACGCGAGTATTCTCTTGAAAATTGGATCCTTCCAAAGCGGGGAAATTTGGTGTCATGTGATATGAGATCACATACGTCACGCGATGTGTCACGCTGTCCCTTTCGAAGACTCCGACTCCCCTCGTTCCCTCATCCCGTACGCGATGGCAGGGTTCTTTGAATCTGTACTGCAATGGTTCATTGGGTGAGCACCCATTCACTTATGGTTTTTCTCTCTAATCCGTCTATCTCAGGATATTCTTCTCCAAGTCAGCTGAAATAGCCGTAATCGGCATCCAGGTCATAAATCTTGACATCGTCAATGATTTTTCGCGTTAATATGGCTTGTTAACTATCCAGGCCTCCGGGAAGACGTCCTTTGTAAATGTTATTGGGTCGGGACAGGTGATCTCACTACGAATATGTATGCGTATCCTTCTAATCAGACCGCAGTGGAGTGAGGACGTTGTGCCAACTGTTGCGTTCAATTTCAGGAAAGTCAGAAAGGGAAACATAACCTTCAAGATATGGGACGTTGCTGGTAGGTATAGTTGTTTATGTGGTCGTATCCTTCTTATTCACGGTACCCAGGGCAACCCAAATTCCGGTCCATGTGGGTGAGCGATATCCCTGATACTTGTTCCCAGTTACTTCGGATAACGCTACGTCAAGGAACGGTATTGTAATGGAGTTGACGCTATTGTGTATGTTCGGACTTTGGCCATTTACATTGTCTGATGAACCTCTATAGGTTCGTTGTCGATACAGCGGATGTTAGTATTCGCTAAACTGCTGTTGCACTGATCCTGACCACTCTCTGGAACAGAAAGAGAAATTTAACAGTGCTCGTTTCGAACTACATCAGCTACTGGGTCAACCGTCACTCGCCGGAGTTCCCTTACTAGTGGTCAGTTCTTCTGTGTCTCTACCGAGGCTGTTCGACTTATTCTTCAATCTAACACACAGCTCGGCAACAAGAGTGATATCGAAGGGCATGCTTCTGTGAAAGAACTGATTAAGGAGCTGTAAGTCTGGCGTCTATTATTCCTAGAATCCTGTGGCTTTAATCACTCTTTAACCGTTCTTTAGGCAATTGGATAAAATTACCGACAGACCGGTCTCAGTACGTATCTTGCATTCTTTGAGAGTTTCGTGTTTTATTAATTACTCTTCTAGTGCTACTCGGTATGTCTTCCATCTCCTTCTGGCTGCAGATCTAACGCTCGCATCAGTGCTCCATGAAGAATCAGCACAACCTGTAGGTTCCTCGCCTTCTATATGACAGACGTTTGCTAATGTCGCATTCAAAAGCGGTGTTATTATGCAATGGCTGTCGGAACGAGGCCACTAGTCGTGCTCTTTACGAGTTCTCTTCCCCCATAGGTCCTATTAATTAGATTATTGTATCCAGCGGTTTTCTGTGCTTGGTTTCTGTGCATCTTATCGGATTCTGTTACATTGTGCTTTTCTTAGTCAGGCTCTGGATTATGGAACGATAAGAATCTATCTTCGTTTCGCCATCTGGACTGTCAGGTTGTCGATATACATTTGCAGTGTTTCATTCCCGGAAGTCAGTTTATCGACCTCCTTTTGAACAGCTTGCGCCCTTTCATACAATGCTGAGATCCTAATCAGCATGGACATCCTACGAGGGATGAAGCTACACACTACGAAGGTCGTCTTGCGACGCTGCAATTTCCCTGAAGAAGCGAACATTAGTCCTGCAGCAAGACGGCGAATACATATTTCTTACTTTATGAGCTGTTCCTTCCGCAGCGCATCCTTAACGACGTCGCCGGCCTGGGGCGAAGGACCCCATCCCGGAGCGTCATCGTACATGGTGGGTGAGTAGACGATCGGAGTTTGAAATCTTGGTGACGCGTCGCGTGTAGTGTGCTCACTTCTGTACCACTACCATCACCACAATGGCCGATATTCTTCTCGCATTCAAGGCTGGCAGAGCCTTCAGAAGAGAAGGGACGAACATGGTTGCTCCAGTCGCTGTCAAGGGCGCCATTATGATCACCAACGGAGAGGATGGACTGCTGCATTTTATCTGGAAAAACAGAGTCACCAACGATGTCGAAGAGGTCATTTCCACCTCATCTGAAGCACATCCTTGTCTAATATATGGATATAGGACTTGATTCTCTTCCCTTCGGATGCAAGCTTCATCAAAGCATTTGGGCGCACGTATGTTTTGAAGTTCTCCTCATCGAATCAAAGGCACTTTGTGAGCAATCTTCTTTTGGATCGCAGAACATAGTCTGATTTTTTCTAGTTCTGGATGCAGGTAATGAGTGTTTGTACAGCTATTCGACGGCTTCTCATCGCCCGTAGGATGCTTCTCCAGACCGAGACGACGAGTTTGTACGCAATGTGAATGGCCTTTTGGAGGATCCGGAATTTCCTCTAACGTGGGGATCAACATCGGCACCAGCTCAAGCGTCAACATCCTCCCAAGGTGCTTCTTCGTCGTACGCCTTGCCTCCACTGTCTGTCGTTCATGTTTTTAACCTCATATCAGCTCCGCTGCTTCCCAATTCCAAGCAACGCCAGAACAACTGGAACAATTGCAGTCAATACTTACGTCAATGACGGCAGGAGCAGGCGGTGCTCAATCTGGTATCCCTGGTATGTCTAGTAATTTGTTTATAAATTGGCCTGATGAACAAGCCATTTGTCTGTAGAGATGTCTCTCTCAGACGTCCTTACACCCGAGAATATCACCCCACTATTCACCACCCATCCTTCACTCTTACCAGCACTTTTCCCTCATCTGCCGCCCGACCTGCCAACACCTCCAACGCCAGAAGCACTCCGACGCGTGATTAGGTACGTTCTTCTACTCAACGGTAACCCCATAGAATTCAAGATAACGTGACCGTTTTAGTTCACCACAATTTCGAGCTGCTGTTTCGAACTTCGATCAAGCATTGAGGACGGGTCTTTTGGGTGGGCTTGTGAGAGGACTAGGGTTACCGGAAGAAGCAGGTACAGGAATTGTCCCGTTTTTGCGCGCCGTGCAAGAACAGGCGGATAGCCTGAATCAAGCAGGAGAGGACCAGATGGACACAGATTAAAGTATACTGTGCATCTTTTATAGAATCTCTTCCACCCAGAATCGAACGAAGGCTGGCATCTAGATGGTCGTCTTATGCCCTGGGCAAGTTACTCTATCTCACTGCCTCATGATTGCCATTCGTGTTGTTCTAAGTGTTTTATACGGCTTCACCTCCAGGCCCGACGAATCCATGTATCGCACCCTTTGATCTCATGCGAGGTGCTTGTCAATGGGTGCTTGTGCCGATCTAAGGTCATTAGACTGCTTTATAGCGCCGCCCAAGGCTAGACTATACAGCAAATTTTGAGGATTTCGAGGCCTGGGCGAGGTTTGTGGTGTCTAGGTTTCATCTCATCTCATCATTTCACGGCACGGCACCTTCAGCAATTCGGACTGGATGATTCCGCATCGAGCATCTTGCAAGCGACAAAAACATATAGCAAGCGGATCGTATTCTCCCTTCATATCCTGTTGATCGTCTGTAGCTAATATTGATTCCATAGATACTTTGACGCTTCATTTTCGCCAACGCGATCTCTATCAAACTTACGTGCTAAGGGAAGTTTCTAATGTTAAACTAGCGGCTACCATGATTAAATTGAGGACCTTTCCCAGAGTAATGGTACTAACACATCTTTCAGGGGAGCACCAGACCACATTCCACAACCCGATTCCAACGTGTTTGTACTGCGGTTTGCGGACCAATGACCTTCATGCGCTACTTCCTTTAGCTTACGGTGTCGAAAGCTACACACGGGTCATACGAAGGTGTGAGCATTATCATTATACACGTTTTCCTTCAATTCTGTGTCTCGGCCAGTCATTCAGCTTTCGAGGTATTTTGCAGAACAGGACAGGTTGCTGTTTGTGCTCATAGTCGGCTCAGCCGCGATTACTTTTTGGATGTCATGATCCGAGGAGTTAGAGGGTTCTGCTTCGGACCTGAGAATAGGCGCACGAAAACGTAACCTAAGCGAGAGTAAATCTCGGTCGACGCAAAGGATTCCTGCGCCCGCCACTCGCCGTCAAAACCTGGGTCTACTTACTCCACCTAAAACAAGGCAACAGTGGACGATAATCACAAGACAGTGAGCTACCTATCACCGTACCCAAGGTGGAACCAGGTAGCGGGTACTTCCATGTAATAGCGACCTCGGTTTAAAATGGGCGGGCCACGCAAACGCATAATTCACCGTTCATATGGCATTCATTCCTCAATCTCACTGGAGCAGGACTTCTGTGAGTGTTGCCGTCCTTGATCTACTTTCATAAACTTAATCGACCTATAGATGCAGGAGCAGCTTGGCATCAAAGAGACCCATGATCTCCGCACTGGTTCAACCTACGCGGTTAGGCAAGCGACACCCTATGAACGCTACAGCGCATCACGTATGAGGGTGAGGATGAGGTTGCAGCTGTTCATCGTAAGTACTTCGCAAATTGGCTCTTCACCGTCCTAATAGTTAATATAGACCACCCTGATCTTAATGGTCACCTCTCCCTTTGCGCTGCCGATGCTTTTACTCAAGCTTCGTCACCTGGATCAAATCTCTACGTCTTTTGAGACCATCATCCCAGCCACCTTCGTCGTGACCTTCGTGGCTGCGCTCACGATTGCTCATGCTCGCAGGCTGCTAGTGAAATCCAACGTAAGGCATTTCTGAGTTGGTAGCAATATGTCCTGCTCAGTTGTACTGCTTCTCTAGGTGGATGTGCTCTATTCCGGAAAAGACGTGCGTTGATTACCCAGGCATATCTTATGTTACCGACTCTTTCTCAGGTCTTCCAAAATGCGAAGCTCTCGTACATATCCAGGGTTTCCAAGCACTCTGGCGCTATCAACTTCGGCTGTGTCTCAGCATATGCCGCAGGTTGTGGCTCTCTGCTTCTTGAGCACTACCCCGCGCCCACTATCGCGTTTGGAATTGCATTGTCCACCGTCATCCTTGTCCATACGCTCCTCTCCATGATCCCCCAAATCAAATCCAACACCTTCTTCAAGCGCAATGTCTTCTCTGCCGTGTCTAATCTTCGGGACGCTGTTTCGGAAAAGAACGTGGCTGCTCTTGCACCGACGCTGTAGTCGGATGGTCGTGTTACTTGGGATTCTACGGCTGCATATGTCTTCAGTGCAAACCATTAGCCGCATTATCTGCAGATATAACATTGTGATGTCGCACAAGCTTGAATCATCGGTGCAATCAACTTCTTAGCTACACAAATACGTAGACTAGATGGCCTTTCATCCCTCACCTACTACTACTACTAAGGACGGAATAACTAAATACAACTCATATTTAATTACTCACTGCAAGTGAAGGTATATGTCAAAATCAGACAATCGTCACCATGCCTACGTGTTCGGAGGCCTTGTACTAGTTATCATAGCCGAACATGCGCCTCCGTGGCCCTCCAGTCCTGAAATCCTGATGTTTGCCGGCTCAGTTGACTTTTGGCCAATGATGTCGCAACCTACGGGTCAAGAAACTCATTTCTGACCATCCACTTTAAATAAATGAGAGTGAATGATATTTTCGGCCATGACGTGCATGACAATCCAGTCGGTTTTCTCGGTCAAATCGCGTTGTTTCAGATATCGTGCCAAGTCCTGTCAAAAGGCGCACCAAAAATGCAGAAGAATTCAACATATCGCCGTAGGAAGCGCGAATGTTGAAAAAGATTTCAAGGTAATATTTGAGGTGTATAAAAAACTACAAGGTTATGAATCGAAAGACCGATTCAATCCCGCAGTAACCCGCCTCCAGCTGAAACCACAACGATATTATTGGTTTCTAGTTTCCCATCTATAGGTCTTCCCAAGTTCTACAACTGATTGGGTGGCTCAATCTGGGGTTTCTCTGTTGTAGGTTTGACTAGATGGTAGTGAGGAATGGGTTTCATAGTAAGTACACTGTGTTTGGTGCCTGAAGATACTGTGATATCAATTTGAAATTTCAGTGTCCAGTCGTTATGCGACTGCCACGTGTCCGAGTTCCTTGCTACAATGCTCTGCAATGTTGCCGGGTAATAAAACATCCTTCTTTCTTTTCTTGCTAACTTTCTTCCGTTGTCTTTTGAAATGACATTGGAGTGAGCTGATCCTTGCTCGCACTACAGCAACAAAAGAGGGGCAATATCCTGAAAGTCTACTCTGATATGGATTTTTCTGTATTTTCACGGTTAGTGTTCCGGGCAGCTAACGGACCACTGTACCCGAACGTGATCCTTACCAGCTTACCCTGACTATTGCCGTCCTCTCCGAAATCAGAGAAAGAGGCTGTGTAAGTCGCCACCATCACCAACATATTAGTCGTCCTCGGGAGGTCTCCTCGTTGACGGGCGATCTCTTTTCTCTTACTGTCCCATGCTGACACTCATTCTCTTCTGGACGCTGGTCGCTCATTCTCTTCTGCTAGTTGCTGCTCAAGATTTCATTCCTTCGTCTTCCTGGCGAGTGAGCAATCTCCATGGTCATCATTTTGCGCAGCCGGCAGCTGATTATCACTCTCTGTTAGAGTCCGAATGTAACCACGTCCCAAGATGACCGTATCAGCATTGCGGGTGCTGCCCTGGACAAAACGGCGGGCTTCTTTCTGAGTGATGGATCGTTCAATGGTCAGTACTTTATCTCCCCCTTGCGCGTTTTTGACGTCGTGCTTAGATTCTGCTTATGGGACACCTGGAATGCTTTACGCTCAAATGGCCGAGTTTGACAGGATAACAAATCAGACAAAATACAAAGACGTGTTGAAAAAATACTTTCCACTCATGGAGGCAGTTCGACCATATTTTTTGGATGAATTGTGCGTCTCCCTCCTGCAACGCGATCGTGGCTGACTTCTTATATTATAATGAAGCGTCAGTCTATGTTTCATACGCGCCTTCGTCTGCTCATCTTTCTCCTTTCCCTCCTCAATAGCTGAACTACGGGCTGTGAGTTGTTGCCCCCTTCTTTTCGTCAGATGACATATGTCGAAATGGGTTATAGCTCCTACGGCTATGCGGCTGCTCGTGCTTATGAAGTCTACCAAGACGAAACATTTTTAGACTACGCTATCACCTCTTGGACCTCCGCAGGAGCGTACACCCTCTCAGACAGTGACACTTCGTCTGGGAGCACGCTTGGAAAATCATTCAATGTGCAGGCTACATGTCAAGGCAGTGAGTATCATACGTCCAGCCTCCGTCTGAATGATTCTAACATCAGTTTGCAGTCACCATGGCGGGTGGTACTTTCTGGGTAAACCATACTTGCTCAGGTGTTCTAATCACATCTCATTCCGTGTTAGGAAACTGACCAGGACAACCCGACTATCGTCGGCTTAGCCACAGGGTGAGCTCTCTTGGCTATTACCAATTCTCCAGAATCTGATTTTTCGATACTTAGGTCATATCTAGTGTGGGTTCTCTGAATTCTTCATTTATTCCCGGCTCATATAAGCCGCCTGAATGTACAGTGTCTCTGCTCTGTTGGCCGAGGCGACTGGCAATAAGACCTATTTGGATGCTGCCATCAGTTCTGCGACTTTTATCCATTCACATCTCTATAATGTACAGAGTGTGGTCCAAGACAATATTTCGGCCAGAAAGAACGACTCATGCTCAGTTGGTTCAGGGATAAACCCCTATAATTCTGGGTTGTTCATCGAGGGCCTGGCCATACTAGATTCAATCAGTGGAAACGCGACCACGCAAACTTTACTTCGTGAGACCGTAGCAGCAGCAGTGACCAATAATGCTTGGCAAGGCGACGATGGCATTATTGCGAACGGGAGTGGGTGCAAAGTGTTTGATTCCTCGTCACAGCAATTAATAGTTGTTGCACAGATTCCAAAGTTGGCGACCTCCTTATGATGCGTGGCCTAGGCGCAGTGTATTGGCGGAACACCACGTATTCTGATATGCGGAATTATGTGAAGGAATACATCGGTGTGCAGGTATGTGTGTCTTAGCGTATATCCATCTTGCAAATGATACTTTTTCTCATCCCACAATCTCTCCAGTACAACGCCGTCCTTGACCTGGCGACATCAAATGGAACCAATGTATATGGTGCTTCATGGGTTGGTCCACCAAGCTCTGTCTTCTCAAGTGACAACCAGACCACTGCCCTGAGCGTTCTTATCAACGGAATATTGCTGAAAGACCAAGAACCCCCCTCGTCAAACACATCGGACTCGGGCTCGAGTTCTGGTTCTGGTTCTGGTTCTGGTTCTGGTTCGAGCTCTGGTTCTACCCCAGATAAATCTTCTTCTAGCCCAGCAGGTGCCATTGCAGGAGGTGTCGTTGGTGGTATTGCCCTCCTTGTCATTATCGGTCTCGTCGTATTCTTCGTTCGCCGGCGGCGACGGCGCGAGAAAACGCGCAGGTCCGTCTTATTGGATGACGACTTCTCTCCATCATCACCGCCTGCGCCTACGCCATTCATAATGGCGCCTCTGACTTCTACTCAGTCGAATTCTGACAGACAACCATATTCCCCGACGAACAGTCAGCGGTCCGAAAAAGTGCCAGCAGGAGGACGTAGTCATGTTGGGCAGTCATCTATGGGGGAGAAAGCCGCTCTTCTGCATGCTCAGTCAACGGTGAGCCTACAAGAGGGTGGCTCGACGCAGCCTCGGTCATCGACGCCAGAAGCCGCATCTGCAGCCCCCGGGCCATCGAACGAGGAGCCACAAAGGGTTAACCTACCCACGGAGGAATTGGTTAGACTCTTGAATGAGAGGCTACAAGCAGGCGGTCATTGGGATGAGGATGAAATGCCGCCAGAATATCATACTGCTTCATGACGGCGTGGTCGATATATTTAAGACCAATCGTATTTCCTTGGGTATCTTGTTGTCTGGACTTACCTCCACAGCTGAATTATGTGGTGGCTGGGACCTGCCTATTGTTATTATTTGTACCAGCTGTACCCAAGCTATACCTTAATTTTTTCATGTAGCAATTACATACTGTGTTGATCCTCTATATTCGCGTCGCATGTGCCTGGGAAAAGATGAGCGCGACAAGCATGTGATGGAACAGTTTGGTTTTCAACATCAACATTCCTTCTCAGCGTTAACGTGACATTCGCTAAATTCTAAGAACTTCACGACGCAGAAATGGACGGCCTGTTAACGAATTCCTTTCTAAAGAAGGCTCGGACTGTGTTTGCGGTCCTCGGCGGTGTTTACGTAGTCGCAGTGGGTCTACTAACCATACCTTACTTTCAAGGCCAGTCAGTATAACTTTATCTGCTGTTGCATAAACATCTTTCTAACCTGTTTTCAGCACAATATATCTTAATGCTGTCCGTATTCCTTGGTTTGCCGACTTTGACGCCCCAGAGAGATACGGTCTTTCTCGTGCGTTATTGCTACTTCTGCATCTGACAGTGTCTAACCTGATTACAGCAAACAAAACCTACAATTTCAAGATCCAAACATCCGACAACGAAACTCTCGGCTCGTGGTTTATTCTTTCAGACAGACAGTACCAATCCATTCCATTTCCACCTCAATCACCCGAGCTGCTCATCTCTGATGCTGTAAGAGGCTCACCTACCATTCTCTTCCTGCATGGCAACGCCGCCACCCGTGCTTTCAATGCACGCGTGCAACATTATCAAGCTTACTCTTCTCGGCTTCATGCCAATGTCCTGGCCATTGACTATCGTGGGTTCGCCGAAAGTTCCGGAACACCTAGTGAGGATGGCTTGGTCCGGGACGCGAGAGCTGCGTGGGAGTGGTTGATCAGCCAGGGTGCCAAAGGCGAGGATATTCTCATCGTTGGTCATAGCCTCGGTACCGGCGTGGGCGCTCGTTTAGCCGCCGAACTCTCAGACGAAGGCGTGAATTATCGAGGAGTCGTCCTCATGAGCCCCTTTTCGAGCATTGAAGACGTTCTGAAGACGTATAATGTGTTTGGAGCTGTACCCTTGATGAAGCCTCTTTCTATGATACCATATGCCGCCAGTAAGTTATGTTAAATTGGTTCTCTAACCTATTGTCATGACGTTTTTGTCTAGATGTGGTTACATGGGCATTGATACATAAATTCGACACCATTAGCGTCATTCCTGTACGTTTTTCATCTTCAGATTGGACTAAATACATTCATTCACATCTACTTGCAGAGAATAAGGGGCGAAGTGACTATTGCTCATGCTGGTCAGTGTGATCGTTCTTTCGCTAGCTGTGTCTTATCCCTTTTTGTAGAGAATGACTGGGACATACCCTATACCCACTCCGAAACACTCTTCAACGCCTTCCTTGAACCTCACCTTCCAACTGTCAAACTGCCCATAAATCCTGCAGCTCTGTCGAAGGATGAGTGGGCGTCCTTCACCTCGCAAGTAAGCGCTAGAAAAGAAAGGCGCGAAGAGTTGGTCACCCAAACAAAGCTGGCCAATTTTGGATCTGTAGAAGAATTTACTGATGGCAATAGAGACGTCATGCTCGTCAAGTTGTTCGCGGGCGGTCATGATTTGGTTGGCGTGCAGGAAGGACTTCAGGATATTATTGGAACTAAGTATGGTTTTATCAGGGAGCGGAAATTGATTTTAGACTGAGTAGAAGAGACTTATGGTCGTTGATGATGATGTTTATATTTGAATATCCTATAGTATGGTATAACGCGCGCGGTTGAAGGATTGGAAGGAACATCGCTTTTTTACAATATTACCCCATAGATACTATCCTTAAACACCGGGCATGTCGCCTTATGACTGTTCCATAATCCTTGAGTATGACGTCCTTGGCGTCGTACGAGAGCTAGGGAAAAACGACCACTACAACCCAATGAGAATATCAAAGCTTTGTTGGGACGGAACGCTGGCATGCGAGGATCAGCTAGTCCCAAGTTGACCCGCTTCAGTGGTCTACTACCGTCAAGGACTTTGGGGTTCCGAGTTACTATAAGATAACAGCCATTCGTTCAGTCCAAGCACGCCAGTAAGCTGAGAGCTCTATCCAAAAGATTTGGAAGACCTGGACGACCTAGTCTTTTGTGCATGTATTATTTTCATGAACAAGTTGCTGTGTCTCTCTCATGAGGTTGAGTCACTAAAATAAGCATAAGCTTAACGTCGTAAACAAAGCGAGGAGACTGACCACAGAAGAAGGAACGCCGTCAGCGAGCTGCTCGATTCTTGCAGAGCATTAACGCGCATCGCAAGTCCAGTTATTCTTTAGTAAGAGATGTGTATTATTCTATAGATGTGAATGGAAGCAGTAGCAGATCAGACTTTGAATCCCAGTCCCCGCATACACGCTATATGACTTGCAACGAGCTCCTTGCATTTGTCATCGGCCTCGACACCGGCGTGGAGGAAGCAGTCATCGCGAGCTGACTTTGTCTGTGGGCATGCGCAGCACCTTGAGAGAGACTGTGAACGCTGAACAATTAAATAGTATAACTCGACGCACGGTTTCAAGCCCTGCGGGTTTAGCGGATTCATTTTGGGATCCGTTGGGTCGAATTTTGCTGGTGCCGGAGCAGGCGACGGCGTCCAGAGCCAGGATACCTTTGAAATAATATGTTACTGCTCTCTAGAAAATGGAAAATGGTCTACCTTTTCTAACATGACGAACGGACGTGAAGGTTTGAAAGCAAGAAGCTGAGTAATAACACCTCCGCGATCGGAAAATACCGTGTGCGGCAATTAAATAACACGCCGCTATGACATCTATATTATTCTGTCTTTTTCTTCTCTACCCTAGCACCCGCGCTGTACAACATGCTACCTAGGAACACCATGGAGGCACCAACACCAAGTTGCAGATTCCACCCGTTTCCAAACCACCATACGCTGAAGCATAAACTGATTGCTTTTCTTGTCGTTAACACCAAATTCGTTGACACAGACGATACTCGCTGTAGTCGACTCAGCTAAAGACTTGGCATGGCAGATAAAACTCACCGATGTCAACCGGTTCACCCCCGAAACGCATATAAGCTGTGTAACAAGGTTCCCTGCTAATATTAACCATGCCATGCCAGCTGCCGAAGCCTCAGTTGGTTCTGAAAGACTTGCCAAGCCCTGCCTAACGTCCTGAATCAGGAAAAGGAAGACAGGAAGGGAGAGGCAGTGCTTTTGTCTTCCATCAGTGAAGAAGGGGGGGATTGGCAAAATGGTACCGTATAAAACACTCCTTCTTTCCAGCAGGGCCCGTATCGTTGATAGGTCTTCTCTTGCAACATCCCGAGAAATCCGGTGCACAGCAAGGACAAGACCAGCATCACAATTCCTATGGAGTATTTCCGGACATCAGAATTTGATTGTGAAGGTGCATTTGATGGCGGTCGAGAAAAGGTCGCGATTGTAACTCCAAAGGAGACCATAATGACCGAAACCTAATTATAAAGGCTCAGGTAACAAAAAGCTGAGAAGCAGAAAGGACCTACCACTTGCACAAGGCTATACCTCCTCTTCAGGAAGAAGAATCCGAATAGCATGGACACCGGGAGGCCTGTAGGTGGTGTGAGCAACATCACAAGCCAAGCAATCTGACATGTTTACCAGCTGAACGAAAGACCATTAAGACAGTAAGCGGCACATTAAAGGCAAAGGCCCAGTTATTTAATAGAGACCCCGTAGATAAAACGAGCACTTGGGTAGCCCAGTTTCTGAGTGGTACTTGTCGTGGCTTAAGCCGTGGTCTCCATGCTTCCGGTGAATAAGTGACGAACGACGGCAGAGATTGCAGAGAAATGAACATCATTTGGGAAAAGGTGAGTGCTGAACCTGGAGTGAAAGAAGCAGCGTTGGCTCACGTCCGAGAAACGACGAGACAAAACGGGTCTAAAATTCACCAATTCGTGGATTGAGCAGGAGGAGATTTTCATAGAGCCAGACGTTCCTAGAGATCAGCTGAGTTACAAATGTACCCTGACGGTATCAGAGTGAAACGTACGAGCAGCAACCTCCAAATACCAATGAAAGTATCTGAAAATATACATTAGCTAGATGACAAATATCGAGAGCGGTGTTGTTACAGAGGTGTAGTCAAATAAACTGGACGATGCCTGTGCCAGTGAAACACCTGGGTCGGACGACACAACATCGGTGCCACGCGTAGAGGACGTTTCCTTCATCTAAGAAATAGCTGGAGGAGACCGACACGACGCCAGATGACGTGGGAAGATGAAGACACGTAGAATGAAGCAGAGAGTGGAAGACAACCGGTCCGGCTCATCGGTCCGGCAAAAGAAAAGCCGATCACTTGCCCGATCAGGGTTTACCGGAACCACCACTGAGGAACCAACACTAGTACGGGAACAGCACTTTCATGCTGGAGCAGTGGAGCTCGTCTCGGGGGCGAACCCCGGACGCTTTCACTGAATATCTGTTCTGCCACTGGAAACGATCTGACGATGAAGAGGAACCTCACTCAGCCTGATGCATGTAGTACACTGGCACTGCGACAACTTAGTTCATCTACTTCGGGTATAAACAACTTGAAGGATACAACGCTTCTTCAAAATCGCTCCCTATATTTATCTGCAGATCTGTCTTCTGTATCTGCGCTACACTAAGAGTTATTTCCGGTCGTGAGCCTGACACTGTTGCTTTGCTGAAGCCCAAGTTCCGCTCCGCCTCTTCCCCTTGTCCTATATCAGAGTTGCGAACTTTTTCTTGGCCCTGCATACAGGGCCCAGAGGCCCCGAGAGAAACTAGATCCCTCTGAAGAAGGTACGAAGTTTTTCGAAATTACTTCAGACAGTCAATTGATGGATCTGCAAAGACGTTGTAAAGTTTCTTTGGTATAAGTACTCACTACGAACATAACAGTCGACATTTTTTCTTCCACAAAAGCTGACTGGATCTCAATTCTCCAACGGACACAAGAGCTCGGTTTTAAAAACGGTATATTACGACATAGCTATCATCTGAGTTTTATCCATTTACCAGCCCCAGGATCCTTCTGAAGCCAAATAAGGACAGCTTCTTTCCACTATCTGGTAGGTAAAATCCACGTCTATCCTCGCTCGAAGGTTGACAGGAACTCCGGATATAATTTAAACATCCGCGACTGGGATACCACCGGGCTGGGCAGAAGTTTTGGTCAGGCTCACTTCACTTTTTTCCCGAGTCGCTTGGCGCACCTTTGTTGTTTCTCACTTGAGGCCGAGTTGCCCAGTGTGAGCAAGCACGCGATGCACCGGCATCGATGGCATCCCTCCTTCCAGGGTTGTGCCGACGCCACATCGATCACTAGCTCGCGGCGGAGTGGATCCACCGCCCACTTCGCCTTGGAACTTCGGAGTAACTTCAAACTCCAAACTCTTCTCAGAACGATGCGTGGGCGCATGCATCGCTACTATGTCTCAAGCATCAGTGCGTTCTGACGCACAGATAGAGACTCTTGGACTAAGGGCCGATGCCAACTGTTAAACGACCTCCAAGCGGCGCGTTAGGGGATGTTGAAACACCGTCGCCGCACACACGAATCATACAATGAAACTAGTGGGAGGAGGCGACTGTTTATTGAAAACTTCCTTCCTTCAAAGAAAGGGTTCGTGATGCGCTAAGCGTGAGACCGAAATGCAGAGAGGAGGATAACAATCATAGGAGATACAGGGACTTGTCATCTCACCAGGCTTCTAAGAAATTATTTTGGTACCTACTCTCTTCATCAATCCTACACAATGAACCTCATCCATGTCCATGAATACTCATGTTCGTGCCTTGTACATGATACTCTTCTCGTCTCGTTCTTGTAAACTGAAACAGCCCACCTACCTTCAGAACCAACTCAAACCGATTCTGAATCAGGGCAATGAATATCTTCAGTACCTTGTTGATCACAGAAGCATTATAGGTAGACAAGAACGGAAACACAGCGGTATTCCTGATTGGCGCCAATCTTTTTCCCATCCGTGGTCCTCGCCCATCTCGTCTATCCTTTGTTGGTCCGATATAAACGCGAATTACAGTACCTCGCTGACCCACTCGTTTCCGTTTCATCTCAGACCGTCATCGAAGACTGAAGGCATGGAATTGGTACCTATGTTTAATTATTTCTTCGTGTACCCCACTCTCGGTCAAAGTGGGTATACGGTGAAAAAGTAGACGCATACATCCATTTGTTGTTGCACGGGGCACTAAGGAGATAAGGTACATTTCGAAATCACCGCATATCATGACCCCTTCGAATCTACCAGAACTCATCCTCCAAAACGGAAGCATCCCAAACATCAGCCTTGGTCCACTCGTCCGCAGGTAACTTCTCAAACTGGGTGAAGTTCTCCCTCGTGATATAATCTTTTTCCCATTCCTTGTTAGCATAATAAGAAAACACCTCCCAGTTCCTGGTATCCCCTTATCAATGACAAGAAACCAGGCGAAGCAGAAAACGTACTGTACGGGCCAAGGGGAGACGAGTCTACCACCGTGTTCAAGAGACTCGTTGTTGAGCCACGCCACATATTGGCGAACGATAGCTATCAGTGACGGTCAAAACTGGGGTCCAGTGTAATTTTGCAAAGACTGACCTTCCGAGGGACCAGTTCCGAAGAGTCCGCGGAAATGTGTATATCTTGTACCGTTGTATTGCCTCCAAAGCTCAGCTTCGTTAGGGATCCGGGCGGTTCCTTCCCAAATTTTAGCTAGCGCGTACGATTGGTATTGACCGACAGTCCACGGGCGTACTTGTGGCCGGAAATAAGCGGTACATCGTTAAAACCAAGGATATTATTACACACCATTGGTGAACGCAAGCGTTGGGTCAGGGATGTAATGTCCAGTCCAGTGAACATTCCGCAAAGCATTTCCGTTGAATACATCGGTCGGAGGGCCCGATGGGGCTTGTAATTTGTTGCCAAGAGTGCTGCACGACAACTTGTCAGCCGAAGACCAGTCGTGACTTTGGACAAGACCTACTCATTGAGAATCGCTGACAGGAACGAGTTTGATCTCTTGTATCCTGTCGCAAGGATAACCTGGACATCATTCAGCACTCATGAGATTGTCCGAGAGAAAATGAGACCGGGTACCTCGTCAATATCTTCCAAGACACTCCCATTTACGAGAGAGATCTTTCCCGCTTTTATGCCGTTATCAAACGAAGGCAGTGCGCTGAATGAAGCTATCTCGGGAATGAATTCAGTCTCTGGAGGGAATCGGCGGAATGAACGGCGCTGGAAGGGGTGGAGGTTGTCCCAATCATATTTCTATCCCGAGAGTCAGCGACCTTGCTGTGGATAACAAACCAAACTGCAAACCTTCGAGCTAGCGTAGACCTTTTTAGCATAAGGTATGATGTCACGAGCTATTTCCGAGCCAGAGGTGCCAACGCCAACGACCAATATATTCTGAACGGCAGACATTCATTAGTCACCTGTTATTATATTTCAAAATTATGCACATACCTTTCCAGTGTATCGCTGCGGAGTACGGTAGACTCTCGAATGATAGACGCTAAACCTCGACGGATCATTGACGCCTCTCACTTTGCTCCACTCAATCAGACCATCAATGTCGGGTACATGAGGTTGATCGTAGGGACCCGAGGCAACAACAACAGCGTCGAATTCTTCCGTCCACCAAGTAGCTTTAATCCGTTGTGATTCTTCAAGCTTTTTGAGATGCCTCAGGGTGAGCGTCCACGCTGAACCGTCAGGTTTCTTTGCCAGCTTTTCGACACGGGTTGAGTATGCGGTTACTGCTGGGTTGTCGTTAACGTTGAGCTTGTGAAGGGAGGCGTAGGCGCGAACGTGCGCTTGAATTGTATGTGCAGGGATGACCCAAGGCTAGGAAAGACATTACTAAGGCATCAGACGCTGGAACAACGTGATGAACATACGTGATCAGGCAAATAGGGCACATCGGGAAGTCCAGTTATGACTGCGGGTGAGTTTGTGGTAAGCGAATCCCAGATCGGACGAGGGAGCCAATGCTCTCTCCACCTCTCATCCAAACTCAGGCCACCATCGCCTTCTTGGTAGTACTGGGTAGCGGGGAGATGGTCGGGAACCCATTTTTGCTTTCCCAGGGGTTCGTCTCTGCGCGCGATATGAGAATGTTGCAGGAAGATGTGATGCGCAACTTACGGGTAGGACTCTCGAGCAGGAACCTCTTCAGAATAGAACCAGTTCCCACCCGGGCCAGGGGCGCGATCGAAGAGACGGACTGTAAAGTTGTGTTCCACCAAGGCAGCGGCTGCTTGGAGTCCCGCGGGACCTTGGATCGTGATCAAGTCGGCAAACATGCGAGATATCAACCACGAAATGCTCCTGACCTGCTCCGATAACTGCGACACGCTTGATCGTATGGTTGAATTGTGTCCATTCCGAAGCGGCGTGACTTTGATGGTAGGAGTCGAGCCCTTGGAAGGCGACCTGCTGTGCTAAAGCGCTAGATACAAAAAGTAAAGTGTAATGTAGTTTGGAGGAGACCATGGCTACACGAAAGAGATTAGGAAGCGGCGCCGATAATAAGTAGCTACTGTGGGTGGGAACGAGATCGCGCCATCATGGAGTCGAATTTCGTGACTCGACTCTTTTATCACTGTTAGTAACTATTAGATGGACAAGTTCGCAATCTATCAAACTTTGCACTGAAGAGCACGGAATCAAGGCTTACCAAGAAGAAAGTATTACAGGCCGAGACCGCACGAAGGCGTTCCGATGCATGGAAAGCGCAGCCACATATAGTGGATGACGGATCCCTTTGACATATAAAAAACGTCTGAAGAGGTATTTGGTGTACTCGGTGTTTTTATGAGGATCCCTTGTAATATCAAGGCTTTACGCCAAATGATTTCAAACGTCGCTCCTTCCTAGCTTCGACTGCTATTTTCTCCAGATACGCGTTGATCCAAGGGATAGCAAGACCTGCCATCAGAAGATCTGGGACCATGAAAGCAAGTGTGTGTACGACAGAAGCCGGGAGGAAACCAAAGTACAGGCGCTCCAAAACGATATTGAACGACACGGGAGTGGGCTGCTTTGTTCGTCCTGGAGTGAGGACGCCGGTATCGACGAAGCGAAGGTGTGCTCGAGCCGGCTTGTCAAGGACGTCAATGAAAACGTTAGTGGGGTGCTGCATGCAAGTCAGAATGAGTACTTGGTAGAGATGAGCATGCCACGAACGTATGCTGCCCACGAGACTCGCAATGTATAGGCCGTCCGTTCCTTACTCGACAGGTCCAGGTTGATCCAGAGCTGAGAAGTATTGTCCGATAGATACAGTCCCGAAGGCGCCGGTAGTATTTCCCATTGATTTTGGCTTCCATTGGCGCTCAACGTTGTCCTGGAAAGACGTTTAACGCTTTTGCTGTGAATTGAATGCTCGCTTACCATTCATTCCGTGCTGCTTGTTGGTCTGAAGATGCATAGAAATTGACAATCTCAGTATTCGCAGCCACGACCGTGAAGAGAAAGAGGAAACAAAGTTTTAGCATGGACGTAACAAGTTGTTTTCACAGATACTACGACAAACAAAATTCACTGCCTAGGCATGCCCGAGCGCAAGCTAATCACATTAAGCACCTCCTCCATCGAAAACATGGCCGCCTCAGTGGACCAGTCACCATCAGTGGCAAACTGCTGCGGTACAATTCTCAGAAATTTCAGGTCCTTCAAGATATCCGGCCCGCGGGGGGACCCATTCGGGTTAATTACTGTGTCCAGCGTCCGGACTTCCGCTTTCGTGAGTCCAAACGTTTCTTGTGCAAACTTGCTCTCCGTGCAATCCCAGCTTCCGTCATATCGTCCCAGTCCAAAATGGCCGCTCATATAGTAGCAGGTTTGCGCCAGCCCTTCTGGCAGAATCCCCCCTACAATGAGACCTGCCTCAGCCTGCGGGACGACATAGCCTTCAACAAAGTGATAAAAATGAATCCAGAGTATTTCCTCTAAACGTGTTTTAAGAGCATGCACATTCTTTTCAAGTATCGGCGCATTGTAGTTGTCGATAGATAGGAAGATCGGCCGATCCGATTCCTTGACGAATTCCTAGATGAGATCATTAGTTGCGAAAGTGGGAAATGCACAGGACAATCACCATGACCGTGATAATACAAGAACCATTAGTAGGGAAATTGCGACAACAATCTTGAATCTGTTCCTCCGTGAGACCCAAATGTTCCTTATACTTTTGCACGAAATTCGTTAACGTGTCGAGGACATATTTGTTGAGAGTGCTCTGGAAATCTTGGGCAGACGAGGTGATCAGTGTCGAGTGATTCATGTCGAACTCCAGGACTAGGCACTCGGGAACATCGGATCCTTCGAAGAAAGTCACGTCTGTACGACGGACATCGTGCAGAGCAGCGAGCATAGCTAACAGTGTTGCTTTTCCATATCCACGAGGGCGGCGAACTATAGGGACACGGTACTGCTCATGGCACCGCCGCCATGGCCGAGTCTTATCGACAAACAACACACCGAGAGTCGTGGCCAGCTGATTGAAATCAGTCAGGGAAGTCCAAGGAATGACCTGGAAGCTAGAGCTGAGCACTGAGAACTGAGAACTATGAAAGTCGACGGCGACACACCGGCGACGGTTGGCCTCTCTCATCAACACATAATTCCCGAACACTATGTGCTCGCCCTTTCTACCATCCACGCGTTTGAAGGGAGCTATGTCCAATTCTGAAGTAGCAAGACGACAAGAATCTGCGAGGCTCACCTGGGCCCGAGTTGTCGGTATCAAACACAAGCTGAATAGTCGGAGGTTCTTCGCTCACGTCCCGTGGAGGAAAATGATCGATGATGAGCGCGGTGATGTCGATACTGTTGTCCTTGGTTCTCAAGAGTTCATCCTCATCGAAGTCGGTGAGTATGCGGTCGACGAGGTAAATATTCCGGTCGAGATTTGTTCTCCAAGCATCGGTGAGGCGCGCCCCACACTCGCAATTGGCGTCGTGGTGGTTGAACTGGACTTCTGCGCGCAGGTCTTTGAACGTGGCCGATTGATTACCAAGGAAAACAGAATCAGTTGTGCTGAAGATGTGGCGGGTGTCGTGGCCAGCGATGGCGCAGATGAGGTTTGGCAACGCCATGAGGGCAGGAAGTAAGACAAATTTGTTTATTTCACTGCTTCCAGACAGCGCTGAACCTCAGCCGCATATACATCATTTGCCAGCGTCCTTGGCTGTCCTGGCAGTCAATTCTGCACGTCTCCTCGACCTCCTTCATGACCTCTGTCGCCTCTTCGTCACTAAAGTCCTTCAATATCATGGGTCGAACGAACACTGCCAGCCAACCAAACACGCCTGCTGGGAGCGTTGTCACTCGCGGCGTCAAAGTAACCTCGATGGGCTCGAACGACTCAGCTTTGAGGATCTGCAGGAATCATCAGCAAGAGATACATGCAGCATAGTTGACAGACCTCTGTGTAGTCTTCCACCGACGGGAAATACCACGGATCCATGGCACCAGCATCGTACCCTCTCGTCTTTAGAGCCTTGTGCAGCGCCCCTCTGATACCTGCTGCAGCGTCAGCCCTGACCAAGTCACGTAATCTCGCAGCTCACCAATGCAATTCATGAACCCGCCCATCTCACCTGCAATCCTTCCACCCGGCTTCAGTACTCTCTTGGCACTCCGTAGAACGCCCCTCGGATCGCGTTTGCACCAATGCAGCGCCGCGTTCGTGAACATCGCGTCAAACTTGATGTCCGCACCGATAGGAAGGTCAGGCAAGTCCTGAATATCAGCGACATAGGCGTGTTCTAGTCCTCGTGCTCTAGCTTGTGTGATCTTCATTATTCTAAGGTCAGAATAGCATAAATTCCAGCGAACCAGGAAGCCCTCACCATACTTTCACTAAAATCTACTCCGACGATGCGTCCACCTTCTTTCTCCTTCACGATCTTCTCTAATTCAAGCGTCACCTCCCCGCTACCGCAACCAAAATCGATTATCCTCTCTCCTGCTTGGGGTGAAAGCATCTGGAGGACCGGCGCAGTGAATGCATTGGAGTACACGAAGGGGGCGTTCTTGTTGTACAGATTAGCGGACCACCCGGTCTTGTCAGTATTATCGGCCATGTAGATAGCATGCAATTACTAGCTTTTATACTGGCTTACTTCCTTGCCTGTCGGCCGATATACACTATCCGTTTCGTCGGCCGAAATATTCAACGTCTACGAGGATTCTCATATTTGTTACCTCATGTAGCACTACACAATATTGTACACTACTCTCGCTGATACTGTTACAAACTTCCTGTTATTGTCTATTGATGCGTAAAGAACCTTCGCCCTGAGATTTCATGAAGAAGCCGGCGCCGGGGAGGGTGCTGGGCTACCAGCGGTAGCGGGGGAACCTTTATGTTGACCAGCAATACGACGCGCTTCTTCGTGAATATCGTGGACCTGCTTTGAGGTTGTCGTGTAAAACTCTTTGACTTTGATGCCAAACGGTGATGCCAGGGCCTTCTCGTAGTACTGTAGGGCATATATCAGAAAGGAGTCTAGTACATCAAATTATTCGTATTACCGTTCCTGCAGTCTTGGAGATGCCTTTCTCGGCGTCAACAGTCTTAGCCTGCTGAGCAGCAGCGGTGACGGTCTCGTGGACTTTGCCTGAAATGGTCTTCTCAGGACCGAGAGTGCGCTCGCCAAGTTTGGAATCCAAAGAATGGATGTATTCTAGGAAACGTTTAGAGATTCCTTGCTTGTCTGTATGCAATGTCAACAACGTGCATATGCGAGATGAAAAGAAGCACTCTTACTATCGATCTCAATCGCGCGCTGTAGGATCTGATCAGAAAGGGTGTATCCCTTCGCAAGATATTCCGCCGCGACTGGCAACAACCGATGAGCGATAAGAAAAAGCAGAAGATGATAACGTACTTCCGGCCCGAGGCTTGTCGGATTGCTGCAGAGGGGTGCCTTCTTTATGTATGTCCTCTTCATCAGGCGGTGGGACATCAGAAGTGACGGAAAGAGTGGCGCCATCCAAAGCACCGCCATTCAACTGAAAGATAAGAACTAAGCGGGAGGCTTTGCGGCATTTGGCCAAACGGCGCACCATGAGAGCAGTCTTTGCAGCCGAGGGCTTCTCGAACTGGATAACAGCAGTCTTGTCCACATCCCTGAAATCGATGGAGGTGATTCTGGACAACTGCGGGTAAGTAAGACGGCAAGGCAATGAAATTGGAACAATCTCACGTTCCACAGAAGCTAGACACGGTCGATGTTAGTACACAGATAGACGATCGATGATGCAACGTACGTAAAGAAATCGTGAAGGCCCGACTTGGTAGTTGTTGATGCGATGCCTGATACCTGCAACGAAACAATGAAGAAGCACAACGACGATGACGGCGAGAAGAACGTACGTGAACGGTGTGGGTGGCGGACATGGTGGTGGTATGAGGAAGAGAATGGGAAGGGCGTCACCAGAGTGCATATATGCTGCGCCAGTGACGTCATGGGCCAGCCCGGGTATTCCCTGTTTCCAATTACTTCCCTGCTGCCCCTGTTTTCCATCATTCATCTGCTTGTATGCATGTTTCCTCGCTGCCGCCCTTTTATTGTTTTCCATTGAGAACAATGGCGCGTTGGCGCTTGCAGCACCGCCAGCGGAGGCGAGCGTGTCGTAGCACGTGGCAGCTTACCCAGAACGGAAGTATTTTTTATTGCTTCTGCCGTGAGCCTTTCTCTTTGCTTTTTCGTTCTTCCTTCGTCGTTCTACCTTCTTTTTTTTTTTTCGCGTATCTGACACGTTGCAGTCGCTCAGCTCGCTAATTCGCGCGTTGCTAGTCCTATATCGCGGCTCACACGCCACAGCATTCGTTCGTGAGGTCGTAAACTAGAATTCCCAGCCAGTTTGCGGTCAGTACTACCCTTAGATTCCCGGTCGATGCTCATCTCATTCTTCTTCTTTCTTCTTTATATTCAGTTCAAGGCTAGAACGCTGGCCTCTCGCCCTGTCAAATTCCTTCCTCGCTTCACTGTGTCCGCATACAACTCCTTAATCAATACACAAAAAGCGAGACAAACTACCTTCACTGCAAGTTAGCTCCACTTGCATCTTAATTGCCGCCACAACGTGAGCTCTTATCACATTAACGACTAAAATTTTTGTTAATTCGAGTCATACCAGGTCATTACGCCGTAGTCCAGGGATACAATCACACCGGTCGTATAATAATCATCCCAGATCACACCATGGATCTTTCTTCAGGCCAGCTCGCCGAAGAGACCCTTACCTTCTCTCGCAGGCCTACGACACCTATTGAGATTCCATCTCGACGAAAACAGGCTCTGTCTCCGCATTTGTCTCCCATTCGGGATCAAATGCCAGTGTCTCCAGAGCTGCTCTTTGAAATGTCTCCACTTATCTCTGATCTTTCTCCATCTGCAAACTACCCGCTCAGACCTTCCTCTATGCACAACTCTCAGGATCCAGAACCATGCCTATACCGCTTCCCCGTGTTTTCTCCGCATCGTTTCAAATCAATGCATCCTTCCCCGTCACCCACTCCTTCCGGCTCTACCTCCACCCGTACTTCCAAGTTTATCTCTGACACTACGTATAAACCGGACTCGTGGCCCAAACCGCCTACGTTTATTCCTGGTACCGGCGAGAACCAACCATCTCCTGTGGTAAAGGCGAGCGCGAAACACAAAATCACAGGTTTCTCACCCGTGTACCCGAGCCCAGTCTCCGAGCCTTCTTCTCGTAGGAGGCTTGAACGTCTCTCACCGCCCCCGAGATCTTCGTCATGGAGCATCCCCGGCCGGTCTTGCGACACTGCGCTGGATGATCCAGATGCCCTTGATTCATCCATATCTTCTCCGGGCGCCCTCGACTTTGATAAATTTCTGATCCGCCGCATCACCGATATGCGAACGCCTTCACTCCGGAGGCCAACCTCCTCCAACCTAAGGGTCGCGCTACGGCACTGATCTTCAACCTCTCCGTTTTCTCCAATAAACATAGTTGTGGGTAATTTTAATTTATCACTCTGTTCGAGGCTTCAGGAACTGATGCTGATTTCCTATTCAGCGCGCACACCAATAGACCGCATCGCCTCAAACCAACTTCTAGCATTGATTTTTGTTCTCCATCAACAGCATCAGCCATCAGTAACCAGCATATCTCATCTCGCAAGTTTCTTTTCAATAGCCATAGCATGGACAATTCCGCAAACATATCAATCTTCATGCACACACATATCTCGTAACACCCTACTACTATAGCGTAATAATAATCCGATTCATTCAAAAACCAAGTTGTACCTACCTGATCTTTTCCCTCACTCCGTTATCCAAGCAATCCCACATATATTTTAGCTCCACGAGTGTTGGAACCTTTCCTCATGATCGCAAACTTCTTGTGATAAACCATTTGTCCGGCAGCTGGATCTAGGCTCAACGCTCACAAGCAAGGCGCTCACTATGGATCGTCCTTATCACGCCCTGATCCTGATCCCAGGCACCGACAAACTCCTTGTCCCACTCAGTAACAGCCGACCCCTCTCATTGGCCCGTGAGTTTGTTAAAACCCAATCACCGTGCAACGGCGGATCATACTCAAGCAATTACGGTTCTTTTCTCCTCATTTCCCCTCGTTCCTCGTTCTTCCAGGTTCCTCCCCGCCGGCTAGAGTGGGATTTACACGAGGGATGAACCGGTCCATTTCATCGGACGTCTTGTAATCTATTCAGCTGCGGGGACGCAACATGATATCTGCGAGCCGACAGTTCTAATGATGCAAATACTAGCTTGAAGAGGTAGGCTTCCTGGAACACTAGGTGAAGCATGCTTGCGATATATTGGAATCCAATGACTGAATATGCAGTACTGGGCCCAAGTATCTATCTACTCACTAACGGCTCCGTGCTTCGACGGAAATGTTCCAAACGAGCTGTGTTTCGGGGTTCCAACGGGGACCCACGAAAGCGTTACTCGCCGTTACCGGATGCAACTTCGGGAATCTAGGCACACTGGGAATACATATATCAGATTCAGAAGACCCTGACTAGTTGGTGACGCAGATTTCTTATCACTCTTTCCCATGACGCAAATCAAGCAAAGCTTCGAGACGAGAGTCGCAAGAAGTTGAGTAGATAAAGCGACTATGGAAGTAACTCGCACTAGCCTTCTCTCCTAGGAGCTCTCCGGTGCACATCGGACCTTCAAATTCGCACATATCTCACTCCTTTGTTTAGCACCCCTTTGCAAACATGAGGAGATTAACCTTGAGGAATCTTGATCGTGGAGACATTCTTTCAATTAATCACCTACGCCGAGAAAAGATTGATTTCCCCAGTGAGGGTTGTTGCTTCGTCGAGCAGGTACAGTGCGAACTATCGGGTCCGGGACGAGATATTGACGAAATCTTGCGGAAGCAGACTGAGAAATGATCGCGAAAAGTCTGAATCTATGTAGAAGCTCTTTCGAACCCACCCTGCACCGACCAACTCTTCAACATGCGGTGATGGAACTAAATCTAAGCGGGCCTTTCATCACCTGGTCAAGGGAACATTGGAAGATCATGCAGGCGTACGGATCATTAGGCACTGTGGAATCGCAGGGGGACACGAGTTCAGCGTTGAACGTTCCGGTGGCAATCGTGGTTCGACTCATAGGGCTTAGATGTTCGGGGCTACGTGAACGAGGGGGGTTGATTGCTTCCCACAGGAAAGAGTGATATACTAGCCCATGAAATCCGGACTTCGGAATCAGTACGTGGTTCCTGTTCCTTTCATTCCGCCGTGACTCGCTGAAATAGGAAGACGATTTAAATGGGTGGCTGAGAAGGAGGGGCCACCGCTGACAGTATCAGAGAAAGTAATATGTTCGGTAGACCATATGCAGGAGAAACAATATAGTATGTCAGAAAGCGAATTGTACTAGTCGGGACCGTTGCCTACCAACCGCAGAGGTACGACATTGATACATGTATGTTGCAACACCTCGTAAATGTTTCGATGCAACGCCTAGTCCCACGGTAAAATACCGAGCGAAGTTGGGGAAAGCCTCGCGGGTGGATGCTGCCGTGGAGATTTTCAGGTTCGACTCTGACATTAGACAAGGTCAGAGTACGAAGCACCGCCAGATGAAGAGACTTTCCCCAGCGAGCCGGGTCGTCCGAGGCCGGACACAGGATAGGTATAGGTCCTCATAATAGTCATGACCTCACCGCACGGTTGCGGTTGACAGGTTTCCTCGAGGTCGGTACTGGAGTTCGGGAAGCCCAGACCTGACCCACTTTATGGAGAGCCCGTGACTAGAATAACCCTTGTTGATTAAAGTCAAAGTTGGTGCTTTGGAGATTCATTCGAAATCGCTCCCACAGGTCTGGAGTGCCGTTGATTGTATTACCGTATCTATGGGCTGTTGTATCCCGGTGGCCTGTTCCCTTCCGCAGTTACCACTACATCGGTCCTCACCGAGGGGGGAGCAGGCGCTACCTGTCAATTCGGACTTACCTCGCTGCATCGGTAATCTGTGGTAAGTTTGTATCTGACAGGATCGACGCCTTAGCCTAAGTATAAACATATGAAGCAGTTGGAACTGCTATCCACCTTGAACGAGTGAACACCGGTTTGACGGGATCGTTCAAACTGTGGCACCGAACCCTGGACCAAAGTGATGAGCATAATCGTTAGCAGCTACACACGTCAAAGCCAACCTTAGCACATAGTAAAGAAGCCCTGGGTGAACACTGAACAGAGATACCTACCACCCCAACCCACCGTCTCGGCCCAGATAACATTTGACAAAGATCATGAACGAATGACGAAACTCAAGTGGAAATTCGAACGCCGTAGTGATTAATCGCCTCTGTGGAGTCGTAAATCATCATTTTTACGCGGGGACATTGCGCATGAGGCTGTAAGTGGAGATCTATGCCAAGCTTGGGTTTCGGTCATGGTATCGGGGAGCGAGCGTCGATAAGTAGACTTAGAGCTACAGATGCGGATTGTATCTGATCGGGAAACGCTAATGTGAGATTTAATTAAGGAGATTTTTAAGTTGGGTTGTGCGTACCGTACGGATGTTTCACAGCTATAACTTGACGAGGACCTTCAGTATAATTGGTCCGTCCTTACCATTCCAAAGGTGATTATTCAATATTCAGGAATATACCCCATAAGCCCGTGCACCTGGCTTAGAGACTACATCCAGAGGGCATCGGCCATTTCATGCCTTTTAGAGTCCGAAATAGCCTGCCTGCCTAAACTCGTCGTAGGGGCGGGGGGACGAGTGCAAGGGATAATGGGATTCACAGGAACACCCAGCGATCGTGAGGACGAACCAGCTCGAACGTTGGTTGACAGTTCAGATCTGTCATTAATATAGTCGGCTATGAATGTCATATCAACTCCGCCCTTTCCAAAAGCAGTAGGGCGTCGGTCGCGCGATCACGTGGAGAGCTCGAGGACTGCACCGCCCTGTTCTCGAACGTAAGATGGTTGGCGAGAAAAGGACAGAGTGTGTGATATCTGATCAGTGTGCCAGGAAAGGATTTCTGACGGGATCAAAGTAAGTCCAAGTCAAAAGTCAAAAGTCATGTCTGCGCACCTTGGATAGGGAGATAAGTAAATGAAACAGTGATTCGCGTCGTCGATTAGTCGTGGCTGAGTAGCCAGTAGGCCTTGTTCCTTCGGAATTATGAATAGTATAAGATCAACATTTGCTTGTGTTAGAATCCAAGCCAAGAGAACTCAAATGAAGATCTGTGGTTGCTCTGAAACGTAGCAAGAAATGATAACCTAGGAGAACATATCGCAACAATCACAGTCATCACAATATACGCCATGTAGATCATGGAAAGAGATCCACCAGTGTTTGATGACGACGACGATCAGCATCACAACTGTGGTGCGAAATGCGGACTTGACTCGTACCCGGTGGAAAAGTATGCTCGTACGGCCACCACCATCAAAATACATGTCAGAGTGCACATGAGAATGAGCTACTGCGGCAAGAGTAAAGTCTGACGTGCGGGGGCTATATGTGACTAGGACTATCAACAAATCATGATGCACCATCAAATCAAAGGGACCCGATACCTAGGACGAAGCGCGAAGCTCAGAGGCGAGCTTCTTGCGAACTTCTCAGAGGAGACGGCAGATGACCAAGTCGCGACAATAGCGGGAGGGCTGCGTGCCTTTGAGTCAAGTTTTGAGGACCTGCACTGAGCTCTCATACTTGTATAGCAGATCGCCCTGCAGAGAGCCATGAGGATCACCATCAAGTCAAAATCCAAAGGCACGTATAGACTCCCTTCAATGTATTGATAAATCAGGACAAAGTGGAGCGAGAGAACAAGGTAGGAGAAAGGCTCCGCACAGCCTCGACTCTAGGTTCATGGCACCGTCAGAAAACGGAGTGTTATTCGAACGCTGCTTTCTCCGTTTCTGAAACATCAGAATGATAAACATATATACGATCATCAGGATCACCAATCATGTCAAAGAGGAAGGGTTTGTTAGTGACGACGCCGCTAAAGTAGAAGTCGAGTCCTTTGAATTACGGTAGTTCTGTCAGTGAAGTGAGTGAGGGTCGCTCATCATCAGTCAAACGCGGAGACGAACTCGAAATTGAGCTTGAGAGACAAACTGAGTCAGCCTCCATGGACAAGTCCCTCTGAAACCTCGGGCAGGGATCAAGAGAGGGAAAATGGCGGCGCCCAATCGAGGCTGCCGGCGGGAAGTAAAACAGAATCAAGGCAGGAATGAACTGAATTATGCCGACGGTACTGATTCTCCCCATAACCTGTGTACACTCCTGTAAAACGTAGGAGAAAACGTTGAAACAAAGAGCTGGAGCTAGAGTTATAGTAAAAGCCAATAGGACGAGCCCGAGCTAACTGGTTATCACAGCATACGCGTCGGGAAGAGATCACTCCGAAAAATTGAGACACCGATAGCAACGAGGAGGTCCGCAAAAATAGTTGAGCCGTCGAAGATGAGCTGAGATCGTCCCTATGACCTGTGCGGCTTTATCAGAGAGCGATGAATGGTTCGAGGGTAGATACTTACCATGACAGGCATCTCGGAAGGTCCGGAAATTGCAGCAACCGATGTGCTACTGAGACAAAACATTATGGTCGTTTAGAAACAGCCCGTGGTATGTATCATCGGTCTTTCCGGTGGGCGGCGTGATGAATAGAAGGAAAGAGCATCATGATGAAAAGTACGAGGGAAAAATAGAGCAGCATGAATACGGGATAGCAATTCGAAGAATTACGTCAGGTCAGCGCTTATGGTCGCACAGATACTGTTAGCGGCAGCGCCTAGCCGCGCTCAAACCTGATGTTTTTCTTCGATGTAATAGCGTCTTTGTGATCGGCAAAAATTGAAATTTTGTAGAAATCGAAGGCACGGTGAGATTCGTTTCATGTGGAAGAAAAAAATGGCGGCCAACGCTGCAGATAGGCACTGGCAGGTGGCCATGGCTCTAATGAGTTTGCAGTGCCCTGGTCGTGGTGCGCAACAGTGATAGACTGGAGAATCTAGACAGGCGTGGAATCCGAAGAAGAAAGGAGTACCGAATTGAAATATCGGAAACCCCAGGAAAATTAAACGATCCCGCCTCTAAGATGGCGGGAGTTTCGTCGTCGTCGAACTAGCTCGCGATCGGAGTCGTCCTGAAAAGGCAAAGTCGGAGACCGCAGGCATACAGAGCCAAAGCGCGATCACGTGTATCCAATATCGTTTGTTGACCAGAACGTCGACCACCTCGAAAAGGAACATGGCCGCGCCGGCCTGGCAGACGTCAGAGCTCGCCGACGAGTGGCCCGACGAGGACGACGACTACACCCGCTCAATATCACTCACCGCCCCCCTTGCCACTGTCATATCTACTCCCGCCACCGCCAAGGACAGCAACTATTCTGCCGGCACTTTTCTCGTGCACGATGCCCTCCCGCCCGCCCGTACACCGGGAAAGACCAGAGTCAAGGACTTCTTCTCGCCACTACCTCTTGAGCGCATGTTTGACCCGCCCTCGCCGCCGCCGCCACAGCCCTCAACGAGCCTGGCGCCGCCCGTTCTACCTAACAATGCCAGATTTACATTCACCGTGCCTATCCCACCGCCAGCCTTTCAATCTACACCGAATCCACCACTACCACAGCCCACAGCCGCGCGCACCCCGGGTGCACTCAAACTATTCCACTTCCAATACGACACTTATACCCGCGAACATCTATCGGCACTTGTTGACTCCATTGCTCCTTCACCATCATTTCCTTCATCAGAACCGACGCCGTCGCGCTCAGGAGACTTAGACGAGTTCTCTCGCCTCAGGTCGGCCAAACGCGTCAAGCTCTCCCCACGCAGCGACTACTCTGAGGAGGAGGACATCAGAATATCGCGACCACGCATATATGGAAAGCAGTATCTGGGCGAGTCGCGGGAGCTTATGCAGCAGATCAGGAGTGCTAGGGACTTCTCAACCGTCTCAACAGTAACAAGTGGTGTGTGTTCATTCATATCGTGCTTTTCTTTCTTTACATTACACATAGGCAAAAGCAACCGCACCTCACCAGCCCCTGCCCCCCGTCCCGGCTACTCTTCCTCCAAATATCGCCAAGATGCAGCCAACCTTATGGCTGCCATACGCGACAACGTGCAGAGCTCCCCAGAAAGCAATAAAGCTCCGGGGAAACGCGTCTTTTCGGGCACCTCAGACGTAGAGGCGAGCTATTATCACGACGAACGTACGCCATCTCAACCATCCACCTCAAGATCAACAAGCGCAAGCCACGAACCGAATTCAAAAGAGAGAGGAGAAGCCGCCATGGAAGCAGTGACGGCAGGAGTAGCGCGTCTTCAAGTCTCGCAACCGCCCTATTCCTCGCTTCGGTCCGACGATCTCAATCGGCTAGTATCCTCCTCGACAACAACCGGCTCGACCCTTACGGCCGGGAGCTACGTTAAGCATGCGGGACCGAGTGATAAGAAGCAGCTACTGACGATCCGGCCTACGGAGGTTGCGATGCCGGCGCGGATGGGAGATATGATCTATGACCCCAGACAGATGCGGTGGGTCAGGCAGGACCTGCCGGGCGACGACCAGAGCAGTAGTGCCGACGTTTTTGGCGACATTGAGAGCTTGAGGGATGGCGATGAGGAGGATCACCAAGAGGAAAGAAGAACGGACATTGATCTCAGTCGCGTCACAGAAGAGGAAGACGATGAAGAAGAGATGGGGCTCACCAGTTTCGAGACTGACGAGGTCGTGGCCGTGATGACGGGAGACATATCCACGGATTCGGCAGACGATGATCCTCCTCTCGTCCCTGTTGTTGTGGAGGACGACCCTCCGTCTTCTCCGGATCCCGACACATCGGGACGACCTGCCGTTAGACCTGCACTCAAGAACTACAACTACACAACACCCTTGAGCACACCAGTCACCAAGACCACGATGCATCCACGAAGTGTCAGTTTCTCAGACGGAAAGCGGGACGGCCAGATACGAGGGTTGGGTCGAAATGCCAGTCCCAGTGAGAGCACTGTTTCAGGGTCTGATATGCTCGGGTCGAGCTTCCAGTCGAGTCTAAGTCCTGGCATGAGCACCCGGACTAAGAGGATCGCAGATCTGATGGAAGCTGCACTCCAGAGTCCCCGTTCGACTTCGTGGGTGAGAACCAAGGGTGAGGGAACGTTAAGTTTCAGAGCCCCGGCTACCCTAAAACCCGCCACCTCCGTTAACGCAACCTTCCTCACCGAGTGCTCATTTGGAGTTGCTCATGACCAGCTTGTGCAGGTATTGACGGACGTTGAGCCGTGGCATCCCCATTGGGAGATCATCCGGGGCATTGATCTCAAAGAGCGGGGGCTGGAGAGTGTTGCCCGTCTAGGCGAACTGATGCCCAGTCTTTCCGTCTGCTCACTGAATGGTAACGTGTTAACATACTTGAGTGGTGTGCCCAAGGGAGTACGGACGCTGGGAGTTGCGGGCAACCGGCTAACAAGTTTAACCAGTTTTGGACATCTGGGGGCACTGGAGAGTTTGGATGTGTGTGGGAACGAGCTTGATTCTCTCAGACGTAAGGTTCTTTTACCCAACGACGTTTCAAAGATTTTTTCTGATGATTTGTTAGAACTGTCGTGTCTACGGAATCTACGCGAACTCAAGGCAGATGGTAACCGGATAACTTCGCTGGAAGGGCTGGAAAAGTTGCAGCTTATCAAACTGAGTCTAGTGGGTAACTGTCTTCGCGGTGTCGTGGACATCGGACACTGGGCCAAGCTGGAAGTGATGAATCTGAGCGGGAACCACATCGAAGCGCTGCAGCGAGTCGAGAGGCTCACCCAGCTGGTGGTACTCCAGGTCGAGGACAACCGACTTTCAGAGCTTGACATTGGGAGACTTTCTAAATTGAGGATCCTTCGCGCAAGCGGGAACCGGATAAAGAAGGCAGAGGTCGGAGGGTTGACTGCACTGCGAACCTTGTATCTCGATGGCAACTGTCTGAAGACGGTGGGAGGACTCGATCGACTTTGTCGTCTAGAGAAGCTCAGCGTTCGGAATCAAAACGCGGTGTATGCGCTGGCGACGCGGGATGTCCGGGACGTGAAGCGGCTGTACGTCAGCGGAAACAAGGTGCCCAAGTCGTTGTTTGCCGACGAGGCGTGTTACAACTTGAATTACCTTGAAATTGCTGGCTGCGCGATGCGGGAGCTGCCGACGACGTTCGCACAAATGGTCCCCAATGTGCGAATTATCAACCTCAATTACAACCAGCTGAAGAGCATCGAACCGTTACGAGGTCTACGACGCGTCAAGCGACTGTCGGTCGTTGGATGCCGTCTAGAAACTACACGGGGAATCGTACGCACGCTACGGGGGATGGAGGAACTGGAGGTTGTAGACTGCCGGATGAACCCGTGTACGCTGGGGTGGTATGCGCCACTGCTCAAGAACACAGCAGAGGGGTGGGCGGAGCTAGACGCTGGATTCAGACGGGGAATGCCTGATTCGGCATACGTCGGGCGACTTGCATACCGGGGATTGGTGATGGCGGGATGTGTGGGGGTACGGGTCGTGGACGGGGTGGCTGTGTCGGCGAAGGAGCGGGCAAAAGCGTCGGGAGTGCTTCGGTCGCTGGGCAAACCGGTTTGAGATCTACGATGGATCTGAAGACGATCTGGTTCGGGTTTGTTGAGGGCCTGATTTAGCAGTATTATGAAATTGGCCCGATTCGGTTCGCAGTACCTGAATGATTTAATTTAACTGGATTTGGCCGCGGAATTGGAGTATTAATTGGGACAGGAGGGACTCTGAGATGGACGCTGGCCTACGCTCGTTTTGTTTACTGTTCGGATTGATCGTCGTATAACAAGTACGACGTCGGATGCTGCCTGTTCAAGACCCCATCCACATTGACTATCAGTGAGTCTAATATGTCCTCCTCATTGTCCTCCTCATCGTTGCTCACGTCGTCCAGCTCCATGGCAGACCTTTCCAACAACGACGAACAGAAACCCAACCTCGACGACGACCGCGTCCAGCTCCCCAGTATCTTCACTGGCTTCAGCGATGATGCCCGTGAGCTCCGTCGCTCATCGCTTCCGACACTCCACTCAGAGAGTAGGCGGCACGCGCCCTATCCACGGCCGTCGTACACGTCGAGTAACCTCGCTTCCTACACTTTCCCCCCAACGAGCGAAGAGACCGCGACGACCTATGCTGCCGACAGTGGCTATGGTGGCAATGGCCTCTCACCATTCTCTCCAGAGAGTGACTGGAACAGTAACTCGCCTGGTATCGTTCGTCCTTCGTCGACGCCTGGTACCGCGACGACGCCCCAGCTCAAATACGACGACTCTATGCGTCACCAGTCGTACCCGACACCCATGCTGCGTATATCAGGCCAGCAGCGCTCGTACCCTTCTCATTCTCTCCCACCGACCCTCCCGACATTACCTCCCGCCGACTCGCCCTACCCGTCAGTGGGCCCAGATGGCGCTCCACCGGTTGAGCGACCCCAACGAAAACGCGGCAAGTTGCCGAAGGAAACGACCGATTTCCTCAAAGCTTGGCTCCACCGTCACTCGGACCATCCATATCCGAGTGAGGAGGAGAAGAAGCAGCTCTGCCATGCGACGGGCCTGTCGATGAGTCAGGTCTCCAACTGGATGATCAATGCCCGTCGTCGCATTCTCGCGCCGGCTCGACCTTCGTCGGGTCCGACCACCACCGCCCCCTTCCCGCCTTCCATGGGTGCCCGTCGCGCCTCTCTTCCTGCGAGCGCCGATTCCCTGCAACTATATCACCCTATGTCCCTCCAGTCGGTTCCTTTCTACCGTCAACATTCTCTCTCTCACCCTTCCCAACATTCTCACTCTCATTCGCCTGGCCCCCTGCATCACTCGCCTTCACTTTCCCTTTCGGCCGCCCAAAATGGCATGTATTATCCAGCCAACCCTCTCTCAGCCCCAGCCACCATGTCCTCTTCGAATCCTTTTACGGGGGGAGGTCATCATCAGGGCGTGTATTCTAATGCTGGCACATATAACAGGGACTATTTCCCGGATCCTCAATGAATATACCACCGTATTATATTACCGTAGATCGTGTCTCTCTGTTTTGTCTTGCTGTTATTTAAACATCAGTTGTATACCGAGTATATACTTTATTCCAAGTTTAACCTTATAATTACCTGTGGACACTTGTCACTACTACAAAATTGTAAGTACTACAGTACTGTCGAATCCACCACATCGAGTGTAGCGAAAAAGCCCAACTTGGCGACGGATGGCTCCTTTATCCGGCTTATCTTAGGGGATTAGGAGCTGTAAAGAATCGTTGAAATCGTCATTGTTCCTGGTCGGAAGGAACTTTGCTATCCCAAGTCCTAGAGCTCTCTTTCTCTATCCTGCGCCACATATCTGGCCAGACATCTTGAGAAAGAAGCAGACGGAGTGCAACCAGGAACGTTAGAGGGCGCCGCGCACGAAGCCCAAAGCAATGAATTCAAACCAGCAGGCAAAACATTTTCTCGAGTTCCTATGTCTTTTGACGGAAACTGCCATTCACACCCGGTTGAATTTTCATTTAGGACGGCCTAGACTGCGCTGGGACGCGAACACTGGCAATAGGTGGGTGCATCGATTCTACGGTGAATTGGAAATGATAAAGGGCAAGGGGAAGAATTTGTAAAAGGCCCGACCCGACGTCGAGGCGGGGTTGTGGTTCTCTTTGATCGGTGAACTCGAATAATGCGGGAGCCCGACGAGGAATTAAACAGGAGTTATCATTGGCTTCTTAATTGCAGTAGATGTATTTAAAGATTTTCTACTTTTTTTTTTCACCAGCTCGAAAAGAAACAATGAAAAAACACGAAACAAAGCAACTGCCTCGAGGCGTCCCTCAATGACACCGGTTATGTTTTTTAAGTTTAGCTTTTAGACAGTAATGGAGGGTCACGGACACCCGGCCCGGCTCCCGAACCTTTCGGTCTCCGGCCCGCTAGGTGACTTTCGGAAAAAATTTCAGTGCCATGGCTACGCGTCCTTACTTCTCCTTCCCCTTCCTTTCCTCCTACCCTTACACGCATTCCTTCCCTGTACTGCGGCCAAAGCGCCACTGCGTATGACGACACCAACGATTCGATCCCACTCTAACTGATAAATGGATTGATTGATTAGCGGTCAAGTCGAGAGAAGGAAGAAGAATACCTTTCATGGGTTTCTTTAATATCCGGACGCGGCGTTCGAAGTTGCCGCTGTGTGTGCTGGCTGGTGAAAACAAGGTGGTTCAAAGTCCGATTCCGGCTTGCAGATCTTCCTGATCCTATAACGTATGCGCGTTCTCGTACGGGACGATCTTCCCAGTTTCACGGAGAGAACCAAGGGCTGCTTGCGAGGGATGCGCACACCGGGGTGCAGATCATGAGCCTCGTTTCTACTCTTTTGTGGCACCGATATCGATTCTATTCTTCACGCCTGATTCTTTGCCTTCTACTTCCTACTTGCATCGTCGCGGCTCCGGGTGTCCCTCTGAGTGGAAGAGCGCAGTTGGGTCTTACAGGTCCACGGTACTCGTTGGGCTTGGCATTTTGTAAGGTAAGCCATCATGTCAACCTCTTTTCTTCTTTCCCTCTGAAAATCCCGTCCTATAGCCGTACCAATATGTGTTTTAATATCGCTGTATTGACGCACTGGCAGGGTCCGCCTGCAGAAGAAGCAGAGCGAGCCTTGAAAGAACTCGGCTGCCAATTGTATGTATTGCACAGTCTATAATTGAAGAAGATTGCCTCAACTTTCTACTTGCCTAGGTCGGATAATATTGATTTCCATCAGCGGCTTCATCGTAGAATGCAGGCTCAGAAGTCAGAAGCATTGCTTGTATCCCTCATTAGACTAAGCAGAATCCGGCTCCCGGACAGCGCGCAGAATTAGAGACGAGTATTGTGGCGGGTCCCTCTTAATGGACGTTGTATTGACGCATCTGGCAGGGGAGACCGATGAAACTCGCAACGCCTGCGCAAATCCCGAATTTTGGGGGTTTGCACGAGTCGGCCAGTGCCGACTCCCAGTCTGTCTTTGCTGAAATAGTGCGTATATGATTATAATTTATTGTCAATGACCCTGTATCGACGCGCACAAGTAGTTCTGCGGTCGATCCGCCCCTCCAACGTCCGGCTGCCGTACCAACGAATTATGTATTGTGGCGATTATCACTTGTTAATGAGCTTTTTTTCTGACATTTTATGTCCGCAGACTTCGCTCTTACCCGCGCGAACTTGTGCTGAGTCTTTCCATACGTAGTTGAGGTTATATTGATCTTCTGTGGTGAGTTGATTCGATTGTGTTCGTTCAATGCGGGTGTACGGCCTACGAGAGCGTATCATTGGATAATTGGTTCCAAACTGACGCGGGAACTGGGCTCGAAAGCCATTTGCAAGTCATTCTAGGCCTCGTGAGTCCTGAGTATGTAGTTCCTTCGCAAATTCGCTGATTTCGCATATGCTTGCTCATATAAGGATGTATCGTTCACACCGAGTACCCTGAACTTTGAGAGTTATTTATGAGGTGTGAACGCGGTCCTGCAGGCCGTGGTAGGTATCCTAAGACCTGCGAAGACCTGCACTACGCACAACGAAAGTACTATGAGCGCCACCGGCCGTTCCTTACCGGGACATCCCCAATCTCGGCCCAGCCTTCCTATTCTCCCCCGCTTGAAGGCGATACAAGGCCCCATTTACCGCCACCGATACCATTGTCTAGGCTCGAAGATTAGTTTATGGGGAAACGCTCTCTCGAGCATACTGAATCTGGTTCGCACTTTCCCAAACCACATTGCACCGATACTTGGTTTTTCCCTTCATCAAGGATGACCTTCTACTTCTTCGCTCTGGATTGTTTCACCTAGCCTCATTGGAGAAGAAGTTACTCTGATTGGGTAAATGCTTGTCGGGACCTCTGAGATGAAAGCAAGTTTGGATAGATTCTCCCCGCCGTCAGTAGGGCAGCGTATGCGTTGTTGGTCTTTTTACAGCCAGCAGAGGGTTTATACTAGACCGTGGAGTACAAGGCTAGCTCTAAGGCACCTCTCGTTACCTGCTCGTTACCTGCAGGTCCCTTGATTCGACCACGATCATCGACCGCTTTCTTACGGACACACTATTTTCCACTGGCAAGGATGCGACAATAGTTTCCCAGGCTCTCGGTACTCATCTCGGGTCATTAAGCGCAGAAAGCACCCATACTGCTTCAAAAAGGGTACCGAGACTACTGTGTATTTCCAGGGAGAAATCGACTAAGATGATTCCCACTTTCCCATGACGTGCGGTCTTCAGTTCTCGAAGGAATGTGCAATCCAAACGAGGGGACGGGATTTTTATGTGGGTGCGTGTGTGCTCATGCGATTACCCTGACCCTGAGAGACAGAGAGGCCTAGCCTAGTCAATCCATCCTATAGAGGTAGACATTAAGTTTCATCTCAACTCCTCGGTTACATAACATCGTAATCAATAGTCTGCAAACAATCATTTCAATCGTACGCGCAAGGACCTCAGCTGTTGGTAATGTCTCGTGATTCATTTTGTGTATACAAATCGTTCAAATGGGCGGCCAAGATTGCACCCCGGTCCAGCGTGTTGCTGATGGTCGAGAGGTCCAAGCTTCACTGCATAGCATGGACAGTTTATGACAACACTCTATCATATTGTTATCACTGAGGTTATCCTCTGCCAAGGAATGGCCGCAGAGATATACACGGCTCCCTGCGGGGGTACCTGTACCTTGTTTCCCGACGACATCATCTCCCCTATATAGCTTCCGCCCACTGTAATAACATGCCTCAGAGCGAATAGTAATACGTGGGGCCGTGCGCCTCCCTGCAGCGATTCCTGCCCCTTGATTCAAGGTTCCGGCATCGTAGTAAGCTGTGAAATATTTCCTATTGGATCATCGCGCTAAGGATAGCCAATTCAATATAACCCGAATTCTAGACCATGTTTTTGACTTGAGGAATTGTGTTGTATGATCGACGCAAAAGATCAACGAGTTCTCGTCACTGTGACCGGGCGCCTTATCTTTGAAGGAGCTACCACATATATGGAGATGACGTCCACACGCTCCTTTCACGAAGGCAGCTTCTTGCTCCGGTGACATGAAGCGACACCGCTTACTCGATGCAAACAAGTACTGTACCGCGGATCACCACCGTGCTGCCCCAGGTTCTTCTGAGACGGAAGCTATTAATATTGGAGGGTCGGAGTAACCTTGATTTATGCTAGATTAAAACAAAGAAATTACCGTGCACCTAAATCACTATCGGATGAAGGGGTCGACTGTGGACAAATGTAAAGGCGGGGCCATTTAGGGAGAGGACGAATGGACGTACTGCAAATTTTCAACGACTTATCACGAGAAAAAAACAATCAGCGACGGCGACTGTGCGCAGGCCGTACTTGCTACTCAAGGGAAATCCCGATGCTTGGCTGCCGCAATGATATCCCGCACCCAAAGGTAATTCAAGAACACGTCTGATATAGATACGTGTTTCTTATTGGAAGAATGCTACTGTAAGCTTTATCCTGTCTCTTATATGGATGCCGTCCCAGCAAAAGATCCAGGCAGCGTCGGTCCGGACCCACCGGATCAATCAATTTGGTTTCCGATAAGTACTCATCTTGTACTCATAATCGAGTTGCTGTTCCGGTCCTCAACATACAACGGGACTCCTACGGGCGTAAATGGACGGCCATTATGCCTACTCTGGTCTATGGCGGACAAAAGGGTCCTTGATATTACTGCTGATTGCTAATTGTAATGCCCCGGTCTTTCGCTTTCGCTGGCTCCAACTCGAACCGTGCCTCGCTGAGCTCCTGTGCTTAATCTGCTATCAAGGTACATCCTGCTTTGGTCATAATGGTGGCGGTGGTGCTCAGCTGCTACCATTCCTTTTTCTCTATTGGCGTAGTGTTATCTTCGATGCTTTGAGGCCAAAAGGATATATGGCGCATCCTGTGGGCGTTTGTGTTTCACATTATTTAAGGCCAGATATCTGATTCTATGCGGCAGCTGATGACACGTTGAACCTGAACTGGGATTAAGCGAGTTCGATCCATTCGTCAATGTTATAGATTGCATGAAAAAGGTAACATAATCTCATTCCCCGGTCCTCCAAGCGCGCTTTACTGCGACATGATCGCTGTTCTTTATCAAGGGGTGTATACAAATGTCATCATTCCCGCCCTTCCCATGACAAGAATACCCCCCAATCTTGATTTCGATTTTCATCAGGTGGTCCACTCGACGTTACGTTTGGCTTCTTGCGTCAAATCGCCAGGTTAACAGTCCGGCGAGATTTGATCTACGCGAGCTCGAAAAGAACGGGCCTGGGTCCTTTGCCATGTCCCTTCGGGACACTTATATACGAAAGCGATAGCGGCCTGTGAAGGTAAACATAACGCCCACCATGTCGCTCTCCCACCAGAATCAGCGACCCTTTCCGGAATCCGAGTCATCACAATGGTCATCAGGGTATCCCGACGAAGTGCCTTCTTTCACGCAGGATCCCTATATCCTTCCCTCCCTCACACATAGCGCACCGACATTTTCACACTCGAAATACCTACTCCCCCCTCCCGGCCAACTCCTTCCATCCCCCGACCAACTTCTTGCCTCTTCCGAAATCCATATGCCCACATCGCAGCTCAACCAGCGAAAGATACGCGGTAAACTGCCCAAGGCTACAACCGACTATCTCAAAGCATGGCTGCATGCCCACTGCGATCACCCGTATCCTAACGAGGCCGAGAAGAAACAGCTTTGTCTCGCAACAGGGCTCTCCATGAGCCAGGTATCCAATTGGATGATCAATGTACATATGTAGTTCACCTTGGACTGCGGCGTTCATCATTGACACATTTATCAGGCTCGTCGACGCATCTTGGCACCGGCGCGGCGCTCTTCTGTCCCTGACCTTTATTCACCAACAGCACCGTTCCCCCCGGCGCCATTTGGTAATTCCCAAAGCCCCGTAGGAGGTGTGGGGTATATGGACGGGAACTCAATGACTTTGCCTCCGATCAATCCTTTTTCACAGTCCTCACAACAAGATCAGCGTCGTATGCATCCCGTGTATTCGAACCAGAGCAATGTGGGACCGTATTTTAATCTGTACAATGGTTCATCAGGCTATAGCAGACAATGACGCATGTATTTTCACGATTACTCTGTTCTGGCTATGTGAGTGCAAGGTATAAGTGCGGAGTGGTTGTAGGTGACTCTAGTGTATTGCTGGCTCGAAAAAATGAATGGTTCAACGTTTATGAGCTTATAATTCCGATTTGATCCATCCGGATTGCGAAGAGGGGACAATCGAACCCACGACAACTTCTTTGATACGTACTTCTTCTCTTTGCTGTATTGGATTGTTGTGTGTTAAATTTGCTTCTGGTTCACTGTGTATACATAGGACAATAGTTCAAAAATATGCCCTTACTTCATCGATCGTGATCTTGAGACCGTGATCGACGATCGTTAACAGTAACGCAGCGCTATCATGGCGCAATGACCCGACGGAGGTCGCATTTTTTATTTAGAATTACAATGCTGCGTGGCGACGAAACGAACGGCGCAATAGTCCAAGTACTCCACTAACGACGCGTGGCTCCGAGTTTTAAACTCAGTATACCCAGTTGGAGCAGGTGTCGAGAAGAATTCTGAGTGCGTAAAGATTAATCCTGTGGCCGCGGAGCCACAGACTCCTACCGGTACCGAGCAGAACGAAAGGCATAATATTGACAAAGTTTGTGGAAGATAGAAGGTCGGACTAGCTTAGTTCTCTATTTCTCCCGCGGCGACGGGAAGGAATGGCCCGATACTGTAGGTTTGTAATGGGTAGAGTATCTAGGAAAAGGAAAGCACGAAGACAAATCTTTGGAGGTAAAGATAAATCTTCGCAAATTCGCATGTCCAGCCGCCTCCTAAGCCGCCCAAGACAGCAAAATTAAATACCACCGCGACCGAATTCCAGCGAGTCATCCGTGTCGGTCGGCGGTGCCTGATTACTGATTGCATAGGAGGTGGCGCCGTGCATGCATGTGAGTGCCTCTTTCGGCCTTTCCGAAAATTTGTTGATCTCGAGGTGGAGAGCTGATCCGGGTTTAATGAACTGATGCATCGTAATTAGTGCAGAAGAACTCGTTTGAAGACGGAGAATAGAAGCTAATGACCAGATTCTGAGCCGCGAATTGTTGTTCTCAAGACCGCGATACCGGGATACCAAAGTGATAGCTAGTATGTACGAAGATTATCTTTGATCCTGAAATAGATGACACAATCAGCTAAACTTTGACATATTACGTTGATCGTGGAGATGCGAATTTCTGGATCCTGATGGTACATATTCATTTTCGACATCAAAATTCCACAGAAAAACCGGAGGTCAATGACAGAATCTGCCAGCGTATTTCCAGTACGGAAACATCATCAAGAGGAAAATTAAAATAAAACACCGAACAAGTGCTCGAATCTCAGCGAAGCAATAGCCTTCTAACTTACTGAGCTAAAAGCCCAATACTGAAACGCAGACGCGGCGTCTCGAGATGGGCGTTCTACTCTGGAGCCTTGGGTCCGATTCCGCGGTATGAATTCTCGGCAAATATATATGTCCATATCTTGCGGTAGGCACTCGAGTCGCCGCATATCAAGATTCGAAGCTTCAAAAAAATCTTCTTGGAGCTTAGCCTGGTTCCGGTGTGAATGAATCGTCGACATCAAGGAATGTTCGAGGACGTGAACCAGCTCGCAACGCACCTACCTAATAAAGGAATTGACGCTCACCAAAAATTAAGCTTCAAGCCGCCGGCAAGCAATATTTGCTTTCACAGCGGGATGTTTGGCATCGCCGCCTCAGTGAGAACTGTTTTCTGATTTCTTGCTGAAGTAGACATCCAACCATCCTTCCGTTCTATCAAGATGTGTTACACGGCAGCATTCCAACTTATCAACGAATGAACTTTCAGTTGACCCAAACGGGCTTAATGAGATAAATTAAATAAATACACGCCTTTACGACCCATGCGCCTCCCGCCCTTCTGAGTCAAACAAGGTGCATTTGATTGCTCCCCCTTCCGAATTCCTCGCACACAGAACCTCTGTTCAGCTCCATTACCTGCTTGAATGAGGTCAGCGGCGTTTATCTTGGTACGAAACGGTTTGCGTACCTTCTCTTCGAGCCTACTGATGGATTTAGTCACACGATATTACTCGTACCAAGTCATCGACGGTGCTGATCATCACTGGGTAACTTCCCGTGGCGAGCCCGGGTCTAGGTTGAGCTGATATCGATCTCCCGACCTCTCCAGCCTCATGAACCGGCCGTTAATCCCAGCTTCGAGTGGAGTTTTCAAAACTATAAACAGCTCATCGATACTGAGCCAGCGGTTATATCCTGGACGATTTCGACGATAAGTGTGATCAACATGGATTTTCCGTTTTGGCAAGGCCTACGGTGAATTCCTGGCAGGATCAATGAAGAATGACATATTACGTCGGATGAAAGGGTCGCTTGTGACTTCAGGCTAGATCAGAGAAAGGACCGGCTCGGAATCAGTGAGGCGGTAGGACGGTCCTTATTCCAATATCACGATGATATTCACCGGTGTCGTGCGAGGCTCGTCCTTGGAAAAATACAGGAACCGTACATCATAGCCCAAGGGTCAAGATGACGAAATACAGCTACGCCCAGTGTACTGCGTCAATCCCCATCAGAATACAGGGCCAATTTTCCGAGCTCGGTGACCGAAATCATCGTGAAAGGAGCTAAGGTAGAATCACAGAGGCGGTGCTTCAATGTATTCAGCATGGAATGCTGTTGGTTTGATTGCAGGAATGGTTCGAGGTTGAGTTTGAATTCCCGGCGGGTAAACACGGCCGACATAACGAGAATTCGGTGGCGGTGGAGATGGTCAGAAACTGCAATCTGCGAGCATTGAATCTCACGGGTGGGGACGAACAACCGACGCTAGTCTCCTGAAGAACCATGCATGCATCCGGGGTAAAGTACAGCCAAGAGAACCAGAGAACATGATAAAACAATCAGCTCCTGAAGATGCGGCCCGTCTCTTTTGATCTGCAAGAGCCAACAAAATAGTTTTGTCGATGCGGAGGGATCACGAATATGGCTAGTACTGGACAGTAAGCATGGAATATTCCGTTCACGTTTAGGGAAGAATCGATAGAAGCCTCCACATCAGTTGCTTCGGTCCGACCCAATACATCTCGTCCGGGTGAAGGACTTTGTCGACCGTTGTAAAAGGAGCCGCAAACAAGGTCGTGGTCAAGAGATGACGGGAACTACCGATACCCAAAAATGGCGGTTAGGACCTTACAATGATCAACGGGTCCCTCATCCGTGGAAAATCTGCATCTTCAAGTGCCTACCGGTGTGTTCATCCTGACCTGGAATCTTTCATTAGCTTCTACGCAAATTCCGAAGCTAGGACTTCAATAGAAAACTAATGATCCCGCCCCTCAACGTTATCATTAATATTAATTCCCGGGGGCATTGGGCGTCATGCATGACGAGGACCAGCTCGGAGAACGAAGAAGCTGGGTCGACTCGGTCGATATCATCAATGTCCCTCAGTTCAAACCTATGCGCACGCGGGAGAAACTTCTGGGCAATCTGACCATCCATCTTCTAATATTCTATTATATATGCTAGGTTTACACATGCAATTACACAAATGAAATGATCGACAAAGCCGGCCATTCGTGAATAGAAATAAATAATGTATATGATGACGATAAACGACCGGATGCGCATCGTGCTATTGTGCGGTTTGTGCGATAGCAACATTTACTTTCACGTCACTCCGAGAGACGGGATGTACAAAGAGGGGCAACTGGTTCCCCAACTGCGGCTCAGATTTCACGAAAGGGCGTGTTACCACGCTATACATAAGATGAGCACACGTTCTTAGTTCATGGAACAGACCGACTCACTTGACCCTCTTCTCGATAACCATGGCCGGGTCAATTGAGAACTCCAAGTCCTTTAGAAGCACATACAAGAAAATTTTGATCCTGAAATCGGTCGTCAATCAAAATTTTGTGAAGGGACAGGAGGGTGTTTGAATTGAGTTGAGCTTTCCACCAATCAAAGCACATTCCGCCGGAACTTGAATAGACGAAGACTCACTCGAGTAGAGCAAACTTGTATCCAATACACGAACGATTCCCGTCTATGGGATTTCCGTTAAGGAAAGTCATGATGTTTGAATACAATCCCGGGATTGAATTGGCCCGCAATGTTGTACGAGCCGCCCATCGTTCTGGTCTTGTCACGAGTGAATCAATCTCTACACATGCGCTCGGATCTAGAAGCTCGCCTTACCTGAAATCCTTGGAATCCTCTCCCCAGAGCCGTTCGCTATCATTGATTGCCTGGATCGGTATAGTTATGATATCCCATTTCTTAACTTTGATTGTATATCTCCGAACGCCATCCTTGTCGAGGTATCCCCCTGGGGCTGTGGAAGTCGAACTGGAGGATGTATGAGGAAGTATGGGATTAGATGGATAACGCCAGGCTAACCTGCAATCAATAGGAATCTCATCGTCATCCCGCATGCAAACCCTCATCGTGTTCGTTACGGGCGAATGGAGGCGCAGAGTTTCTCTGACAACCCAGTCGAGATACTGGCATCTCATGATTTCATCTGTTAGTCGTTCCCGGTCACCTTCCAGGGCATCCAATTGCCTCAACTCCTTCCGGAGGACCGCTTGCGCATCTGGATTGGTAACCAATGCATACAAGCACCATGTGAGGGCACTAGCAGTTGTTTCATGGCCTGCTGCAAGAAAAGTAGATATTTGAGATAATATCTCGGGCAGCGACATTTGTTCAGACGATGAAGCACTTAAATTGGAGCGTACTAGAATGTAGACCATATAAGTGAGAGGCGGAAAGCTCGATGAATCCATGACGTACTTAGAACACTCAAAATATCGCGGCCTAAAATAGTTTTGTTCCCATCTAATAACATGGTTTTCTTCTCCCTCATTTCATTGGTGACCGCCTGCCTGCGTTCCTGAATGAGTTCCAGACCTATTCTTCGCATCGTAGCATGCGCATCAGCCATGGTAGCATTGTGAGGACGCTATAAGAACAATTACTGGATTAGTAGCATATATCGGGTCGCGACTTACGAATCGTCGTAGGATAGGGAACCAGACTTGCAAAATAGTAACCAGCCTGAACTTGCGTGCGGTAGAGAATATGACACTAAAAGCGTGAGCTAGTTCGTTTGTGTTATCGAAGGAGGAGAGTGAATCGAAGTGGTATCCGAATCCTGGAGAAGACAATTCATATGCGTTCTGATTCCGACTCGCCGGAGAGAAACATACCAGCCAAGCCAATGACATCTAACGTAGCACGAGCCAAATAAGAGAGTGCGTCTACGCGGACAGTTCCTGATGGTTGGAGCCATATGTCGCGAAGCTGATCGTTGCATTAGACTACAATGATGCGCAGTACGTGAGCTAGCGACCAACCTGCTCAGCCTTGTCCCAGAATATCGGTGTCAAAGACTTAATATGGGATAGCGAGAATGCGGGCGACTATATGTGCATGAGTGAATGCGACCGATGAACGTGGAAAGAAGTACCAGAATTTTACGCTACAGTAGGGGGACCGTGAGTAGCTGGAAACAAGAGAATGAATAAATCACACACTTGTCTCCTGTGAACCTCGCCCTCCGACGTAACAAGTCCTTCGTCTCCTGCTCCCATTGCGGCTAGAGTATCACGAACGAAATCCGGCTTTGGGTAGTCGTACGCATGTCCTAGAATGTACGAAAGTGCGACTGGATCCGTAGTCATTAGCCTGCTGCCACTCAGGAATCCTTTGTACGCGTAATTGGGCCCGTACTTGGCCTCCCATTGCGACAAAAGATCAGAATTTGCCATGTCATGCATTTGCTCAAGATTTCCTGTCAAGAACGACTGCGACGGCGGCCCGGGGAGACGAAGAAGAGGCGACCGACATTGCCGGACCAGGAGACGAATGAAATTTGAGCAAAGATAGAGGAGAAGGAGAAGGAAAAAGAGGAGGAGGAACATTGTAAAAGGAGGCCATGGTAGAGATGTGATCGCGTTTATATGCTTGTCTGTTGGCGAACAACAGGACGGTATACCCGACAACCCCGATACGGGTCCCCTCTGTCACGTGGAATTTCCCCGAGAACACCGCAACGCCCGCTAAAGATAGTTCAAGATCGGCCAACCTCGACACTATTTCTTCATCAAGGTGTACAGAAATATAATACATTGTACACCTCAGTCGCCGTTGAAAAGGAAGTCATACCGTGTAACTGAACCTAATTTCGACCCAGTCCTGAATACAAAAGTCACTTGAAGAGTATCAAATTAGTATCATGTTCAACTGACGCTTCTTCCAGGTCCCTCATTCCCATTAGATCGAAAAACGTGTAGCGGTCCCCTACCCTTCAGGAAATCCGAGCCAGAAGTCCTAGATCAGTGGCCGCGGCAGTTTGATTCAGCCTATACCCTGCGTGTCGAGGCCCGCCCTCCCTGATCCAACGACTCGGATATCAGCTCGGTGAGAATCTTTAGGAATGCTTAACCTGCTAGTCGTCCTCCTTGATAGGAAATCCAATGCACGATAGTAAATTTGAGATCAGATTAACGTTCGATGGGGCCACAATCACGGCAGCACGCGCACGAACTCCATGATGCCCTCGCATTGATTATCAGACATTCGACCGCCGTGATAACCCGTTCATAATGTTCAGCCATCTCCTACGCCACGGATTCAAACATGGTTCTCGGATGACAACGAGCGGCGTCGTTTCACGATCCACCCTTCAGCTGCTTGCACTCTGTTTATACCGGGCAATCGCCCTAGTATCGTATTACATCACGGCGAAATTTATCGCCGAGTATTCACAGAACTACCTCCATTGTTGCTGTCTTCATTAGGCAGGAGAAAAAAGCTACAGGAATGCTGGACCTATAGACCTTGGGAGAAAAGCAGAGAATAACCCTGAGATCTGGAGATGATTCAGCAATCCTTCCAAACTTATATGTTCTAAACTTGAAGGCGCTCACAGCCTGGTATCATTTAGAGATTCTTGTGAGAGACCGGATCTTCAGGCGGTCCTACATGCGTCACAGGTACCCAGTCCTTCCCGGAACAACACCAAACGCCGGACCGTCCTTTCCGAACATCTTCCTCAAGTCATCCACCAACTCCTGTGGCTTCTCATGGGCGGCAAAGTGTCCCCCGCTAGTGTGCTCAGACTCGAACACTAGATTCCCTTCGGTCAGAGACCAGCTGTGAAGATTAGCTATGAGAATAGGCTCCTCGCCCTGGCGGCGAGACACTCACAGTCGGGGATAACAACGGACCTCTTTGGGGAAATACGAGAGACCAAGGGGAATAGTAGGTTCCTTCGTTAGCACACGATCTTCGGACTGAGTATATTCATAGTAAAGTCTAATAGACGCAGTCGGACCTTCCCTAGAAAACCAATAGATGGATACCCAGGTCAACACTGTAACGGAAACGTGAGGCTCAGCTAGCGGGACATGAAGGAAAATCACTCGCCTTCATCGTCATCCCAAGGGTATGAATCGCTCCAGTTAACTAACTTTTCGTAAATCCAGCTGAGAAGCCCAACGGGGGAATCGGCGAGTGAATAGCCTATCGTCTGAGGCTGAGTCGAGTGTTGGGTATGGTATCCTCTGCCTTGGTTTTCAAACCATTTGGTTCGTTGCAATCCTAGCTTTTCAGTTTCCGTATAGGGCGTAAGCATGTGTCGGAGATATAAAAGAGGTTGGTAGATAGTTGGAGGCCTTACTCTTGAATGCAAAATCAGAATGTAACCTGAGATATCACAATGACTACTTACCTCGGCATATTTACGTGCCATGCTTGACTATGTGCTCCACCATAAACACTAGAGAGTTTTCGTGTAATCTGGAGACAGTCTAAAGGTAAGATTCGGTTAAGGAAAGGAACGAACGCATACGCACAATGGCACCCCAATCCCCACCTTGTGTGACTTTATAGGCCGTCAGTAAAAGTGCTATACGTGATGGTTTGATAAATACCGTATTTATCGTAACCAAGAGATACCATTAGCTTGTTTCCAACCTATAGTCGATGGTCAGACCTAACAACAGCGCGAGGACATCATATTTACCTCTGCGTGTTGTCCTGTCTTGAAGCCCTGTTTTCTGGTCGCTTGAGAAAAGCCGTATCCGGGTAAACTGAGCGCGACGACATGGAAACTAGGATAGTGCGGCGATGACGCTGTTAACAGTGGAAGTATTTTTCGTACTTCAATGAAGCTCCCTGGCCCTACAGATAATGTTATTAGTCGTGTTCTGTGCATTGGACTGGAAGACGCACATCCGTGCATGAAGAACAACGGTATTGCGTCGACGACTGGGCTCTTCTGATGGACATAGTGTATGTTCAGCGCGCCATGACCTTGGACCTGGATATCCCGAGTGAACTGGGGTAATTCCTCGTTCAGAATAGCTTCCTGGGCCCTCCAGTCGAAGCCGTCCTTCCACCTGGCTACTAGTCGTTTGATGTCACCGAGCGGCACGCCATACTTCCACCCTGAATCCTCGAGTTCGTCGGGCAACGTGGTGAGTTCGAGCTTCTTGCGAAGCAACTCGAGTTTTTCGTCCGGGATAGAGATACTGAATGGAGTTTCTGTCATCACGAGTAGTGTGGTTGAATGGAGTAACGTGGTGGTACAGAGCATCCGGACGCGATAGCTGCTGATGTTGCTGATAAATATAGCATTATGACTCGAATTTTGAATAGGTCATCAAGGTTGCGGGAAAGTGAAGTGTCCGCACATATGCTGCTGCTTGACCGGCGAACAAGGTCACGGTACCATTTTTCGGCCAATCGTAGCATCCTTCCATCTTTCCACGTACATATCAACACCCCGCGATTATCTTTTCTTCTCAGCATTCACTGGGCTCGTCCATGATGTCAGATTTAGGGGAAGGTCTACAGCTAAGCTGAAAGGCATGAAGGTGCGTAGCTTTGTCTAGTTGATATTGAAGCGATATCCACAAGCAAAAAGGGAATTACATTACCTTTCGCAATACCGGATTTTCCAAATCATGAAACTGCCTAGCGCCGCCTATCATCTGCTCTCATCTATCTAGAAGAGCACCTCACATGCTCACCGCAACACCATGCGTCTCCATCGCCTCTATCGTAGCAAAAGAGGATGCTACTTGCTCCGATAAAAGTCCCTTCTTTCCCGCTGAGAGCGTGAATTTGAAGAGCCCTCAGATAGCGGAGTGGTCATGAGTGCGTTCTTATGCATAGAGTGTGTAGAACAAGTTCCCAGTATTGGAAGCGCAGACCGCACAATCAGGTACTGTACCAGTAATTTTAGATTGTTGGTCCCTTTTTCATTTCTTTAATATCAAGCTTCCACATGCTTCATCGCTGAATCACAGGGAAATACACGGAGGGTCGATTGGGTTGTGCGTATCCTTTCTTGCTGCAAGGTACTATGTGCCTTTCGTGCGGAATAAGTACGTACACGACAGGTATCAGGTGGCAACGTTTTGATCCTTACTCACAGGTTCACGGCTCCGTTATCTCTTATGAGAATGCTTGTTAAACCCCGAATGTCGTTAGAAACCGACTGCATACTCCCCATGTGGGGTCTGTTAACGACGCGGGGCGCACATCATTGCCATCTGTAACAGGCGGTGCAGCTCATTGACAATTGGTCAATACAGGTAAGGATCTCTATCTCAGCATCGTGGTCTATAAATTAATTGGTCAATGCGTGATAGAAGAATCAAGATGCATTGCAATTATAAATAACGCATACGTGGAAACTTTTTCGTATAAAGTCACGTCTTGTGAGGGTACAGCGTCTACCAATGCCTCTCCCAATCTTCTGGGTGGTCCTTCTCGCCTTCTGCACACTGTTACGCGTAAATGGCGCGTTACGTGACGGCCGTATTCATGGAAATGCCATACCCAGGCCGAGTATCCCGGTTGTTACTATCGAGGATCCCGATGAACCGGTTCTAAGTCGTAACGGTACCGTGCTACCGCCTTACAACACGACCTACATTTTCAACCAGCTCATTGACCACACCAATCCATCCCTGGGAACGTTTCAACAACGTTACTGGCATACGTACGAATTTTATGAACCTGGTGAGTTTTTCAGACTCTCAAAGTCATACCCATAACGAGTACGTTCCAGGTGGTCCAATCATTCTGATGACCCCGGGAGAAGCCAATGCAGCACGTAAGTGATTTTAGCCTTCTGTTTTATCAGCGGACTGGACTAAAGACCGATCCTTTCGCAGCATACACAGGTTATCTCACTAATAGGACCATAAATGGACTGATAACACAACAAGAGAATGGCGCAGTCATCATCCTGGAGCACCGATTTTACGGCCTCAGCAATCCCTATCCAGACCTTACTGTCGAAAGCCTGCGATTACATACGCTGCAGCAAGCTATCGATGACCTCGTCTATTTTGCTAAGAATGTCGAGCTACCCATGCCTAACGGCGGGGAACTTGGCCCAGACAAGGCACCCTGGATTCTCACGGGCGGGAGCTATTCCGGTAACTCATCCCGCCTTAGTCCTCCTGCACTTATTGACCGATTTCGGCTCAGGTGCATTGACGAGTTGGACAATTGTCAAGTAGGTCATGGGAGATCCTTGACGACCGCATATTAATTTCAGCAGCGAACCAGGCGTTTTCTGGGCAGGATACTCTTCATCTGGGGTAGTAGAAGCTATCCTGTACGCTTTTTCTCCTCGGCCCTGAACTTCTAGCTGATTTGTTTCAGCGACTACTGGCGATACTTTGAACCGATTCGTCAAAACATGGCAGCCAACTGTTCGGCCGATGTCGGTGCTGTAATTGCTCACATTGACCAGGTCTTTTCTTCTGGCAACCAGTCCGCGATTCAGAAAATCAAGAGCTCCTTTGGGATGGGTGATATGACCCATCTTGACGACGTTGCTGGCGCTCGTTCGTTTAGTCTTTACCTGTTATATTGGTATCAGCTTAGTCCTCGCCCCAGTTCGTAACAATTTGTGGGATTGGCAGTCTTTACAGCCAACGTCCGGTTCGGGCGCGCAATTTTTCGACTTTTGTGATGCCCTGGAAGTCAAAAATGGAGTTTCCGCGTCCGCCAAGGGTTGGGGCTTGGACCATGCTTTAACGGCTTGGGGTTCGTACTTCAAGAATACGTACATATCAGAACGTAAGTGAACCGTGATGACCTACTGCTACGTCGATCCCCTGATCTCTGGTCTAGTTTGCGGGAGTTTGGATGCAGAGTACGCTATATGGTTGATACTGGCCGTAACGATCACTGACTGTAAATTTAGAACATGTCTTGGCTCGTACGACGCTACTCAAGACTACTATACCGACACCAGCATCGATAATGCGGGTCGATCATGGATGTGGATAGTGTATGTTTTTTGTTTCGTTGTTGGCCCTGTAATTTGATATCCTGTACAGGTGCAATGAAGTCGGCTACCTCCAGGTGTGTTTAATCTTGGCTTCAGGGTTACAACCTCATTTTTGGACAGGACGGACCGCCACAAGGGCTCCCAGCAATTGTTACCCGTCTAGTGCAACCGTCTTACGACCTTGTACGCTTCCTTCGCCCCAAATTGTCGAACTAGTCTAAATGTTCAAAAATAGCGACAGTGCTCGTTTATGTTCCCTGAAGCTTTCCCCACGCCGGCTAAGACCATCGACGTAACAAAAACCAATGAGGCATACGAGGGCTGGGATGTGAAGACCAATAGGCTGTTTTTCGCCAACGGCATACGTGGGTAATTCATTTCTACGCTAAAAGGCATTTACCCAGACAAGTTGATCAGGCGACCCTTGGAGAGAAGCGACAGTATCTGCTCAGACAGTAGATGTTCCCAGCACTGCCTCGCAGCCCATTGGGCTGGGCGACGGATTCCATTGTTCTGATCTTTCAACCGCAAATGGTGCGATCGACCCTACTATTGCCGCTGTCCAGAGTCGGGCTTTGGAATCCATGCATACTTGGTTGCAGGAATGGACGCCAGGCCGGCGCCGCAACCGTCAGGGTAGCTCGTCGAAGTTTGCTTCAAGATCTTTGACTGGCCCGAGGGAGAAACCTGTGAATGCTTGGTTCAGAGGGTCGGGTACGATCTGAATGGTAAGAATAGATCAAATTCTGTAGTACTGTTGTACAATCATGGTGCGATCCTGTTTGAATGGTTCGTGTTAACAAGTCTTTGTCCTTTTCTGAGCCCAAGTCCGATGTTCAAATTGAGACCTCGTCTACTGGTCGCTTCGCGCCTTCGGTGCGGAAGTGTAATTGACGTGCGCAATCCATAAAAGCCACTCATCATTCCGTCTGAAAACCTGAAACCTAGGTACTTAACATCTGTGTAGGCAATCCGTTATCAGGAGATCAGAGTGCCTGTACTTGTCGGTGTCCCTTGAAGTGTTTCTTACGGTATAATTCGGGCGGCAGGGGCGGAATTGCGGTATGTATCCTGGGTCAAGGGTGTTCAACCGCCCATACCTCGTTTTGGACCGATAGTCCCAAGACGGCGAAGAGAAGGTGGTAGGACGATGTGCCAGAAGACGAGGCAGTGAGTTGCAAGATTTCACCTGATCCATAATTTCTTCCGTGCCTCAAGATGCGTCAACACGACCTCGATCTCCAATCTCTCATCCAAGCTGGATATTCCATGTCCGTGTATGATTGAAATAGGACCTAAAGCCTAACTTCCTGCACCTGGCACTGACTCGTCATGGAAAGTACATCCTTGTACGTCGGTTAAATTTTTACGTACCGAATCAGATCTACGTTCTGCGTCGACGTGAACCAGGACTTGTTATCACACCCGGATAGTTAGCGAAGTTTTGACTTTCGACTCGGACCTTCCGGAACCCGCAGACCCGGACACCCTGGTTCAAGCTCAAATCCCGTTTTACCAGACGAAACCCCAGAACAGCAAGGTGACATATATGTTCCAGTCAGGCGAACAGCTTATGCCAAAGCACAACCCGTCGGTGCGAGGGTAAGTATGAGCATCGTGAAGTTTTAGCTTTGTTTTTTTCTTTTTCAGAGTCGAATCTGGAAAAAGATTCTCACTTGCAGGATGCCATCAACGGCGTTGTCGACTCCGAAAAAGGCAACTTGTCAATTTCTCGAACTTTGTGCGGTACTACTAGCACTGCTGGGGCCCGTTGGTTTCTGCCTCAAATACCGCAGGTAAGCACCGACATGTATTTGTGTAGATGTTTCCAAAAGTAAACACCAGACTGTAATTACATGAAGAAATGCCATCGGTCTTTCCTACCATTTCCATTTGCCAGTGTTTCTGCGGTAAAATACCCAAATAAGTACATACCATCATTTGATCCGTGTTTCGTGGCCGGTGTTTTCATATTAATGTCATTTTGTGTTTCGTACCGTGATCAACGGCTTTCTTATACGTAATCAGTCTCTTATACAGTGGCCTGCCCTTCATCACCTGGGCATAGCAGCTATACATATATCTTTATTACATTGTTATCTTGATTCTGAATGTGTTTCCCATTGCTTTGGACCCTGGATATGCACCGTGATTCAGCGATAAAAGTGTGTATAACAGGATTTTGAAATATTTGATAGGGGCTATGACAGGACCACGAAAAGCTGCTTCCAGTGCGTGGTACATGTACTTTTTGGCACTTCCTAAATGTCGAAATATATTCTCCAGTATTGGTCTGTACTTGTATGTCTCAATTATTCCATCTGAATGACTGTATCCTGCGTGCAGCATGGGCTGTATAATATGAGTGATAATGCCCAAAAAGGCATGAGCCCGAAGGAAGGAAGGTGATTTCATTAGTCGTCGGTGCTCCTGAACAGAAACGTAACGACGTCCGTACTACAGTCACTGAGTCAGAAATAAATAAGATCTACGAAGATTGGTAACTGCTAGATCTGTTTATCTTCAGAAGTATGCATCACCGGCTCATAAAATAGCATATAATCATTCTTTGGATCCTATTCATGATATTTAGAACATGGAATCAAGTTCTATTTAGGTATATCAATGGCAAAGGCCTCGACATTAATTGTTTGTATGAGAGAGCCGTTGATAACGAACGGTACACGTGTTTCGGATGGGAAGTTCTTTGTTGCAAAAACACCAGAGCAACTACAGCATGTGTGATGGCTGGTGTTTCTTGCGGTGTTTATGGTAGCAAACACCCAGTCTTTCCTATGTTCTATGGGTGTTTCCTACCACAAACGCCTTACAGAAGCACCGATCAACACACATGGTGTGGTTGCTTGGGTGTTGTTGGGACAAAGAACACGATCGGAAACACGGGGATCATTTACGGGAGAAAAGCGGCAAGGAAACACGGACCGAATGACATCATGTACTTATTTTTGGGTGATTCCTGGCAAAAATACAGGCCGAAATACGGAAATTAAAATGGGACGAAAATCCAATGACATTTCTTCATGTACGGTGTTTGCTTTCGGAATGATCTACACAAACGCATACCGGTGTTTAAGTACCTGCTGTCTTTCAGGCAGAAACACCGACATGCCCCAGCAGTGAGTACCAAGTACAAGTCCACCCATGTACGGCGACGACAGGGACCACGGCAACCCTCCACAACGCCACATTTCACCATCAAAGTCGTTCGTTTATCCTGTCAAATCTCTCCTAACCGGCATACAACCGGCTCAAGAACATACTGGCGGCGTCTCTCATACTGTGGTCAGCAGCGTAGGCGCGCCGCCATCTCCAGAACTTTCAAAATGGATTGCAGGAGAAGTTGAAAGGGCCCGTGCGTAATTTTCTTGGCTTTATGGGCCCCAGTATTTACTCTCCTATGTGGCAGATGATACTGCGACTAATCCTGACAAGCCAGCTTACGACCCTAACGAGGCGCCATTCCCTTCAAATGTTAGGCCACGCCGTTCTCATAGTATGGCAACTCCTAGTCCATCCCACTCTGCGTTTGCTGGACGACGCAGTGCGAAGAAAAGCCAGTCAATCTCCAGCACTTCACCACATTTTCCAGCAGAAAGCGCACTACCTTCTCCAGCGAATTTCTCGCCCCGTTTTCCTTCCGGTTCTTCGTCAGCTGGTGCTAAACCTTCGTCTTCCTTACCCTCGTCGACTTCAAGTGGTCTCGCCGAGTTCAACTCGCGTCAATCTCCCACCATTCCTGCTGCTCAGGATGCTTTTGCGTCAACAAGTACGTCCTTAGCATCCGAAGCTGTCCCCATCCCATTCAATCCCTCCGAACTTGGTCTGGTCCACCTGGGACCAATCTCTACACCCTCCCACTCTAGCACATTAGGCACTCTACATTCTGGTAGAATTGAACAGTTCCCTAGTTGCACCCCTGATACATCGGGACGTTTTAATAGCTCAGATTTGTCAGCGACAGATAATACTGACCCGAGCGTCTCCCCGGAAGATAGCGTGGGCACGCAACTGTCCTCGGAGGAACCTCTTTTCACAGTTCGCTTTCAAGCCATGCAAGACGAGCATGGTCATCACGTTGTCCTTGGAAGGGAAGGGAAACTGACATGCTGTGAAGATGAAGCACGTTCATTCTATTCCCTCATCTCCTCAAAAACTGAACAATCTATAGCCGATTCGAACTCCTGGTGCTGTCCAAGGCTTTGGTGTGCTCATCGTAGTGGATGAAAAAGACGACGTTTTGGTCGTCCGTCAAGTGTCTGAGGTAAGTTATTTCCTCGTTATATAAATCGCTGAGACTGAGGGCAGAATTTAGAACTCTACCCAGCTGTTGGGTCTGTCTCCGCGGTATCTTTTCTCCCTTGATTGTTTCACAGATACGCTACCGGAATCCCAAGCCGATTTACTCTGGAATAACGTTCAATTTCTATCAGAGCCAGGTTCACAACCGTCGGACGACGGGCACGACCCTCCACACATCTTTCGCATATCAGGCTGGGGAGCCCCTGGAACGACAAAAGACCCTCCAGATGTAGTTGCTTCTGATGGAGCGTCAAGCGAAGATCGGTGTTTATGGACATGTTGGTGTGCAATGCATAGGCCGCCAAGCGCAACGGGGCCGAATTCCAAACTATTCGTCATGGAATTCGAGTTAGAGGTGGACGTCTTAAATCCACTGTATCCACCCGTTTCTCAGCCTGAGGCCATGAATCCCGCTTCGCCAGGGCAAAATGCCTCTGGTTTTGACTCTGACAGTATAACAGCGGGTGAGGCTTCGAACGACGGTGTGGGCAGAACTTCACTGGGTACTGGTGACATGACTAGCTCCCTGCCGAGCTCACGCAGTCATCCAGGTGACCGAATTCCTGGGCTATACACCTCTCCTCAGCCGTCTCCTCCTAGTCTATCTCCGGCAGGCGCCAATTTCCTTAACGTGCCTGCTGTAATGCCCTCGCTTTCAGGTCTCGACGGCGATGACACCTGGATCCCGAGCGCTGCGGATATTATGGAAAGTACGATGTCAGTGTCCAAACCGCTTCCCGCTCTGGAGCGCCTCCGCCGCTTAAGACAGATAGGTGCCTCAGAACCGACTTCCGCGAAGTCAAAACCTCGGCGCGGTAAAAAAGTAATCATCCCAGGAGGTAGCGATATGATGGATGCTTTGTCAGTCATGGCTCAGATTAACGAACAACTTGGTGATCCGCCAGACTTGGAAACCTTCTTGAAGGTGGTGGTTGGCATTATCAAGGATTTGACACAATTCCACAGGGTTCTCGTGTACCAGTTCGATGAGCGGTGGAATGGGCAGGTCGTTGCGGAACTGGTTGATTGGAAGATTACGCACGATCTTTACAAGGGCTTGCATTTTCCTGCTGGGGATATACCAGCCCAAGTAAGCGAATTTGGTTATTCATCTGAGCTCACATTCATCGTGTTGTATAGGCCAGGCAGTTGTATGCGACAAGTAGGCCTTCTTCATAACATCATCATACTGTATCTCGACGGAGGCTCATGCTGTGTGCAGACAAAGTCCGAATTCTTTACGATCGGGGCCAGGCGACGGCTCGGATCATAGTGCGATCCAAAGAAGATCTCGAGCAACCTCTAGATATGACGCATTGCCACCTGCGTGCTATGAGTCCTATTCACATTAAATGCATGTCTGTTCAGATGTCGTGGTATAACTTGGAATGCTGATCAGTCCACAGATCTTGGCAACATGGGTGTTCGTGCTTCGATGTCCGTTGTACGTTCGTGGCTTGGCGAGATGATCATTGAATCTGACTATCCGCAATAGTCTATCATGGCATTCGGTACTTTGTGGGGTTTAGTGGCATGCCATTCATACGGCGCGCGTGGGATGCGTGTATCACTGCCCACTCGAGAGATGCTTAAACTTCTCAGCCAGTCTATATCCAGAAACATCGAACGGCTCAGCTACGCTCAACGATTGCATACCCGGAAACTTGTGTGTCCCTAGTCAACCTTGAAGAGAGGTTTACCTGACTTTTTCGACCTCAGATAAACACAATGGCTTCAGAGAACCATCCCGTACCCGTCTCCGTGTCTTTACCCTTCATAAACCACTGATCAGATTTCTAGACTGGTTATATTGTCTCGGACTTCGACAGTTTGCTCAGCCTGTTTGACGCTGATTTTGGCATTTTGGTTATCGGCGACGGTGCCAAGATCCTAGGCCCCAACGCCAATGAACACGGACAAGAGATCTTGATCATGACTGAGTACCTCAGACTGAAGCAATTCGGGTAATCCGAGTAACTTTTCAGGATGACTTCCTCCTCACCTATATCTGCAGGACCATCCAAGTATCACAAGCAGTTACAACTGACTATCCTGACCTTAAAATTTCTACGGGTAGGTCCTTTTCGCGTGATGGGAACTGCATCCAGGTTAATTCATTAAAGTAGGTCTCGATGTAGTTGCGGGTCTGATGTACGTTCCTCTGTCGAGTGGAGGCAAGGATTTTATTGCGTTCCTACGAAAAGGCCAACCGCGGGATGTTCATTGGGCTGGGAAGCCATTTAAAGGAGATGGGTCAAAGGCAGTGTTAGAACCAAGAAAATCGTTCAAGATCTGGTCGGAGACTGTCGCAGGAAGATGTAGAGCTTGGACGGACGAGCAGCTGGAGACTGCGGGTGTGCTGGCCTTGGTTTATGGAAAGGTTTGTGAAAATGTTCTTTTAATCACGGCTGGGCTGATCATCCTTCGTTCTAGTTCATTGAGGTCTGGAGGCAGAAAGAGAGCGCATTGCAAACGACAAAGCTAACCAACTTGTTGCTGTCGAATGCTTCACACGAAGGTGAGTGGGTAACATTTCAGGTCAAACACATATATAAAACAGACTCAGTGCGGACTCCTCTGAATCATATTATCAAGTGAGTTATTCACTCATTCTTCCGTGATCCTGGCCTTATTCTCGTCTAGCTACCTGGAAATGGCGCTGAATGGGACACTGGATAGTGAAACACGCGACAACTTGAGTCAATCGCACTCTGCTTCGAAGGCATAGTGTTCATTACATCATTGAGCAAAGACTATTCTAATCTCATTCTCCAGAATTTACTCTTCACTATCAATGACTTGTTGGTTCGCACTGTGCACGTTCTTTTTAGTATTTGTGTCTAATCATCAGCATAGGACCTCACAAGACTAGAAAGCGGGAACGAGACCTCTTTCAATCAACTCTTCAATTTGCCTGCAGCTGTAGAGGAGGCGATAGGCCCGTATAGAAGCGAAGCCCAACGACAGTCTATTGATTTCATTCTCGATGTATCTGAAAGTCCCAAAGAAGTTATCGGTGACGCTAGGAAGATTCAAACTGTGGTCCAGAACCTCACGGCAAACGCTTGTACGTGCCAATCGTGACGGGTTTCCTCCACTTCTCTCATTGTGCGCTACAGTGAAATACACGGCGGAAGGGTCCATCACAGTGTGCTGTGTATCGACACAGGAACCTGTCGGTCTGCGTAACTCCCAACAGACGGCGGTGGAGATCGTGGTGGCAGACACCGGATGCGGCATACAGCAAGAAAAGCTTGAAAACATTTTTCGAGAATTCGAACAGGTTGAATCATCGGAGCGCCAAATCAGTGCGGACGCTGGTGTCGGTAATTACTGACCATTCTTTGAATTTGTTTCATCGCTCAATATCCATTGTAGGGCTAGGCCTCGCAGTGGTTGCTCGTATCGTTGAACAGCTGGGTGGACAGCTTCGAGTTGATTCAAGGGTTGAACAGGGCAGCCGTTTCTCCTTCCTCATCCCACTTTCCTTTCACACAGGAGCAGCGAACCCCTTGTCGAGCTCCTCGCAAGCATCGTCTCCAGACTCGCTTCGCATTCGTTCTCGCCCTCCTAGCATCAACTCTAGCAATGAGATCGATTCACTGGTGGAAGCCATATCATCGAATCATATGGGACCCAAATCTTCGTCGTCGAAGTCCTCGCCCTCATTGGAGGATCAGCGAAATATTGACGGTTTTCCAAATATTCCCTCGACGAAGCGGAGTGAGGGAACCTTCGAAGTCGTTGGGTCCCAAGTCCCTGTTCGACCAATCAAAATGGACGAAAATATAAACACGCCCAGCGCTAATCTTCGTTTAGGCACTGTTGCCTTGAGGTCCACACAGGGAAGTCGTGCTGCCTCTTCTGCGGAGTTGGGCCCTTCACAGAAATGCGCTCCATCCAAATTACGGGTTTTGATTGTAGAGGTACGACTTCTCGGCATGTTCAATGAACTACGTGCTAACATTTCTTCTAGGACAATATTCTCAATCAAAAACTTCTTGCAAAGCGACTGAAACTCGATGGTCATACCGTCGTCAATACTATGAATGGACAGGAAGGTCTTGACATCGTGAGGGCTGATCGTGACTTTGATTGCGTGTTGATGGATCTCAGCATGCCCATTCTCAACGGCTTCGAAGCGACGGAGCAAATACGGGCGGTTGAGGCAAAATCACCAGCATCTACTCTCCGACTTTCGCATCGGTTAAATGGACGCATTCCTATATTCGCTGTATCTGCGTCACTCTTTGAACAGCAGCAACATAGGCTGTCGAAGTGTGGTATGGACGGGTGGATACTCAAGCCTATCGACTTCAAAAGATTGGGCGTGATTCTTTCCGGGGTGACTGATGTAGGCCAGCGTCAGCGGGACCTGTATAGGCCTGGTTGTAATTGGGAGAGTGGTGGGTGGCTTCGGGAGCATCTGCCCTTGGATTCATGATCCAGATTTCAGTCTTGGGTTATCGTTGTTAGCATTCCTCATTTTTCATCATCATCATTCTCTCAGGGTTTAGGTCGTATTCACGGGCACGACCTGTATTTCTAGCATACATTTATCACGCATCAGGAGGTCCTTACGTTTTTTCGCATAGAGCTACAATATACGCAAGTGGTATCGATATCTAGCATAGCAAATAGAACCTGTCTTTGTGATATCATCCTCGCCCGATAAATGGCGCGTGAGTTGGCCTTGCTGGTGATTAGTAGTTTGTGCCGAAGTTGCGGAGATATCGCTTACATGATGTTCATCTCGAGGACAGTCACGTCGTTGGGTAGGCTAGCTATGTGAACAATGGTGGTGGCGACATGTTGGACATCAATCATAGCCTCTGGTATCACTCTACCGTCAGGCTGAAGGGCTCCTTTGGAAAGCCTTGCGGCCATATCTGTTTGAGCATTGCCTGTAGATGCTCCTAAGCTAACAGTGGTAAGCAACACAGTAAGGCACACCGATGTCAATCTGGGTACATGATATATTGAAGGGACGACCGTCCAGAGAAGTGCACTTTGTGAGTCCAGTAATGGCATGCTTCGAGGCCGTGTACGGGAAGGAGAAAGGCCTAGGCACATGGGCTGAGAGGGAACCGTTGTTGATGATGCGGCCTACAAACGATGTGAGGCCTGGGTCTGCATTTGGATGAAACTTACCGCCGGGAGGGGCCTGGCTCTTGAAAAGCTTGAACGCTTCGCGGGTACAAAGGAATGGGCCAGTGAGGTTGACGTTTATCACTCGTTGGAATGTGTCCAGGGACAGTTCTTCGATTGGGACTTGGGGGGCATTTGTTCCAGCATTCTATACCTGCATTTGAGCATTACGAAACAGACTTTGAATGCTCTACTTAACGTTAAAGAGCAGGTCCAATCGACCTGGATCGACGTCGATCAATGATGACTCCGATTCGGAACGCGACTCACCGAATCTCTCTACTGCTTTAGCGAAGAGTTCCTTGATGAAATCTTCATTGGTAACGTCCCCCGCAATGACAAGACTGTTCTCGGGATGCAAGCATAATTTGAGTGATTCCTGGAGAGCCTCCTCACGCCTGGCCGTCAGGACGACGTTCCAGCCAGCGTTGGATAGGGCAATTACGGATTGTCGTCCGATACCTGAAGACGCCCCGGTTATGATTGCCGTCTTAGTCTTAGACATATTAACTCGACGTCGGACACCGAGTCGGACTAACGCCCGCTGACATCTGCTGACACCGGCACGGGCCGACTAACCGGGATCGATCGCCTGACGTCATGATCGGGTATATAACGCGCCACTTGGCACCAGTAAGCTACCACACTTCCGTCACCCTCATGTCTTCCTCACGCTCGTCTCACTTTGCGTCTGTCTCCCGGGTGGTCTCTGTTCTCCTGAACACACCCTTGGCAGAGCGTCGCGTTGAGTCTGACCATGAAGATGTCCACGAAGCAAAAGATACCGTTGCGATTGCAATGAGGGACCTAAGTCCTGTTGTATCGATTGATTCCTTCTCTGAATCGGTGAGTGGTATCACATGTATACTGGGAGCAAGCGTCTAACTGGAGTGCTAGCCATCACGAAGGAGTTCAGCGTACCTTTCGGATCTGAGTCGTACGACGCAGAGCCTCCAAAATTCACGAATTTACACATGGTGCGTTTCATTGTCTCATGTTGCAGTTTGGGGCTGACGGAGACTCCAGATTATTCTCTTCATTCTCTTGATTACACACACGACACGACCTGATACCCTATGCATATTACTGGAATAATTTGGATCGATAACTTAATAACTAATATACAGCTATAGTAGTACTACCTACAACATGTCTCTCGTAATTTCAAGTTCAGAGTGGGCTGATTCCGACTGGTTGGATCTAGACTTCGAGCAACCGCAGGATCCAGCCGCTGTTACGCTTAGACACGGGTATATTATCTCTCGGATCCATCTTGGCTTCGAGAATGTCGTGCCGAGAAGATACCGGCAACCGGTTTCAATTTTGGGTTATATTTCCCACGATTCAATTCTCGCCAATACCAACATGTCCATACCCCGCTTTTCAAATCCACATCTCCTAGTATCGGCAACGAAGAGCATTACGCGAAAAGACCTCGTCCTTGACTCAGATGTTAAGGAATTTGATGATGTCCTTGTCACGTCTCTGAATGAAAAGATACGGAAATCGATAGACGTCGAAAACGACGCTACAAGTAGGAAACGACAAAAAACATCAGAGTCGGTCAAGGAGCAGGGGAATGAACCGCTGTGTGCGTCTAGCCTGAATGTCCCTTCTATCCGTTCACACTCATTTCTATCAAGTATTCAGGTTATGGTCAACGTCCAGCCAGCCGCAACACGTCAAGTTATTCCCAGAGCACAGCACCCAGGCGTTCATGTGAGTCCCAACCTCTTATCACCATGAATAATACCTGAAAAATATCAGCAATCCTCCGCGACAACATGAAGATTCCGAGCGGCAAAGTAGTCAAAGACGCAAACGAGCAGAGGATATCGCGGTAGATATTGCTTGGATAAACGCAGAATCCAAGAGGCCATCTATGGTATGTCCCTCTATACATATTAGACTGGGCCTAATATCTCGGTGTTTGCAGCTTTTTCCTTCGAGCTCCAAGAAACTCATTCACGCGAAAGCCCCATCTCCCACACACGTGCCTTGTTTCATGATAGCCCAAGTTTTGCAACCCGTTCGGAAAACGCACCCTCCAGTACCTTATTCTGCGTTGGTGTATCACCCATACGCCGTGAACGCACCGTTACCTCCTAGCCAGAGCGACCGGAGATTTATTGACATCGAGCTACTATCGGGGAGTCCTGTGGTGCGGACTAAGCGAAGTCGTCATCGTCGGAATCGCCGTCCTCTCGTGTAATTGCATTCATGGCATCCTCAGAGGTACAGGCTCTAGTTGAATAGGTTAAGATCAAGTGCTAATGTAAGTATAGGTGACATTCATGTCTTTGACAGCGGCGACTTTACGGCTCGCGTTTCAGTCAACCAAAGGAGACGCTGGCTAATACCATCTCTATGCGACGTCGCTCTCTTTCGACAGCACATGTTGTCGATTGGCTGTATCACGGGTTACTCTGCACGAACTATCGAACAAGAGAGATTTGTCTCGGCGACGCTTCTTGCCCATCAGACAGCACTTGCGAAGCATATGATACTGTCGGGACCGGTTTCGCGGGGCTTGTTATACCCTGCAATCGGGTAGAGTCGTGCCTTTAAGGGTTTTAATAGTTCGTGTGCTCCAGCGCTGTAGGGACCCCATTCAACATAATACAAGCTTGGTTTCTAGACTTCGGGGTAATGATACAAAGCTGTCACCTGAGGACTTGCGTGCGCCCTGCCCAGAATCAGGTGTTGCCGGATGAGCCGAGTCACCGACCAAGATAACTCTAGCATCGCCCTTTGCCGGGCTTAGCACAGTGCCGCGTTGGAGATAGCCAATACTTACGGTAATGGTGCGTTAAGCGTGGGTCGGCGATGAGAAGATGACGTCGGTCCCAGCGCCTGGGTATAAGTACTTTTGCACTTTCGCCAAAAAAGGCACTCCGTGCCAGTATCAATAGCACCGAGCCTGACTACACAGGTACGAAGTCTGCAAGTATCTATAAAGTGGCTTGCCAGGCTAGGCCTTGACCTTGCCTTGACCGGGCCCGAACTGGAGCCAGATGTAGGTCCTAGGACAGAGGGTAGAGTTGTTCCACAACCGCAACCATGGCGATACCTAACATCGAGACTCTCCCGACGGAACCATTGTCCCCGATTCTGCACAACTGGACTCAAATCAACCTTAATGCCAAGGAAACTGTTGTACAAACTCAGATAAAGGATCTAATTCGCGATGTTCCTTGTCCTTGGAAGACCGTGAGTTTGATATCACCAGCGGTGGAAATCATGGTTATGGATGTACTGCAGCAGGTATGTTGACTGTCGAATTTTATTTAATTCAATAGCTCTAATAAATCGCCAGGAATTGGATGCCAATGTGTCTTGTCCCGATGGATATCGTAAAACCTGCTTGAAATGTCGTCGAGCGCCGAGCAAGGCCCGGAACATTGTGCCCTCTTCCTTTTAATTACGAAATGTGACTAGAGGAAGGATAAATCCAATCGGCGGCGGCGGGTTTGCAGTGAGCGTCCGCTTTACTGTTAGTCAATGATTCCGGTTCTATGTACGATCTCGCAGGACATTTGGAAAGGACGTCTTCATGATGCTCAAGTCTGCTTGCAGCTTCTTCGGGTATTCATCCCCGAAAAGGCTCGAGAGAAGCTTCTCCGAGTGAGCCATGGACGTAGTATTGAGCTCAGCTACACCTTGACAGGCTGCTGCAGGACTTTTGTCAGGAAGCTCTCATATGGAGGCAACTCTGCCATCCTAATATCCTTCCCTTCTTAGGAGTCAGCGAAGACCTATTCGCTACAAGTTATTGCCTGATATCTCCCTGGATGATCAATGAAAATATCATGTGTTATCTCGAAGTCCATCCTGACCACGATCGCCTTACATCGGTATGACAAAATTGTGTAGGAGTCGGTGAGAGCTGAAGTTTTTTGTCTTAGCTGGTTCAGGTTGCCGAAGGGATGCAATATCTACACAATCATGATCCTCCAATAGTACACGCCGACATCCGTGGAGTGCGTTAACTTAGTTTCTCTTCGTCGTGGTACCGCTGACATGGACTTTTCTTAATCGAATATTCTTGTCATGGATAATCTATGTTGCTGTTTGGCTGATTTTGGCCTTTCCCTGTTTGTGGAAACGCAGGCCCTCGACAGCTCTTCTGCAATAAGCAAAGGCAGCATCCGCTGGCTAGCCCCAGAATATATGGATTCGACACTATGACCAAAGATACGTTACCGCTAGGGATATCTATGCTTATGGATACACCGTTATTGAGGTAGGGTCTGGAGTGCTTTGCTGCCATACTCTTATGACATTCTTCCCACTAGACCTTTACTGGCAAACCACCTTTCAGTGATATCAAGAATGACGCTGGTGTTATACACCAGGTCTTGACAAATGGATGTCGTCCACAAAGACCACCTTTGAACATTTTCCCAGACGATGGGCTGTGGTCGCTCGTAACAGCGTGTCTCTTGGATTTGCCAAGTCGGCGGCCAAGTGCAAAGCGGATATCAGATTCCCTTGCCTCTGGTATACCAGGTTTCTCGGACAACTTGAGCTTCAATATCGCTGCCCTATTAAAACAAGGAATCCCAGCCGCTCCCTTCATCATCCTCGCTCACACTCCCCCAGACTGCCAAGTGCCACGCTGACTAATGGCAATGCTCCCGCCAAACTCTGGGGCCCTAGAAAACCAAACTTGAAGAATGTACGTCTCGAACCTTCGCAAGCAATTGAAGGGACCGAGATTCCCCGCGCGAGGCGCATGCGTGGACGAACCTTCTGAGTGAGTGCTTGCTTTCATCCCTGGGTTGTCAACTCATGACCGACATCGTTCAGCTCTGGTAGTCGAGCGTCAAAATGTATTCGGGATCATAGGTGATGAATTCGGTTTGAGGGGGGCTTTGACGAGCGGTGTACATGCATGCTGCGTTTGATAAGGGTGAGGTCGGTAAATCGTATTTGATGCTTGGAAAGAAACGTAGATTGAATAAATAGATCCAACTGCAAAGGATGACACGACGTGCAACACAACGAAGGAGAAGACCAACTTCACACCACCTATATCAAAATGAGTGTACTCGTCCCTGTATTATTTCCTTACCGGCCATCTGATGAAGAAGTCCAGTGGTTGATGCCCAGCATAATATGCTCGTATTGGAGAACGAATGCACAGGCTACTGATTGGTGTATAGAATTATGGTGGAGTGAACGAGTACATTCTGATACATTTTAGGAAGAGTGCGACGTCGAGCAGGATCCACACTCCTATAAAGGAGGCCGTCCCTCGAGTCCGAGATGTCAGAAGGTTCCAAGAAGATTCATCGTGTACTGGAACGATATCACAACATCCCCTCCAGCGATCCGAGATTCATCAGGCCGTAGCTGCAAAGATATTTCGCTACCTCCTTCTCAACGTCATACAGATGAGTTGGATTCACCCATAGCAGAACTCGAAGCGGCAGATGACCTACAACAACAGAATCAGACCACGAAGAAGAAAAGAAAAGTAAGAAGGTCGTACAGATAATCCAAGTATCAAATCCCTAGCTGCCGCCTTATACCAAGTAATCTCGCGCTTTTCGCCTGCCTGGCGTCTTTCCAATCTCAGGATCCTTCTTACGCGGGGAATCTTCATATCTTCATACACTTTGGGAAGTGGATTCGAGTCGGGCGGAGCAGCAAGCCAAGCATTTGTGCGCCTTCCACTGACATTAACGCGCCCTGTCCAGAATCAGGTAACACTGGATCGATTTGCAGTGTCTATGATCTGGCGCAATGCACTAATGTAGGGTGAGCATAGACAGACAAAACATCGACGGGCGTCGTTATTGGCAAGGCGAGTGCATGAACCAAAGAATCCGTTGCAACTGAATGTCATGACAGCCTGGTCTGCCTTGATATTGCTTGAAGGGCAGGCGTGAGCGAAGAAAAGGGAGCAAAGCCTGTCCGCATGCATCGTAAGTTCTGCTGCTGCTGACGATTTTCTTGCTACGGACGACACCTTGCACTCATATCGCAAAGAAACAAGTGAAACCCGTGGGAAAGTTCTATTTGAAGTATCAATTGATCGAGGCGTTTGCCGACTTCAATTGGCCTTTAGGAACATTTCTATTCGTTCACATCTCCCCCAAATCTCTCCGTTCTCTTCCAATTCTGGTTTCTGTCCGGGGAATATTTCTATTCTTTCCCGTCACTTTCAATTTGACCCTTTGCCGATTTGATGTCTCCCAAATGTTCTTACTCTCAGTTTTCGTGTCTGCATTCCGACCGGTTTGTATCTGAGCACACCACTTAATTTCTGGTGATCGATACGCTCATTGGTGCAGGGTTAGCGAAGGCCAGGGTATGCATGATCAGCTTACGGGTGAGCATCTTTTTGCATGAGGATAGGACGAATAAAAGCTTACTTTTTCAATTGCAGGATACGGATGAACATTGATAAGGTTGACTGTCCGTATAGATTACCAGTGGCTCGTTTGCAGAACCGAAGCCATCATCCGATTCTCCTCTACCACATTCCAGCAAGTACACGTACATCGAGACCGTTCTCCTACTTGCATCCACTCTCCAAAGGTGCCGTCCACCTCTGCATGCTGCACTTTTACTGCGAACTACAATGACCATGACTCGATGACGACACGACTATCACCCCACCTGCCATGTAAGTCCTGAAGCCCTCAAACCTCAAACAAGGCTTCATGTCTTGCAGGTGATGTTGCACTGCAACGAGCCTCGCCCACCAGTATGTCCACGAAGACCTCCCCCATCCAGGATCTTTCCAACCACTCATTCAACGATAAGTGCTCATCGCCGTGCACCTCGATAACGTTACGCTCGAATGATGTCAAATGCGCAAGAAAACCAAATATCGGGCACCATCTGGATGCGCAAAGCCAGTAGCCCACTCGGGAGTTCAACAACGATGATGGCAGGATGACGGTGTGCGTAGGGGAATGTCAGGCTCGTTTTCGCAGCGGCAGAAATTCAAATGATGACGCACTTTAGGGTGTTGACTCACCTCCGTACCCAAAGTCCCTCGCGTCGTAAGCCCTTCAACGAGGCTGTATGATTTTCAGACGACAATCGAACCCTCGACGACCTACACACCAAGCTCAACATCGCTGAGAACGGGCCCCATCGCCATCTGCCAGTACGCTCGCTCGATGCTAGTACCCACGCCAACGCTACTTTCATCTTCACAACCACGGAGATCGAATTCAATCGCCACGAACGATGACGGTGGTGGTATACAATCGTGGGACTACACATGAGAAGAGGTATGCTTTGTATGGGTTTCTTTCTTCTAAGGGTGTCTACTGATTCTTTTGCGGAACAGAGAGTAATTGATATTCTGTTTATCTGAATTTGGACACCTTCCATCCTCCCTCTGTGGCTTATGATGTGACTACGGTGGAAAGCAGTCTCCATCTGTCACTCTACTCCAATGATTGCTACCAGAATGTACGGTTCAAAGCCCCGCCGCCTACCCCATCTACCTCCAACAAGAGACCGAGACGTTTTCGCATAGTCCTTCATCTCCATATTCGGGGTCGACATCTTTACCGATAATGTCTACACCGCCTCCAGATGAGACATCCGATTTTTCTCTGACGCTCGCTCAGAAACTTTTCCCATCTAAAGGTTCTACCTCACTAATCATCTCGGATGGACGCATCACCGTTCGAGGGTGAAGTATGTCCCATCTTGATCTTTTCCCGATTTTGACCCTGACATGCTTGTACCATCAGCTCACCGCCCTTCAAAATGTTTGCGACGCGATACGAACATGATGCTTGAGGAGAGGAGACGATACCACGGGACTTATTCACTATTACGTGTTGCTGATGGATGCTGAGTGCTGGGGATGAGGAACACGGACGTTGTCTCGGTGTATATCGCCATTTTTAAAGTATGTACCAAATGTATCTCAATAGTTTAATTGACCGTATATTCTGTATTCTATGACCTACACTTGTGTAAGACCTGTACCTGTACCCATGCCACCTGGGTGGGGTGGTACACGGGTGAAGATGGAGCCGGTATAACTATTATAAGATTGATGGTGCGTGCTTCTGTGACATGGTTATGATTAAATGTACATGCAAAAAATCCACATAGGACTCGGACCCGCCATGCGGATGCGCTGGCCCTCACCCATTAGTCCTTTCCAACCAAATAAGTTCTAAGCTTTGGGGACCGACATCTTGCTCGCACTTGAAGACCTCGATAAATATCTTTCCTAACTCGTCTGTCACGCTACAGCAAGAAACGTTAATGCTGTATGGTTGATAGGCGCTGAGATATAAATTAGAACCAGGGCTGTACATACACCTCGCCCTTTCTTTCTTCTCTACCACCACCGACATGCCTCGCAATTTCAACGTCGACCAATTGATTCAGGGAGCCAAGCTAGCTGCTGCTGCAGGCGAGATGGTCCCATTCCCGTACCTCAAAGGTGCTGCACAATGCGCAGTGATCTTTCTGGAAGCAATCGAGGTACGTGCTGTCGATCGCTGCTGTACCTCGCATCGTTAAGGAGAGTTTCAGAAAGCTGGAAAGAACGACGAGGACCTTCAAGCATTAGCAGACGATATTGGGATAACTATCTGCATCGTTAAAGAAGCCATTGAGGCACACGGGATTAACAGCGCGACCCATTACCATGGTGTATGTGCGGAATTTCAGACGTGAGCAACTATGCGCAAGTCCTTCAGCTTCCATTAATGGAAGCTCACGTTCAGATACCTCGAGAATTTACTTTCAGAGCTGAACAACACCCAACGTAACCTGGGGCGTAAACGGTTTAAACGCTTCCTGAAGACGAAGAAGGTCTCTGACGCTATCAATGGGTTCAAGGAACGTATGAACAGCATCAAGGCGAATTATGTTGTAAGCATTGGGCCTTGTATGCACAGATACATATCTGACCCTTGGGTTCTCCAAAGATTCGTACTATCACTGACTCGCGGCTCGAGATGCCTGAGATGCGAGATGTTTTGAGCGCCAGAGTCACTGAGGCTACGGAGATGTCACGTTTACGGATCACGTCTACTGTCGAGTCTCGATCTGATCACATCGTAGGCGAGATACATAATCTGCGAGCAAGTCAAAGCGAACAGATGTCTCAGATCTGTATGAAACTTCAGGATAAGCATGGATACTATAAGGGAGAGGTATGCCATTGTACTATTCTACTTGTGGCATAATGACATGACCCATTGAAAGGTCCGAGATCTCACTCCAGGTGATATCTACATAACCAAGCAGTTTTGTTCATGGTGTCAGGCCGTTTATTGCCAGGACACTTGTCATTGCCGGGCCGCTAGTCGCTGCTGGTCTGTTTGCAATTACCAGGATGGTTCCTGCACTGTTGAGAACAGTAATACAATCAAGTTCATTCGTGTATACCAGCCATGGAATGATAACAAAAAGGACATAATGCAAGTAAGTGCCCCCATATCCTGCCATATTGGTAATGCCTATTACATGGTTTTTTTTTCTAGAAACTTGATCATGATATCAATGTTTTCATCAGACCTAAGTTTGGGTTTCTGTATCTGTCTAGTTGACTATACACTGACCTTTTGACTGTCTATGTAGGCATCCAAATATTGCCCAAGTCTTTGGTGTATGTAGGTCACCAAATCTTCCAGCAATTATATTCCATGGTGAGTGTCCTGGTTGTTCCTGTCTTCAATCTGCCGCAGTTCATATGGATAGGTGCATCACAAATCCGTGTTTTCAAATATCTGAGAATGATATCTGCAAAGGATATTGTACCATTCTATGTTGAATTTGTAAGGCATCTACTTGTTAGACCCGATATCTCAACAAGGGTAAATACATGGTTGTATCGCGTTCGTACAATCACCGCTAAGTCCCGTGAAGTTAAGACGTCAAGACTAAGGCTTTAGCGCTTAGCGAGTAAGAGAGTGATTCCATATGATTAAACATTAGCTCAAAGCTAAGGAATATACAGCTTTGAGTAGACGACTTATATACTGGAATGAGGGTCTAATAATAAGGGTACCGTGTTAGAAAGTGAATAAGCCAAATACACAGTGACTGAGATAAAGTACACGTCTGTGGAGTCTGACGTGTATGGTGACGATGTGAAGATCTATGAAGGTCTGGGGTTGCGGACCTAGAGATAAAAATAGATAAGCACTGAAGATAAGATAAGATAAGAGGCGCTTAGGTAAAGAAATGAATAAATCGTAACATTACCCCCCCCTTAAGGCAGGTGTCCCAACTGCTAGTAGATTTGGTGTCCCTTTTACTAGGTCAACAATGATAGAATTTCCTTCTGCCTTTGTTTCAGGGTATTTCGGTTGGTTCGAACAGCAATTTCATGTCTGTTGAAGGGTCGTCATGGGCGCCAAACTGATCCCAGTCTAGTTCTTGGTCGTACCAAACTTTTCGTCCAGTAAATGGGTCCGTATAGGATTACCAATCTTCAAATGGTGTTTCTGTATGGTTTACCTTCTCAGCGAGGTAATCGTCTATGAGTTCTTCTGTGTCCATATTGTTTTCTCGTACCCAGCTGTTTGACTCTGGTCCATAGCCCTTCCATTTGACAAAGTAGTCCATGACCCATCGCATTGGTTCCCTGGCTTTTCCCCTGACTTTGCGTTCTCTATGATCGAGGACTTTCTCGACTTCATAGTGTTCTTCACTGTTGATGAGATCTGGTGGTGGCGCAGGTGGTTGTTCTTGGTTTGGGAATGCAGGTGGTATGTATGGGGTGAGGAGCAATTCGTTGAAGACTGGATGAATGTGCCAGCCCAGCAGGAGCTTTAATTTATACGCTGAAGCTCCTACTTTTGCGAGGATTGGAAAGGGACCTGTTCGTTTGTCTGCGAGTTTCTTTTTGGGTCGTGGGAGGTTAAGGTTGGTCATGTCAAGCCACACCTTGTCTCCCACTTGGTACTCGACTGCAGGTCGTTTCTTTTTGTCGTATTGGGCTTTCATTTGGTCGGTGGCTTTTTCAAGGGCTTGCTTGGCTTCAGCATGGATTTTTTGCATCTGTGAAACGAATGTGTTTGAGGCCGGTGTTCTGAAGGGTGCTCAGGGTTTTGCGCCAGGGAGGAGGTCAGCGTTATAGCCGTAGTTAACCTCAAAGGGGCTTTTGCCCGTAGCGGAATGGGTACGGTTGTTGTGAGCAAAAGCCGCAAGAGAGAGCCATTCTACCCAGTCGTCCTGGAGATGGTTGATGAAGATGCGGAGGTATTTTTCAACCTCTTGATTGACTCGTTCTGTCTGTCCATCTGTTTGTGGGTGATAGGCGGTGGATACGTTTGCCTTGATCTGTAACAAGTCATAGAGGTCTTTCATGAACTTGGAGACAAACACGGAGCCTCAGTCAGAGATGACCACCTGAGGCATTCCGTGTCTGGCATAAACTTCGTCACATAAGATCTTGGCCCACCCTTCCGATGACAGCTCTGTTGTACATGCTATCAGTATGATTTCCTTAGAGAATCGGTCAACGATCATTAAGATAGCATCTTGACCATTGCACTTAGGTAAACCAGTGACCATGTCAACGGAGATGTGAGTCCATGGTCGGGAGGGTATGGCATTCGGATGGAGAGGCGCCGCTTTTGCTTGAGTGCTTGACTTGGTTCGTTGGCATGTTTCGCAAGCGCGGACATAGGCCTCTATGTCTTTCTTCATTCTAGGCCACCAATATTCTCGTAAGACGAGTTCTTTGGTCTTCTCTATGCCGGGATGTCCCACCGTCCTATGGTCGTGATGCATCGCGATTATTTCTCCTCGTAACGCATGATCTTGGGGAATATAGATACGGTGATCATAGAAGATCAAACTATCATCTAGCTTCATCCCTCGGTCATGGTTGAGAGATGCGGATACATTCTTGTCCCATCGGTGGTGGTCAAGCGTGGCTTGCTTGATTTTGGTATGGACTTCCTCGATTGTGGGCATGACCATTGCCCGGAAGTGCTCGGGTTTGAGGATGATAACCTCATCGTTGTCCTCCTGTCCTTGCTCGTGATCTGCTCGTCGACTAAGTAAGTCGGCTTTCTTGTTTGCTGTTCCTGGTTTATGGTGTAGGGAGAAATGGTATTCGGCAAGCTCGGTTACCCAACGTGCTTGGTGTCGGTTGAGCTTTTGCGGTTTTCAGAAATACTGTAGATTTTGATGGTCTGTCCATATCTCGAAATCTTGAGCCGCTCCCATTAGGTAGTGTCTCCACTCGTCCAGGGCTAGCATGATGGCCAGCAGTTCTTTGTCATAAATTTCATAATTTCGTTCCGTAACTGTTAGGGACTTGGACAGAAATGCGACTGGGCGCCATTTTCCATCCTGCTCTTGCGACAATACAGCGCCAATTGCTCCCTTGCTTGTGTCCGCCTCTACGTGGAACTTGCCTCCTTCTGTGGGTATTGCCAGTACCACTTCTTTGGCTAGTAGTCTCTTCAACTCTTCGAATGCGTCCTGCTGTGCTTTTCCCCACTTCCACGGATCATTTCCTGTTAGCTGTGTCATAGGCTTGATGACTTTACTATATCCTTTGATGAAACGTCTGTAGAAGTTGGTAAAGCCTAGGAACGACTGTAGCTGCTTCTTCTTGGTCAGAACAGGCCACTCCGCTATTCCTGTGATTTTGACTGGGTCCATGTGAATGCTTCCCTCACTGATGATAACCCCAAGGTACTCGGTTTCCAAGGTCTTGAACTTGCATTTTTCTGCTTTAAGGAATAGCTTGTTCTTTCATAAGACCTTTAGAACCTCACGTGTGATGCGACGATGTTCTTCCTTGGTTTTGGACATGATTAAGATATCATCGAGGTAGACAGTGACAGCACCTGATGCAATGAGATTTTTAAAGATGTCATTCATCATCCACTGGAAGGTGGCGGGCGAATTGGTAAGCCCAAAGAACATAACCGTGGGTTTGAACAACCCTCGGTTAGTTCTAAATGCCGCCTTCCATTCGTCGCCACTCTTGATGTGCACGTTGTTGTATCTCCATCGAACGTCAAGTTTTGAAAAGTACTTGGCACCTCGTAGTTTATCCATTAGCTCCGAGATGAGTGGAATCGGGTATCGGTTCTTGATTGTCATCTCGTTGAGCTTATGGTAATCTTGTACTGGTTGCAGCTTGCCGTCCTTCTTCTTGACAAAGAAGAAAGGCGAAGCCATGGGTGACTTGGAGGGCCTTATTTGTCCACTTGAGAGGTTCTCGTCCAGGAACTTGTCGAGTTCAGCCTGTTCGTTCCGATTAAGAGGGTAGACCTTGCAATCGAGATTGGCGTTCACATTTGGAATAAGTTCAATTGCGTGGTCCCAAGTCTTTGGTTCGGGAAGTTCATTGAAACTATCTTTGTCAAATAGATCGCTGAAATCCCAACACCATTCTGGGACCATTTCTTCGAACGTCTTTGTTTTCTTGTCTGCATTGGCCGCGGCAGCTAAGTCATTAGCGTGATGAGCACATATGAGTATAGCCCACGTGAAGTCTATTGCAAGAATTGTATCTCCCTCCTCCAGCTCTTCATCCCACCTGTCGTCGGGGTCTGCATCGGGTAGTACGAATGGGTTTTTGCGGCATTCACACTGTGCAAACATTAATCCTCCTGTCTTCCAATTGATGATCGGATTATGCCGAGCTAGCCAATCGTGGCCGAGGAAGATCTGTTTATTGTCGAGATCTGTTACAGCTAGATCTATTCGTTCCGAATGATTCCCGATTTTAAGACTAATCTCGGCGTATTTAGTAATTGATCCTCCTTGGTTCTTGGTTCCGTCGGCATTATAGACTGGGATTGGCGTGGCCATTGCATGAGTCGGGATGTTGTACTTTTTGACGAACGTTTTATTGATAGCACTGCTGGTGCATCCGCTGTCTACCAACGCCGTTGTGGCAATTCGGGCAAGGGTTCCTGGTATCCCGATTTCGATGGGGAGAACCAGGTCCTTCCCTTCGTTGCTGAGTGTGCTGATGTATCGTTTTGGCTGTCGTAACTCTTCGAGCCATTCAAGTGCGTTGATCCGCTCCATCCCCCTCATTGCTTCAAGCATTGCGTTGACTACTTCCTCTGTGCACGTCTTATGAATCCAATTCTTTAGGATTGCCTTTGCCTCCGCCTCTGTCTTGGCTTGTACTATGCCGCACAGAGTCCACTCAGCTCCGAATGGTTTAAGCCACCACTCGCTGTAGGTCTCGCCACTAGTATAAGTGCGCAAGAGTTGCAGGGCCTCCTTAGCCTTCATGTTGACCCGTGAGGGTTCGACTACCGTTGGCGAGGTCACCGCAATGTCTAAAGGGGATAAATTAGCCTTCTTGTTCATCATGAAACTGGTAATGTCCTCGTCGTCAGGTACTTCTTCAATAAAAGCTACCTGATGCCCTCTTTGCACTGCCTGGGCACTAGCAGCTTCCTGGCCTGCAGCTTTCTGGTTGGTCGTGGAACGGGAGGTGCGTTGCACGAAGGAGTCACCCCATAAAGGGGCAACAGGTTGGGCTGACACCGTGTTACGGTCGCCTTCACCTGATTCCTTTGAGCCTGTGTTCTTTGGCGGGTCCCTCGTTTCATTCGGTGTTCCCCCATCCTCGAGTCGCCCTGCATCTCGACAACAGGTGTTGGCAACTGGTGGGGAGCACTTACTCGAGTCCAGTTCGTCCTTGGTTGTCGTCTTCTGGTTGTCCATGCCCATCGCCAAAGCCCCTTGTTGTGTAAGGGATTTAGACTTTGGTAGGCATATGGTGTTCTCTTTTACCAGAGGAGGTTTTGCTGTAACTATTCCCTCGAAACTCCCAGCGAGGCTGGGACTCCATAGAGCCGCTTGGTCAGGGGGGGCGAGACACTCCAAAGGAGCCGCTTGTTCCCCTGGGTCCTCCGGTCGCACTTGCACCACTGCGCACGCTCTAATAGAGTTGCTAGGTGACGGTGACGCCGTTGAGAGGATTGTCACTATGGTGGGTGACTCATCGTCCAATGCTTTCGCCTGCAATGGGTTACTTGCCAAACGTTTAGTCGTCAGTAGTCTAACTACCACGACATCCGGTGTTGGGACAGAGAGTTGATTCTTGCTTAGTTTCTGGTCTGATTGTGAAGTCGTGGGTATATTTGAATGCGTGGGGGTAACTACAACAGGTATATAAGTACATTGATAAAGCGCGATAGGCATACCAGCTGAAACTAAGTCCGTAGCCAAGTGAGTCGAATCATTTACTCCTTGGCACTCTCTTTTACTTCTGTAATGGGGGGGAGCTTTTCCTGAGCGTCCCAATATGTATTGGCGCAACATAGGCTCTCTTCCCAGGTCTTGGGTGCATTGGGGCAGTTGCGCTTGAAGTGGCCTTTCTTGCCACATCTGAAGCATACTGACGCTGCCCTGGCTGCATCAACATCCATTGGCATGCCACGTCCTCCGTAAGTTGTCCCTGTCCCCGTCTTCGTTGACGGTACGGGAGCTGCTGGTTGACCAGCCTTAGCAGGCATGGTCATCTTCTGTGGCTGTGATTTCGAGGGTGTCGCCATAGATCCTTCTGCCTGTTTCAGGCGCCAATTGTAGTCGATGCACAGGAGACGAGTTTTCCAGCCTTCGTAATCAGTTGGTACCTCCCTGTTGGCTGAATATATGGTATTTTTACTCGACTGGCAGGCGGCTTTCTTGATCTGATGGAGCATGACTTGCTTGTTGTCACATACTCCGGCATGGTAGGCTAGTTCTTCGAACTGCTGGAAGAACTGGTCACCATCCTTGTTGTCCAACTGCCTAAGCTTCTCCCACTGTGTGTACTTTAGCTGCGCATCAGCATCCTTCCAGAACCTCTTGCTGAGCTCTCTCTTGAAATCGTCATAAGACGGATAGAGCTGGGCCCCAGTCGCTTGGTCCTTCCCTAAGACCTGTGTGTTTAATTCCCACCACCTCTCAGCGTCTTCGGCAAGTTGTGAGATGCAGAAGAGGACTGTGAGGGGGGTGGCAGAAGTGTCAGTTGAACACTTCGAAGTGCAATTCGCACTTTAGGAAGAATCAGGTGATGTCGTTAGAATCACCTTTGAAGTCGTTGACCTCTTTGACGATTTTTGGTTTGAAATCGTCATAGGGGGCGATGGCTCCGTCAAGTAGTTGCCAGGGTACTGGCGGGTCTGGTAGAGGTGGTGGTGTGGGATGGAGCGGGAGCATGTATCTTACAGGTAGAGCAGGAGGAGTGGGAGGCTGCAGTGGTTGTGCGCCGCCACTGCCACCTCCACCGGCTCCATGACTGCCACCGGCAAATGGTTGGTTAAATGGTATGTAGCCGGGCTGGTAAGTCCCCGGTGGTGCCTGTCCCCTGGTATAGGAGAAGGTTCCAGTTGATACCGTGGGAGATGCTACCGTCGGCTCATATGACATCAGCTGGGGGGTTTCGGCTTTGTGTGTCACTTCTTCGTAATCGGGAAATTCCTCCATGGGGGCATCTTGATGTATGTCGTTCCATAGGAAGCGGGCATTTTGCCCTGCTTCGTACTGGAGTATGTCGTCGGCTGGGAGTCCTCTGTTTTTCTTCATAAAATAATCATTTCTGGCTTGGGACTGTCCCCAAGTCGGATCAAATGGGAGTTCATAAGCGAAATATGTAAAAATGTCCTGATAGTTTGATTGCCTGAGAATAGCCGGTATACCTATATCTAGGTCATTGATCGTATCCTCATAGAACCTAATCGCGTCGGCTAGAGTCATTGGTGGGGGGTCTGGGCGTGTGCTCGCCCGACGACTCGGTGGTCGACTGTGGTCTCCCATCAATAGTGATGACTGGGAACGGAGTGGGAGGACGGGGCGGATGCTGCAGCTCGACGAAGGTCTCTGAGGAGCTTCCCTCACATGCTCTGAGGTGCTGGGCGAGTCGCTCCCAGTGAGTTTTTCAGCTTTGCCGACTGTGGCGTGCTGGGGGGTGAAGGTAGGTGGAGGGACCAGCGACGGGTTCCTTGACTCATACAGGCTCGGGTGTGAGCTCCCGGTTTTGTATGTGTCGGTCCCAGTGGCATAAGTTCCTGTATCCTGCTGGGAGAGGGGTACGGTGCTCAGGCGAGCCTCGATTGGAGGGGAAGTAGGCGCTGTAGGGGATAGTGACATTGTCCCAAAACTCTGCTGAAGCGATACCGGCTGTGGGTGGTGGAGTGGGGTTCCTATCTGCCCAAGTATCGTAATTGGTGGGGGGAGAGACAGGTCTGATGTTGCGGCCCACGTCAAATCCTCCAACATGGGTGGCGAATCAGGCGTACATGCTGGGTGAGGGAGTGCGGGGGACGTACAGGATATATTCGGGTGAGAGAGGGATGGAGGGGTGGACGAACGTAGCTCTTCCGGTAGGGGGAGTAGCTTTTCTCTCCGGGATGACAGGAGAAGTCAACTCAGTAGTGACTTCTTCTTCTTCGTCGACCCTTCCCCTAGCAAGTTCGTTGAGTGGGATCGGTTGGCGTGGTATGAGTGCGAAGATTTGGGGTGGCTGCTGCTCGAGCGGGATGGCATCGACATTGTCAGAGAGGGTTGGGGTTGTAGTGACTGTGGGGGCGGTGTGAGGTGTCGCAATTCTTCGCGGAGGTCTGCAGAGAGTCCTGAGCACGAGAATGAGAACGAGGGAGATAATGGTAGCGCTGGGAATTCCAAGTGCAATAGCTAGATCTTGGGCGGTACCGTTAGACATGGAAGATCTTGGTTAGAGATCTAAAGAAAAGCTTTGAGCTAATTGTTAGACCCGATATCTCAACAAGGGTAAATACACGGTTGTATCACGTTCGTACAATCACTGCTAAGTCCCATGAAGTTAAGATGTCAAGACTAAGGCTTTAGTGCTTAGCGAGTAAGAGAGTGATTCCGTATGATTAAACATTAGCTCAAAGCTAAGGAATATACAGCTTTGAGTAGACGACTTATATACTGGAATGAGGGTCTAATAATAAGGGTACCATGTTAGAAAGTGAATAAGCCAAATACACAGTGACTGAGATAAAGTACACGTCTGTGGAGTCTGACACGTATGGTGACGATGTGAAGATCTATGAAGGTCTGGGGTTGTGGACCTAGAGATAAAAATAGATAAGCGCTGAAGATAAGATAAGTGTTACGATTTATTCATTTTCTTATCTAAGCGCCTCTTATCTTATCTTATCTTCAGATCCGCAACTCCACGGAGCCTTCGTAAATCTTCACATCATCACACCGTCATCGCATCGTCAGACTTACTCTGCGTGTGTTTTATCTCGCTCACCATGTGTTTTGCTTATTCACTTTCTAACACGGTGTACCCATTATTAGACCCTCATTCTAGTATATAAGTAGTGTACTCAAAGCTGTATATTCCCTAGCTTTGAGCTAACATTTAATCATACTGAAACATTCCACTTCTCGCTAAGTGCTAAAGCCTTAGTCTTGACACTTGAACTTCACGGGACTTAACAGTGATTGTATGAACGCGATACAACTGTGTATTTACCCTTGTTCAGACGTCGGGTCTAACAATTAGCTCAAAGCTTTTCTTTAGATCTCTAACCAAGATCTTCCATGTCTAACGGTACCGCCCAAGATCTAGCCATTGCACTTGGAATTCCCAGCGCTACCGTTATCTCTCTCGTTCTCATTCTCATGCTCAGGACTCTCTGCAGACTGCCGCAAAGAATTGCGACATCCCCTACCGCCCCCACAGTCACTACAACCCCAACCCTCTCCAACAATGTCAATGCCATTCCGCTCGAGCAGCAGCCACCCTGAATCTTTGCACCCGTACCACGCCGACCGATCCCACTCAACGAGCTCGCTCGGGGAGGGATCGCAGAAGAAGAAGAAGTCGTTCCTGAGTCGACTTCTCCTATCATCCCGGAAAGAGCAGCTGCTTCCCCTGCCAGAAGAGCTATGTTTGTCCACCCCGCCATCCCTCCCTCACCTGAATATATCCCGTACATCCCTCGAACTCCTTCCCCGGGCATGTACGCCCGGTTCACTGCCCAAGTCGGGGGATTCGACGTGGGCCGTGACATCAGACCCATCGCCCCCATCACCAATTATGATACTTGGGCAGACAGGCACCCTACACCACCCCCAGCCGATATCTCTTCAGAGCTCTTTTGGGATAATGTCAATATCCCCTACAGTGCCTACTTCCCCTCCGATCGAGGCTTGCCAGACCACCGCTCCCCTCTCCCAATCGGAAGCAGGCAGTACAGGCACTGGGACCAGCACGTACAGAATCGGCCATACTCACCCAAGCCTGTCGAGGGACCCGTCGCCAGACCCTCCACCCATCTCTACCCCCCAGCGTGCCATGGTCAGCGAAGCCAAGACACTCACTGGGAGCGACTCGCCCGACATCTCAGAGCACGCGAGTCAAGCACCTCGGAGACTGTTGTCGAGCTGCAGCATCCACTCTGACCTTCCACCCCGTACCCAATCATCACTATCGATGGTAGGCGGCAGTCGACCACCGAGTTGTCGGGCAAGCTCACACCAAGATCCACCGCCGATGACTCTGGCCGACACGATTAAGTTTTATGAGGACACGATTGAGGATCCGAGTATAGGGATACCGGCTATTTTAAGGCAATCAAACTATGCAGACATTTTTACCTATTTTGCTTATGAACTCCCATTTGACCGGACTTGGGGACAGTCCCAAGCCAGGAACGATTATTTTATGAAGAAAAACAGAGGACTCCCAGCCGATGACATACTCCAATACGAAGCGGAGCGAAATGCACGTTTCCTATGGAATGACATACACCGAGATGCTCCCATGGAGGAGCTTCCCGATTATGAAGAAGAAGCTGCCAAAATTGAGATCCAGGAACCAGTGCCACACGAGCCAGTAGCATCATCCTTTATGGGATCAACCGGAACCTTCTCCTATACTAGGGGATCGGCATCGTCGGGGGCTTACCAGACCAGCTACATACCATTCAACCAGCCATTTGCCGGTGGCGGCCATGGAGCCGGCAGTGGAGGAGGTGGCGGCGCACAGCCACTGCAACCTCCCACCGCACCAGCGCCACCAGTAAGATACATGCTCCTGCTCCATCCCACACCACCACCTCTCCCAGATCCGCCAGTACCCTGGCAACTAGTCGACAGAGCCGTCGCCCCCTATGACAATTTCAAACCGAAGATCGTCAAAGAGGTCAACGACTTCACAGGTGATCCTACCGACATCACCCGATTCTTCCTAAAGTGCGAACTGCACTTTGAGGTGTTCAATCAACACTTCCGCCACCCCCCTCATAAAGTCCTTTTCTGCGTCTCACAACTTTCAGGAGACGCTGGGAAGTGGTGGGAGTTAGGCGCACAAGTAATAGGAAAGGATCAAGCGACGCGGGCCCAGCTCTACCCATCTTATGATGATTTCAAGAGAGAGCTCGGCAAGAGGTTCTGGAAGGATGCCGACGTGCAGCTAAAGTACGCAAAGTGGGAGAAGCTTAGGCAGTCGGACAACAAGGATGGCGACCAGTTCTTCCAAGAATTTGAAGAACTAGCCTACCACGCCGGAGTATGTGACAACAAGCAAGTCATGCTCCATCAGATCAAGAAAGCCGCCTGCCAGTCGAGTAAAAATACCATATACTCAGCCAACAGGGAGGTACCAACTGATTACGAAGGCTGGAAGACTCGCCTCCTACGCATTGACTACAACTGGCGCCTGAAACAGGCAGAAGGATCTATGGCGACACCCTCGAAATCACAGCCACAGAAGACGACCACACCTGCTAAGGGTGGTCAATCAGCAGTTCCTACGCTGTCAATGAAGACGGCGACTGGAACAACTTACGGAGGGCGTGGCGCGCCAATGGATGTTGACGTAGCCAGGGCAGCGTCAGTATGCTTTCGTTGTGGCAAAAAGGGCCACTTCAAGCGCGACTGCCCCAATGTGCCCAAAACCCGGGAGGAGAGCATACGATGCACCAATGCATATTGGGATGCCCAGGAACCGCTTGCCTCCATTGAAGAAGTAAAAGAGAACGCCGAGAAGTAAATGATTTGACTTACTCGGCAAAGGACTTAGTTACGGCTGGTACGCCTATCGCGCTTTATCAATGTACTTATATACCTGTTGTAGTTACCCCCACGCATTCGAATATACCCGCGACTTCGCAAACAGACCAGAAACTAAGCAAGAATCAACTCTCTGTCCCAGTATCAGATGTCGTGGTAGTTAGACTACCGACGACTAAACGTTTGGCAAGTAACCCATTGCAGGCGAAAGCATTGGACGAGGAGTCACCCACCATAGTGACAATCCTCTCAACGGTGTCACCGTCACCTAGCAACTCTATTAGAGCGTGCGCAGTGGTGCAAGTGCGACCGGAGGACCCAGGGGAACAAGCGGCTCCTTTGGAGTGTCTCGCCCCCCCTGACCAAGCGGCTCTACAGAGTCCCAGCCTCGCTGGGAGTTTCGAGGGAATAGCTACGGCAAAACCTCCTCTGGTAAAAGAGATTACCGTATGCCTACCAAAGTCTAAATCCCTTACACAACAAGGGGCTTTGGCGACGAGCACGGACAACCAGAAAGCTGCAGGACAGGAAGCTGCTAGCGCCCAGGCAGTACAAAGGGGGCATCAGGTAGCTTTTATTGAGGAAGTACCTGACGACAAGGACATTACCAGTTTCATGATGAACAAGAAGACTAACTTATCCCCTTTAGACATTTCAGTGACCTCACCAATGGTAGTCGAGCCCTCACGGGTCGACACGAAGGCTAAGGAGGCCCCGCAACTCTCATGCACTTATACAAGGGGCGAGACTTACAGCAAGTGGTGGCTTAAACCATTCGGAGCTGAGTGGACTCTGCGCGGCGTAGTACAAGCCAAGACAGAGGTGGAGGCGAAGGCAATCCTAAAGAATTGGATTCATAAGATGCGCGCAGAGGAAGTAGTCGACGCAATGCTTGAGGCAATGAGGGGGATGGAGCAAATCAACGCACTCGAATGGCTCGAAGAGTTACGACAGCCAAAATGATATATCAGCGCACTAAGCAACAAAGGAAAGGACCTGGTTCTCCCCATCGAAATCGGGATACCAGGAACACTTACCCGAATTGCCACAAAGGCATTGGTAGACAGCGGGTGCACCAGCAGCGCTATCAATAAAACGTTCGTCAAAAAGTATAACATCCCGACTCACGCAACAGCCATGCCAATCCCAGTCTATAATGCCGACGGAACCAAAAACCAAGGAGGATCAATTACCAAATACACCGAGATCAGTCTTAAAATTGGAGATCATTCAGAACGAATAGATCTAGCTGTAACAGATCTCGACAATAAACAGATCTTCCTTGGCCATGATTGGTTAGCTCGGCATAATCCGATCATCAATTGGAAGACAGGAGGATTAACGTTTGCACGGTGTGAATGCTGCAAAAACCCATTCGTACTACCCGATATGGATCCCGACAATAGGTGGGATGAAGAGCTAGAGGAGGGAGACACCATTCTTGCAATAGACTTCACGCGGGCTATACTCATACGCGCTCATCACGCTAATGACTTAGCTGCCGTGGCCAACACAGACAAGAAGGCAAAGACGTTCAAAGAAATGGTCCCAGAATGGTGTTGGGATTTCAGCGATCTATTTGACAAAGATAGTTTCAATGAACTTCCCGAACCAAAGACTTGGGACCACGCAATTGAACTTATTCCAAATGCGAACGCCAATCTCGATTGCAAGGTCTACCCTCTTAATCGGAACGAACAGGCTGAACTCGACAAGTTCCTGGACGAGAACCTCTCAAGTGGACAAATAAGGCCCTCCAAGTCACCCATGGCTTCGCCTTTCTTCTTTGTCAAGAAGAAGGATGGCAAGCTGTGACCAGTACAAGATTACCGTAAGCTCAACGAGATGACAATCAAGAATTGATACCCGCTTCCACTCATCTCGGAGCTGATGGATAAACTACGAGGTGCCAAGTACTTTTCCAAACTTGACATTCGGTGGGGATACAACAACGTGCGCATCAAGAGTGGCGACAAATGGAAGGCCGCATTCAGAACTAATCGAGGGTTGTTCGAACCCACGGTTATGTTCTTCGGGCTTACTAATTCACCCGCCACCTTCCAGTGGATGATGAATGACATCTTCAAAGACCTCATTGCATCAGGCGCCATCACTGTTTACCTCGATGATATCTTAATCATGTCCAAAACCAAGGGAGAGCATCGTCGCATCACGCGCGAGGTTCTAAAAGTCTTACGAAAGAACAAGCTATTCCTTAAAGCGGAAAAATGCGAGTTCGAGACTTTGGAAACCGAGTACCTTGGGGTTATCATCAGTGAGGGAAGCATTCACATGGACCCAGTCAAAATCACAGGAATAGCGGAGTGGCCCGTTCCAACCAAGAAGAAGCAGCTACAGTCATTCCTAGGCTTTACCAACTTCTACAGACATTTCATCAAAGGATATAGTAAAGTCATCAAGCCTATGACACAGCTAACAGGAAATGATCCGTGGAAGTGGGGAAAAGCACAGCAGGATGCATTCGAAGAGTTGAAGAGACTACTAGCCAAAGAAGTGGTACTGGCAATACCCACAGAAGGGGGCAAGTTCCGCGTAGAGGCGGATGCAAGCGAGGGAGCGATCAGCGCTGTATTGTCGCAAGAGCAGGACGGAAAATGACGCCCAGTCACATTTCTGTCCAAGTCCCTAACAGTTACAGAACGAAATTACGAAATTTACGACAAAGAACTGCTGGCCATCATGCTAGCCCTGGACGAGTGGAGACACTACCTAATGGGAGCGGCTCAGGACTTTGAGATATGGACAGATCATCAGAATCTGCAATATTTCCGAAAGCCCCAAAAGCTCAACCGATGTCAAGCATGTTGGGTAACTGAGCTTGCCGAATACCATTTCTCACTGCATCATAAACCACGAACAGCAAACAAAAAAGCCGACTTACTCAGTCGACAAGCGGATCACGAGCAAGGACAAGAGGACAATGATGAGGTTATCGTCCTCAAACCTGAGCACTTCCGGGCAATGGTCATGCCCACAATTGAGGAAGTCCATACCAAAATCAAGCCAGCCACGCTTGACCACCACCGATGGGACAAAAACATATCCGCATCTCTCAACCATGACCGAGGGATGTCTCTAGATAACGGTTTGATCTTCTATGATCACCGTATCTATATTCCCCAAGATCATGCGTTATGAGGGGAAATCATCGTGATGCATCATGACCATAGGACAGTGGGACACCCTGGCATTGAGAAGACCAAAGAACTCATTTTACGAGAATACTGGTGGCCCAGGATGAAGAAAGACATAGAGACCTATGTCCGTGCTTGCAAGACGTGCCAACAAACCAAGTCGAGCACTCAAGCAAAAGCGGCGCCTCTCCATCTGAATGCCATACCCTCCCGACCATGGACTCATATTTCCATCGACATGGTCACTGGTTTACCTAGGTGCAACAGTCAAGACACTATCTTAATGATTGTCGATCGATTCTCTAAGGAAATCATACCGATAGCATGTACAACAGAGCTGTCATTGGAAGGGTGGGCCAAAATCTTACGCGACGAAGTTTATGCCAAGCACGGAATGCCTCAGGTAGTCATCTCTGACTGAGGCTCCGTATTTGTCTCCAAGTTCATGAAAGACCTCTATGACTTGTTACAGATCAAGGCAAACGTATCCACCGCCTACCACCCACAGACAGATGGACAGACAGAACAAGTCAATCAAGAGGTTGAAAAATACCTCCGCATCTTCATCAACCATCTCCAGGACGACTGGGTAGAATGGCTCTCTCTTGCAGCTTTTGCTCACAACAACCGCACCCATTCCGCTACGGGCAAAAGCCCCTTTGAGGTTAACTATGGCTATAACACTGACCTCCTCCCTGGCGCAAAACCCCGAGCACCCTTCAGAACATCGGCCTCAACCACATTTGTTTCACAGATGCAAAAAATCCACGCTGAAGCAAAGCAAGCTCTGGAAAAAGCCACTGACCAAATGAAAGCCCAATACAATAAAAAGAAACGACCTGCAGTTGAGTACCAAGTGGGAGACAAGGTGTGGCTCGACACGACCAACCTTTCTTTACCACGACCAAAAAAGAAACTCGCAGACAAACGAACAGGTCCTTTCCCAATCATCACAAAAGTTGGAGCATCAGCATACAAACTGAAGCTTCCGACAGGCTGGCGCATCCATCCAGTTTTTAACGAATCACTCCTCACCCCATACATACCACCTGCATTCCCAAACCAAGAACAACCACCTGCGCCGCTGCCAGATCTCATCGACGGCAAAGAACATTATGAAGTCGAGCAAGTCCTTGACCATAGAGAATGTAAAGTCAGGGGAAAAGCAGGGGAACCAGCGCATTGGGTCATGGACTACTTTGTCAAATGGAAGGGCTACGGACCAGAATCAAACAGCTGGGTAAAAGAAAATGACATGGCCTCGGACGAGCTCATAGAGGACTACCTCGCCGAGAGATTAAACTTTACAGACATGCCACAATTCGAAGATTGGCAATCTTACACAGACCCATTCACGGGACGAAAAGTCTGGTACGACCAAGAATTACTCTGGGATATCTTTGGTGGCCACGACGACCCTTCGACAGATACCAAAGGACCGGATGAACCAACGGAATTCCCTTGAAAAAAGGGGAGACCAAGTCTACTAGCAGTTGGGACACCTGCCTTAAAGGGGGGGTAATGTTACGATTTATTCATTTTCTTATCTAAGCGCCTCTTATCTTATCTTATCTTCAGATCCGCAACTCCACGGAGCCTTCGTAAATCTTCACATCATCACACCGTCATCGCATCGTCAGACTTACTCTGTGTGTGTTTTATCTCGCTCACCGTGTGTTTTGCTTATTCACTTTCTAACATGGTGTACCCATTATTAGACCCTCATTCTAGTATATAAGTAGTGTACTCAAAGCTGTATATTCCCTAGCTTTGAGCTAATGTTTAATCATACCGAAACATTCCACTTCTCGCTAAGCGCTAAAGCCTTAGTCTTGACACTTGAACTTCACGGGACTTAACAGTGATTGTACGAACGTGATACAACTGTGTATTTACCCTTGTTCAGATGTCGGGTCTAACAATAAGATAAGAGGCGCTTAGGTAAAGAAATGAATAAATCGTAACACTACTCTACCTATGTTTGGAGTAGTATGGCTAACCTCCTACCATACACAGCTTCATGATATGGAGATATAGTGTCTGTGGATGTCTGAATGCTAATTCTGACTCCACATTCTTCAAGTCACTCTCAGACCACTTGACAAAATATTATCCTCTGAGTCCTAGCAAATCAGAAAACTATACAGATGTATGTGGTTCTGTAAACACATTTCCTGCATACTAATTGTTCTAAGACCACTGGCACCTATGTCAATGAGCATGGCAAACTTGTAGTAGCAACAATATCCAAAAGCTACCATCTGGGATTGCCAATCAATGACTTTCATATAGATCATCACTGGCAACATTACAGTAAATTCTGGATTTATATTAATATGTATCACTCCTCATTGCAAAAGGGAGACATATTGCCTGTTTATCACACTCTCTTGAAATATTTTTCCCAAAACCCAATTTCTTATCTCGATCAGGAGGTTCTTGAACCTTATGCAACAGGTTGCATATTAACCTCCCATGGGAAGACTTTGATTGGGAGAATTTGGGATAGATTAGATGAGTGGATCATGGAGTTGTGCTGTAAACATGAAGCAACCTTTCAATATAAGTTACCATCAAAGGATAGGTCTGTTGCCTTGTTGATCACTTTTGGCTTGGCTAATGGTTAACTGCTAGTGAATCAATCCCCAAAGAGTGTTTTGTTCCTATGATGGAAGGAAACACTGTTACTTTTGGGAAAATGCCCTGTCTTATTACAATCTACCCATATTCAACCTTTGAGATCTCAGATTCATGGATGGCACAGGCTTCCCATCTTTATTCTGATCTTCACTCCAGAGGTTGTGTAGATGATGATGACCTAGATATGATAAGTGAGTATCTCATTGACCATGAAATGGCTTCAAGTTAATGTACATGTCTAGATGGAGCCTTTTGCATTTACCTTACACTGAAGGATGAGCATGACTATTTCTTTCGTCTCAGTGACACATTCATGGTGGAAGAGCCTCATACACTCTCACTATTAATAAGGGCCCCTATTGTTGATGATCAGACCAACAAGATGTCCTGGCCTGGCTTCTCTTGGCTCTACGACACAGATTTGGAGATTTCACAAAAGGAAGCAGAGGAAGAGTTTGACTTCAAGATGGAACTTCATTGGAATTCACATCTGATAAGTGCATCAGTGCTATCAGCTATGCCAGAGTTCAATGCCGAGTATGTGTTTAATCCCATACATAAAGGCACTGACATATGCAAGCGCTATGGACTGCCACCACTGAAAAGATTTGATATATCTTTGCCCATGGAAGGCAAGTAAATTTGTGTGTAATGACTGTTGCTGCTGACAAATGTGTACTGCAACAGAATCAATGACAAGTGCTGCTGTAGCTGATACTTTTGCACCTACATCAATCATGACGGATGGTGCACATCAGGCCTTGCATGAAGAAGTCGGTTCTCTGCAGAGAAATGATGTAGACGCAGCCATGTCCGAGATTCTGCAAATGCCTTATTTGGGCATATAAACCAATAAAGTGCCGACTCTCCGGTAGTAATGTCATATAAGGTTCATAAGGTATCACGTGATATTATAAGCTACCTTATAATGGTCGCAAAATAATCTGAACCGCAAGGCCTATCGAGATAATTTTTATTGGAGCTGAACGAGCACATTCAGAAGGTAATTCTGACCAAAAATAAAGGCCCTCAGACTACGCTAACACCTTATAATATGCCATAATCGTATAATACTGGAGAGTTGACATAATAATGCTTATGCAGAATCTCCGACACATGGAGACAGCGGAAGAAGTGCATGTTGATGAGGTGCTGACCGAGGTGGAAATCACTACTGTTTTGCAGCAGGACAGATACTCACAGTTATTCATCATGATCTGTGCTGCTATCAGCACCCTTGTTCTGTCCTTCATTGTTCAGGCTTATTTACAATAGACGTGTATGTATGATATCCCAATACTTTGAGATGCCCCAGCTAATGGCTTCAATACCCACTGTATGTACATACAATGAGACCATGAGTAGACAGGATACATTCTATAAACTACCAGGCTAATATCCTTATCTTTGTGCGCAAGGCATGGTAGGCCACCAACAATGATGACCTATCGGAGAACGGCTGTGCAGACTATCCATGGTATTACGGTGGGGTCAACTAGTGCATTCTAATATGTTAAAGGTAGAGTTCGGCGTATCCTGCAATGTCGAGGATGATCCACGTTATACAGACTGTAGTCGATTATACAAGAGATCTAGAACGATTCTAGCTTCAGGATGCATACATTCATCGATGCTGCTAGTCCTCGGGCTATGACTTGAGGCACTGAACAGACACCAGAAATACGATAACGTGACGGTAACTCAGTCTGGACCAGGTATATATCAACGTGTGAATATTCTAGAAAGATTTTATGGTACAAAAGTATGTTACACCAGGGTTCATCATGTCGTAGCTGCGAGATATTTAGCTACCTCCGCCTTAACATCGTATAAATGAGTTGGATTCAGCCAGAGCATAACACGGAGCGGTAAATGGCCTGCAGCAACAATTCAGACAAGGGATATGAAGCGGGAAGGAAGAAGAGCGTACACAGAATCCACAGCACCAGATCCCTCACCGCTGCCCTGAGCCAGCTAATCTCACGCTTCCCGTCCCCATTTCGTCTCCCCAATCTAAGGATCCTCCCCACGCGGGGAATCCTCATATCCTCGTACGCCTTGGCAACCTTGGGGAGATCGGAGGAGTAGTGGCGGAGGAGCATGGCGAGCATTTGGACGTCCTCGAGTGCCATGGACGCGCCCTGTCCGGAATCTGGGGCAGCGGCGTGGGCGGCATCGCCTACAAGCATGATCCTCGCGGAGCCGGTCTTGGGAGCCAGGGCGGTGCCGTGGAGGGACGTCCAGTGTGGTAAATGTGGGACCTCATAGCGGGGGAGAACGATCAATTTCGTGAAGCGTGGGTCGGTGGTCGTGGGTCCAGACGCGGCATCGATGATCTGGCGGATATAAGGAGACTTCCAAGCACCGTGCTTTTCGACGAGCAGGGCGTGTACGTCGTCTGTGCGGGCCGGGGGTGCGTCGGTAGCAAAGGTGGACCAGAACATGACCTGCTGTTCGTCGGCAGGCGTCGTTATTGGTAGGGAGAGTGCGTAGCCAAAGAATCCGTTGCGACTGAAAGTCATGACCGCCTGGTCGGAGTTGATACCGCTTTGGAGGGCAGGTGTGAGTGAGGAAAAGGGAGCAAAGCCGCCGATACCAGTCATGCCACTGTAGGACGGTGAGGAAGGTACAGTAAGATAACGACTTGACGTACTCGTATTGAGGCTGGTACGAGCCTGGACCAAAGAGCGCCTGCCTGCATACGCTCCTGATTCCGTCGGCGCCAATGACGAGGTCGCATGTCTCGACGGCCCCGTCCTCAAAGACGACATGGGCGGCATCCTCCGTCTCCTTCACTTCTGTCACTCTTCGCCCCCATTGCACGACGCCGTCGGGAACGGTCAGCAGCAAGCCCTCATGCACCGACGCCCTCGGGAGTAGGACCCTGTCGTGCAGACCGCCCAGGCGACCAAGTGTCGTTCCGTTGTGGTTTCGAAGTACAAAGTAGGGGCATGTGTTGCCGTGGGACTTGAGGTAGAGGGCGGATGCTGGTGAGATGGCTCTGAGAGCGCGCAGGCCGTTGGGGACGATTCCGAGTCCGCCGCCGAGGATGGAGGTTGCTGCGGCGGGAGTCGGGTAGGATTCGTAGACTTTGATGGAAACGTCGGAGGGTAGGTATGTTTGCAGAGCGTGGTAGGCAGCGAGACCGCCAATACCACCGCCGACGATGATGATCTTCATTGGGAAAGAGTAAATTATATAATTATCTATACAATGAATGCTCCATTCCCCGGCGATGTCTCGTCTGGCTCAACCTTTTCTTGCCCACAAAATACGACATGATCCCTAGCGAATAGTGGAGGCTTTGGAACCTTCTCCACAGGCGGTGCTGGTATTCGACGCGTCGTTTTGCAGTGCGTGCAAGTGTACACCATCAGATGGCCATGGGATGGTGATTCTAGGCGTCACTCAGCATTGCACACTGCAAAGATAGATATGTGCGCACTCTTCGCTCGTATCGTAACCGTGGATCCTGGAACGAGAATCGTATTGCACCCTTTGCAGATCGTTCGCTTGACGGATGGATCCCTTCTGCCCCGTTAGACTCTACATGTATATATCCTAGGAGGACGGACATTTTCACCACTGTCTTTTGGCCTACAATCTTCATGGAAGACACATAACTGCGGGATAGATCACTTGTAGTGACTCTCTTTCGTCGAGGAGGCGACTGGGACGTGACGCCATTGAGATACACGCTAGCTTGATACAGAAAATTGAGACGCTGGATAATATCCTTGTTGGGCACACTGTTGGCGTTCGGCGTCTCGTCTTTCGGCTTTTTGGCCATGGTGGTAAGGAGGGACACAGCCACTGATGATGCTTGACATTCGCGTTCATGAATCATGGGACTCTGCCCTCAGAATATTCTTCAAAGAACTGGGTCTCATCCAAGCTCTTCGTGGCTTCGAACTCGACATGCTCGTCCTCAACCCCGCCTGGGAACGAGAAACTGTGCCCGGTGCCCTAGAGAGGTTTATTGAGAATATCAAGGTATGCTTCCTTACAAAGTTTACTCGTTGTATTGATGTACACGCAGCATCTACCCGACCCAGAGCCAGATACACTAGATGATCGCAAGGCAGCCCTATACACCGACCTACCACCACCAACCACACTCACGAAATCCATCTCGCAGTACCTGAGCCGCAACCGTGCTCGAAACGACGCGTCAAATCGCGCAGAGTTTCTTCGTCCTCCATCCGACACTTCCTGTGCCAGAACAGATGCCAAAACGCTGAATCGTGACACGCAGATGAAATATGACATTGCTAAAAACGAGGACGGCCCGCTGCGTAGGACAATGAAGAAGAGGGTTGAGGAGGAAAAGGCGGACGAGGCTGAGAACCCGGCTATGTCTGAACGAATGGCGAATATCGAAACTCATCTAGCGGTACATTACGGTATGTATCCCACTATTTCTTATCCGACCGTGTCTCAATGTCTGGCAGTGCCTTCTCCTCCCACGAGCCTACCAGCAAGAATACAATTTCTCGAGGAACACATCATCCGACTGGAGAAGGAATACCCACCGTGGGCTGCCCTTCATTTCAATCAGCCAAGACGAAACGCAGGTCTTTTCTCTCATTCGCCTAGTTATTTCTCTGAATGTCATGTCTAGTGGCCACCACCACCGTCTTCCACGCCAATTATCGTACCACGTCACTTGCAGAGTCGCGAGCCTCCCATAGCTTCTACCACCCCGCAGGCTGCAGGCGGGGCTAAAGGCAAGTCGAGTCTTACTAGGGCTGTTATGGAGAGACTCGAGGTGGAGAAAGCGATGAAGGATCTTGGTAGTAGTAAGCCTAAGCTAAAATAATGATAATTCCGGAGCCTAGCAAACCGTTAGTGTGAATGCTCATGGTGACAGGATAAATCTCACCAAGCCTCTCGTCTCAAAAGCAAGCCAGTCTCCCGTCCCGGTAGGCAACAACCCCATCGACCGACACTTCCACAACCCCACCGCCAGCGTCAACAAATTACACAACACGTACACGATCTTTTGCAGGGGCAGCGTCGTCACGGATTTCGGTGGCGCCGTCGATGGCGCGAATTGCACGAACGCTGAAAAAGGATGTCAGCAGCATGCGTGCGGAGCCGTGAACGTACCTTCAGTAATCCCGGCGATATTCTTGAAGGGTGTCCACAAGAGCATGGCGACGATGCCCATGCTGAAGATCTGCACCCCGCCGCCGGACATGTACAGCATGAAGGCCTGCATCGGAAGAGACTTGGCAGGTGCGATGGCCATGTCCCATGCGCGGCGCTCTTTCAGTTGATCGTAGACTGCTGTCGAGGCCGTGGATGACTTGGACGGCCCTTTGGACTGAAAGGTCGTCAGGATAGGTTTAGCGTGAGGGTAGACAGACGTACCGTGGCCAGGGACCTAGAGAAACCGGGAGGAGAGGGTAGTTGGCGATATCTAGAAGAGCCTTCTAAGGATGCAAAGTCGAGTGTTTTCGACGGCATGGTGGTTGAGGTGAACGAGTCCGGGCCGGGTTCCGATTCTGTCTTCTTACTGCGACCTCGGGCATGTACCAACACGTTCGCCATTATTCGTCCTGGATGCGTCAAGGTGAGTAATCGAATGTCATATGTTTCTGACAAAACATACTAGACCATATGACTGCTTCTTTATTGTTGACCCTCTCTATAACATAACGTGTCGACCCTTCTTTCTCCCATACCGCCATGCCCCCCCAACCTTTCAAGATCGCGATCCCAGACGAGAAACTCTACCTCCTCCGTCAAAAACTCGACCTGGCAACTTTCCCCGACGAGCTCGAGGATTCGGGCTTGAAATACGGCGCGCCGCTAGCAGATATCCGCCGTCTCGTCGCGCGGTGGAAAGAGGGCTATGACTGGCGAACGCACGAAGCCGCGCTAAACGCTGACTTGCCCCAGTTCACCCTCGACATCCCTGTTGACGATTTTGGGACGCTCCATATTCATTTCGTGCATCAGACGAGCAAGGTGGAGGGTGCTATTCCCTTGTTGTTCGTTCATGGATGTGAGTTCCGCGCCTTGTCGACCGGGGTCCTTTGTCTGACAACCTTCTGTAGGGCCGGGTAGTTTTATTGAAGTGAAGAAACTCCTCCCGCTTTTGACTGATCCCTCTCCTGAATACCCGAGCTTTCATGTTGTCGCTCTCAGTCTTCCTGGGTACGGGTTCTCGCAGGCCCCCACCAAGCAGGGATTCGCAAGCGCTCAATATGCAGAGGTAGGCTTGGAGCTCTACTAAAAGTCGAAGAAGATTTTGATCCGGCTTTCAGGTCGGGCATAAGCTCATGCTTGCTCTCGGCTACGATGCCTACGGTAACCTTGTTTGTTGTATTCGAAGATCCACCTCTAATGCTATCGTTTAGTCACGCAAGGGGGAGACTGGGGAGCGCGCGTTAGTGACGGACTTCGCAGTACCAATACTAAAACTGACCTATAACCAGATCACTCGTACCATAGCTGTCAAATACGGCGGATCCCATGCAAAAGCATGGCATACCAACTTTCCGCTGTATGTATCCATCCTGTTCTTTGTGACGATAAAGTCCTGACTACTTGAACCAGTGGAGCAAAACCCCCCATATCGCGTCCCTTGCTCTGGCTCAAGGACCACCTTCTGCCCTTGACCGCAGTTGAGAAAGCAGGGCTGGAATATTCCAAGGTGTTCGATGCTACAGGTCGCGGATACTTCCATGAGCAAGCGACCCAACCTCAGACTATCGGGTATTCCCTGGCTGATTCTCCCGTCGGGGTGAGTAGTCTCAATGATATACTACATTGTTACTAATCGGTCCCACAAGCTCCTTGCTTGGATTTACGAGAAACTACTCAACTGGACGGACGAATACCCGTGGGGAGACGATGAAGGCAAGTACTTCCTCTGTCAATAAGGTGAAGTTCCACTCAACGACATCGTAGTATTAACATGGATCTCTATATATGTGTTCTCCCGCGCAGGCCCTACGGCCTCTCTCCGAATCTACTACGAGACAACGCAGGAAGACACCGCTGTCGCGCCCAAACCAGGCTCTCTCCCCACCCCAAACGTCAAGCCGTCGACTATCCCCATGGGCGCTTCGTATTTCGCTAAAGAAATCCGGCGGACGCCCAAGACGTTAGTTCATCCTCATCCTGCTTACGTTTGATTGACTGGTTTGCTCGTAGGTGGACCCAAGCGATAGGGAACCTCAAGTTCGTGTCTGAACACGCCCGTGGAGGTCACTTTGCAGCACATGAGAAGCCTGAGGAGTTGGTGGATGATTTGAGGATGTTTTTCGGGAGGGGTGGGGCCGCGGCGGGTGTGGTTCCGGGGAAGAGTGGGTATGCGGTATGAGAACGTAAGGAGGCGTATCAAAGGGCTGACTCAACAGTAAGGTTTGTATAGTTGTTCGTAGTAAGACACGCAATACAACGATAATCAAAGCAGAAAGCGAGAGGAAGCACAAGATAAGGTGATGCAACAAGTAAATGAAATATAATGGCGAGAAAGATTGGGAGGGGAATATGTACAAGGAAAGGAGAAATTGATGCACCGTTTGTCTAATATTGGTACGATTCCCTTCTTATATCTCCACTGAAAGACTACTGGTGACACCTTCGTGAGAGGTCGCATCTTGTTCCGAAGGGAGTACATACCCAGCTACAATTTTTCCCATGCGCTTCGCATGGGGAACATCCATTCCTTCACTTGCTTGCGAAGGTTCGAGATGTATGTTTTCAGATTTCGTGTGGGGGTTTGGATTAGCGGAGCGAGTGCTAGGAGATGCTGAAGGCTCCTCTGGGCTCGATGAACGACGGCGCTTGCCACTGGAAGGTGTAGTCTGGTTAGCTGAGTGTGAGTGGCGAGTGGGAGTGGCCTCGCTCTCGGTGGTCGAGGTAGCGGGTGTAGAGGGTGACCCTTTGCAGTGTACAATGTCTGGAGGGATGGCTTGGCAAGTAATGATTCTAAGCCCATCTGCAACGTTGCTGTCTGGAGAGGCTCCCTCATCTGAATTCCCGTCGCCCTGTACTGCCCTTGGTACTATAGCAGCTTCGTCTGGCCAGGGTAAAAAGAGCTCGTCAACGAGATTTTGGTCAGTATGCATCTCTTGATACGCAGGCCAGGAAGGGCTGCTGAGGACGAAGGGCTCGAAGTTTGGGGGTGAATCTGGGGAGTCGAGCAAGGTAAACTGCTCACTAGGATTTACGTCGAAAAGGTTACCGAGATTTTGTCCCAAAGGGAGTGCATGCACATCTGCAGGTTGTTCCACTTTAGTGCGCTTTGCCCGGGGAATATCAGTCCCTTCACTTGTTTGCGAAGGTTTGAGGTGTATGGTTTTGGTTTTCGGGAAAGTTGGACTAGCAGAGCGAGATGCGAGGGGCGATGATCGATGTCTCTTGCTACTGGAAGGTGTGGTCTGGGTAGATAAGCTTTGGGTGGCCTCGCCTTCGGTGTCTGAGGCAGCGGGTGATCTCTCAGATCTGTTCAAAAGCTCTTCATAGGAAGCAAAGAGTGATGAGTCTGGTGACTTGAAGAGATCGCCCATCCCGCCCGTAGAGAACATATCACCGTCATTGTCTATGAAACCCGTCGCACTGGGGTTAGGTTACTCCGAGTGAGAAGGGGATTTCAAGTAGGCATATATCGTGAGAGACGCACAGACAATCGTACAGTGGAGTGGTGAAGATGATGAAGGGATCCGCTTCACTGTCTGTTGATTCTGGTTCGTCGAGACCATTGAAGATGCGTGACACACCACAGGTAAGAAGACTTAAAATCTGTATCGCATCTGGCCGCACACTCGACGCAGTTGCGAGACATGCTTTTACGAGTGCCCATAGTGCATCGTCTGGGAAAACATCCAAGGGTGGTCTTGGTGGATGATTTCGCTTTGTCAGGACCTCATGTATGACACCAGCTTCATTCTTGATATCGCTAAAAGGCGGTTTTCCGGTAAAGATCTTGGGAGAATGTCATAAGAGGTGGAGACAGTAACTGCGCTTATGGCCCTACTTCGATAACGGTGCATCCATAGGCATAGATATCCCTAGCGGTAAGGTATGATTGTTTAAATAGTGTCGAATCCATATACTCGGGAGCTAGCCAGCGGATGCTTCCTTTGCTCATCCTAGATGAGCTGTCGAGAACCTGCGATTCCGCAAACAAGGAAAGACCAAAATCAGCCAGACAGCAAGATAGATCATCCATGACAAGAACATTTGCCTAAGACCAGTCCATGTCACAGGTGACACGAGGAAGATGAATGCAGTGAACGCACCCCGCGGATGTCGGCATGTACTATAGGTGGATCGTGGTTGTGTAAATATTTCATCCCTTCGGCAATCTGAACCAGCTAAGAAAAGGTAGGTTCAGTTCTCATCAACTCTCACCCGATGTCTGGCGCACCGACGTAAGGCGATCGTGATCAGGATGAGTTTCGAGGTAAGAGATGATATTCCCGTTGACCATCCAAGGAGATATCAGGCAGTAACTTGGGGCAAAAAGGTCTTCGCTGACCCCCAAAAATGGAAGTACATTAGGATGATGTAGTTGCCTCCATACGAGAGCTTCCTGGCAAAAATCCTGCAGCAGGTCAAGACTAGTTTGACTGCTATGAGTCTATGACTAGTACGTGCACAACTCACTCGAAGAAGTTTCTCCCGAGCCACTCCGGAAATGAATACCCGAAGCACCTTCAAGCATACTTGAGTATCGTGAAGGCTCCCTTTCCAAATATCCTACCAGGGAGGCCGTACGCGTCAACAGAGTCATTAACCGAGATACAGCGGATACTCACTGCAAAGCCGCCACCACCGATAGGATTTATTCTCTCCCTAGTAACATCTGGAGAAGAAAAGGATGAGGGCACAATGTTCCGGGCCTTGCTCAGCGCCCGAAGACATTTTATGCAGGCTGTACGATATCCATTGAGACAAGACACATCATCCAGCTCCTATTGATTCATTAGAGGCTTCAAAGCTTCGACAGTAAACACACCCGTTGCAGTACATCCATAACTTTGATTTCGACCAATGGTGATATGAACTCCACGGAGCTCCAAGGATAAGGAAGTTTGCGAATGAGATACTGAATCTGAGCTCGTACATCGTCGTCGGGGCTGATTTGACCCCAGCCGTGGAGACTCGGATACATCAGAGTGGTGCCTTCATTGAGTGTAGCCCTCTCATTGTTGGGTATCATGGTCATGGTATGTGCGATGTGATGCACAAGCGCGCGCTTATAAGGTGTTGTACCATGTCGTATGTGCAACGTGAGGCACGGGCCCGGATCAGACGATACTGCACTCTGACGCTGAGACGCTCGGAGGAAAATGGCGATGAAAATACCGCCCAGAATATGCATTAGTACAAACAAGAAACGAGTAGCAACAATGCGTCATTCAAGTGAAGAAGCAGGGCCTGAGATTATGCCAGAAAGATTAAAATTTTTGACGGGAGATTTTGTGATACATTTTCACGCCCGCCGAAGTATCAATCGATCACGGGCCGGCCCTTTGTACTTTAGCGCGAATGGAGGCTGGTTGGGCTAGGAGGAACTGTACATGGGCAGGCTAGTCTGCATTCAATCGGCCGCGCTTGACACTGGAGCAGCTCTTGAAAGATTCAGTAATCATAATAGACGGGCTTGCGGCATTTCGTCTAGGTCGGATTTTCAAAGACAGGTTTCTCCTCAAGGAGTTGGGAAGGAGTCGGCTGAGCATGTAGTCATGATGACTGTATAGCTTTGGCATAGATAGTACCTGCGCCGATATATGGGCTGAACGCGAACTTCATTTTTCAAAATTTCAAAGCATCAAGCATCAAGATCGAAGGGTACCAACGTATAGGTACGTTCCTTAACTATTGCCATCCTCGATTTGACCTATAGTTGGCGTGAGATACAGAGGAAACTCAATTGTTACTTACATAACGACGGGAAAAGCGCCGCCTATTGCAGTGGACCAGAACGAGGAGCGTCGGGTAAACCGCACGAACTTGATGGATATCAAGTCCACGAGTGCGGGCGCATTCAAGTTCAAACGTTCAACGGTGCAGCTTGATGTCTCATACTTCAATGAAAATTGTGTCCCAAATAGTTCCATGACATTGATCGTTGGACAGTCAGGTATGTACGTTTCATCATCAGACGTGCATTGGATGATAGCCCGTCTGGTAGATTTGGTCGTGAATATCCTCTATTGAGTAAAGTACAGGCAGAGAAATGCAGAGTACACTGAGCCCAAGTCAGCTATGAAAAAAAGGCTAGAAGAAAGGGCACGCACATCATGAATGCAACACCTAGATATCGTCGATGTCGACCTCGCCCTCATCTCCAAACTCGAATGTACACTCTCCATCTTCCTCGCCAAACGTGTCTGTCTCGTTAATTTTCGCATTCTCCGGCAACTCACCGTAGGCTTTGACTGAAGGCAAAACATATCAACGACGAACACGCTGAAAGACAGGAAAGAGACGCACGATTTCTTGCCTCGTCAGCGGTATACTTGACAATCACATCGGCTTTGTCGTCTTGGAAGTCCCGGAGCGAAAGAAGGACGATGTCTCCTTGGTTGATCCACACCTGCACGGGATCAACGAACCATCAGAGACGCCAAGAAGAGAAGGTACGCACTTTTTTCCTCATCTTTCCTCGGATGTGCGCTAACCGCTTCTCGCCATCAAAGCATTGCGCCTCCAAACGTCCATTCCCCAGCATCTTCGTCACTTGGGCGTATTCTTGCCCATCCTCCCGGAAAACAAGCTCACGCTTGTCGTCGTCGTTTTCGTTCTTTCCTCTGCGGCGATTTTTGCCACCCTGAAATGTATCGATGTAAAAACCAAGCGCTGAACAAAATGTGCAATCCGCACCTTTCCTTTATTCTGAATCCCGGATCTTGAGTCATTTAGAAACCGATGCAAAGATGGAGGAACATACCTTGGGCATGTTGCAGTCGTTAGTGTCTTAAACCGGCCGATGCGCTCGTGATGGGCGGACAGCACAGACAGGAAGGAGTTGGTGATGGTAGTTACCTGGAAAGAAGAGTCGCCCTTCTTAGCTAAGCAGTGGGCATTTTGACTCGATTTGGAGTCACTGGAATCAACCACGTACGCTTCCGAACTCAGTCGTAATAAGGCATTAATGTAAAACGTGTATAAACTTCTAGTACTAGTGGTCATATTGAGTATGCTACATGTATGATTGATATGAGGGCGTAGACATGTGGGGAAAGAAGATCGGGGAATAGACAGTCACACAATATTCTGCTCACCACCAAATTTCTTGTACGCGGGATCGTTCTTCGGGGTATCTGGATGTAATTGAAGTTTTCCCTCCCATAGGGCGGCAGATGACACAGACGGATCGTTGTGCGCAGGATCCGACAAATTACCGGACTTGATGTAACTATGCCCAGCAGCTACAGCTCCTGCCATCATCGTTGGGGCCATTGTGAGGAGTGATGATCTGAAAAACCAAACGCAGTCAGCGACATGTATTTTACAAAAATCGGCGAGAATACTAACAGTCTCATGGGTCCTTGGTCATCGGACAAAGTTGCCCGGCGGCTCTTGACCACAAACGATGACGAACGAACGCGACCACCTCTCAGATTTGCAAACGTTCCGAGATTGTCTCTAACGACGGTGATTGCGCCAGTCCATCCTTCAGTGTCAGAATTCTTGGTCGGAAGAACTTCGCTTCGCCCAAGGAGTCCCAATTTCTTGAAGATCTTCTCGAAAGGTTCGGTGGGCATCAGCCGGACAGCTACACCCAGTGGTATCGAAACGATGCCCAAAGCCAGGGAGATACCCCATTCCCGGCCACCAACACGCGTGACCTGGAAGGCAGCACCTCCAACAAAGACAATAAGTATTTGTACACCAACCTCTGTTCAAAAAGACGTTAGAACTTTCCCCCAAAAAAACCAGACCGACGTACCAATAAGTGTGATACTCATGAAATAGTAGTTCTTCGTGATCCCCTCAAATATATTGAGCTTCCTGTCTAATCGTCGGCAATTGACCGAGTTGAAGATTTGCGCGAACACGAATGCATTGAATACCAAAGTCTGCACGACGGTGTTGTTGTGATCGCTCGATTCTAGTCCAAGAATTCGGAGACCAAGGAAGTGGAAAACTAGCGAGATGATGATTTGATAGATCGACTGGAACAAAATCATTTTGTACATGTCCGCAGAAAACAGCGGCGCCGTCTTTTTGTCTGGTTTACGATCAAGTAGCTTTTCTGTCGCGGGATCTGTAGCAAGAGCTAGTGCAGCGAATGTGTCCATAATGATATTGATCCACAGCAGCTGAACAGCCGTAAGGACAGGCTCCTCGTCAACAGATGCAACCGCCGTCACAAACGTGATGACGACGGCCGTAATGTTGGTAGATATCTGGAACTGCAAGAATTTCCGGACAGCGTCATTAACACAGCGTCCCCAAATAATAGCTTTCACAATCGACGAAAAATTGTCGTCCATGAGAATAATGTCCGATGCTTCTTTTGCAACTTCCGTCCCCGCGATGCCCATGGAGAATCCGACATGTGCAGTCTTCAGTGCAGGACCATCGTTGGTGCCATCGCCGGTAACACCAACAATCTCACCCAACGACTTGAGGGTCTCAACGAGAAGTTTCTTGTCTTCCGGCGAAGAACGCGCCAATACTTGAAGTCGAGGAACAATCTCAAGCATATCGTTGCGTTCGAGTTTCCGGAAAATGGGTCCTTCCATGATGATACCACCGCTTGTATAGATCCCGCATTGTGACGCGATTGAGCGAGCAGTAAGGACATTGTCTCCTGTGCACATCTTGACAGTAACGCCAGCTTTGTGGCACTTGGCAACGGCATCGCGGACACTGTCGCGAAGTGGATCTTCAATACCAGTGATACCGATCAGGGTCATATCATGCGCTAGGGAGGTATATTCAACCTATGAATTACGACGTTAACCACGTACATCACCGTATAAGATGAAGCTAACTTACTTCATTCTGCTCATCGTGAACAGCGTCGGAAGGCGGCCAAACGTCAAAATCCCTATAGCACAAGGCAATCGTTCGCAGAGTCTGGTTGGCATAGAAAATGATGGTGCGAGCAATGTTATCGGCGGAGTGGTCATCAATCTGTGCAACCTCAACGTCGTCCCGCTGGGGGCTGGAGTTCCCAGGCTTTTGCACGACGACGTTGTGGGTACACTTCCTCGACAAAATCTCACTTGCGCCTTTAACATAAAAACGCCACTTCTTCTCTCCTACTTTGACAACTACCCCCATCGCCTTGCGCTCGCTAGAAAAAGGAATCATCTGGACGATGTCCGAGCTGTCCCGCGTCTTCTTGAAATCCGCCCATCCCAACTCCTGTGCAAATTTGAGGAGAGCTGTCTCCGTCTTGCTGCCAACAAAAATTGTCTCTCCAGATTCTGCATCGACATCCTGAAACGCAGTGGAGTTTACCGCGATAGCTTCGTTGAAAAGGGAACGTAATGCGGGAGTCATAACATCATTGAGCTGCGATTGATCAATGGAAAAATCATTGGGGTGCTTGCGGTGGCCGGGTTCTTCCTCGCCGACGTTCGTGCGTGTTTGATTCTCCTCTAGCTGGCGAACAAACTTTGCGTGGACGCCGACGGACCCAGCAACGACAGTCATCACGTTTTGTGTGAGAGTACCGGTCTTGTCCGTGCAAACGACTGATGCATTTGCCATGGTCTCGCAAGATCCTAGTACCCGTACCAATAGTTTTTCGTAAGTCATCCGTTTTGTCGCAAAAGCCAGTGCGAGAGTAACCGCTAGCGGCAGACCTGTAACATAAACGGATCATTAGGCGGTGAAATATTCGGCAGTCATATTCAAGACAAACCTTCTGGGACAGCAACGACAATCAACGTTACTGATATAATCAGGATATTCACGAAAGCAATCCCCTTTTCGTTCGCCGTACTACCCGAGGGATCAGTTCAGATATAAACGTAAAATAGCGGATTGTACAAACCGGACAGGATTGTTAGTACCCAACTGTACGAAAAACCGAATCATCAAAGCAGTGAATAGTATCAACCCTGCCAAACTGCCAAGTTTGGCAATGAGCTCGGCCAGATAGTTAAGCTTGAGCTGAAGAGGCGTATTCTCCCCACCGCCTCGCAACGCTAAACAAACCGATGATGAGGCTAGCCCGAATACCGATGCCATGAACGTACGTACCCATCATAATTCTTCCGTTGAAACTTTTAGTTCCAACAGCAACAATAACATACTTCCCGACACCTTCCAAAACCTTGGAACCGCTGACGATGAAACAATCTGTATGCGCAAGATCTGCTGTGTTACCGGTCTCTTCCCGTCGTTTCTGGAGCATAGACATGCATTCTTCGAAAGTCGCCTTCTTGATCGCGTCTGATTCCCCCGTTGCACCAGACTCATCGCACCTGACATTATGTCCTCCCAGGAATACACCATCGCATGGTACGATCTCGCCTGGCTCCAGTAATGCGATATCGCCGACTACAACCTCCTAAAGGCAACGTCAGTCAACACAGCAAATTCGTCTGCTGGCTACGAACTTTGATGTCGATGACTTTCTCAACGCCGTCACGAATGACCTTAACACCACGTTCCTCCTTTCGTTCATTCAAAGTTTTGAATTGGCGTTCCTTCTGCCAGTCGTTCAAAGAACCGACGACCACCTTGTGTCCCACGATGTCAGAAAGGCTGTGCGAGAACGATAGGGTGACATTTTGCTTACGACAATCATGATTGCGACCATAATAGCAACGCCTTCCACCCAATCCACCGGAGGACCGTCGCTTTCATCACGAGCGACACCGAAATCTTGAAAGAACCCAAGAGCAAGGGAGACAACAGCAGCAATGGATAGTAAAATCTTTATTTAAAAGGGTCAAATGATGACCATGCTAGAAGAGGGGAACATACCAGGACTTTATCCTTGAGAGCTGTCCACATGAGCTGTAACAAGGACTTGCTACGGCGTTCGGGTAATACATTGGGCCCATAAACACGCCGACGCTCATCCAACGACGCCGCGAACGCAGCTTCGTTGTAAATATCAGATGCATGGGTGGAATGAACATCTCCCCCAGGCTCTGTGAGAGTAATGGCGGGCACCTCTTTTTCAGGATCATGTCGCTGTGAAGCACCCTCTCCAGCACCCGGTCGACCATCACCATGCCCTGGGCCTGAGCCGAGCCCAAGGACGTTATCAGAGCCTAGACCGCGTAGTAGACCAGATGTTCCACCTATACCCTCCAGAGTATTCAGGTTCTTGGGATCGAGCATGTGAGCGAGCTCGTAGGGTTTGAAACGGAAAGGCGTGGGGTCAAAACTGGCGTCCTGTTCGAGTTCTGCTCGATGCCCGGTTACCTCTTCCTCCTTCTCATCGTCTTTTTTTGATTTCTTCTTCTTCTGCTTTTTCTCCTTTGACTGATCTGCCTCCTCCTCCTTCTGCGCCTCCTCCTCCTTCTCAGGTAGCGCGCTTTCAGACCTTTCACGAGAGGGTGAACGCGACGCGTCGTATTGCGTGTAGCTATGTGAATCGGAACCAGAACCAGACTTTTCACTCCGATGCTCTTCCACGAATGTTCCATCATTCGAACTAGTCAAAGTCCCCACACTGGCCTTCCGATTGTGTATAGGCGAGTCAGGTGAAAGAAGGTTGGCATTGAAACGAACTTCAGGCTGGTTTTCCCGCAAAGCGAGAGTTGTCGGGTAAGGACCGGAAGAGCTGGAAAGAGTGGGTGATGGTGGTGCAGACGAAGCATCGGACATATCTGAGGGCGTCCCTGGTGAGTGAATCTCGACGGAATTACGCGTTTGCCTAGGTATATGCAGTGGAGATAGTAGGCCACCATGGCTACCGTCGTTGGGTGTAAGGGGTGTGGCCTCGTTGCTACTGGCCCCATCGCCTGTAGAAGTAGCATCCTCGATGATGATTGCAGGACTCATTGGTTGATTATGGGGTTCCATGGTGTGTTGTTCGACTATAAGAGCAGAAAATAACAGTACTCATGCGTTGTGGGAGGATGCGAAGGAACGGGGAAGAGGTTGTGGTGTGCTGTGGAGGTCGTCTACAAAAGATATATTCTGGAAAGCTTGGCGCACTGCCTCACGCCGGATCCCTGGGATTTCTCCGGCAAGTCCCCTTTTGGAACTGATTTTTCGACCTCAACCATCTTAATCGCTCAAGTGGTTGAAACGGCGTCTATCACAATTCGCGCCTCGTAGCGCTGATGGTGTATGTAGGTGAGTACTGGCTATCTAATAGCTCTTTCTCTTCGAATTTTCAGGTTTTTTGTCGGCGACCTTTGCGGAGCGGCCTCCGGATCATCAGATGTTTTTTTAAGTGATCACTGCGGTTTTTATGTTACTTGGAAGTATCTCTGCATTTAGAGACAACCCCTCTCCATGAAGACTGCTGTATCTGTGGCTACGTACTCATCTGACTGGCGCTGCCTTTGCTGTTTTCTTAGCAGTCATAGTGAGACACCCATGCCCGAGCGGCCGGAGCCTTGCAGCTCCCATTTCCTCAGTGCATTGTCATTGCCGCGTTGCCTGGACCGGAACATCAGCAAGTACAATGCAATGTTGGCCACTTGCACACCACGGCTTGTGTCCTTTTCTCCGGTTTCACAGAGCGAATTGTGCTATATACGTCGGACCTTTTGCATTATTCTTAGACGAGCTCAATCCCAGAAGCTCCCAAATCCATCAAGACTACTTGCACTGCCCACGACACGATGTGTTCTCTGTCTTTGAATTCTTCGCCCGTGTGACCATCGCAGTAAGTAGAGACCTTGCCAATCGACCGATTGCGCCCAAATTGCATCGCATCCTTGTCCCGATCCCGCCAAGCGACCCAAGTCAATCTGTCAGTTCCAAATTTCTTGTCCCACAGGCACGCCGGGTCTCCTGGAATCTCCAGCCTTCCAAGCAAGCCTACGCATAGCCTCGTTTCTATCTCATGCTTGTCTTCCTTGGTATCTATACTTAATTCCATGACTGTATCTACTTTGGTCTCAACTTTCAACCGTCAAGGCTGTGTGGAGCACGTGGATTCAAACATTGCTGCTAATGGCCTGATTCTAGTATGGCCCAGCCGCCACTAACCGCCACATCGTCTGAGTTTGTTCGCTACGACAGCCACACGAAGTATATAGGAGCATCGTTATCAGCAGCCTACGAACTTTAAGTGAATCAAGGTATATTACCCTCAAACCCGATCGGAGTTCTGTTCAGTTGGCGCAGGTCGGGAAAGTCACTATAGTAGCGGCGGGCATCATTTAAATTTGCGAACAGCCCCTTGCATCAAACTGCGGGCGAAAAAATGCAGCACGTTCCGACTGGAGCGAAGCTCGGTGTGTCGAGCCTGACACGCATATAAACAACGCGGGTACGGCGTTAATATTTAATACTTACCGCTTTCTTATACGTAACTTTGCAGCACCGCACCAAAAGTTCTACCTCAAAAGGTATCGCTTGCAGGACATCAATCAGCTGCTTTAAAAGCCGTCCCGCAATGCCTCAACATACTCAGCTTTCTTACGCGCGCGCCGAACACGTTCATTTTCAGGGACAATAATAACAATCTCCAGGCGTACTCCATGCGTTCCATTCCATATTATCAAAATAGTTGCAAATCAAAGAGATCACCGTTCGGGGGCTCTGAGAAAAAGGAGGAAACCGAGTCCGAGTCCGACGCTGATAACATTGTCCCCTTTTCAAATGGCTTTCCATCCGTGAACACTGGTGTGACTCATGCGCAGGGTTCGTTCTTGTATATTATATGACGTCATTCTACTGTGATCATGATCGGCGGCCGCAATACAACTAAGATAAGTATGCGACCACTTGTAACTCAAGCTACAGCACTCAGATAGCTGTAGTGAGATTTTCGTCAAGCTGAGCATCAAGGAATCTTTAAGAACATGTCTGTACCTCGAGCAAGCGCTGAGCATTAAGTACTGTAATGGTCCACGTGCCTGAAGGCAAGAAGTACTTTCATCAAATTGTCTCTGTAAGTACTAATATAACTAGAATTACATTACCGCGTATCTCACGCATACTTATACTCCGTAGTATTTGTTATCACGTGTGAGGCTCATTTCCAGTACTAGTGTGTCAGGTTCAGCTTTCACTGGGAAGCTTAACAGCATTTATTAATAACTCAACAGCACTTCGGGATTCTTTTCTTCTAGTTGGATATCTATGAATCGATAGGACCCAGCTTGTCAGATGATTTGGGAAGGGAATATGCGCTTCTCCATTGTTCATGGAAGCATTGTTCGACCTTTTTGCCGTATTGAGCATCACATATCGATAGGGACCATGGTACCATGAAACCTAGGACGTGAGCCATCTGTTTCCAACAACTATCGCTTCATATTTGATTTTCGCTACTAGAAGGTTCACCGTTCCATACCAGCGCCGATCTCTAATGAAGTCACCTGTATATTTTCAGTCACGGTCTGATACATCGCCGCTACGAGTACATGAATATTATCATTCCATACCTGTCTCTACATGCATATCAAGTTCGATAAGTATAATGGCGTGTTTGTATCTCATATCGGAATTACCTCTGGACCTTTAAGCTCCGTTCCCGTTCGGCGTAATTAACCCATCCCTAATGACTCCATCCTCAATCTTCTGAACCGTCTCCGCATCGTCTTCAAACTTGATCCTGCCCATCTCCTTGATAAAACTACTTCCCCAAAATGATGCACTATACTTGTTCACATATTTGAAGAGCTTGCGGTGGTTTTCCGCCCGAACACCGGCATCCATTGTAACAGCTTCATGAATCGCGTCGGCGACCTGCTGCGAATCCCACGGATTGATAACGATTGACCCGTTCAGACTTTGCGCAGCACCAGCAAACTCCGAAAGGATCATGACTCCTTGTCTTGCTTGTTGACAAGCAATGTACTCATATGACACCTGTGAAATGCTATGAGGAACTGCCTCGAAAAAAGACCGAGGGTATACGGACCAGATTCATACCGTCCCTTGTGCTCGATACTAGGCACACGTCACTGACCGCATACAGCGCGCATAGCTCGTCGAACGGCAAACTCTTGTGCATGAAATGGATCGGCATGAACTCGACAGTTCCAAAGCGGCCATTGATCCTTCCAACGAGCTCGTTAACCGTCGACCGTAGATTCTGATACTCCTCCACATCCTGCCTCGACGGAACTGCTAGCTGAACGAGAACCACTTTGCCGATCCATTCTGGATGCTGTGTTAAAAACAACTCCAAGCCGTGGAGTTTTTGCGGTACGCCTTTGATATAGTCGAGCCGATCGACGCCCACAATAACCTTGACACCGCCAAACCGCTGTTCCAGCTGACCGATTCGGGATTTGACAGATTCTTTCTTGAGATTCTGGAGTAGTCGTTAGATAATAAGCTGTGTACTCGAGCAGGTTACTCACATCTATGAAGGACGCGGGCTCGATACCGATGGGAAAAGTGCCAACATGAGCTAGCCGGCCTTCGAACTCGACCCCGTTGGGCATAGTGGGAAGACCAAGGATACGAGTGCATGAGGAGAGAAAGTGTCGGGCATAGTCGTAGGTATGGAAGCCGATGAGATCGCAGTAAAGAATTCCGAGAAGGATTTCGCGTCGGACCGGGAGAATTCTAAAAAAAAAATAAGGGAGCGCAACGAATGAGAGAATGAAACTCACCTGTATATCTCGCTGCTTGGGAACGGCGTATGTAAAAAGAAACCTATTTTGATTCCTGGAACAGCTTCTGATTTGGTTGCTGGGACATCCTCGCCTTCAATGCCTTCAGTAATCTTGGAAAGTTCCTTCTGGGTGTAATGACTCTCGCCGTTGATTAGACCGCGTAGGAGCATAGGCAGCAGCATGAGATGGTAATCCTGCACCCACACCATCGACCCCGGAGCGAGCTGCATCCTGACGGCCTCTGCAAACTGCAGATTTGCCTTCCGGTACGCCGACCAGTTCTCCTCTTCAAAATTCATCTCACCGGGGTGGTAATGGAACAAGGGCCATAGAATGGAATTGGAAAAGCCGTTGTAGTGACGGTCCGCAACGTCATCATCGAGATATACGGCCTGGCAAGAGTACTCTTCCATCAGGCGCTTGTCGACGTGGGCACGGTCGCGAAAGGGAATGAAGAATCCTGGCCAGCCGATCCAGGTGAAGTTGAGCGACTTTTTGAAGCCAGAAAGTGCAGAAACGAGACCACCAGAGGACATTTTGAAGTGGTACTCGCCTGCAGCATCCTTGGTAATGGTGATAGGGAGACGGTTGGAGACGACGATGAGGTGGCCGCCTTCCATGGCTGGGTCGATGGGAGAGCTGGACATGGGAGACCGGACTGTTATATACTCTGGACGCACTAGGCTGGACACGTCCAAGATTCCCAGCAAAACGCCAGATCAGGAAATTATCGGATTTAGTCCTGGACGAAGAACGTGTTTTCGACACCGGCTTCTGCGCAAAAATACTGGTGATGTCGTATTACTCCGTAGCGAAATTCAATAAGAGGTAGTAGGGAGGGGAAGAAATTAGGCAACCCTGGCTGTGTATTAAATATTGTAGAGGTCAAAGTGGAGAGCAAACGAGACCGTCATGTATGACGACGACACGGAATATCGGGAGCTGCCGGCCCGTCAACGCCGATCATTTTCCGGGACAAATTCAAAGCAATACAGTACTAGTGTCATTCGATAAAACTACGGTACATGAGCATGAATATATCTAATCGAAGAGACCGAAGCCCTGCAGCAAACGTTCGTCAGATATAGTCATCATAACGTGAGGAGCAATTCTTACCATATCGTCGTCAGATTCTTCTTCCTTCTCCGGCTCCTTCTCCTCAACGGCAGCGGCGGCAGGAGCAGCCTCGGCAGCAGCAGGGGCAGCAGCAACGGCAAATGCATCGGGGTTGGCAAGGTACTCCTTGACCTAGAACGAAATTAGCACATGGAAAATATGTGTATGGATCCAAAAACAAACCTTCTCGGATCCATCAAACGTGTACTCGGTAGCCAATGAAACGGCAAGGACATTCTTGTAAGCGTTCACCAGGGAGTGAGCAACCGACACGATGGTGGGGTAGTTGAGAGCAAGGGAAATAGCCGCGATGGTCTTGATACCGCTCAAGAATCTGTCCACGAGCTCCTGCTCATCAACATCCAGAACTTCCGGCGAGAACGAGTTTCCAGAGTCAAAGATCTGGACAACCGTCATTCCGTAGGTGAAGGGGGAAATATTAAGCATGTTCAACAGGGTCGCCTCCGAAGTTCCCACACGAGTACCGGCTTGCACGACCTTAACGTCGGAGACGATTTCAATCGTACCACGGGCAATCTTGGTAGGGATACCGAGAGCCTGGAAGAAAGACGTCTTTCCTGGTTCCATACCGGTGTTACCAGCAGGGACAGTAACATCTTTGGGGGCAAAGGCACCAGCACGAGCGGGGGCAGCGACCTTGTTGGCGACGATGAGGTCGCGAACATCCTTGAGGTCTCCAGCAGTGAACACAAAACCGATGTTGCCCTTGACGTGGGGAAGGAGACGCTCGAACTGGGGGTATTCGGCGAGAATGGAACGGAGGGCACGTCGGACCATAGTGTTCTTGCCCATCAAAACGACGCCCTTGCCGCGGAGAGAGACACGAATCTGATGCATCTGGTTGGAACCGACATTGTCGACATTGACCAGGAAAATCGACGCTGTGTGACCGTAAGCCCATTGCATTGGTTTATTGCCAGAGAAGACACACGGTACTTGGCCAAGAGTTCCTTGAGTTTTTGGAAGTATATTTCCTTGTCAGCGCGAGAAGCTCCCATTTTGTTTTCTGCAGACTGATGAGAAGGCGCCGTATATGTATCAGCAGGACATACAATGTGTTGGAATTTTACAAGGATAGTGCCTCCCTATTGGTCTCTGCTCATCGTCAGTAACAACTCCAACAAAAACCACCGATGAAACTCACCGCGGAGTGCCAATGGATTTTTCAAGACGACTAAGATGAAGAAAGCGAGTGCCGCTGGTTTTCTTTCTGTGTACGCCGACCGTGGGAATTATGAATAAGGTTTGACGAGTTCCGGCATTTTCCGTTATCCTTCGACTCGACGACGAGGTCGAACTACTACTAGCCGTTGCCAGCCGTTGCGCTCGACGGCAAGGCTCTTCCAGCCACAGGGACGCGTTCACTTGCAGACAAGCGTTGTCGTCATTGCTGTATCTTGCGTTAGCGTCGTCTTACATGCAATGGAATGTTGAGATGGGTCCAGTCGACAGCCCGAAATTTGGATGGCTGCGGCACTCTTCGGTATATCTTACTATCCTACTGGTCCTCGCAGTCTTATTAACCCTCTTGTAGTCGCTATTTTGTGTACAGAGCGCGTCACGGTAATGTGACTATAGCTAGCTCGCGTCGCGCCCTTGCGGAGCGGTATTATTCTCTTTCGACCCTCAGCAAGCATCTGTCGTCGGATAATTGGTCGAACCCTCTTGTACCCAGCGACACTCTGCTTTCATTGTACCGCCAAGTCAAGCAAGCGCATCAGGTTTCCTCTCTGAGCCACAACCAGCTCAGTAGACTCATATTTTTGTATGGCAAGCTATCTGCGGATTCGGATGGACATTCCGACCAAGGAGCATCTTCAAGTATGCTTTGGGCATTCGTGCGCGAGGTCGCATCAGATATGGAGGCGCTGGGATATGAACTTGGTGAAGAAGAACGGTGTTGGGTACTTCGGGGATTAGTCGCGTCTGCCTCGACAGGTGTTATCTTCCATCGTGTTCCCATTCTTTGACTAACCATAGACACGTAGATCCGAAGTTTCTCCGACTTGCGAGGCACCACTACGAGCACCTCCGAATGTCACCCATCGACGTGAACCTGCATCTCGCATACTACAGGTCTCTAATGGCACTTGGAACTCCACAATCTGCAGTGGAAGTGCTTCACCATGTCTCTATCATATTCGAAACTTCCTCCAGTCCAGCATCCGAGATCATAGAGTTTATCTGGCCGATAGTTCTCAACCAAGATGTCCCTGACGCAGCCGGGGAGCATGTTCTCAGCATGCTTTGGACTCGATTGACCCAGTTCAAGGGAGCTAATTCGCATTTGAAGCGTGCACCAATGCCGGGTACCACTCGCGTCCTCGATGTCCATTCTAAAAGTTATGGACCGGCGGTGATCGGCCTTCAACACCTCGCTGCTGGGTTTGGCATGGCGTTTCTCCCACATTTCTACGTGTCACTTCCGCTTTGTGTTCAGCAATGGGTTAGAGCGCAGGCACATGGTATTTTTAACCCCCAGAATGATGCTTCATGGAGATGGCGGCAGTTAAAACTCTTCCTACTTCACTCATCGAGGTCAGCAGGGACACTCGGCCAGCACTTGGTTTCACTCACGGATACATCCGACCATCCAGCCCTGGGCTGGAGTACAGTTCTTGTGTTAGTTTCACTAGAAGCCCTTGTGAAAGATGGAAATTCGCCGTCCCCCACAGTCATACAGACCGTACTGCGTAGTTTGTGGAGGGTCTGGCAGTCGTCTGCTGAGGACAATCCTCGACCGCGTTTCGTCGAACGGGCCGTCATAGCGTCCTTTCTTCGACTAGGCGTTCACACATCTGACCGAAGCCTCGTAGATATATGCCGCCGTTACATATTGTCTGAGGATCTATGGACAACACGGAAGGACCATACTAGAGCTGAAAAGCTTCAGATTGTCTCTCTAGCGGCGGACTTTGTGGTGTGCTACTTCCGGTGCATCAGCCCCAGGTGGGATGATGCTCTCCGTGTCGTCAGTATGGCCTGCGACGGACCGAATGCGAGTGATGTACTGGAAGTAGTTTTTCGGATGATCATGACCGCCGATACACAAAACGCTTTTGCACTGTATCTCCATTCTCAAGAAGCAGATGTAGTTTTGGCTCCCAGCATTGTATGTGCGCTCGGGTTCCTCATGGCTCCCATTCAACCGGAACGTTCCATAACTTTTCTTCGCGACCCTAGAATTCTCCGTCAGCGACGCACACAGCTGCTAGAAGCCATCAGCCGGACCCTTTATCGGCATGGTGTGCGCTATCTATCTGAATCCTCCAGCGGTACCTTAGGCCATCACCTCCTCCATCTGCCCGATTCGGAATATTCGTCTCTTCTTACTCCAAGGAATCAGGGACATATACAGCATACCCTTACCGTGCTGGGTCAATCCGGATACAGCGCGAAGGCATTTGGCGCGGTTCAACGTATTCATTGTTCAAATTCAAGGTTCTTCTCCATCACCTTCCTCATGGGATTTGCCCAATTATTGGTCCGGAGAAGGCAGTTCAAACTCGCAGTACGTCTCTACACAACACTGCTTGAGAGGGGCATGGATGCTGGGCAACTTGAAACCCTTCGGCAGCGGCTGGTATACAACATTGCCCGCAATGGCGGAACCCTCGTTGCACGGGCCATTGCAAGATCAACATCGACGGATACTCGTGAACGGATGGCATCACACTCTGGGTTTAGGTTGAGGGAGCCTCCTCGCTCTACGGCAATGGACGTCTTTTCGACCCTACGTGAAACCCCCAGCGATGTTGCAAGCATCAAGCTGGGTACCTATATTCTCACGAAAGCCCAACGTCCTGTCGCCGCACGAAACTTGTACGCTCGCTCACTTCAATACCTAGACGTCCCAGCCCGAACTCATGTGGGAAACATGATCCTGCATCGCACATTCCAGAGTTTCCGCATACGCAATGCGCAGCTCGTACGGAAGGTGATTGCCAACCGGGATTATTTCGTGAAGCGCTTTGGCTTTGTTGAGGACCGGGTCACTCTCAACATCATCTTGAAAGCGGTTTTGCGTTGGAAGACAGCGGTCGATGCTTCTGCGGTGAGGATGTTGTTTGATGAGATGGTGAGGCTGGGCTACCCGGTTGACGCGCGTTGGCTCCCACGAAGGGAGGATGTACCATTTTCGACACCGTCAGAGTCGAGGATTGGGTTCACAATTCCGGAGTTGGATGCAGAGATTTCATTCGAGAGGCACGTAAGGCCAATGTACAGGATGTTCATTACGGCGTTCTTTCAGAGGGGCGATGTAGAAGCTGCGAGGTTGGTGGTTGGTATTTTAAAGACGGAAGTTGCAAAGCGCCGTGTGCCTGCGCCCAAAGGTCGTCACATTTAGTACATGAGAATTTAGGTATAAAGAATGAGTATTTGTACACCGCTTTCAAACAACACTTCGGCTGTTTGTCATGAAGCCTATACTCGCTTTAATGATACCCTCAATGATAGCCAGGTCTTCGTCGTTACGAGGACCGTAGATCATTAAGTACTCCTTCGGCAAGGGAACGTACTTGTTGACACCGCTCAGTGGGTGCCGCTCTCCCCAGCCCTTCTCGATAACTGAGAGAATACGGTAAGGTCAAGACTGATGGACAGCCGAGGTTAGCACTCACCAAGCTTACAGTCTTGGGGCGACAAAACGAAATGCATGGAGTGATCCGGAGGATGAATATGGCCAATCTCGCGTAACGACTGCTGGGCGGCTGCGTGGGGAGCTGGGATGGAAGAACGGATGTGCATTCCTTGGACATGGCGCTCGTGGGGCGACTTCAAGAGCTCCACTAGCGACGAGTTGTCGACACTGAGCTTGGCAAACAGCTTGTCCAGTTTCTGCATGGAGTATTAGAATGTATATGGTCAGGTAAGGTGAAAACCGGCCTCTCTCATAACAGCATCAGGCATCTGCACGAGCTGCCTGTGTGGGATAGGATGCCACCCAGTAGCTGGCCTTTCGCCTCGTCGCTCCGGGATATCACTAAGCCAAGTCTCTTTATTCGGATCTTGCTGGTACTGTTTCGTCGACACGGTCTCGCGACCAAACGGCCAGGCAGCGAGAGCCATGAGCCACCCGATGGGGTTGTATGGGAAGCCGCCCTCTCCGAGGCTCATATATTTGGCGTAGTTGTCTATCATCCATGGGGTCGACAGAGCGACGGCGGTGGTAAAGGCGATAGCTCGAGGATATCGCTGCAGGATACCCTGAGCATTGAGGAGTACAGGGCTGATATTTTGTGGGTTCAAGTACAAGTTCATCATGATTGCGGAGAATCAGTTCGTCTATCTTTTCCTTTATCAGTGAAACAAATCGTCTCAGTCTGGAAGGGGCGCGACTCGCGACACAGCATACACGTGCCACTCACGCTCAACATTACCTTTACGTCAATAGTTTCTTCTTTCTCTTCTTTTACTCCATGCCTCCATTTCCCGCGGGACCTCTCCCCAAACCCGCCCGTAACTCGTGAGTTTTTCGCGTGAATTCATTCTGCTTTTACCCACTGCGTTCTAGTCGCGTTCACGGGCACATCGCAGGCGTACCAATTGGCTCGATCTTCCCTGGTAGACTACAAGTTCGCGCGGCTGGCCTACACAACCCTCCTCGCTCTGGAATCTTTGGCACGGCAAAAGAAGGCGGCGCGTACTCGGTCGTTGTGTAAGTGTCTGACTTCTATGGCACAACTTGTGCTGATTGTAGCAGGTCGGGTGGCTACGAGGACGACGAAGATCATGGAACGTATTTGTACGCTTTCTTTTTGATTTCACGCCCATGAAGCTCACGAACGACGCGTCTAGTACGTATACAGGTTCAGGTACATGCAATCAGCCCTGACGTCATCGGCTCTACTTATTTTTGGACCCAGGCGGAAGATCCGAAGGTTACAACACAGTACAAGTAGCAGACCAGGAGTGGAAACGAGGAAACAAGACCCTGAAGGTATGTTGACTCAATTTGCCACTTGACTTGTTGCTAAAATATCCGGAAGATGTCTGCGACCACGGGAAACCCGGTTCGCGTCATCCGAGGACAAAACAACTCTCGTTACGCGCCAAGTGAAGGGTACCACAACCGTTATGAATCCATTGTTCACGTCTCATGGCTATTTAGGTACCGTTACGATGGTCTATACAAAGTCATCAAGGTTGATATCTCCGCCACCATTTTCTTCCAATTCTAATGCAGTCTTCACACATATAGGCTTGGAGGCTACGCGGTCGAATGGGCTTCAAAACGTGTCGATTTTTGTTTATCGTTCGTTTCCATTCATCTTCTTTTCAATGGATGCTGACTTCCTTCTAGCTCCTCGAAAAGAACCCCCGTCTTGGAAAGCCACCTGACCCCGACGAAATCCTCGGTCTACTCCGCTTCGACGAAGACCTTGACGAAGACCTTGACGATGATGGCGACGAGGCAGCTAGATCAGACTCCGAAAACGAGAGCTCTTCGACACGTCGAAGCACATCTATCGTGACCACAAGCTCTTCGAAAAGCTGTCCTGGTGTCAAGCGTCGTCGATCATCTAGTAGCACATACAAGCCTGTAGCCTCTTCAAGCCGTATTGCCCCTCCTCGTTCAGTCAGTCCTCCCATCCGTGTCAAATTTGAAGGAATGCCTCGTCGACCTGTGGAGGTTGAGGTTAAACCTACCAAACGTATCAAACTGGAACAGCCCGAAGAACATGTTCCTGTCAATTGCGCACCGCTAATTGATGCTAACATGACAATCACCCCCGTTGTGAAGAGGAACCCTACACAACGAGAGATCTTTGACAGGATCAAAGGCAAGCAGAGTCTGCCGGGCATGTTTGGATGATTGGATGTGACAGATCTATCACCTTGATTTTTGGAATGGTGCTGTTCATTCATTTTGCATTCTGTTTAAACTTCATCCATGCTATATAAATTATCCTGGATTTCTAGCTCTTGTTTGTTTTCTTAGAGTAATTTTGTGTCGCTTTGTAACAATATTGTACAATTTCGACTGTAGCTTCACAGGGTGTTACACGTTATGCTTTATGAGTTTAGCTTCATTTGCAATTCCACCACTTCGGTGAATCTGTATCAGGATTTAGATTGAATTGTAGTCCTGACAATCAGAATCACTTGCAATGGAAAATTCCTCTGCTTTCTGAACCTTGATTACACCTCCCTGCAGTGAAAATGTCTGCATTCAATGCCTCTGACTAGATCTCATGCAGAAAACATTGGAATTTATGTGTCACCTATGGTGCATTGAGTAGCTAAACATGTGTTTACAACCCCAGAGGCTCTTTGGATGGCTAAATATTGACCTTCATGGTTTAATCAACATCCATATTAGGGCTTCATGCCATCCTGTATATGGTATATGGCCATACTGACATGGGTCCAAGATGGCAGTGGTGTAGCCGTATTCCATGCTGTACAGTAGTAGGTGCAAGCTTCAACAGTACAGGATGGGTGTCTCAATGGCCATCATGGCCATCTGTATGGCTATTTTTGTACAGCAAGCTCATATTTAAGCCATGCAATGATATCTACAAGACAGTGGAGCTATGCAACAACTCGTTCACAGTGGTACATGCTAAATGCAAGTGATGTTTCACCAACATCAACATCTGAATAGTATCTGCCTTTAAACTAGCTCACCAAATTGACAACATGTCACGGCCATCTGAGAAGATATGTTCCACTGCTACAGCAGATCCTATATATACCAGTTAGAACCAATCATAAAGCAGATGAAGTGACTCACCAGGAATTGTGAGAAGATCCTGTGCTAGCCAAAACAGATTTGGGAATTGTGCACACTGGCCCATCCACCAATTAACAGGGTCACAATGATTGTAATCCTCAGGAACAAGTTTAAAGTACTCATCCAGCTCATCAACAATACACTTCAGCTTTTTGTTATGATATGAATTAAAATTCATCTTCTGAGGTGAGCCATGGCTGGGCAGCTGGCCAACATGAGGAGCTGCAGCTGTTGATGAAGTTGGCTATACCTTCTCACTGGACTTGTCAGCATAATACAGACAAAAGTGAAGGTGGAGAGATGTTTTTGCACTCTCCAAGTATTCGAAAAGAGTCTCATCATCAGCATAGTCCTTAAGCATTCCTTTGTAGGAAACACATGGATCAAGAACTGATCATCAGACACATCAGAAGGTAGTCACGATATGAAGTAATCAAAGCTCATGAGCTGCCCATGTATATAGAGGTGATTCATCATATTTGTAGTAGTAATCACTTAGCTTGTGATGCATGTCAACCAACTCAGACTTGATCTGTGGTGAAATATCATCTGGAAGATCATAAAGGATGTCATGAAGGTGAGACTGGAGCCCACAAAAAATGGTGTGTGTTGTTGATAGCATGGGACGCCGAGTAGTAGACATGTCTATTGTTGCAACATGAAAAGCTTTCAGCCAACCAGTAACAAGTTCAATGGCATCCCAGTCCTCAGATGTTATGAGTTCCTCATTCTGAAAATCACGGTTTGAAGAGATAAATTCATCAACAACATCACAATAATCTAATGCATGTCCTATATGACCAGACATTAGGATGGAAGGAAAGCCAGAATAAAGTACTTACACATCATTTGGTGAGTTGATGACCAACGAGTATAGATATTAAGAACAAGCATTAGCATGCACTCATTTTTGGTGAGTGCATCAACTTGCTCAGCCTCAGCATGACTCTCATTGGTGGTGTTACAATTTATTCATTTCTTTCTATCTTATCTTCAGCACTTGCATTATCTCATCTTATCTTTAGATGCCTGGGTCAACTGATCAAGCGTCTCGCAGTTGTCACTCACTTACCATTCTGTTATGATTTATTCATTTTCTTTACCTAAGCACCTCTTATCTTATCTTATCTTCAGTGCTTATCTTATCTTATCCAGATCCACAACTCCACGGAGCCATGACATCGCAATACAGTCACCGTTGCTCACCTTGTGATATTTCTACTTCTTTCTTGCAACGGTGCACTTATTATTAGACCCCTCACTTTAGTATATAAGTACTGTAGCTCAAGCTGTATATTCCCTAGCTTTGAGCTAAAGTTAATCTATACCAAAACACATTCTCTCTCGCTAAGTGCTAAAGACTTAGTCCAGAACTTCCTTTCATCACGAGACTCAACGGTGACTGTACGAACGCGATACAGCTGTTGTTTACTCTTGATTGGAAAATTGGGTCTAACACATTCACTTTACATGCATTATCACTTCTTTCTCTCACTAGAAACTTATATTTAGACCCTCACTTTTAGTATATAAGTAGTGTAGCTCTCACTGTATATTCTCCAGCTTCAAGCTAAAGTTTATCTATACCAAATAACTCTTGCTAATATCCTCGCTAAGACGCTAAGACATTAGCCCTATCTCCTTTTGTCTAAGAGACTCAATGGTGACTGCATAAACACAAGACAGCTGTTGTTTATTCTTGATTGGAGCACAGGTCTAACAATTAGCTTGAAGCTTCTTACTGCTCCTTCACTGGAGCCTTTATGTGGAGCACACTCAACATTGTTCTTTTTCCCATCTTCATAGGCATCAGCAGCACTCTCTTTGGAGCAGCCTATGTGCTAGCCATCCAGTTCCATTACAAAAAACCAACTACCTATATCAACCAGTACAATGTTAATCCCACCATAAACTATGTCCTCCCACAGCAGCCACCAGAGGCCAGAACCCATGCACCTGTATGCAACCATGGATTGGCAGAAATCCATGAGCTTTCTTGCCTCCACAGCCAGTGAGCAGAGGAGAACATGGTTAGAACAAATGAAGGGACCATTTCAGAAAGCCAGATTATCAGCCATTCAGGAACCCCCATCATCGTCCTTTCAACAACCACCAGCTCTACCCCCTATGTCATTTGAACCACCTCTCCCCTCGCTGCTCCAGACCTTGCCAAGTGACTTTGCAGATTCCAGCTGGTCAAAAGAAGCGAGCAGAGGAAGCCCTCTACCCCCTATCCTACTTCAGCAGCCAGCCACAGTGCTGGGGATATCCTGGCTGCTTTTGACCCAGATGACCTTTGAGATGCCATTACCCCAAGCACCTTTTTATCCATCAGTGCCTTTGTACTACCCAGGGAGCCAACCCCCGAGAACCATGTTGAGGACCCCAAGTATCTGAGTGTCCTCAACTGGGATCAGCCAGTACCAGGCTCCCAGTATGAGCAGATCCCCTTTGATGAGAGCAGTGCCCCTGAGCTAGAGATCTTCATGATTGCCAGGTATTTGACAAGTACCTGCGGATTAACTGGCATCCGTATCTGGCAGGTGAGCATCCGCAGATGTCACAGTATCTGTGACACCCGGGTGTTGCACAGATGGCAGGTATGGCTCTGGATGTGACAGGTACCCATCACAGGTACCTGTGCAACTGGAATACTCTCTCATCCCACCACCTTGCCCTCTCGTGGGTCCTCCTAGTGTCCAGTAATGGCTCTCTCAGTCATTTCACCTCAGCCCTTGGTTCTAGAGCTCAACTTTTAACTCTCACATGTCCACAGACCATACTTCTTGCTCATAAGCTCAGATCAACTTCTTGTCACAATGATTTCTCCTTCAGTTTTCACCCGTTTTTCTCGCGGCTGGAAGCGTTGGAATGCCCTGGCATATGGCTTCAAAACGACCCCCTACTCGGTAAAATCGGCCACATCGTTGCGGAGTTATGAAGGGATCATTGTTTTGACAAAGGATGGAGAGCATATTCAAGCTATCTTGGGTTTGGATGGGTGCTTCCCTACATGCCTGGTACCATCTGAAAACTCTATTTTGATACATTCTGACCCCCCCTTAGTGTCCCTTATCCATTACCATCTCATGGTGCTGCCCTCTTATCATTACCATCACTGTCCGATTTAGCCATCATTTTGTTTGGTCCATATCTTTGTCGCGTTTTGACCGTTTCTCTCGATTGTTGAAGCGTTTGAAAGCCCTCTTCAATGCCTTTCAGACGACCCCAGCACGTCCCCATTCCGTTTCTCTTTGCTCCATCAGTGTCATCATAACCATAGGTCACTCTCCTCCTCCTCATTCACCATGTAGGGCTAGTTACATGCATAGTGTAGTCTATTTAGTGAGAATTGGATGAGTATGATACAGGTACTCGTGCAAATACCTGCAGGTACCTGTATGTATCCAGGTAGGTGCAGGTACCTGCCACAGATGCAGGTACCTATGGCACGGATGTTGCCACGGATGATGGGTATGGACCTTTGGCCACGGGTACCTGTGCTCATGAATGCAGATGTATCCGGGTACGCAATCGTGAAGATCTCTAATGCGAATGCTCTCCTCGCTTATGATAACCTCTAGATATTCTGTTTCCAAGACTTCGAACTCGCATTTTTTTGGCTTTAAGGAACAGCTTGTGTTTCCTTAGAACTTTTAAGACCTCTTGCATGATGCACTGATGCTCCTCCTTTGTTTTTGACATAATAAGGATGTCATCGAGGTAGATGGTTACTGCCCCTGATGCAATTAGGTCTTTAAAGATGTCGTTCATCATCCATTGAAAGGTGGCGGGTGAATTTGTGAGTCCAAAGAACATAACCATTGGCTTGTACAAGCCTTGGTTGGTCCGGAATGCTGCCTTCCACTCGTCACCGGTTTTGATACGAACATTGTTATAACCCCATCATACATTGAGTTTGGAGAAATACTTTGCACCCCATAATTTGTCCATGAGTTCTGAGATTAGGGGAAGTGGGTAATGATTTTTAATGGTCATCTCGTTCAGCTTCCTATAGTCTTGAACAGGTCTGAGTTTACTGTCCTTCTTTTTAACAAAGAAGAAAGGCAAAGCCATGGGGGATTTAGAGGGTCGTATTCTTCCGCTGGAGAGGTTTTCATCAAGGAATTTATCGAGTTCTTCTTGTTTGGTATGGTTGAGCGGGTAGACTTTGCAATCAAGATTGGCATTTGCATTTGGAATGAGCTCAATAGCGTGGTCCCATGGCTTTGGTTCGGGTAGTTCATCAAAGTTGTCCTTATCGAACAGGTCTTTGAAATCTCTACACCAGTCAGAAACCGCTTCCTCAAATTTTTTTGCCTTCTTTTCCACATTTGCCTTGGCCGCTAGGTCATTGGCTACATGCTGCATTGCTTGAACTCAGATTGCTTCTTCAAAGCTTATGGCCAAGATTGTGTCTCCCTCCTCTAGCTCTTCATCCCACTTATCATATGGATCCACATCTGGTAATGCGATCAGGGTGTGACAGCAATTGCACCTGCCGAAGATTATCCTTCCCGTTTTCCAATTGATAGATGGATTGTGCCTTTTCAGCCAATTATGACCCAGAAAGATGTCATGGTCTTTTAGATCTGTGACTGTGAGATCTATTCATTCGGCATGATCCCCAATCGTGATGTGGAGTTCTGCAAATGCCGTGATCTGTCCTGAACTGTTTTTGGTACCATCAGCATTGTAAACAGTGATTGGGGTGGCAGTGTCATGAGTGGGAATATTATGTTTCTTGACAAAATCTCGGCTGATGGTGCTACTGGTACAGCCGCTGTCAACTAAGGCAGAGGTGGAGATTCAGGTTTGATTCTCAAGTGTTTTGACCTAAATGTTGGTTACTAAATCCTTATCTCCTCTGCTCAGTTGACAGACATATTGTATTGTTTGGGTTGTTGTAGTTCATCCAACCACCACAGGGCCCTGATTTGGTCTGCTTTTCTCATTCCCTTAATTAATTCGTCAATGACCTCCTCAACTTGTGTTTTATGGATCCAGTTCTTTAGAATCGCCTTTGCCTCTGCTTCTGTTCGTGCTTCCACAATTCTGCGTAGTGTCCATTCAGCACTGAAAGGTTTTAGCCATTCAGATGGGACCTTCTCAGTCTTCACACCAGAACCCAAAGGTTTGGCTACCATTGACTGGGTCACCTCAGGCACTAAAGAGGGTGTTGTGTTAGCCTTCTCCCATCTTCGGAAACTCATATCATCCTCTTTGTCAGGAACTTCTACCATATGTACCTTGGGCATCTCTGGCCTTCTTGTGACAGGGCTCCTGTAGTTAGGGTCTTGCATCCCATTGTTTGAGCTCAGTGTCCCCTTTGAGGGTTCTTCCTCTATTGGGTGTTTCCCCAGAGCCTCCCTTTGTAAGGGAGATTTAGACTCCGGCAACCCTGTGGTAGTCTCCGTTCCCAGAGGAGGTTTTGCTGTAGTTATTCCCTTGAAACTTCCAGCAAGGCTGGAACTCTGTGGAGCCACTTCATCAAGGGGGGCACTAAGTGCTTGTTCCCTTGCCCCATCTGATCATGTTGTTCCAGTTGGTTCAGCCCTAGGGCCTTCCTCGTGTGGACGTGTCATTATGATAGGTGTCACTATGGTAGGTGACTTCTCGTTTGATGCTTTCACTCATAATGAGTTACTTGTCAAACATTTAGCCAGTCATGTTGCTGGGTTAAACCCCACTTCAGCATGCTGTTTTGATTCTTGCTTAGTTTCTTTTCTGGAAGTCATAATCGTGGGTATATTCTAATGTGCGTTGGTAACTACAGAAGTACTATAAGTCTGACTAGTGGGCGATGAGAGCATACCAGATGAAACTAAGTCCTTAGCCAAGCGAATCGAATCACTTACTGCTTGGCACCGTCTTTTACCTCCTCAATCTTCGACTCTGTTGGTTCTTCCTTTGTTGCTTGCCTGTCCCAGTAGTTGTTAAGCTGTCACATGGCTTCCTCCCTAGTTTTGGGGCCATTGGGACAGTCACACTTGAAATGACCAAGCTTGCCACATCAGAAACACTTCGCTTTGGTGCATGTCCTGTCAATATCCATTGGTGCACCCTGTCCTCCGTAAGTTGTGCCGGTTTCTGTCTTCTTCTCCGGTGTTCCTATTGATTGTTGACTACCCTTCTGGGGCATAGTCGTCTTCTGTGCCTGGGATTTGAAATCCCCTCTGCATCCAGTGATAGAGTTCTCCACCTTCTTTAAATGCCAATTGTAGTCAATGTGGAGAAGTCAGTCCTTCCATCCTTGATAAATGGTGGGCACCATTCCATTACCAGTGTATATTGTGTTTTTGCTGGTTTTGTGGGCTGCCTTCTTTACTTGGGCACACATCATGTGTTTGTTGCCAGATATTCTGGCTTCAAACTCTGGAAGAACAAGTCGCCGTCTGGGAAGTTCGTCTGGCAAAGCTTTTACCATTGGGCATACTTGATCTTGGCATCTGAGTCCTTCCAGAATTGCCTCCTGACTTCTGTCTTGAAGTCAGTGTAAGCGGTGATGAGCCTCCAGGCTCTGTGCACTCTGAAATCACGGACACCACTTACAATTTGTTGCCTATCTCCCTTATGCGGCCTTTCAGTAAACCAAACATTGCAAGTTCAGCACAGGTCGAATCATATTAAAACTCCTACTCCATGAGAACTTTCACTTTGATATCTATGAGTCATTGTGCCTCAAGGCACCTTGATTGCCAATCCTTCTGCAGTAAATTAAACACATGTCATTATTCTAGGCCTTCGCACATGGACAGAACCATACGGTCATGCAGTTTGACTACACGTATGCTATGCAAGGCTACAGATTCCCAAGAAACCATATGGATGTGTCTTATTTTGTTAAGACTATAGCAAGGATTAGTGATATATTAACTATGGATGAGTAAGTAGTAAGTAAATTAGTAACCTTCTGTAGTCTAGTTAACTACATGAACTTTTAATATGCAATGCACAGTAGGATAACACATAGCATAGTGGACTACAGTTACAAATAGTTCGCTACGCTCACTAGTCGTGTGCTGCGGTTATCAAGCCAAAGCAAAAACTCGCTTACTTAGCAAGTACAGTTTGGTAGTATAAAAGATAACGGCCTGTAGATAGAAAATAATAACAATCCCCTAGAGGATAAATACACCATGCATATCACCCAGTACACACAAATTAAAGTTAATATCTCTACATTCTTGAAGAGATACAACACTTTGCGAACTTTCTAAAGGCTCGCTACTTACCAAGTGTTCAATAACTTAATTCACATCCTCTCGTTCAAAAATCAAGCAAGGATATCGTATAAAGACTACCTTGTTTGTCATCCTCTCATCATAAATTCGCATACTCGAAGACTTCAAAAGAGTAATCCATAGCTAGGGTTCCACACTTTTAGTCTCTAACATCAACAGCCTACTGTTCCTATTAGGAATGATACTAATTCAAGTTTCTTTAGTTAAGCCAGCTCCATCTCTGCATTTCTTAGAAAGTACGAGAGTATAGGAAAATATATTCTACTGGAACCGTAGCCAGGATTCCGATATCACATAGTTTGCGCCGCATCTAGGTCGCCCCTGCTCAGCATACCCCCACGTTTACGCATCCCTTCCCTTCCAGGAAAGTTTGTGTACATACCTTGAGCCTCTTCCAGCCTTCAGAGAATCATAATAAAGTGTAGCAATACTTCGCTACACCACCAGGAAGCTATAGTCACCGCACGGAGGTGCAAGACTAGACTCGCTAGAACCTGCCTTCAGATTCTGTGTTTGACTACACTCGCCATTACAGGTCTGGTGTTTTCTGCCCACAGGAGTCTTTAGGTTCATCAGCGGGGTACTGCTGCTCTCCGTCAGCATTTTCTCCGAGTACTCTGGCTGCTCCTTCCCACCAGTTCTGGGCTTTGTCTTCGAATTGGGATGCACAGAAGACTACCTTGTGGGGATGATGATGAAAGAATTGATTGAAAACAGAGAAGTACATCTCGCACTGAGAGAAGAAGCGTGCAATGTCACTGGATTCCTCCTTAAACGGGTTTGGTTCCTTGGCGATCTTTGGTTTAAGATCTGGCCAAGATCCTGGTGCAGCAGTGGTTAGCACCCAGGGTCATGGAGAGGTAGGTGGCTTTGGCGGCGAGGAATATCGAGGCATCATCCACACTAGTGGTATGATGGGAGGATTGGGTGGTTGCATCGGTGGTTGGTCTGGTGGTCCTGATGATCCTGCTCCTGCTTCTGCAAAGAGTCTCCCCTGTTGATAAGGTCTTGGGGCTGCATCTCTATGTCTGATGGAAAATGCCAAGACTGGAGCATGTCATGGTAAAACAGGGGTTTGTCTGGCATTGATTCTGGTATGAGAATGATCAGGGATGAGGCTCTTTCAAGCATCTTGTAGGGAACCCTTTCTGGTAGCTGTACCTCAGGATGGATCTGATTGTAGATCCGATCTGCATACCTCTCAGCTTCTCCTTCCAGGATGTATGTGACGTTAAAGTTTCAATTTGACATGTAAAAATAATCGTACCCCGCTTCTGTATCTCCCCAGGCAGGGTCCACTAGTAACTGGTCCTGAAAGTGTATAAATAATTCATCATAGCTGGCATTAAACAATATTTCCAGTGTTCTGGTCAGCTTGCCAGTTATGAAGAGATAGATGGCCCTAGACAGAGTCATCAGGCTTGGGAGTGGTATGCCATGAGGGAGAGGGAGTGGGACGTTGTGATGGGGTGCCAGACTGGTTGGTGTGAACCCTGTGGATCCCGTTAAGGTACTCTGCAGGGAAAAGGAGCTCGGTAGCAACAGTAGTGGTCAAGGTTTTGCTTGGCCACCAATCTCTGGGTCTTCTTCTGATTTTGGTTCTTTCGATGATGATGATATGTTGTCACGGGAGTTGGGATGGCCCAGCAACAGGTTCAGGGGTTGGTTCCTGGCTGTAGGGCTCAGGGGCACTGCTTTCATTGAAGGGGATCCACTCATACTGGGAGCCTGGTACAGGCTGGTCCCAGTTGAGGATGCTTGTGTACTCGGGGTCCTCAACATGGATCTTGGGAGTTTGCTCTCTGGGTGGTATGAAGGCACTGATGGATAGGAAGGCACTTGGCATAATGGCATCCCAAAGAGTGTCTGGGTCGAAGGCTGCAGGTGCTGCAGCTGCATTGTTATCCCTAGTACTATTGCTGGCTGCAGCAGAGTGGGGAGTGGGTGGCCTTCTGATGCCTCTTTGGATCATCTGGAATCTGCAGAGATGCTCGGCAAGATCTGCAGTGGGTAAGGGAGAGGGGGATCAAACAACATAGGGGGTAGAGCTGGTGGTGGTGGAGAGGACGATGATAGGGGTTCCTGAATGACTGGTAATCCTGCTTTCCAAAACGGATCCTTCACTTGCTTGAGTCATGTTCTCCTCTCACTGGTTGCTGAGGCAAGGGAGCTTGTGGATTTCTGTCGATTCATAGTTGCATATGGGTGTGTGGATTCTGGCCGTTGGTGGCTGCTGCAGGAGGATATAGTTTACAATGGGGTTGATGTTTTGTTGGTTAACGTAGGTCTGTGGTTTCTTGCAGTAGAATTGGATGGCTAGGATGAGAGCTGCTGCAATGAATGTGCTGCTCATGCCAATGAAGATAGCTCCAATGAATATTATAAAGTCATGCATGAAGGCTCCGGTTAAGAAGCAGTAGAAAGCTTTGAGCTAATTGTTAGACCCATGTCCAATCAAGAATAAACAATGGCTATCTCGCGTTTGAGCAGTCACCGTTGAGTCTCTTTTAAGCAATTGGATATAGGACTAAAGTCTTAGCATTGTAAGCAGAGATATTAGCGAGAGTTATTTGGTATAGATAAACTTTAGCTCAAAGCTGGAGAATATACAGCGAGAGCTACACTACTTATATACTAAAAGTGAGGATCTAAATATAAGTCTCTAATGAGAGAAAGAAGTGCTAGCACATGTAAAGTGAGCGACAACCATGAGATGCTTGGTCAGTTGACCTGGATATGAATAACACTGAAGATAAGATAAAAGAAATGAATAAATTGTAACAGTGGGATTTCATTTCAATGGACTTCATTGAACAGTTACTGGACTCCAATGGATTCACTGCTATCCTTGTAGTATTCGACTATGCAAGCAAGTAAGCCATCTTTATCCCTACTCATGACACCATTAATTCCAAAGAACTCACCCAGTTATTCATCATTCATGTTTTCTCCAAGCATGGCATCCCTAACCACATCACCTCTGACCATGGCTTTGAGTTTGTCTCCCAATTCATATGTGCTCTTGCTAAAGCCCTTGACATGGAGCTTCATTTCACTTCTGGATATCATCTGGAGGCCAACAGACAAACAGAACATGCAAACCAAACCTTGGAACAGTATATCCACATCTATTGTTCTTATCAACAGGACAACTGGGATTTACTACTACCCATTGCAGAGTTTGCATACAACAATGCTCTGAATGCCTCCACCAGAATCTCCCCATTCTTTGCCAACAAAGGTTACCATCCTAATATCACTGTCCATTCTGAACATGATATCACCTCCGCTCGGGCCTGTGACTTTGTAGTCAATCTAGATGAACTATATCAATTCCTACATAATGAAATCACTTAGGCGCAGTCTCGCTACAAGATCCAAGCAGACAAGCACTGGAATCTGGCTCCTCCTTTCAAAGTAGGTGACAAAGTCTTCTTTAGTTCCATGCACATCAAGACTACTTGTCTTACTGCAAAATTTGCAGAAAAATTCCTTGGCCCATTTGAAATCATATCTCAACCAGGCTCCCATTCCTTCATGCTCAAGCTTCCATCGGACCTCTGTGCCATTCACCCTGTCTTCCATGTGTCACAACTCAAACCTGTAGAAGAAAACACTATTCCTAACTGCACTCAACCTCCGCCACCTCTGGTGGAAGTCGATGGTAAAGAGCAGTATAAAATAGCTCAGATCCTAGACTCCAAGCTTGACTGCCAGTACCAGTGTCCTCTCCTCTACAGGATTCAATGGTTAGGCTATGAAGGTACTGACAAAGAATTTGCTTGGTTATCAGCCACCAAATTCTCTGTCAACAATTTCATTGAAGAATTTTATCTAACTTTCACTTCTTGCAAGACTGGTCACATAACTTTCCATCCATTTCTCTACTACCGGTCTCCATTGGCTCCAACCTATTTTATTTCAAATTGAATCTACAAAAACTATTGCAAATTTGTTTTCTAATTGGGAATGGAGCCTATCCCTCTTCATATCCTAACTCAAACTCCAAGAAAACCAATGTATTATGGGGCCTCTGGAGCCCTGGTCACTGCATACTACTGTTAAGAAAATACAACAATTATTATATACAAAGTCACAAAAGTTCAAGAGGCCTCAGCGCCAGACAGACCCACCATATTCACATCAACCACTTCAGTCTCTCTTTCTTTTTCTTCATCCATCTGACCAATACCAGCTCCAAATCTTCATACATCTCCTCATCCCTGATTTCTTCACCCCTTGACCTTTTGAAGGCCCTCATCCTCGCTGTGGTCTGTCATCAGAACTCCCTCTCTGGCTCCTCTTCTGGATCCTCATCAGGCATAGGCATTTTGAATAATGCATCCAACTCTGGGATGTCGACAGATTCCGCACCTGGTACCATGTCCTTTCTAACTTCATTCCCCAAGTCCAACAGCTCAGCTTTCCTCCACCCTATAACCCTCCTGATCCTTTAACAGCCTTTTCCATAGCTGCCACTCCTTTTGGTGTCTGTGCACATTGTAGAAATCCTGGCAGGCTCACAGGAACTTGTTATAAGCTAACATCTGCTGGTGCAGACCGGCAACACCGACAGTTCTGACCCAGAAGGACTTGTTCAAAATTTCATAGGGGTCCTCCATTCTGAGTGGAGTATCCTCAGTTAGCACCTGCAAGCCCTCAGCCTTGATAACTGCCATATCTCTGTCCAATTGTTGTAAGGCTATCTTTTGCAGTACCTCACTATAAATATCACCGGTTTTTTGGAGCTCCATTCGCAATGCCTTGAACTCTGCCATCATGGATTTGGAAGGAAGGTCGTCAGGATACTTAATATCATGATCAGGATGGTAATCATCCATCAGGTCCTCTACATGCTCCACAATGTTGTCAATCTTGCTTTCCAATCACGCCATTCTTGAACAAATATCTTGCAGCAGTTCTATAACGCTACCTGAGTCTGCAGATCCACCGTCGTTGCTACCCTTGTTGAAGGAGCACTGTGCCTTCTTGACACAGCATTGTTAACATGTCCAGATGCTGCCGCAGATGAAACAGTTTGCCTTATCAGCCCAACATTTGCCACAACAATCTGAAAAAACCAAAGTCAACAAATAGAACAGAGCACTGACAGTACCACATACCATTTCCAGTGAACACCCTGTCTTGTGCCTGAGGTACAGGCTCAGTCTTCAAATGTTTGGGTGTTGACAGACCCATCCTGCCTTGTCTCCACTCTCCTCCACTACACTCGCAGACCAAAACTTATGCTTTCAGGGCTCCACGGTATCTGCCTTTCTCTTTCCCTTGGCAATTTTTTGCCTCCTCCTCAACTCAGCCATTCTGGCTGTTTTCAGATCTGCTGGATCCACCTCAGAATCCCCTTCCTCACTGATGGGGCACCTGCAGCCTGCAATGCCACCTCATTGGCCTCATCCTCTTTCTCCTTCTCCTTTTCCTTCTCCTTATCCTCCTGTTCCTTCAAGTTAGTCAGTTGCTGACACTCTGTGGCCTCTTATTTCTCTCTCTCCAAGGCCAACACTTTCTCTTTTTTGGCCTCCAGCTGGAGCCACTCTTCCTCCTGCCTCTGCTCCTCCACCTTCCTCTTAGGCTCTATCTTCTTCTGCCTCAGAACCTCCATCTTAAGTTGATGCACCTCTTTCTCCTTCCTCAATCTCTCTGTACAGGCCTCCTTTGCTTTTGCTGTCTTCCATTCTTCGTGCCTATCAATGGCTTTATCATACTTCTCCTCCATGGTACTCCACTCAATCACCAGGGCCTCGTATTCTTCAAAAGTCAGTGAAGGAGGTGTCAGGGCCAATGCATAGGGTTCAGAGGTCATGGAGTCACAGTATTTGATAGGCATGGACATTCCAAATGATGAGGAGAGGATACTATAAAGGAAAGAATGTAGATAGTGAAAGTATGGGGTTAAGTTGCAAGATTCCCACAATCAAATTTCATGCACACATAGCCATATTGATCAGCCATTGGGATCAGCACTTTTGAGGGCAAGAACACTAAGGGGGGGATACTGTTATGCACATGCTGTGGACCTCCACTTCACACTGACTTCAAGCATGTACTGCACATCAACAGATCACAATAGTGGACCTCTGCAGCCTCCAGCCGCTTACCATTTACTCTGCTCTACTTAATACTTTATTTTCATTTTACTATTTCATATATTAAATCTAGAACCCAAATCCAGTAGTGAACAAACCTCCATCGGACTCCAACTCAGATTACCTACTCTTATATATACTGTAGAATTACTTGTAGTTACTCAGTTCAAATATCAACTTGGACTAGCCAAATCTCTCTCTAACTCTAAGTCCAAACTCTATCACTCTCAAGTCTGCAGCCTCCACTCTGTTGGACTATCTTAAACTCTATCCAAATCTTTGCTTTCTGTGGACTCTGCTCCACAATCTATTCTCAGGGCTTCGGCTCAAGAGTGACATTGCTAATAGCTTTGCCAATGCCCATGCACTCTGTGGACCTCTGCTCATGCAAGTTATTTTATCTATATTGGCATGTTCTTAACACCATCAATAATTGATCTGTATGCATCAAAGAGATAAAATACCTCCTTGTTAGTGATCACATCATCATCTTCATGCTCTGAAGCATTGGCTTCATCATTGTTTGATTCTATGTCAGCTCCTTCATACTCATTATTGTCTTCATCAATGTCTATTACATCATCAGCAACTGCTTTTCCTTTACCCTTTGCCTTTCTCATATGGCACTTTCATGGCTCAGATGGTAGGATAGGATTATGTTAGACCTGACGTCTGAACAAGGGTAAATACACAGTTGTATCGCGTTCGTACAATCACTGTTAAGTCCCAGAGAGTTCAAGTGTCAAGACTAAGGCTTTAGCGCTTAGTGAGAAGTGGAATGTTTCGGTATGATTAAACGTTAGCTCAAAGCTAGGGAATGTACAGCTTTGAGTAGACTACTTATATACTAGAATGAAGGTTCAATAATAGGTACACCGTGTTAGAAAGTGAATAAGCAGAATACACGGTGAGCGAGATAAAACACACGCGGAGTGAGTCTGGAGTAAGTATGACGATGCGATGACAGTGTGATGATGTGAAGATTTACGAAGGCTCCGTGGAGTCGCGGATCTAAAGATGAGATAAGATAAGCACCGAAGATAAGATAAAATAAGAGGCGCTTAGATAAGGAAAATGAATAAATCGTAACAGATTACCATCTTTGTCCTGCTGTTTTGCACTGAGAGATGCCAAGAGCTTGTCTGTTTTCTTGGAGTGATGTCCTCAACCACTCAGTGCTTCTGCTGAGATAAAAACATTAGCAAAAAAAACCAATGGAAACATTATGTGTACCTGCAGGTGTGTTGGATAGTTTAGAAACACCAACAACAAAAATCATAGTTGTCTCTTCATGCAGCAGTTGACAAAATTGATCAAGCTGCCATTCCACTGATGCTAGATGGAGAAGGTTGGATTGAGCTCAGAATCTGAGAGGGAGTAAATTGGACCAAGTGGAGGAGATGTTCCATCATCAATATTGATCTTGAGGTTGTATGGTCTATTCTTAGGGAGTTTCTCAGAGAGTGAGTCACTAAATACATCACCAAAGTTGTAATATTCTGCTAGTATGTCTGTCATATCTGGTGGGGCCATGGAGCTGGCCATTCCATTGATGCTAGGTGCAGAAGGTTGGAGGGTGTATTGTTAAGCTCTATTCTTTCCACATGCTCGAACAAAAGTGGCAGCAGTGTCTGTCAGGATTTCAAAGTTGGCTTGGGAGCTGAGGTTGGAATAAGAATGGAAGTTGGATGAGGAATGTCGGCACAGATAGACACAGTTGCATCAGCAGCCACAGAAGTGCTTGCAGGAGAAGAAACACCTGGTAATGATGAACAGAAAGTGATGCTGTGCTTTACCCAAAGCCTTAGCAAAGGCTGATACCATGGCTACTCAGCTCACTGCTGTCTTGAGCAGTGGACTAGGTTGTACACAGAAGGAAGACACATTTGTGAGAGTGAAAAAGAATCTATAGGATATATATGAGTATGGAATATATCTATAGGTATGATCAGCAATAGTATAATGGGAATATAACAAGTATACACATACATCTTAGTGTGAAGACATTGGTTGAACACTGAGATGTTGTGATAAAAAAATATTACTAAAAAGATATGTACTGGTAATCTAAATATAGTCCATGGCTTGCAGTTAATGCTTGCCATGCTCAACACTCTCCCTCAACCCTAATCACTAGCCATCTGAAGGAGCAAGACCCATCAGTGCATGGAATTGGGCAAGCTTGCCCTGTTTCAAGGGCTTGGTGGAATGCATCCACAATCATATCATCTGTTGGGCAGTACTTGATCTTGCTTTGAGATTTGAATACTGTTTGTCTGACAAAATGGAACTGGATGTCAATATGCTTTGTTCATGCATGGAAGGTGGAGTCTTTGGAGAGTACAATAGCATCTTGGTTATTGCAGAAGAGCATGGTTGTCTGGGCAAATGGAAGGATTAATTCATTGAATAGCTTTCTTATTTATATCAGCTCCTTTGATGCATGTGTTAGAGCGACATATTTGGACTTGGTACTGGACAGGATGATAACTGGTTGCTTCTTAGAGCTCCAGAATATGATTCCATTGCCTGAGATTGAGTGCCTGTGTATCTGCTGAGTCTAGTCTGCATTGGAATAGCCTATAATGTCCATGTTCTTTCCTCCAAGAGTAAGACTGTAGTCCCTGGTTCCTTTTAGATACTTGAATACTTCTATGTAATGGGACAACATCAACACACCATAGGAAATGTCGGGTTGTATAGCAAGAGATGTGTACATGAGATGGGCTGACTGCTTCATGATAAAGGGAATGCTGTGCCTTTGGGAGCACAGTGATGAATACTGAAGGTAAGTTGTTGCTCAGATCAATTTCTAGCTCCTTTGGTGTAACAACTTCTCTAACTTTGCTTTGGCCAGCCCATTCAATGATGCTGTTGATGTATACACATTGGCCTAGAGTGATGGGCCTGGCCTTGTGATTGTGGTGTACACTGATACTGAGCAGCTATTTTACTCACCAAGGTCAGTCATCTCAAAGTGCTCTCTGAGCTGCTTTCTTGATGAGCATTATTGCTTCTTTGGAGTCTGTTACGTGCATGCCGCCGGGCTCCGCTTCACACCCATTCCAACTTCAATTCTAACTCCAGCATTGCTCACTATTGGACTCCACGGTCTCTGACCGTTTACCATTACTAAGCTCCATTTGATATTTCATTTACATTTCATTTCACTATTTCACATATTAATTCTAGAACCCAAATCCGGTAGCGAACAGACCTCCACCAGAGTCCATCAGACTCCGACTCAGATTTACTTACTCTTATATATACTGTAGAAATACTTGTAGATACTCAGTTTGAATATCAACTTGGATTAGCCAAATCTCTCTTTGACTCTCAATCCAAACCCTATCACTCTCAAGTCCGTGGCCTCCATTCCGTTGGACTATCTCTTGACTCTATCCCAATCTTCACTCTCCACAGACTCCGCTCCGCAGTCTCTTCCCAGGGCTTCGGCTCAAGGGTGACATTGCTAATAGCTTCACCAATGCCCACGCACTCCGCGGACCTCCGCTCGTGCGAGTTATCTTGCCCTATTGGCACGTTCCTAACAGTATATTTGAACTCAACCCCTTGAGTCAAAATTTTCTCCAAATCATGACAACTACACATATTTTTCCCCCAGAAACAGCCGAAGGCTACAAACGAAAAACACCAATATTCTCCATGGAAGATATAGCGGCATCTGCGTCCAAGGAGAATCCAGAACTTTTCGGATCAGCCTCTGTCAGAGGACAACCATCCCGTAGGGAAACCTACAGCCACTCCAGCTTCACCGCCCGACAATCCAACCACTACGGCTCTCCCAATCCTTTTGGTACTCCTCCACCAGATGACTTATCACAGCATCGGAGGACCGGCATATTCAATAGGTACCGGGAGGACCCGGACCCGCACACACCAGCACCTCAACCCACACCCAATGGGGGGCAATCGAACGAACCGGAACCCGACAATTCCGGAAGCAATACCGACACCCCTACTCATCCTCCAAATCGACATAACCAGGGTAACGACGACTCCGACTCACAACCTGGTAGTTCAATTGGACCCGACGGCCCCGATGGACCAAGAGGTCCAGGAGGTCCCGGTGGTCCCAATGGTCCAAATGGTCCAGGAGGCCCGGGAGGACCCGGCAACAACAATCCCAACGAGCAAGATTTCTTGTGGGAATTCATGAATCTGTTGCACGGGGTTTCCACTTCACTAAACAATCCACAACCCAACAACATCTGCACCAAGGTCAAGGAACCTGATACTTTTGACGGCTCCGACCCATGGAAACTCAAGGCTTTCATCGTCTCCCTGCAGCTGAACTTTAATGACAGACCCACTGCTTTTGCGGCAGATGCCAACAAAGTCAACTATGCCATCTCCTTCCTTTCCGGCACCGCTCTTGACTGGTTTGAACCAGACATCCTCCGTCCAAACCCGTTGAATCCGCCGGCATGGCAATATTCATACACTGCCTTCCTTGATGAACTCCGTACCAATTTCGGTCCCTTCAATGCCATCGGAGACGCCGAGGATGCTCTGGAACATCTCCGGATGCGCGACGGAGACCAAATCATGAAATATATGGTTCAGTTCAACCAATACGCTTCCCAAGTGGGTTACAGTGACAACTCTCTCTGCATGCCTTCTACCGCGGACTATGCACCCGCATCAAGGATGATATGGCTCACCACGGCAAGCCTAACAATCTCCGCGACATGCGTTTCCTAGCTCAAGAACTCGACGCTCGCTATTGAACTCGGAGGACCGAGATATCCTGCAAAAACCAGGAAAACAAGCCCTCCGGTTCATTTTCCAACAACCCTAAATCTAAGGGTTCCAACTCCAATTCCAATTCTTCGGCTTCCGGTTCGGCTCCGAAGTCCTCAGATTCCAATTCTTCGGAATCCACTTCCAACCCAAAGCCCTATGCTGATAAGCTAGGCAAAGATGGCCGTCTTACTCAGGAAGAAAAAGACTGCCACTGGAAGAACAATCTCTGCATGTTCTGCGGGAACAAGCACAAGACGGAGGACTGCAACAAGCACAAGGCCGCACTGCAGAAGTTGAAGAACCCACTCCTGCCTCTGAGGATTCGGCCCCGACGGAGCCGGAAAACTAGAGGGCAGCCCTGTATCCTCTGTGCAAAATCAGGGTTGCGTTGACTGTAATCACACATTGGAGGTTGTCACCCTCAACGCCGCCACTCTTTCCAATCATTCACTAACTATATCACTCTCTTCTGAAGTCGGCTCCAGTACGGAGTCTGACGGATCTGCAATCATTACTATCCTTCGTTTTCTTGCCTTGGTTGACTCCGGTTCTAGCCATTGTTTCGTCGACTCTAAATACGTTGAGGATCACAACCTTCCTACCAAACCTATTCCTCCTGTTCAACTTCGGCTCCTTGACGGCTCCGCCGGATCTCACATTTCTCAATCCATTACCCTTCCAGTCCGTTTCCCTTCCGGAGACATCATCTCTATCGACTTCTACGTCACTCATCTAGATTCATCCTGTAACATTGTTCTGGGATACAACTGGCTTTCCCGCTGCAATCCGTTGATTGACTGGATAAAGCACAGTATCACTTTCCGTTCACCATTACCAGGTGTTTCTCCCCTCGCAAGCGCTTCCGCGGCCTCCGATGCAACTGCATCTAACCGCGCAGACATTCCTTGTCCAACTCCTATTCCTATTCCAACCCCGGCTCCCAAGCCAACTCCGAGATCCCGATGGACCCCGCCACCATATGAACCCATCTATTCCTACCCTACCATCCCTTCCTTCTCTGCAACGGTTACAACCAAGATATCTATCATCTCCCCAGCCACTTTTGTTCGAGCATGTGCAGAAGATGGAGCCCAACAATACACCCTCCAACCTTCTGCATCTAGCATCAGCGGAATGGCCAGCTCTGTGGCCCCACCGGATCTGTCAGATGTACCAGCAGAGTATCACGACTTCGCTGATGTATTCAGTGACTCACTCTCCGAGAAACTCCCCGAGCATAGATCAATATTGAGGAAGGAACGTCTCCTCTGCTCAGGCCAATTTACTCCCTCTCGGAGTCTGAACTCAAAGCACTACATGAGTTCATTGACAATAACCTCCGTAGCGGATTCATCACACCCTCACGTTCTCCCCATGGAGCTCCGGTTCTGTTTGTCAAGAAAAAGACTGGAAAACTCTGCCTTTGTGTCAATTTCCGTGGCTTAAACAAGATATCCAAGAAAGACCGCTACCCCCTTCCACTCATTTCTGATCTCCTCGACTCCGTGTGCTCCACTCGCATCTATACCAAACTTGATCTTTGACATGCTTACCATCTTGTATGCATAGCTGAAGGTGATGAATGGAAAACAGCCTTCCGGACCCTGATATGGCTCCTTTGAATGGCGTGTCATGCCTTTTGGTCTCACCAATGCTCCCGCGGCATTCCAACGCTTCGTGAATGACATTTTTGCTGACATGCTTGACATTTCCGTAGTCGTATACCTTGATGACATCCTCATTTACTCCGACAATCCCGTGGAAGCACCAGGAAAACGTACACGAAGTTCTACACAGATTAAGAGCAAACAGGCTCTACTGCAAAGGATCCAAATGTGAGTTTCACCAGGACTCCGTGGAATATCTAGGCTACATTCTATCACTGGAGGGCCTCCGTATGTCCAAAGACAAGGTCAAGGCCATTTTAGACTGGCCGGTTCCACAGAAAGTCAAGGATATTCAATCCTTCCTTGGCTTCGCCAATTTCTACCGCCGTTTCATTCACAAATACAGTGACATTGTCATTCCTTTAACTCGCCTCACTCGCAAAGGAACTCCGTGGAAATTCAACGACAAGTGCATGGTCGCTTTCAATGAACTAAAGCAAGCCTTCACCCACGCTCCTATCCTTACCCATTGGGTCCCCAACCGGCAATTGGTCGTGGAGACCGACGCCTCCGACTATGCTATTGCCGCTATCCTCTCTATTTACCTGGAAGATGGCAAAATCCACCCCATCGCTTTCCTATCCTGGAGCCTTCACAATGCCGAACTCAACTACGACACCCATGATAAAGAGCTTCTAGCTATCTTCGAAGCCTTTAAATACTGGCGCCACTACCTTGAAGGCTCCGCGGATCCGATTGACGTCGTTACAGATCACAAGAACCTTGAATATTTTTCTACAACCAAGATCCTTACCCGATGGCAAGTCTGGTGGTCCGAATACCTCTCCCAGTTCAATCTTGTAATCCGGTTCTGACCAGAAAAACTCGGAGGAAAACCGGACGCACTCACTAGACAATGGGACGTCTATCCAAAAGAGGGGGATAATCAATATGCAGCAGTCAATCCTCACAATTTCCATCCTGTATTCACTCAAGAACAACTCTCCACGTCTCTCCGAGCTACCTTCCTTGAAGGCCCTACCCTCCGCGCTAGTGCTATAATGGACATTGACAAACTCCATTTAGACATCAAGCAAGCACAACCATCCGACTCCGCAGCCGCTGAAGGTTTCCAGCAGGCCAAATCCTCCACTCCCACTTCTCCCTCTCGGTGGTCCATAGATGAATCAGACATTCTCCGTCTTGATAATCGCATCTATGTTCCGGACTCCAAGGATCTCCGTCTCCATGTCTTACAGAATAATCACGATCACATCTTGGCAGGTCATTTTGGCCAAAATCGGACCCTAGAATTAGTCCGATGAAGCTATACCTGGCCACAGATGCGTGAATATGTTCGCCACTACGTCAAATCATGCACAGGTTTGCGGTCGCAACAAGACACCTAGACATCGTCCTTACGGTTTACTCAAACCCTTGCCAGTTCCAGAACGTCCGTGGGATTCCGTTTCCATGGATTTCATTGAACAGCTACCGGACTCCAACGGATTCACTGCTATCCTGGTAGTAATCGACCGAGCAAGCAAGCAAGCCATCTTTATCCCTACTCACAGCATCATTAATTCCGAAGAACTCGCCCGGTTATTCGTCATCCACGTTTTCTCTAAGCATGGTGTCCCTAACCATATCACTTCCGACCGCGGCTCCGAGTTTGTCTCCCAATTCACGCATGCCCTTGCTAAAGCCCTTGACATGGAACTTCACTTCACTTCCGGATATCATCCGGAGGCCGACGGACAAACAGAACGTGCAAATCAAACCTTGGAACAGTACATCCGCATCTGTTGTTCTTATCAACAGGACAACTGGGATTTACTACTACCCATTGCTGAATTTGCATACAACAATGCTCCGAACGCCTCCACTGGAATCTCTCCATTCTTTGCCAACAAAGGATACCATCCTAATATCACTGTTCATCCTGAATGTGATATCGCCTCCGCTCAGGCCCGTGACTTTGTAGTCAACCTGGATGAACTACACCAATTCCTACGCGACGAAATCACTCAGGCGCAATCTCACTACAAGATCCAAGCAGACAAGCGTCGGAATCCGGCTCCTCCATTCAAAGTAGGTGACAAAGTCTTCCTTAGCTCCAAGCACATCAAGACTACTCGTCCTACTGCAAAATTCGTAGAGAAATTCCTTGGCCCATTCGAAATCATTTCTCAACCAGGCTCACATTCCTTCACACTCAAACTTCCATCGGACCTCCATGCCATTCACCCTGTCTTCCATGTATCACAACTTGAACCTGTAGAAGAAAACACTATCCCTAATCGCATTCAACCTCCGCCACCTCCGGTAGAAGTCGATGGTGAAGAGCAGTACAAAATAGCTCAGATCCTAGACTCCAAGATCGACCGCGGTTCCGGTGTCCCCTCCTCTACAGGATTCAATGGTTAGGCTACGAAGGCACTGACGAGGAATTTGCTTGGTTACCGGCCACCGAATTCTCCGCCGATGACTTCATTAACGATTTCCACCATCGTTACCCAGACAAACCAGGACCACTCACCAAAGTCACCATCCGAAAATCCACTGTCTAACTCCCTCTCACCTATAACATTATCGGTTTCCATCGGCTCCGACCACTTTTATTTCAAATCCAATCCACAAAAACTATTGCAAATTCGTTTCCTAATCAGGAATGGAACCCGTCGGCTTGGCTCCCACCTTCTCCTATTCCAAATGTTCAAACCAAGAAATTCATTATATATTTGCAAACCCAAGGTCCTGACTATCTAAAGCACTATCAAGAAATACAAGAAAAAAAAATCATACAAAAAATAAAGGGTTCAAGAAGCTTCGGCACTGGACGGACCCGCCATTTCTACATCCTCCGATTCTTTCTCCACCTCCTGTAACAATACAGGCTCCAAATCTTCATACATTTCCACCTCACTCTCAACCTCTTCACCCCTTGACCGTCTATAAGCTCTCATCCGCGCTGTTGCTTGCCGACGGAGTTCTCTATCCTCCTCTTCCTCTGCATCCAACTCTGGCAAAGGCATCTTAATCAATGCATCTAACTCCGGCACGCCGATGGAATCCGCCCCTGGAACCATTGCATCACGAATTTCTTCCTCCAAATCTAACGGCTCATCCAAATCCTCCACCCAGAACCCATCCTGCCTCTGTAACAAGCGCTTCCAGAGCTGCCACTCCTTTCGACGTCCGTGCACATTATAGAAGTCCCGGTGGGCCCGCAGGAACTTATTACAAGCCAGCATCTCCTCATGGAGCCCATGGGCGCTGGCGGTTCCGATCCAGAAGGCCTTGTTCAGTATTTCATATGGGTCGTCGACACCCAACGGAAGATCCAAGGCCAAAGATTGCAGACCTTCAGCCTTGATAATGGCCATATCCCGATCAAGCTGTTCCTTGGCCACCTGGTGTAACACCTCGCTGTAGATATCTCCGGTTTTCTGGAGCTCCAACCGGGAAGCCTCGAATTTGGCCTTCAAGGATTTGGAAGGAAAATCTTCTGGGTACTTGACATCGTTATCAGGATGGTAGTCATCCATCAAGTCGTCCACCCACTCCGCGACCGTATCCACCTTGTGTTCCAGTCGCTCCAGCCTTGAGGAAATATCGCGAAGTACATCCAACACATTGGAGGAATCTGCGGAGCCGCCTTCATCGCCACTCTTGTTGAACGTACAGCGAGCCTTCTTGACGCGACATCGCTGGCAAGTCCAGAGCCCGCCGCTGATGAAACAAGTCGCCTTATTGGCACGACACTTGCCACAACATTCTAAAAAACATGTCAGTGGCCACGACGGAGCCCCGACAATGTCATGTACCGTTACCAGAAAAAAACCCTATCTTTGGCCTGAGGTACAGGCTCAGTTTTCAGACGCTTAGGGGACAACGGCCCCGCTGATGCAACACCATCCTCCTCTCCACTATCCTCCACCACGCTTGCAGATCGAAACTTCCGCTTTCGGGGCGAAACAGGAGCCACCTTTTTCTTGCCTCTGGCAATCGCCCGTTTCCTTCTCAACTCAGCCATGGCGGCCGTTTTCGGATCCGCTGGATCCTCCTCGGAATCTCCATCACTTGCCGACGGAGCACCAGCAGCCCTCAAAGCCAACTCGTTCTCCTCATCCTCTTTTTCCTTCTCCTTCTCCTTCTTCTCCTTTACCTGCAAAGCTTCCAACCGTTTATGCTCCGCAACCTCCTTTCTGTCCATCAACTCCCTCGCTGCCCGCTCGGCTTCCAGTCGGAGCCGCTCCTCCTCTTGTTTCTCCTTCTCCAAGGCCAACACTTTTTCTCTTTTGGCCTCCAACTGGAGCTGCTCTTCCTCTTGCCTCTGTTCCTCCACTCTCCTCTCAGCCTCCAGTTTCTCCTTCTTCAAGGTCTCCACCTTGAGAAGCCACGCCTCCTTCTCCCTTCTCAACTTTTCCACCTGGGCCTCCTTCGCCTCCCTTGCCTTCACAGCCTTCCACTCATCATGTCTAGTCACAGCTTCCTCATACCTCTCCTCTGCGGCGCCCCATTCCTTCTCCAGTACCTCGTAATCTTCAAGAGATAAATCCGCAGGCATTGGGGCCGACTCAGTATGGCTCGGGGGTAACGGAGGCACGATATTCGATGGGCAGCGGCCATTTCAACGACGAAGAGAGGATAATTAACTGAAAAAAGAAAGGATGGATAGTGGTAAGAGGTTAAGTGACAAAATTCCCACATGCTCGAAAATCCTGCTAGGCATACGATATTGATCAGGCCATCAGGATCAGCAGCTCTTGAGGGCAAGAACACTAAGGAGGGGATACTGTTACGCGCATGCCGCCGGACTCCTGCTTCACACCCATTCCAACTTCAATTCTAACTCCAGCATCGCTCACTATCGGACTCCTACGGTCTCCTGACCGTTTACCATTACTAAGCTCCATTTGATATTTCATTTACATTTCATTTCACTATTTCACATATTGAATTCTAGAACCCGAATCCAGGTAGCGAACAGACCTCTGCCAGGAGTCCATCGGACTCCGACTCAGATTTACTTACTCTTATATATACTGTAGAAATACTTGTAGATACTCAGTTTGAATATCAACTTGGATTAGCCAAATCTCTCTTTGACTCTCAATCCAAACCCTATTACTCTCAAGTCCGCAGCCTCCATTCCGTTGGACTATCTCTTGACTCTATCCCAATCTTCGCTCTCCACGGACTCCACTCCGCAGTCTCTTCCCAGGGCTTCAGCTCAAGGGTGACATTGCTAATAGCTTCGCCAATGCCCACGCACTCCGCGGACCTCCGCTCATGCGAGTTATCTTGCCCTATTGGCACGTTCCTAACAGAGTCAGTGATGATGGTAAAGTCATCTGTAGCAGTGGTGACAATAGTATACTTGTCTTTGCTAAATTTATAGAACACCGCTTCATTGGCCTGGCATATGGAGTATCTGAGAGTGAGGAATACTTGTTTTAGCTTCTGGTACCACTCGTGCATGCCCTGTTTGCTTTCATACAATGGCTTATGCAGTTTACAGCATAGTTTCTTTCTCTTGAGTCTTTCAGGGATTTTCCTGAAGTTCTCATACATTGACAGCAGCTCCATATACAGGGTTTTGTGGAGGTCAGCTTGGAGGTAGGCATTTTTCATGTCTGCTTGGCATATTTTGACATTCTTCTAAGTGGCCACAGATAGCAGTGCATGTAGGGTAGTTAGACAGACTGTTGGGGGCAGATTTTTCTTGGAAATCAATGCCATAAATTTGAGAGAACCCCTTTAGAACAAGCCTGGCCTTATATTGTATGATATGGCCTTGACCATCCTTCTTGAGATGAAACATGTATCTATTTTTAGTGACATTGTGTTATGTGCATGCTGCGGACCTCCACTTCACACTGACTTCAAGCATAGATTTCATCTTAACAAACCACACTATCGGACCTCTGCGGCCTGCAGCCACTTACCATTTACCTTGCTCCATTTAACATTTCATTTCCGTTTCATTTTACTATATTACATATTAAATCTAGAACCCAAATTCACTAGCAAACAGACCTCCATCAGATTCCATTGGACTCTGACTCAGACTACTTACTCATATATATACTGTAGAACTACTTGTAGATACTCAATTCGAATATCAACTTGGATTAGCCAAACCTCTCTTTGACTCTAAGTCTAAACTCTACCACTCTCAAGTCCGTGGCCTCCACTCTGTTGGACTAACTCTACTCTATCCAAGCTTCTCTCTCTGTGGACTCTCTTCCACAATCTCTTCTCAGGGCTTCGGCTCAAGGGTGATGTTGCTAATAGCTTTGCCAATGCCCACGCACTCCACAGACCTCCACTCATGCAAGTTATCTTATCCATATTGGCATGTTCCTAACACGTTGACTCTAGGTGGGGTGAGGATTATGTTGTACATATGTACAGACATAGCTGTAAGTTTAGCCCTACAGATCATAAATATATCTATTGACCCTCTAGCCTACAGCATGGATATGATCCATACAACCAAAAGGCAGCCAAAATGGCTTTTTCAAGCAGCATTTGGGGCCAATTTGGTACCTATTTGGGCAGCTATTGCTTTTAATTCCAGATATCATTTATTGGGCCTAGCCAGGTATATAATTTTCACTAGCATGTGGATAAGCTTATGTAGCAGTCTCAGGACACTGCTATGGCACAAGCTGACACTGATGTGGCTGGTGCCTTAATTCCCACTCTCCCACTCATTGTTTGATCCCAGAAAAAACTGTACAGGCTTAAAAAAATGTTTGATTGCATCTATGGTCTCTCCCTGCATATGTGCCAATTATTTTCACTGGATGTGTCAGGTCAACCAGGATGTGCTTACCATGGGATTCTATTAATCCTGATCCAGTAGCTAAAAATCTTTTGTGAGTCTATCCTGAAATTTAGCTATTTTCTCAGGAAATTTGGTTTTCCAAAGACATAATAATTGTGTACTAGTCATATCAAAATGTCTACAAGTTAATGTGATATTCAGAATCTCTAATTGAATGAGATAAAAAACTTTTTAATGTTTTTTGGACTTTGCCAGTGAAGTGGAAAATCTGGACCAATTCAAAATTCACAACACAAATGGCTTCAGTGTGGGCCAATTACATTTTTTTAAGTGGAAAAAATTATAAAGATGTGTTAATGTATATTAGATTCAAACATAGATTGAATATTATAACTTACAGTCTGGTATTTATGCTATAAAACCCATATTTAATTAAAGTCATATTAAAGTCAGTAGATGAAGTCAATCAAGAACCACTGATAAATGCATGTTAGGTGTATTTGGAAATTCCTATATTCCATATATGCTTGTATTAGCCTATTGGGATGGATTGGATGGGTAGATTAGGTAGCAATATGTATAAGATTCAATATAAGATAGATTTTCTACTATTCTTGACAATACATAGATGTATGGAGGGGATATAGTATTGAAAAAGCATAAAATCTGAGAAATTTGCCATTAAGTAGCTATTATTTCAGGCCTATATCATTCCGCTACTCTAAAAGGCAGATACATGTATAATATTTACAGATTTTTGAAAGTCCTGAGGCTTTATGGGACGTCGGAGTAGGTGATTCAAGCAGCAGATGAATCCCAAGCCTGCATTCCACTCACTCAATCACTGTAGTCCAACCAACTGAGCAGCAATCAAGTGACTGTGCATCTTCTTTCATGGTCTTTTACCACCACCTCACACATGATGACAGCCTACCCATCTACTCAACAGCCTCATCACAGGTTTAAAATAGTATGTAATTATTTTTTTCTTGATACTTACTACTCTTTTAGATACTTTTTATGTATCTGGCAGCCCCAAGAGCCCCAGATAACAACCATTCCACACTCACTCTCACACATAAGCTCTCCAACAAGGCAGTACTTATTGTATTCCCAGAATACCAATGATATGCCCTCAGAGCTCAACGACAATGACATTATTCTCTAATGATGCCTGCCAAACTAGAAAATAGGCTCCCCATCCCCACTCCCACTCACTCTGCCCACCCTGCATTGACATTGCAGGCAATCACCATTGGGTACAAGATTTGTGCACCTCAATGATCTGGAAAACACCTAGGGATCATATATCAGCCATCATCTCAGAGTAGGAGGGCATATTTACTGCACACAATCAATTACAATGATGATGACTGCGTTGATGACAGTGATGAGGGCCAGAGGCAGGGCACACCATGATCTGTGGCTGGGCCATAGGAGGACCTAGGGCAAGGCCCACAGGGGTAGGAGAATACATAGGAAGGCTGCAGGAGAGCAGAAGGGATTGAGCAAGAGGGTAAGCCCAACATCAGGACACCAACAGTCAATGACAGCAACGACAAGCACACACTTTGGGCTATGGGTGAACAATTCTATAGCACATTGAACATACCAAAAATTCTGGGTATCTAACCCCCATGACCCCTGCTGCTGCCCCCACTATCCCATCCAACAGCAGGCTGCCCTGCACTACCCAGCCTGTCCACACATTCTAAATTCATGCATCTTCCATTTTTTGAGTGGGGGATCACGAATCTGTAGTTGTTTTCTATTCTCGATACTGTAATCACTGTGGGCCTGCCCACTATCCCGATGCCCTCCTTTTTTGGTGTGTACTATCCACTACAAGCCATCTGATCACACAACAGTTTCACCACCTCTGTTGTTGACCAAGGGGGAATTGAATAGTAGACTCTATTTCTCTCTCCCACTCTGTCATCGCCATCAAGCTATCATCAACCTCTCCCTGCCATTTGCTTTGCCTTGTACAAGCACAATTTCCCTGTCTGCTGGACAATGACCTTGCATCCCATCGAGTATGGTCCTCCCCTCACTGATGATGCTATGCCCACCACCTCCAAGCTTGTCAATGCCCCGCTGCACACTGTACAATGGTGGGTTAATTTTTTTTAGCATATTCCTATACCTGCCTAGATTGCTATATAGAGTATGGCTCAATAACTTTATATAGTCTCTTAGTGTAACTGGTATATTATCCACTATCTGAATTTCTGTTTGTTGGTTGGGTGTTCAATTCTTGTTGGAAGCATTTGTTTTTATGCTTCTTGCCCAAAGCTAATTTTTAAAGTAATCTAACATGAACACATCGCATCCATCTTTCATCGTGCATGCTCTGTTGGGCATTGTTCAGTGTAAGATTCATTCTATTTTTCTCTCCTTATATTATATTCTGTGTGCCTGGTTACTGAGCACAAGAATGGGAATTTGAGTATCTAGGTTTTTGGCACTGCAATGATTGTGTGTGGTGCCAAATTTAGGTGTGGCAGTGGCTGACTCATCATTGCCAGTCCAATTTTTTTTTTCTCAATAAGCCTCTAAGGGAATATCAGAATTTAAGGCATAATTACCTGTATTGGATGGCCTTTTAGCAGTAATTGCTACTGCAAGTAGCACTATTTTAACCATGGTTATTATCCATGTTGTAGGGCTAGAGCTGTATGGATATATCCATGGCATTTGGACTAGAAATGCATCCACCTGTGATATGTAAGTCTTCAACCTGGCTTAGTTCTTTCTCAACGGTATCCTTCTATTCTCATTTTTCTGGTCCCCTCATTGCCTCCTGTATGGAATCTGACTCTCTGTTGGTTGTGACCGGTGCCTTAACTATATTGGCAAACTACTCTTTCTCACTTATCTCATAGTCTATTCCACTTGATTCAAGGCTCCCATCATCTTCAAGGACACATGCAGCAATGCCAGCAGCCTTTGACAGCTGGTTGATATTGTAGAAGCCCTCTGGCTTGTGAGCCTTGTTGGGGCCAGGCTAGGGGATCATCTTCATCAGGAATGTCATCAATTCACACTCTTTGCTGGTGCAGTGCTAGATTTGGGCTTGATGTTGAGGTTGATAAAGGTGATAGTGGTGACAGCAGGTCTTCTAGAGTGTTTTGGGTGTCTGTGGGGGGCATTTGTGGTGTGGCAGATTTGTCTTTCTTGTTTTTAGTCTCTTTTGGGCTGTTGCAAGTGTTGTCTGTGGCTACAGCTTCAGCTCACAGATAGTTGGGCAGCCTGGCTGTGATTATCATGGCTCAGGTACCTTCAAGCATGTGCACATTTCTTGTTCTGTCATTCCATTTGAGGATGGCAAGTCATGAATATTGAGGTGACAAATCATTCCTGCAGATTTCAGGTGTCATTTGAATTTCTTGCTTGTAAACTCTCCTCCATGGCAACATCCTTGAACAGTGCAAAGTAGCTGAAGCCACCAATGGATTTGACTTTGGCTGGTCTCCGTACATCTATAGTGAAGGTTGGCACAATGGCAGAGGAGTTTGGTACTGAAGAAAGAGGGGAATGACTGTCTTTAGGATTAAAGGCATCTAATGTGATGATATGCTGTCTACATGTTTACACCTAGATTTTGTGATTTTATAACAATACTATTACATATCTATCCTATGTTAGTGATACTTAGAGGACTATAGCTGAAGCTTCAAGCTGATAGTTAGACTAGTATGCAGCTAGTCAAGCTAGGACTTAGATGCAACACCACTAATGGGTTAAATATACCAGCTGGCCATACTAGTGACTTGAAAGCTAGCAGGACTAAATAAATGTGGTCACTAGTGGATGAGTAACATGACTAGTGCACCTAACAAGAGGCAGAGGATGCAAATCTTATGAAGTTCTGTCACTAGTGGACTGATTTGAGCATAAACACCTAAGTCAGGTTAACTAGTCACACAGTAATCTCAAAACAGGACTTAGAAATGAATTAGCAATGGGTTAACCTTGCAGCAGATCTGACTAATACAGATCTATTATGATTGGCACTAGTATAGCCAGGCTGTGCCTTCAATCACAATCGACAGCTGCTACAGGCATGCTCATCTGGCTAGTCATTTATCCTTGACACTAGTGGAGTGTTGCTGGACCAAGGACATGGAATACCACCACTAGTGGAGCTCCTAGGCCCACTAGTCAGCAAGTGACCATTTCTAGACTGACTACTGCATGATTATTCATGATTATTCATGATTAGCTAAGAAATCCTTATCAATAATATCCCTCTAGTCAGTTATTTATATCTCAATTGTACCTTGTTTGTCAGTATATAAGTAGTAGCAGAAGCACACACATGGCTCAGGCAAGCCATCCCCACAATTGTGATCTACTAGTCAGTATTTAGCAACCCAATTAAAGGCTTTTGTGCTTAACTTTGACAAAGTGGCTACTAGTCACTAAGTTACCTATAGTATTGAGTGAATTGAAGTGTCTTAGAGCAATCTTTTATGTCCTGCAAAGGCCTAGAGTGTTTCAAAGTTAGTTCAAGCAAGTTCTTGAAGTTTAAAGTATTATTCTTAGGCCAAGAGCACCACTAGTCAGCCCAGAGTGTGACTAGTCAAGTGTTTATCACTTGTAGGAAGCAGTATAGGGTCAAGAGAGCCATTAGTTCAAAGCAGTCCCAGTCAGAGTAAGCACAGTAGCTCAAACCAAGTCACTATTCACCCAATTGTGTCTTGCCAACACTGCTAGTGGGAGTAGTACACTTGTATAGCTCACTAGTAACAAATAAAATGTCTTTAAATAACTTTCTTTGATTATTAAAGTCTGTAAAGTGCTTCTATTGTACTCAAAACATCTGATGATACACTTGGTATTAAGCTACCCATAGATTTTGTGATTTTCTATCAAATAGCACAGTCTACAAGCGGTACTTTACTGTCAAAACCAAGGGACACATCTCAATGAGTTATAAACCTAAAAGCAGAACACAGAAGAACTAGATTACTTGTTATCTCAATGACTTAAAAGAACCTAGAAAGAATTGCTAAGTCCACAATGATTCACAACATGAAATGAACTTAGTCTAGAACACAAATAAACCTGGAACAACTGAATAACTGATGCTTGGTGCTGAGATAGCTAAAGATCATGCAGTGATTGAAGCAAATACAATCTTGGTCCGATGATCAATCACAATTGGTGGTTATGTCCTTGAGATACTATGCAATCTATAGTATTGAATAGAAATCCACATGACAAGGCATGAAGGAGAAGCAGGGAGTTCCTATGGACCATTAGAGCACTCCTTGGCAATAGATTGACTAGTCATTCTGTCTGACTGAATAGAAACTCTGGAATGGCACAATTCTTGTAAATTAATTACTCATCATTTGTATTGATACCCAAAGCTCATACCATAGTTACTTTTAGATACAAGCTCCTATACTTAGGCTAGAAATTGTATAAATTAGCAGCAACTAGACACATAATGGCAGGAAAGCATTCCCCTCCATGTTTGTGCTAGTGGCCTAATAGCTACTTAATCAATCACTGGTTTTAATTGCATATCCTCAACTGAAGTGAATTAAGTTTACCAAGTCAACCCCAAAAGGGTAGCTATAAGTAATCTAGAAGAACTAAGTAGGAAGAAAAGTTGTTCCCACATTTGCACCTTGCTAATTAATTGAATTGCTCTGCATCCAAAGGCCTCATGCTCCCTCACCAACTAAAGTGATCTAGACATGCTAAGTCGACCACAGACCAAAGATATTGCCTAGTTGAAGTGAAATAAGCTCTAGAACACATTAAGTTTAAACAGTTAACAAGTCTGTGTACTCTTTGCAGGTCTCATACTTGAAGCCAGGACCTGTGAGTTCTTTGTCACTAGTGCATGTGCTTGTGTTATAATTGAGTCTGTGTACTCCAGAGCAAGTACACTCTTTGTAAACCTTTAGGCCTTTGATTGTTTGATTGTTAAAGCTTCCCTAGTTAAAGCCTTACCAGCTCTTCTAGACAAAGTTATTTTGAGTCTAAACCACTCAAATTATACCTTACAAAACCCCTATATCTATGTATCTTGCTGTCGCAATTAGTGTATATTGTGTAAACACTTCTAGACTTGAATCAAAGTTGTTTTGAAGCAAACCCAATTGATTATCAATATCTAAGTACACCACGAGTGCTTCTATCATACTCACTCTTAAACTTAACATCAGTGATTGTGTGTGTGTGTGATTTAGTATCTAAATTGATGATCTAGACACTTGTTGCATTTGTGTGCTGCCTGTTACCGAGCACATCACTGAATTCAATACTTTGGTGATAAGTGTAAAGTTTGTGACACTGCATGGAGAATTCAATATCTTGGCTTAGAATATTATATTCCATAACTATTTATTTCTTCAATATATTGCCCTGAAATATTGAGAGATTATTTTGAATATTATTCTGATATTCTAGTTTATTGAAAAAATATTGGAAATTTCTCAAATATCACAAATATATTGAGAATATTATTTCAATATTTCAGAGCAACATACTGAAAAAATAAATAGTTATAGAATTCAATGTTGTAAGCTAAAATATTGGATTCTCCATGCAGTGTGATAGGTTTAGTGTTTGTTGGTGATCATTGCCATCCACTAGTCTATTTGCCACTTGCTGTTACTGAGCACATCATCTCTTTACACTGACTTTAAGCATAGACTTCATACCAACATATCATACTATCAGACTTCTGCAGCCTCTGGCTGCTTACTATTTACCCTCCTCCATTTAATATTTTATTTTTGTTTCATTTTACTATTTCACATATTAAATTTAGAACCTGAATCTGGTAGTGAATAGACCTTCTGTTACGTGCATACTGCTGGCCCCTGCTTCAGACCCATTCCAACTTCAATTCTAACTCTAGCATTTTCACTATCAGACTCCATGGCCTCTGACTATTTACCATTACTATGCTCTATTTGATATTTCATTTACCATTTCATTTCACTACTTCACATAGTAATTCTAGAACCCAAATCCAGTAGCAAATAGATCACTGCCAGAGTCTATTGGACTCTGACTCAGATTAACCTACTCATATATATACTGTAGAATTACTTGTAGACACTCAGTTCAAATATCAACTTGGATTAGCTAAATCTCTCTTTCACACTAAGTCCAAACTCTATCACTCTCAAGTCCATGGCCTCTGCTCCATTGGATTAGCTCTAACTCTATCCAAATCTTTGCTCTCCACAGACTCTGCTTTGCAATCTATTCTCAGGGCTTTGGCTCAAGGGTGACATTGCTAATAGCTTCACCGATGCCCACACACTCCATGGACCTCTGCTCGTGTGAGTTATCTTGTCTATATTGGCACATTCCTAACAATATATTTGAACTCAACCCCTTGAGTGGAATTTTTCTCCAAATCATGACAACTACACATATTTATTCCCCAGAAACAGCTGAAGGCCACAAACAAAAAACACTAATATTCTCCATAGAAGATATAGCGGCATCCATGTCCAAGGAGAATCCAAAGCTTTTTGGATTGGCCTCCATCAGAGGACAACCATCCTGTAAGAAAACCTACAGCCACTCCAGCTTCACTGCCTGACAATCCAACCACTACAGCTCTCCCAATCCTTTTGGTACTCCACTACCAGATGACCTCTCACAGCACTGGAGAAACGGCATATTCAAAAGGTACTGGGAGGATCCAGACTCACACACCCCAGCATCTCAACCCACACCCCATGGGGGGCAATCTAACAAACCAGAACCCAATGATTCTGGAAACAATACTGACACCCCCACTCCTCCTCCAAATCAACATAACCAGGGTGACGATAACTCAAGATATCCTGTGAAAGCCAGGAAAACAAGTCCTCCAATTCATTTTCCAACAACCCTAAGCCCAAGGGTTCTGTTAGAGACATGCCAAATAGATGAAGATAGCTTGCACAAGTGGAGCCCGGCAGAGTGTGTGGGCGTTGGCGAAGCTATTAGCAACATCACTCTTGAGCCAAAGCCCTAAGATTGGATTGCGGAGCAGAGTCTGTGGAGAGCGAGGGTTTTAGATAGAGAGTAAGGATTGTCCAACGGAGCGGAGGCCGTGGACTTTGAGAGCAATAGAATTAGGCTAGTGGCCAGAGAGAGATTTGGCTAAACCAAATTGATATTCGAACTGAGTATCTACAAGTGATTCTACAGTATATATAAGAGTAAGTAGATCCGAGTCCGAGTCCGATGGACTCCGGGGGAGGTCTGTTTGCTACCGGATTCGGGTTCTAGAATTAATATGTGAAATAGTGAAATGAAATGGTAAATGAAATATCAAATGGGCTTAATAATGGTAAGCAGTCGGAGGCCACAGAGTCCAGTGCTGGTGTTAGGGTTGAAGTTAGAATGTGTGAAGCAGAGTCCAGCAGCATGCGCATAACAGTATCCCCCCCTTAGCGTTCTTGCCCTCAAGAGTGCTGATCCCGATGGCCGATCAATCTGTATGCCTGGCAGAATTTTCGAGCATGAGAATTTTGTCACTTAACCTCATACCACTACCATCTCTTTTCCTCATCATTTGATATGTCTTCTGTCATTGAATACCACCTCTCCATTACTCCCAAACCCTATGAGTCGGCCCCAACTCCTGAGGATATTTCTGTTGAAGAGATCGAGGCTCGGGCCACCACGGAGGAGAATTACATGGAGGCCATGGCGAGACATGCTGCTTGGAAGGAGGCGAAGATAGTGGCAGAGCAGGAGAACAAATTGAGGTTGGCTCATGAGGCGCAGGCTGCAAAGGTCGAGGCCTTGAAAAGGAAGGCAGAGGAGAAGAGGAAGGAGGAGGAGCGGAAAGCAGAGGAAAAGTGACAAGAGGAGAAATGACTTTGTTTGTTGAAGGAGCAAGAGGATGCCACGGAGAAGAAAAGGCTGGCAGATTTGAAGGAAAAGAAGCTTGCAGAGGCCACAGAGAAGAAAAGGAAAGATGACTTGGTGAAACAGGAGAAAAAGGATGCTGTGAAGAAACTGAGGAAGGAGCAAAGGAAAAAGGAGAAGGCAGAAAAGGCAGTGGAATCTGTTAGACTCCCAGATGTGGCGGAGTTGTTGAGGGAGGAGAAGGGGACCAATGGAGACAGTGAAGGGGAGTTATCGGAGGCTTCGAAGGCACAAGCCCATCAATTCCTGAAGGAAAAATGCGAAGAAAAGTGGAGGCCAATGGAGCCTGGGGTGTCTCCTACAGAGGGAAGGAAGAGGAAGCAGATAACTAAGTCTGCAAGTGTAGTGGAGAGTGAGGAGGAGGGGGTGGCGAGTTTCAGTAAGCAGGTGAAGTTAGAGGTTGCAGGACCCGCAGAGGGTGTTACGCACATGCCACAGACCTCCACTTCACACCAACTTCAAGCATAAACTTCATCTTAACAACCACACCATCAGAGCTCCACAGCCTCTGGCCGCTCACCATTTACCTTACTCCATTTGATATTTTGTTTCCATTTCATTTTACTATTTCACATATTAAATCTAGAATCTGAATTCGGTAGTGAATAGACCTCTGTCGGATTCCATCGGACTCTGACTCAGATTACTTAGGCCCTGTTCAGGTGACACGGCTTAACCGAGCCAGGCCAGGGCTAAGAGAATCAGTCACAAATGTCACAACATCGGAATAACTCGGATGAATGCGGATGATGTCTGAATGACGTCAAGCGATTGTCAATGCTGCCCCCAACATCGTCGAAGGGTGTCCCAGCACTGCCCCGCCTGTGCCGCTCACTGACTGACACAATGGCAGTAGTATTCTTCCAAATTTGTGTTGATTTGTCTAGATATTCAATTTCATTCACAGGAGTACTATACTTCCTAGTTTTGTTGGCATTGTTGTAGCCATTGTGTATAGTGAGCGGGAAGGCGGGCAGAGCGAGCGCAGCATCGGTGTCGGGATGTAGGTGACAATGGAGTGACACGCTGAATAATCCAAGTTAAGCAGACTTAAACGGCAGGTTTAAATTTTGGCTCTGGGGCCAGGTTAAGCCGTGTCACCCAAACAGGGCCTTACTGTTATATATACTGTAGAACTACTTGTAGATACTCAGTTCGAATATCAACTTGGTTTAGCCAAATCTCTCTCTGACTCCAAGTCTAAATCCATTTCCTCTCAAGTCCACAGCCTCCGCTCCGTTGGACTATTCTTACTTCTATCCAAACCTTCGCTCTCCATGGACTCTGCTCCACAATCCAATCTTAGGGCTTCAGCTCAGGGGTGATGTTGCTAATAGCTTCGCCAAAGCCCATGCACTCCGCAGACCTCCGCTCATGCAAGTTACCTTCACCTATTTGGCACGTCCCTAACAGAGGGAGAGGACAAATTTTTGGGTAACAGTGAGTATTACTTTCACCGGCTTATCAGTTGTTAACTTTGGTTTCAGAATGCTGTATGCGGTGTCATCTGGATAGCACCAGATGTTTCGCAAAACCGGCCTCTGAAAAGTCAAATCGAGAACAGACTTGCTTGTGCTGCAAGATCAAGAAGTCCGCTTGTTCATTCAACAAGGGAACTACCTCCTCACTGGTCGTCGGCTCCGATGAAATTTCAGAGGTTCTCCATAACTTCATGGCTACGGTGACTGTACTGGCTGGAAAAGTTGACAGTCTAACAGGCAAAGCCGCTTCTCTTTGGAGCTGTGTTGGGGATCTATGCAATGATTACCATACCGAGGACCTCAAATCCCCTTCCAATTTCTTGTCAGATTCCAAACCAGAGGGATGGAAGGTGTCTTGCGCAGAGTTGCATGATTTGGAAGGGGTGAATAGCGAGGTGCTCTGGTGGGTGATGGGATTCTGGCTGGACCATGACATTGCATAGCTGAGGCAAGGGGGTCTGTTGGAGCCTGAGAAAGTGGATCCCCAGGATCCGTATGAGATTGCCAATTGACAGTTTTGGTATGGCACCAGTGGCCCAGAAATGATTGAGATCATGAAGGTGCAACGCGAACTGTTCCAAGCTACAAGGAACAAGTTCTATAAGTTGGGAGGCCACCGGTCCGAGTGGCAGTTTTGGAAGGAACACTTGTGCAAACATTGTGAGGACTTCATGATGGAGGATTCAAATCCAGAAGAGAAGATTTTGGATGGTAAGGTGCAGAAGGGGCAGAAACTGTACAGGGATGACTTGGGTATTCCTGCCCTTGATAACCTTTTTGTCTTGGAGGTGGATTCCACGGTGGCTACCAGTGAAGAAGATGAGGGTGAGACTAGTGGTGAAGGGTCAGAGTCTTCAGGAGGTGAGGGAAAGGCGCCAGCGGGGGAAGAAGATGTGGATATGGAGGAGGCCACAGGTGCTGAGGATGACTCCAATGCCTAAGTGCCTCTGGATGTCTTCCTTCTTGAAATTTTGTACATGTATATAGAAAGAATTTTGTATGTTTTGAATGCATCTGGGTCTGCAGGGCCCTTTTCTTGTTGACTTGTAAATTGAAAGAGTGAGTAGGAGTATGAATTTGCAATAGGGAGTAAGAAATGAATATGAAATACAGAGTGTGGATTCTGCTGGAGTCCGGTCCCGATTAGGAAATGAATTTGCAATAATTTTTGTGGATTCTATTTGAAATAAGAGAGATCAGAGGCAGTGGAGACCAATAATGTTACAGGTGAGAGAGAGGAAGTTAGGTGGTAGATTTTTGGATGGTGACTTTGGCTAATGGTTCTGGTTTGTCTGGGTAGTGGCGGTGGAAATCTTCAATAAAATCATCTGCAGAGAATTCAGTGGCTGGTAACCAAGCATATTCTTCATCAGTGCCTTCATTGCCTAACCATTGAATCCTGTAGAGGAGAGGACACTGGAACTGGCGGTCAATCTTGGAATCTAGGATCTGAGCTATTTCATACTACTCTTCAACATCGACTTCCACCAGAGGCAGTGGAGGTTGAGTGCGGTTAGGGATAGTGTTTTCTTCTACAGGTTCAAGTTGTGATACATGGAAGACAGGGTGAATAGCATGGAGGTCCGACGGAAGTTTGAGTGTGAAGGAATGGGAGCCTGGTTGAGATATGATTTCAAATGGGCCAAGGAATTTTTCCGCAAATTTCGTGGTGGGATGAGTAGTCTTGATGTGCTTGGAGCTAAGGAAGACTTTGTCACCTACTTTGAATGGAGGAGCCAGATTCCGGTGCTTGTCTGCTTGGATCTTGTAGCAAGACTGCGCCTAAGTGATTTCATCACATAGGAATTGATGTAGTTCGTCTAGATTGACTACAAAGTCATGGGCCTGAGTGGAGGCAATATCACGTTCAGGATGAACAGTGATGTTGGGATGGTTGTCCTGTTGATAAGAACAATAGATGCAGATGTACTGTTCCAAGGTTTGGTTTGCACGTTCCATTTGTCTGTTGGCCTCTGGGTGATATCCGGAAGTGAAATGAAGTTCTATGTCAAGGGCTTTAGCAAGGGCACACATGAATTGGGAGACAAACTCAGAGCCATGATCAGAAGTGATGTGGTTAGGGACACCATGCTTGGAGAAAACATGAATGATGAATAACCAGGCGAGGTCTTCGGAATTAATGGTGCTGTGAGTAGGGATAAAGATGGCTTGCTTGCTTGCATGGTCAATTGCTACAAGGATAGCAGTGAATCCATTGGAGTCCAGTAACTGTTCAATAAAATCCATTGAAATGGAATCCCACAGGTGTTCCAGAACCTGCAAGGGTTTAAGCAACCCATAAGGATGATGTCTAGGTGTCTTGTTGCGACTGCAGACCGTACCAGATTTGACATAGTGGCGAACATATTCACACATCTGTGGCCAAGTATAGCTCCGTCGGACTAATTCCAAGGTCTGATTTTAGCCAAAATGACCTGCCAAGATGTGATTGTGATTATTTTGTAAGACACAGTGTGCTGCACCACATCTATGTAGGCACCAAATCCTGGCTCTCACCGTGATACAGCAACTAAGTGCTAAGCTACAACTACTTTCACTCGCTGCTCCTCCAGTCGCACTTTCCTACTGTTCAAAATTCAGAATTCCTATGGAATCCACCCAGGTGGCCACCCATCTGCTTCGTGTCCGCCAAGCGATGCATCATCCACCTGGCCATATGCTATCTGCCACAAAACTGCCTCGTTTCATGGGAATTTGCCTAGCCTAGGCTCTAGGAGCCAACAGCTATCAACCTGAAGCACCCATGCCAGTGGATGGCAAAAGGTTTATCCTTGAAGAACAGACAAATTGGACAAATTGGCTGACAGCGGATAGCCATGTCAGGGTATTCTCAAACCAAACCGGATGAGGAAGGTGTTGCAGAGTACACTCGATGATGCTGGGGTAGCTCGTGCAGCAGATCTCAGTTCGACAGTTTGTGTCAAATATCAGCCTTCAAGGATACATTCAGGGCTATCGGAGCAGGATGGTGCAGAAGCGGGGAGCTGGATTCGGATCCACTACTATATAAGCACACTTAATGTACTTAGAAAGTTAGTTAATCTCACTTGCTTATAGCACATGAAAGGAATAAATTCTGCTACTCTCCCAAGCATATCTAACAGCCTCTGAGCCTAGCATTGCGAGCAGATTGCAAGGCTCTGACTCTGAGAGGAAGTAAATTGGACCAAGTGAGGGAGATGTTTCTTTCTCAATATTGATCTTGAGGTTATATGGTCTTTGCTCAGGGAGTTTTTCAAATAGCAAATTACTGAATACATTAGAAAAGTCATGATATTTTACTGGTACATCTGTCATATCTGGCATATGAGAGATATGCACACATTGAAATCAGTATGACACCTTAGGAAGGAGGCTGCACAGACAAAAGAAAGGTGCATAGATGTAGTTCACTGTACTCAGTGTCAGAATAAACAACCCAGGGAGGCAATGAAAACCTATGAAAGTATAGTGACATGAATAAGAAATAGGAGACCATCCCACTGAGCCCTGCTGCTGTGAATGCACTGGATTTCACTGTTGTAGCATAGGAAGGAGCAGTTGCTGGAACACCCAATACCGGAACAAGCATAATGAGAAACATGGAAAAAGACCATGGCAAGACCAAACAAGAAATGCTGTGGCTTCATGTTGGTATCAAGACACTGTGAACATCTAGACTGTGCCTCCTTCAGTGAACTGTGAAGGCCAAAACACAGGATCAGAACTTGTTGGATATGAATAGAGACTGAACATACCATGGTCATGGTGTTTAGTGCCTGCACGAAGCTTTGGCTGGCTCATGGAAAAGAGGGAAAGATGGTCACCATAAATTTTCCATTGGAAAACATCAGAATTTAATGCATCAGTTGGGTGTTGGCCAAAATTGTATCAGAAACATGGCATTCACACATAGGAGAGTACAGATTGGTAGAAGTCAAGGGTACAAAGGAGAAGCCTATGCCCATCATCCTAAACCCTCGTCATTCCCATGCGCCTCAACAAGGTAAGTATGTGAGGCTTTGGTACAACCTTAGTGAAAATATCAGCTAAGTTGTCCTCTGAAGCGATGTATTGGACATCTAGCTCTCAAAGCTGTACAGCATTACAGATCCAGTGATAGTCCATCACAAAATGCTTCAACTTCCCATGGCCCTTTATACTCTGTGTCAGATTAATTGCCAAGTTGTTATTGCAGTTTAGTGGATAAGGTCAGTCCTTGTATACCTTGAGCTCATCTAGAAATGAACCCATCCACATAGACTGTCTGCCCCCATGGACTGTAGTGACATACTCGGCTTTGGAGATTGATAGCACAACTTGTTTCTGGGATCTCGAGCTCCATGACACAGGACCACTCACCATTATAAACACGTATCCCATTGTTGATTTCCCAGTAGTCCTGTCATCACCATGCGATGAATTGACATACCCAATGGGAGTTAAACCGTCATCCTCGATAGTACTATGTTGATAAGTGATTCTGTACTTGATGGCGCCTTTGAGGTATCCCAGGACATGCATAGCTTGGCTCCAGTGGATCAGACATGGATCAGACATGTAGCATTGCAGATAATTCATAGCAAAGACAATATCGGGCCTTGTTCCATTGGCTATATGGTTCAGGGATCCGAGTACGCCATGGTAGTCCTTGTCAGCCATAAATTCCTTGTCTTCTGGCAAGATGGAGGGTTTTGAGAATTAAGTTCTTCTGGTGAAGGGAGATGGCACCAGTGGAGTCATCGAATTCAACGGCCATCCCAAACACACTGTTATGGCAACCTAAGTCCTTGATCTCATAAACACTTCCAATCTCCTTTCGGACCCATACACCTCTTCATGCAATGTTGACGCTCCTGAGACATTGTCTGTGTATGTACACGTGTATGTCTTTTGCCCTTCTTTCTTGAGTAACCGTACACACAGATCCGCTCAAGATTGCTTGTGTCCTTGGCTTGTCAATGTTTGATTGAGTTCATGGAACCATGCATTCCCCACATCCATGGTCCTGTACATAGCCCGCATCATCTGTAAAAGATATTTGGGTCCCTTTGGGTAGTCACGAGTAACAACGTCTTCATAGCCTTTTGGCAGCGCAACGTAGTTTTCTCCTTGTGGTTCGGCATTGAGATCCACGCCAACAAAATTGATAAGCCAGAAATCAAGTCCATGAGCTGCAATGATTGCAAAAAACATGCGTAGTGATTTGTAGTGTACAACAGCAGCAAAGGAATCATAATAGTGGAGTATTCCTCGCCACGTATGAGGGTGCAATCAATCATGTACAAGTCATTGAACATTGATGCAGTGAATTGGGCTTTGCCATTTGGGTCCATGAAGTCTGCTTTTCCTTCTCCAAAGGTGACTTTCCACCCTTCTTTGTCTAGCTGGCTTATCGAGAGCAGGTTTGCTGATATGTCTGGACAGTGCAACGTCTTGCTGAAGGTAATAATTTTCTCTGTCCCTTCAATTGTTGTCTTCACAGTGACCGTTCCATTTCCCAATACTTTCAATGTGGCACCAACTTTCAAGGAACTTCCAGATGTTTCAAGTGGGATATAGTTGAAGAAGTGGTCTCTGTTTTGCACAAAGTGAGTTGACACTCCTGAATCACCATACATCCGTGATGTGTCTAGTCCAGGACTGTGATTATTAATGACCAATGCTGTGTTCTCCCCAGCAATCACCTGATAAGCCATCCCTAAGGTTTCCTTATCGATGAATGTGTTCAAGGCTATGATGTTCATGGTGATAGACCCGGGATCCAATTGGTTTGTGGTTGCTAGATTAGCAGACCTGTTCAGAAGCGGAGCATCCCGTTTTCCTTTCCACCAAGGAGGGTATTGCCCCTGGCATCCTCCCCCTAACTTCCAACATTCTTCAAGGGTATAACCTATGCCCTTGCAGTTGTCGTTAGCTGGGTGAGATTTGTCGGAACAATTTGGGCCTGTATTCTTCTTCGCCATGAGGTTTTGGACCTGTAGAGTTAGCGCTTGAACTGAAGCTTGTAATGCTTGGACTGAATCCCCCTGAGTAGAGGTGTTCCCACTTGCAGCCTTCCATCCTACAATCTGTTTGCTGTGGGCAATGAGACGAGTGGTGATTACAGTCAAACTCTTTTTGGCATAGAGGGTACTGATGATGGAGTCCCAGGATTCGAGGAAGGAGTCCAGTAGGGTAGTCTTGAACTGGTCATTGTTGATGTTTGCACCAGCATCATTTGCTTCTTTTCTAACCTTCCTCATCTTTTCAATGTATCCCGCATCACCACTAACCTTCTCTCCTTCCTCATAGACCATTGCTTTTAACATCTTTTCCCTTCAGCTTTGAATTAGATCCAAATAAGTGCCATATTCAGCTTTGAGATGGGCCCAAGCCTTGTGGGGTGGCTCGAGTGGGTTAAGCCTGAAGCCATAGATGTCCTTGATGTTGCGGATGATGGATATGCAAGTGCAACACTTTCACGTTGGATATATTCAAGTTGGCTTGGGGTGGTGCTGTTCACGGGGGTATTTGGCTGGGCCGCAATTGTGGTCCCAGGTATGGTGACTTTGTTTTCCCAATAGTTAACAAGTCCACAAGTATTGCCTTTGGTTAGCATAGTTAGTTTGAATGCAGCCCAGTTTTCACCATTAAATTTCTCGTCATCCTCAAGCTTGATAGCAAGAATATGTTGGGTAGTAGTTATGGTTGGGGGTTTTGTATGCACAGTCTATGCAAGTTATTGAGTTGTTTGAGGAAATAATGTGTGTACTGTTGTGCAGGTAAGACCAACAGGAGCCCAGAACCTGTTAAGACAAGCAAAACTCAGTCAGATACACGTTATCGTAGTGAACAACTGTTATTAATATAAGCTCCCTGTTAAGACAAGCAAAACTAGATAATGTGGTAAGTAAGAAAAGGTAGCAAAGTAAGTAAGTATGGTATACGCACCTCAGTCAGATACACATTATCATAGTGAACGACTGAGATGCGATTGAACTGATTGGCCATGGTTAACGGCTCGAATCAAGGGAATTAATCTAAAAATAGTAAGAAGGATCGAGACAAGAAATAGAAAATAAACCAGGCATAGGCTGAATATCCTCAACACAATTCACACTGTTTCTCATTCTGAATACACCCCACTGTTCATCAAAAATTCTTGTGGATAGATACTGAAGGCATGGATGCACTCAAATTCCTCATATCTTGATATGGTGAAGAGACTCTGTGTGCACAGGCTAGAAATGCAACAGAATTGAAGACACTGATCACATGTATAGCAATAGTGCTTGTAGGGTATCTAGATCTCTCTAAGTCCAAATGCTTTTCTAACAAGAGGAGCGACAGATGTCGCCAGGCCTCAAGGCAAAGGTGTACTACAATACACAACACGTTGCCACACACCAACAAAACCCTCAATAAGTCTTGCATGACACACACAGGTGACTACAAACAACTTAAACACACCCTAAACATGACTAGAAACCCTTCACAAAATGTCCACTCAAGCCACAGGATTTGAACCTATGTGATCCAGAGACACAATAACCACATAAACCCTGTCCACAAGCCAAAGAGTTTGAACCTCTGCTGCTTGGGAAATGAGAACTCTCAAGCACATACTAATCAGACCACAGGATTTGAACCTGTGCTGCCTGTAGCACCCCACGTTACAAAGAAGGCCTCTGCATGAACACTAACCAGACCAAAGGGTTTGAACCTCTGCCACCTATAGCACCTTGCATCACAAGAAAACCTCAAAACTCAAGAGCACATCTGCAATGACACAAATCTCTTATTCTCAGGTTAGAGCACAAGTCACCCAATCATTCAAACAGTACACAAGTGCTGTGTTAGCTTTCTATGCCTCATGTGCTACTCAAGTCACTCAGATGTTATCAATAAAAGGTCTATTCTCTCACTTGAAGTTACAAACAAGTCTTGAAGCTAGAGCGCTAAGCTGAGGGCTTTCGCGCTCCAACAAGGGGGGTCTAAAACTTCTGCACTATTACTATACTACAGTATTTATATATTATGCACTCTACATTTTAATACAACTGTAAATAGTAACTCTTGGCTTGCGGAACTTCCTTTCCTAGGTCCTGTGCATGTTGCCATAATCACACCATCACTTGGCACTTACTCAGAGCTCCAGCTCAGGGTCAGATCCTGGTCTCTCAGTGATGCAACATTGGTTAGCTGTGCTATCCACATGTATTGACATTGCCTAGTATCTCCTCAGAGTTGTAGCCTACCACACAACTCACATTTCTGGTAATAATATCTTCTAGTGACTTCTATGGTCTTCTAAGATGACCAGCTCCTAGCCTAGGCCTCATGTGCATTGGCAAAAGTCATAGACATCAGTCTTACTCTGATTCTGACATTCTGAGGTCTAGAGTGCTAGCTACTGGCATGGCAGTGCCTTGTGCATCATAGATCAAGGCTACACGAAGTATTAATTATCTCCTGAGCTTCTTTGGTTCTATTCTTAGTGTGTGTGCACTCAGTGTCAAGTGCTGGGACTTTATACTTAGTGTGACTCTTATAGTATCACTCTACAGTTAAGCCATGTGCTCCACTGAACATCACTCAAGGTATTTCATTGCCCACACTTAGGACATTGCACTCTAAGGTATATCTCATTGCCTTGGTATCCAGGTTTTATAAAATATGTGTATTGATACATTTCATGAAATTACATGTGTGAATGCTTTCCAAGCATGGCAACAGATTATGCAATTTTCTCAACACCAAGTGGCGAATGGATCTGGATTCTGCACAGTGAAGGGCAAGAGAAAATTAGCCCCGATTCTTGTTCATCTCAAAGTATGAAACAACCTTGGCTTGTACAAAGGAAGAAATTATTGGCAGGGATCATTGCGATGCCAGCAATTGGCTTGGCAAGGAAGGTGCAATGTGCATGAACTTATTACATTGGTAGTTTCTTTATTGGGAGATCTGCGGATCCTGTTGTATTTACATCTTCTTGAGGTTTTTGAGGAAGTTGGACATGACATGTTGTAGTCTATAGTGCAAGAACACATCAAAGATAATAAATGAAAGGGAATAAACTGGGATGCAATGTGATCACGTGTCAGCTGATTGGTCATAACCTAGCCTATGCGGTTAATGATCAACTTTAAAAACAGACTACATATCAACTGTCCACCCTCTCCGTCATTAGGTTGATATTGTTGTCTGTCTATGAGAGACTAGTTTTGCTGTGAAAATTGGAAAAAGAGTGGCAGGCATGTACACCTAAATGTGTACAAGCCAGAAGTGAATATGAATGATGGAAAGACCATGGGAGGTAGAATAATCAGTACAGCTTAATGCAAGCAAGGGATTCAAGAGACAGTGGTGAGCTGGCAAGGAGCAAAGAGTGTTTTACATGTCAATGATGTGCTGGCAGATGGCTAACAGGGCCACGTGTTTTGGATCAATGCCACATTAGCACAATGTGTCACTGTTATGTGCATGCCACAGACCTCTGCTTCACACTGACTTTAAGCATAGACTTCACATTAGCAGATCACACTATCAGACCTTCATGGCCTCCAGCCGCTTACCATTTACTTGGCTCTACTTAATACTTCATTTTCATTTCATTTTACTATTTCACATATTAAATCTAGAACCCAAATCCAGTAGCAAACAGACCTCCATCAGGTTCCATCAGATTTTGACTCAGATTACCTACTCATATATATACTATAGAATTACTTGTAGATACTCAGTTTGAATATCAACTTGGATTAGCCAAACCTCTTGTTACAATTTATTCATTTTCTTTACCTAAGCACCTCTTATCTTATCTTATCCAGATCCGTGACTCCACAGAACCATGACATTGCGACGTTGTCACCGTTGCTCACCTTGTGATATTTCTGCTTCTTTCTTGCAATGGGGCACTTATTATTAGACCCCTTACTTTAGTATATAAGTACTGTAGCTCAAGCTGTATATTTCCTAGCTTTGAGCTAAAGTTAATCTATACCGAAACACATTCTCTCTCACTAAGTGCTAAAAGACTTAGTCCAGAACTTCTTTTCATCACAAGACTCAACAGTGACTGTACAAACGCAATACAGCCATTGTTTACTCTTGATTGGAAAATCAGGTCTAACAATTAGCTCAAAGCTTTTCTTATCTCTCTAATCAAGAGCACCCATGGATATGGGTGACAAAATCATTACTGCCACAGTTCTGGCACCCAGCACTGCTCTTATTGCCATCACCCTTGTCCTTGCTCTTAGGTTCCACTATGGACCACAATGAGTACAAGAGCCCCCAGCTGCCCTCACTGTCATTATTAATCAACAAATTAGCCCCACATCTAATGACAATGACATCCTGCTCCAGCCATGAACAACCATCCATGCACCCATACCATGATGACCGATCTCAATCTCAGACATCTCTTCAATTAAGAGAGAAGAGGAGGTCGGTGTTCAGTTGGGTAATAGGAACATTCAAGAGGGAAGACCTATTGCCACTCCCTGAAGATGCTCGCCAATCATCTTCCTCTCCTCCACCAGCTCTACCAGCTCTACCCCATATGTCGTTAGAACTCCATCTCCTGTTTCAGAAAACGACATTGCCAAACACAGAGTCTGATTTGTCTTGGGCCACCACAGCAGGCCCATCACTCCTGGGGGTGATGCTGGCAACTGTTTTGGGGATACCTGGGCATCAGCTGCAGCACCCCCAACCCTGTTCGATGCAGGCAATCTCTGGGACAATCTTAACATCCCATATGATGTACAGCTTTGAGTAGGCTACTTATATACTAGAATGAGGGTCTAATAATAAGCACACCATGTTAGAAAGTGAATAAGCCAAATACACGGTGACCGAGATAAAGTACATGTCCATGGGTTTATGACATATGTGGTGATGATGTGAAGATTTATGGAGGTCTGGAGTAGGTCTGGAGTTTGTGGATCTAGGGATAAAAATAGATAAGCGCCAAAGATAAGATAAGATAAGATAAGAGGTGCTTAGGTAAAGAAATGAATAAATCGTAACATTACCCCCCTTTTAAGGCAGGTGTCCCAACTGCTAGTAGATTTGGTCTCCCTTTTCCTAGGTCAACACCAACAGCTTGTACTGTCTTTGTTTCAAGATATTTTGGTTGGTTCAAACAGTGATTTTGGTTGGTTTGAACGGTGATTTCATGTCTGTTGAAGGGTCATCGTGGCTGCCAAACTGATCCCAGTCTAGTTCCTGGTCGTACCAAACTTTTTGTCCGGTAAATAGGTCTGTATAGGATTGCCAATCTTTGATTGGTGTATCCGTACGGTTTATCTTCTCTGCGAGGTAATCGTCTATGAGTTCTTCTGCGTCCATGTCGTTTTCTCGTACCCAGCTGTTTGATTCTGGTCCATAACCCTTCCATTTGACGAAGTACTCCGTAACCCATCTCATTGGTTCCCCAGCTTTTCCCCAGACTTTGCGCTTCCTATGATCGAGGACTTTCTCGACTTCATAGTGTTCTTCGCCGTCAATGAGATCTGGCGGTGGAGGAGGCAGTTGTTCTTGGTTTGGGAATGCAGGTGGCACATATGGGGTAAGGAGTGATTCGTTGAAAACTGGATGAATGTGCCAGCCCGTTGGGAGCTTCAGTTTGTACGCTGATGCTCCCACTTTTGCGAGGATTGGGAAGGGGCCTGTTCGTTTGTCTGCGAGTTTCTTTTTTGGACGTGGCAGACTAAGGTTGGTCGTGTCAAGCCAAACCTTGTCTCCTACTTGATACTCGACAGCAGGTCGCTTCTTTTTGTCGTATTGGCTTTTCATTTGGTCAGCGGCTTTTTCGAGAGCTTGCTTGGCTTCAGCATGGATTTTCTGCATTTGTGAAACGAATGTGGTTGAGGCTGGTGTTCTAAAGGGTGCTCGGGGTTTTGCACCAGGGAGGAGGTCAGCATTATAGCCATAGTTAACCTCGAAGAGGCTTTTGCCTGTAGCAGAATGTGTGCAGTTATTGTGAGCGAAAGCCGCGAGAGAGAGCCATTCTACCCAGTTGTCCTGGAGATGGTTGACGAAGATCCGGAGGTATTTTTCAACCTCCTGATTGACTCGTTCAGTCTGACCATCTGTCTGTGGGTGATAGGCAGTGGATACGTTTGCCTTGATCTGTAGCAAGTCATAGAGGTCTTTCATGAACTTGGAGACGAACACAGAGTCTCGGTCAGAGATGACCACCTGAGGCATTCTGTGTCTGGTGTAAACTTCGTCGTGTAGGATTTTGGCCCACCCTTCCGATGACAGCTCCATGGTACAGGCTATTGGTATGATTTCCTTGGAGAATCAGTTGACGATCATTAAGATAGCATCTTGACCGTTGCACCTAGGTAAGCCAGTGACCATGTCGACGGAGATGTGAGTCCATGGTCGGGAGGGTATGGCATTCGGATGGAGAGGCGCTGCCTTTGCTTGAGTGCTTGACTTGGTTCGTTGACACGTTTCGCAAGCACGGACATAGGCTTCTATGTCTCTCTTCATCCTAGGCCACCAATATTCTCGTAAGATGAGTTCCTTGGTCTTCTCAATGCCAGGGTGTCCCACCGTCCTATGGTCGTGATGCATTGCGATTATTTCTCCTCATAACGCATGGTCTTGGGGAATATAGATACGGTGATCATAGAAGATCAAACCATCATCTAGCTTCATCCCTCGGTCATGGTTGAGAGACGCGGATACATTTTTGTCCCATCGGTGGTGGTCAAGCGTGGCTTGCTTGATTTTGGTATGGACTTCCTCGATTGTGGGCATGACCAATGCCCAGAAGTGCTCGGGTTTGAGGACTATAACCTCATCGTTGTCCTCCTGTCCTTGCTTGTGATCTGCTCGTCGACTGAGTAAGTCGGCTTTCTTGTTTGCTGTTCCTGGTTTATGATGCAGGGAGAAATGGTATTCAGCAAGCTCAGTCACCCAACACGCTTGGCATCGGTTGAGCTTTTGGGGCTTTTGGAAATACTGCAGATTCTGATGATCTGTCCATATCTCAAAGTCCTGAGCTGCTCCCATTAGGTAGTGTCTCCACTCGTCCAGGGCTAGCATGATGGCCAGCAGTTCTTTGTCGTAGATTTCGTAATTTCATTCCATAACTGTTAGGGACTTGGACAGAAATGCGACTGGGCGCCATTTTCCATCCTGCTCTTGCGACAATACAGTGCCGATCGCTCCTTCACTCGTGTCTGCCTCTACGTGGAACTTGCCTCCTTCTGTGAGTATTGCCAGTACCACTTCTTCGGCTAGTAGTCTCTTCAACTCTTCGAATGCATCCTGCTGCGCTTTTCCCCACTTCCATGGATCGTTTCCTGTCAGCTGGGTCATGGGTTTGACGACTTTGCTGTATCCTTTGATGAAACGTCGGTAGAAGTTGGTAAAGCCTAAGAACGACTGAAGCTGCTTTTTCTTGGTCGGAATGGGCCACTTTGCTACTCCTGCGATTTTGACTGGGTCCATGCGAATGCTCCCCTCGCTGATGATAACCCCAAGGTACTCGGTTTCCAAGGTCTTGAACTCGCATTTCTCTGCTTTAAGGAATAGCTTGTTCTTTCGTAAGACCTTTAGAACCTCGCACGTGATGCGACGATGTTCCTCCTTGGTTTTGGACATGATTAAGATATTATCGAGGTAAATGGTGATGGCGCCTGATGCAATGAGGTTTTTGAAAATGTCATTCATCATCCACTGGAAGGCGGCGGGCGAATTAGTAAGCCCGAAGAACATAACTGTGGGTTCGAATAACCCCCAATTAGTTCTGAATGCCACCTTCCATTTGTCACCGCTCTTGATACGCACATTGTTGTATCCCCATCGAACATCAAGTTTGGAAAAGTACTTGGCACCTCGTAGTTTATCCATTAGCTCTGAGATGAGTGGAAGCGGGTATCGGTTTTTGATTGTCATCTCGTTAAGCTTACGGTAATCTTGTACTGGTCACAGCTTGCCATCCTTCTTCTTAACAAAGAAGAAAGGTGAAGCCATGGGCGACTTGGAGGGCCTTATTCGTCCACTTGAGAGGTTCTCATCCAGGAATTTGTCGAGTTCAGCCTGTTCGTTCCGATTAAGAGGGTAGACCTTGCAATCGAGATTGGTGTTCGCATTAGGAAGAAGTTCGATTGTGTGGTCCCATGTCTTTGGTTTGGGGAGTTCATTGAAACTATCTTTGTTGAATAGATCGCTGAAATCCCGACACCATTCTGGGACCATTTCTTCGAACGTCTTGGTCTTCTTGTCTGCGTTGGCCGTGGCAGCTAAGTCATTAGCGTGATGAGCGCGTATGAGTATAGCCCACGTGAAGTCTATTGCAAGGATGGTATCTCCCTCTTCCAGCTCCTCGTCCCACCTATTGTCGGGATCCGCGTCAGGTAGTACGAATGGGTTTTTGCGGCATTCGCACTGTGCAAATGTTAATCCTCCTGTTTTCCAATTGATGATCGGATTATGCTGGGCTAACCAATCGTGGCCGAGGAAGATCTGTTTATTGTCGAGATCTGTTATGGCTAGATCTATTCATTCCAAATGATCTCCAATTTTAAGATTGATCTCGGCATATTTGGTAATTGATCCCCCTTGGTTTTTGGTTCCGTCGGCATTATAGACGGGAATTGGTGCGGCCGTTGCGTGAGTCGGGATGTTGTTCTGTTCGACGAATGTTTTATTGATGGCGCTGCTGGTGCACCCACTGTCTACCAGTGCAGTTGTGGCAATTCAGGTAAGGGTTCCTGGTATCCCGATTTCGACGGGGAGAACCAGGTCCTTCCCTTCGTTGCTTAGTGCGTTGATGTATTGTTTTGGCTGTTGTAGTTCTTTGAGCCATTCGAGTGCATTGATTTGCTCCATCCCCCTCATTGCTTCAAGCATTGCATCGACTACTTCCTCTGCGCGTGCCTTGTGAATCCAATTTTTTAAGATTGCCTTCGCCTCTGACTCTGTCTTGGCTTGTACTATGCCATGCAGAGTCCATTCAGCTCTGAATGGTTTGAGCCACTCACTGTAGGTCTTGCCACTAGTATAAGTGCGTGAGAGTTGCGGGGCCTCCTTAGCCTTCGCGTCGACCCATGAGGGTTCGACTACCGTTGGTGAGGTCACCACAGTTTCTAAAGGGGGTATTAAATTAGCCTTCTTGTTCATCATGAAACTTGTAATGTCCTCGTCGTCAGGTACTTCTTCAATAAAAGCTACCTGATGCCCCCTTTGCACTGCCTGGGTGCTAGCAGCTTCCTGTACTGCAGCTTTCTGGTCGGTCATGGAACGGGAGGTGCGTTGCACGAAGGTGTCACCCCATAAAGGGGCGACAGGTTGGGCTGACACCGTGTTACGGTCGCCTTCACCTGATCCCTTTGAGCCCATGTTCCTAAGTGGGTCCCTCGTTTCATTTGGCGTTCCCCCTTCCTCGAGTCGCCCTGCGTCTTGACAGGCATTGGCAACTGGTCGGGGGCCCTTACTCGAGTCCGGTTCGTCCTTGGTCGTCATCTTCTGGTTGTCCATGGCTGTCTCCAAAGCCCCTTGACATGTAAGGCCCTGTTCGGGTGACATGGCTTAACCTAAGCTTAGCTTGGCCCCAGAGGGTTAAGAGAATCGGTCACAAACGTCACAAGATCGGAATAACTCGGATGAATGCGGATGATGTCCGATTGACGTCAAACGATCGTCAACGCTGCTACCAACGTCGTCTAAGGGTGTCCCAGCGCCGCCCCGCCCGTGCCGCTCACTGACCGACACAATGACAGCAGTATTCTTCCAAATTTGTGTTGATTGGTCTGGATATTAAATTTCATTCACAGGAGTACTATATTTCCTACTCTTGTTGGCATTGTTGTAAGTCATTGTATACAGTGAGCGGGAGGGCGGGACAGAGCGAGCGCAGCATCGGTGTCGGGATGTAGGCGACAATGGAGTGACATGCTGAATAATCCAAGTTAAGCAGATTTAAACGGTCGGTTTAAATTTTGGCTCTGGGGCCGGGTTAAGCCGTGTCACCCAAACAGGGCCTAAGGGATTTAGACTTTGGTAGCCATATGGTAATCTCTTTTACCAGAGGAGGTTTTGCCATAGCTATTCCCTCGAAACTCCCAGCGAGGCTGGGACTCCGTAGAGCCGCTTCATCAGGGGGGGCGAGACACTCCAAAGGAGCTGCTTGTTCCCCTGGGCCATCCGGTCGTACACTCGTCACTGCGCACGCCCCAGAGAGGTTGCTAGACTGGTGTAATGCCATTGAGATGGGTGTCACTATGGTGGGTGACTCATCGTCCGATGCTTTCACCCGCAATGGGTTACTTGCCGAATGTTTAGTCATTGGTAGTCTAACTACCACGACATCCAGTACTGGGACAGAGAGTTGATTCTTGCTTAGTTTCGAGTCTGATTGTGAAGTTGCGGGTATATTCAAATGCTCGGGGGTAACAACAACAGGTATATAAATACATTGATAAAGCATGATAGGCGTACCAGCCGAAACTAAGTCCATAGCCGAGTAAGTCAAATCATTTACTCCTTGGCGCTCTCTTTTACTTCTTCAATAGGGGCGAGCTTGTCCTGGGTGTCCCAATATGCATTGGCACGACGTAGGCTCTCTTCCCGGGTTTTGGGCGCATTGGGGCAGTCGCACTTGAAGTGGCCTTTCTTGCCACATCGGAAGCATACTGACGCTGCCCTGGCCGCATCGACATCCATCGGCGCACCACGCCCTCCGTAAGTCGTCCCTGTCCCCGTCTTTGTTGACGGTACGGGAGCTGCTGGTTGACCACCCTTAGTAGGCGTGGTCATCTTCTGTGGTCGTGTCGGTGCCGTCGTAGATCCTTCTGCCTGTTTCAGGTGCCAGTTGTATTCGATTCGTAGGAGGCGAGTCTTCCAGCCTTCATAATCAGTTGGTACCTCCCTGTCAGCCGAGTATATAGTGTTTTTACTTGTCTGGCGGGTGGCCTTCTTGATCTGATGGAGCATGACTTGGTCGTTGTCACGTACTCCGGCATGGTAGGCTAGTTCTTTGAACTGTTGGAAGAACTGGTTGCCGTCCTTGGAATCTACCTGCCTAAGCTTCTCCCACTGTGCGTACTTTAACTGCACATCGGCATCCTTCCAGAATCTCTTGCCGAGCTCTTCCTTGAAATTCTCATAAGTCAGGTAGAGCTGGGCCCCAGTCGCTGGATCCTTTCCTAAGACTTGCATGCTCAACTCCCACCATCTCTCAGCATCGTCTGCAAGTCGTGAGACACAGAAGACGACTTTGTGAGGGTGGTGGCGGAAGTGTCGGTTGAACATGTCGAAGTGCAGTTCGCACTTTAGGAAGAATCGGGTGATGTCGTTAGAATCCCCTTTGAAGTCGTCGACCTCCCTGACAATCTTGGGTTTGAAATCGTCATAGGGGGCGACAGCTCCGTCGACTAGTTGCCAGGGTACTGGCGGGTCTGGTAGGTTTGGCGGTGTGGGGTGGCACGGGAGCACGTATCTTACAGGTGGAGCAGGAGGAGCGGGAGGCTGCGGTGGTTGTGTGCTGCCACTGTCACCCCCACCAGCTCCATGACCGCCACCGGCAAATGGTTGACCGAATGGTAGGTAGCCGTGCTGGTAAGTCCCTGGTGGTGCCTGTCCCCTGACATAGGAGAAGGTTCCTGTTGATACCCGGGGAGGTGACGTCAGCGGTTCATCTGCCATCGGTTCCTGGATCTCAATTTCGGCCACCTCTTCTTCATAATCGGGGAGTTCCTCCATGGGAGCATCTCAGTGTATGTCATTCCATAAGAAGCAGGCATTTCGCTCTGCTTTGTATTGGAGTATGTCGTCGGCTGGGAGTCCTCTCTGCCATTTCATAAAGTAATCGTTTCCAGCCTGGGTCCGTCCCCAAGCCAGATCAAAAGGAAGTTCATAAGCGAAGTATGTAAAAATGTCTTGATAGTCTGATTGCCTGAGAGTAGCTGGTATACCTATACTTAGGTTATCGATTGTTTCCTGGTAGAACCTAATCACATCGGCTAGAGTCATCACTGGGGGGCCTAGGTGTGTGCTCGCACGACGACTCGGTGGTCGACTGTTGCCTCCCATTGAGGGTGATGATTGGGAACGGGGTGGGAGGACGGGGCGGACGCTGCGGCTCGATGATGGTCTCGTCGGCACTTGACTCGCATGGCTGTTCTCTGAGGTGCCGAGCGAGTCGTTCCCAGTGAGTTTCTCGACTTCACCGACCATGGCGTGCTGGGGGGTGAAGGTAGGTGGAGGGACCGGCAACGGGTTCCTTGACTCATACAGGCTCGGGTGTGAGCTCCCGGTTCTGGATGGGTTGGTCCCACATTCTGTAATTTCTATGTCCTGCTGGGGGAGGGGTACGGTGGTCTGGCAAGGCACGATTGGAAGGGAAGTAGGCGCTATAGGGAATGTCAATGTTGTCCCAGAACTCTGCTGAGGCAATACCGGCTGCGGGTGGTGGAGTGGGATACCTGTCTGCCAAAGTATCGTAATTGGTGGCTGGGGCGACGGGTCTGATGTCGTGGCCCACGTCGAATCCCCCGACACGGGTGGCGAATTGGGCATACGTGCTGGGTGAGGGAGTTCGAGGGATGTACTGGGTATACGGGGGAGAGGGGGGAATGGAGGGGTGGACAAACGTGCGCCTTCTGGCAGGGGGAGTAGTTGCTCTTTCCGGGATGACAGGAGAAGTCGATTCAGAAACGACCTCTTCTTCTTTGCCGACTCCTCCCCTAGCAAGCTCGTTGAGTGGGATCAGTCGGTGTGGTATGGGTGCGAAGATTCGGGGTGGCTGCTGCTCGAGCGGAATGGCATCGACATTGTCGGAGAGGGTTGGGGTTGTAGTGACTGTGGGGACAGTGGTCTCAATTCTTCGTGGCAGTCTGCAGAGAGTCCTGAGTGCGAGAATGAGAACGAGAGAGATAATGGTAGCGCTGGGAATTCCAAGTGCAATGGCAAGATCTTGGGCGGTACCGTTAGACATAGAGGATCTTGGTTAAAGATCTAGAAAAGCTTTGAGCTAATTGTTAGACCCGATGTTTTAACAAGGATAATTAGTCAGCTGTATCGCATTTGTACAGTCACTGCTAAGTTCCCATGTAGTTAAGACGTCAAGACTAAGGTTTCTAGCGCTTAGCGAGAATGGAAGTATTTCGGTATGATTAAATGTTAGCTCAAAGCTAAGGAATGTACAGCTTTGAGTAGGCTACTTATATACTAGAATGAGGGTCTAATAATAAGCGCACCATGTTAGAAAGTGAATAAGCCATATACACGGTGACCGAGATAAAGTACACGTCTGTGGGTTTATGACATATGTGGTGATGATGTGAAGATTTATGGAGGTCTGGAGTAGGTCTGGAGTTTGCGGATCTAGGGATAAAAATAGATAAGCGCCAAAGATAAGATAAGATAAGAGGTGCTTAGGTAAAGAAATGAATAAATCATAACAATTCTCTCCCGCTCACAGAACCCCTTCCCCTGTCACCAATGACTATTCCAATATCAATTATTGGGACCAACCCATCTAGAACCAGGAGTACACACTCGAGCCTGTACATGTCGAGGAACCCATCACCAGATCCTCCCAGGCCATCAGATCTGCCTGGCAAGAGATCAACAAGCAACACTTCCCCTTCTCCCGCCTCAACTGATTCCTTGAGACACGACACAGCTTGGGAAGCAAGTCAAGTGATACTGCTGCAGGACCACCCCCTGCCAGGCTCTCAGTTCCCCCCACAACCCTACATAATGGAACTGGAGGGACGCCTCTTGATCCGTTACCGCCACCACCTCCAAAAACTCCCATGGTCCACTAGCACCGCTCGAAGGGATTTGAGTAGGCGAACGAGGATAGATACACGTATATACTATCTGTATTCTCATACCAAAATACAAGAACACAAATGTCCGACACCTCGGAACCACCCGACGACATCGAGGACACGAGCTTTACTGTGACCTCATCGTCGAGGGCAACTGAAGCAAAACGGCTGCACATGGAGAAGTTTGAAAAAGCAGCAGAAAGTGTAGTAAAGGACTATGGCAAAACGGTGGAAGTAGAAGGTACGCCCATCAGTGCCATTTTCGATGTCATGGTCGTGCTACGACACATGATCAAAAACGAGTTGAGACCATCAAAAGCGATGTCGACAAAACAACTCCGCACGGTCACCAACATGGTTGGAATGCTGGAGGCATGGATGGATATGGAAGAATATAAAGCAGCTCAGAATGCGATGGCGCTCGCAAACCTGATGAACGATAACTTCAAAATGCTACAGGAGAACTCAAACACCATAAAAACCGCGGCTGATACACAATGCACCAACGGCGAAGCCGTCAGCGAACAGCTCCAGGAGCTAAAGCAGAACGTTACGGCTCTGCAATCTATAGTCGAGGACCTACGTGTTACCAACATCCAACCCATGCCTATCCCCACTCCCACACACTCTAACGCGATCTCATACGCCGATATAGCTGCCAGACCAAGCCCATTCACTGATCCTCACCATGCCGATGCCATCGCAAAAGCAAAGCTTGCTAGTCGACGCGTTATTGTGAAGCCAGTCACAGACAAAGCGAAATCCGAGATGGGAAAGCACAGCGAGAAAGACCTCGTATCAAGCATCAACACAGCCCTATCCATAACGGCGACCAAACTCGGGGAGGTCCTCTACGTTGTACCAGAGGACGTCAAGGTCGTTGGGGTGCGCAAACTCGCAAACGGTGGCATGATCTACATGTTCAATTCAGACGATGCGGCTACATGGCTCCGAGGACCTGGAGCTCTGGAGAGCATACAGCAAGCAGCAGGAGATGGAATATCTGTCAGCCTGCAGCTCAACAGTGTCATAGTGCCATTCGCACCAACTACAATCGACATCGAAAACACCGAAACATGGCGCAGTATCGAGGACAGCAGCGGGCTGACAGCAGGGACTATTCGCAACGTGAGGTACCTCAAACCGGTAGAACACCATCACGAGGGCCAGCGAGAGGCGCACCTCGTAGTGGGCTTTGACTCACGAGAGCAGGCGAACAAAGCCATTCGTGCGGGAGTCATCATCGAGGGAAAAGAGCTCCAAGCAAGGAAGGAACTACCAGATGCATCTAGGTGCGTAAATTGTTCAGTCCTGCCTCGTGATCACGACGCAAAGAACTGTCCAAATACCACAAAATGCGGACGATGTGCTGGTGGTCATGCAACCAGAGAATGTACAGTCAATGACCGCAAAAAGTTTCATTGTGTTAACTGCAAGGTCACTGGCCATGGAGCTGTTGACCGGACTTCCTGTCCTTCTTTCCTTAGGGCCTCTGACATTGTACGTAGTCGCCACCCAGAATCAAAATACAAGTACTTTGTAACTGAGGACCCCATGACGTGGATATCCAATGATGTACAAAAACGAGTTGAAACTGCGCGCCCTCACAAGGCAACAGGCAAAAACACGGGGCAATTTAACACCCAAGGTGGCACTGCGGCGCACTCCCTGGGAAGCTTTATGGTCTCATCCCATCCAACTCGGGATCGGAAAAATGGCGGCAGCACAAAGCAAAATAAGAACAAGACGAACCCCAACACCATACCAGTGGCGTCCAGCAAGTACCGTCAACCATCGCTAAACCAATTTTTAGCGAGAAGCCAGCGATCAACAAGTAGATCGTCTGCTGACAGAGTCCCGTGGGCAGAGGATGGTGAGATCATCCTAGGGACACAAAGCGACCACACAAGAGCTGAACAATCCGCCTCCACTCCGCCCGTTGACCTATGACCGATACAAATGATACTAATTTCACCGACAGAAAACAACTGAAGCTCTATCAACTCAATGTCAACAAGTCGCTTATCGCTCAGTCATGTCTCATTCATCAGATCCGACAGGACGACGACATCATAATGATCCAAGAACCATACATTAGCAAGCAAGGGAAATCGAGGGCAACACAAGGATGGCTGACGGTATACCCTACCGGTCATGACCTCGAGCCCTCCGCAACAAGAACAGTAACACTTATCAATCGGTCCATTTCAACTAACGCTTGGTCTAGCATACCCCTGGAGACTCAGGATGCAGTAGCAGTTGTCCTGCAAGCCCCAGCGGAATCCATCATCATCGTTAACATCTACAGTGATGGCAGTTCCACGGTAACATGGGATATCATTGATTCCATGCTCCGTAAGTACACATCAGAGCGACGAGATGGACGAGGGCTACCGTACCGGAGACTACAATGCACATCACCCATTGTGGGATGAACCCCGAAACTCACATCTATTTACAGAACGAGCCCTACAGCGAGCGGGGCACTTGTTACGCTTGGTGGGACAATACCGACTCAAAATGCCGCTACCGGCACACATACCCACACTCCGAGCCTTCTCAACAGGCAACTACACCCGCGTCGATAATATCTTTTGCTCTGATGAATTATTACCGGCATTCATCAAATGCAATGTGGACCATGCAGCGCAACCCCCACGTACAGACCACTTTCCCATTCTTTCTACCATAGACATATCCCCTCCACGCAGCAACTTCGAGCCTCGGCATAACTTCCGCAAAGTGGACTGGCAAAAATTCTACAACAAACTGCGAGAGAAGCTTGATGCGCTCCCACCTCCATGCGAAATCGAAACCAAGGAACAAGTACACGGAACTCTAGAAGAACTTGATCAGATTGTACAGGATGTTATTGAGCTATATGTCCCATGGACAAAACCGAGCCCATACATCAAGCGCTGGTGGACTGACGAACTGTCAGTTCTACGTAAGCACCTGCGCACAGTGCAGAAAAAAGCATACAGGGTCCGGATGTTCAGCGACCACCCAATACATGAGGAGAAGCAACAAATACGGAAGGCGTACGCGGAAGCCATGGACGCCACGAAGACAAGATGCTGGATGGAATGGCTGGAGAATGCAGGAGGGAGCAGCATATGGGAAATATGCAGCTTCATATCACAGCCTACATCGGACGGAGGGAGATGCCGGATACCAGATTTGGTCGTTAAGCAAGATACGCAGCCGCTGCGCAGAGTTCAAGAGAACTCGGAGAAGGGTAATGTATTCCGTTCTGCCTTCTTTCCCCCCAAACCAGCTACATCGGCTGTCCCTGCAAATGTATCATACCCGCCTCCTGCATGGGAATTCCATCTGATAACAGACAAACAGATCGAACGAGCATACAAAAGAATGAAGCCGCTCAAAGCCACCAAACCAGGCACAGTTCCGAACTGTGTTCTGTCCCGATGCGCTGATCTCCTTGCCCCTCATATAGGCCCAGTCTACCGTGCAACATTCACAAGGGAAGAGTACCCAGAGGTGCTAAGCGCAACAAATACTATTATTCTGCGGAAGCCAGGTAAATCAAACTACGAAGATCCCAATGCATACAGACCAATCATTCTGTCCAATGGATGGGGGAGAGGACTCCATGCAACCCTCAACCAAGACCTCGTCGCATGGTGCGAGCACCTAGGGATACTACCAGATCGACACTTTGGAGGACGTCCAGGCCGTTGTACAACAGACTCGGTACACCTAATGGTAGCCTCAATCAAAGATGCCTGGCGTAAAGGTGACGTAGTAACAGTTCTATTTCTTGACGTCAAAGGCGCGTTTCCCAGTGTGGACGTGGACATGCTTATCCATGAAATGCTTATGATGGGAATACCGGTCCAATACACGGACTGGCTACGCCGAAGGCTTGAAGGACGAAAAACGGTCCTCACTTTTGATGACTTTAAATCTCTTGTATTCGAAGTTACTAACGGACTGGACCAAGGGGATCCGCTCTCACAGATCCTATACATCATCTACAACTCAAGTGTGGCACGACGTCTCAAAAACGGCGAGGAGGGCTTCTTATTCATCGACGATAAGGCCATCCTGGTTTATGGGGAAACCTTTGATGAGACACATCAGAAAATCAAAGATATCATGGAACGGACAGGAGGAATATTGGAATGGGCAAGAAATCACAACTGTGAGTATGGGGTGGAGAAATTTCAGCTGGTGGACTTCACTCCCAAAACACGGGAAGTTCCGCCAAGCCCTAACAACACCACCAAGCGTCGAGAACCAGCCATGGGCAACCCAGTACAAATCGGAGCATATATTATACACCCCAAACCCGCAGCAAAATTCCTGGGTGTATATATTGATGCTGGACTGCGCTGGAAAGAACAAGGAGCGGCGGCCATAAAGAAAGGTGATGACTGGATAATCCAGTTTCGAAGACTCGCTCGAATAAGCTCGGGCGTCTCTAGGGAGTGTATGCGACTCACTTACATCTCCATTGCAATTCCAAGAATTCTGTATGCAGCTGATGTGTTTTTGAATCCACAGAGACGAATGAAGAGGAAGAGGAAGGACGGTAAAAGTAGCATCCGTACGGTGAACTGCCTATCCTCGATACAGAGGAAAGCAGCAATACTCATAACTGGAGCATTGCGTACCACAGCAGCAGACGTCTTGGATATTCATGCCAACTTGCTTCCTATGAAGGGACAAGTAGAAGTATACCGGCACCGTGCTTTCGCACGGATGGCATGCTTGCCTCCAGGACATCCACTTTACAAACGGATAAGACGGGTGGCAAACCGATATGTGAAGCGCCACAGATCTCCACTACATGAGCTAGCACGGGACTTCGGAATCCGACCAGATCAAACAGAAACCATCAAGGCAGTGCGATTTCCACCGCATTGGGAATCAAAAGTGAAGATAGAAGTAGCGGAATCAATGCGGGAGGCTATCGCAATGGAGAGGATTGATAACAGCGAGGTAATGGCATATGGAGATGGATCAGGAATTGATGGAGGTATAGGAGCAGCTGCAGTGGTATACCGTGGAGGAAGGAAGATCAAAACACTGCGGTTGAGGGTAGGATCAGCAGAGGAACACGAGGTATATGACGGCGAAGGGGTATCTCTAACGCTCTGCACAGAAGCACTACGAAGCATGACCAATGTCAAGAGTGCTACCTTCAGCATTGATAATGTGGCTGCCATCCGAGCGACTGCACTGGCAAGGCCGACACCCTCACATCACATATTCGACCTCTTCCACAAGCGTATTGACATGGTCCTTCGACAACATCCAAACATTTCCATCACGGTTCGATGGGTCCCTGGGCACCAGGGCATTGCAGGCAACGAAGCGGCAGACAGCGAAGCGAAGGCAGCAGCCAGAGGCGATGTCAGCGAGCCACGGAATCTCCCGGCACCACTACGCAAATCCATTCCCCACAATAAAACATCGTTACTCCGGGAGCACTATGCGAAGCAGAAACGAAACGCTGACCGAGCCTGGAGGAAATCACCCCGTTTTTCCAGGTTCCGTACAATTGACTCAGCAACTGCCCAGCAAGCTGCACGCCGGTATAGGAAACTGGCCACTTCCTTGCCGCGCAAGATTACCAGTATACTAGTGCAGCTCCGTACCGGACATATTGGGCTAAACCGCTATCTTTTCAACATCCGCCGCGTCGAATCTCCTGCATGCCCAAAATGCTCACACCCGAATGAATCAGTGCATCACTACCTTATGCGATGTCCTGCATATGAGGATGAACAGAACACCCTGCAGCAGTCCCTCGGCATCAGAGGAACTGCAATGTCAATCAAGCACGTACTCTCAAAACGGAAAAACCTACCCCATCTCATCCAGTACCTTAACGACACTCATCGATTCGAAAGCACGTTTGGTACATTCCCGGAAGTAGAGATCGAAGAAGAAACGGAAGGATAGAAACACACACCAAGAGGAAACACGAGTGTCGGACAGAAGCAGAAGCAAAAAGGGTTGGTCTTCCGCCTCAGGACCGTGCCAGTTTGGCAGTAGGGGAGGCGGACGCGAGGTATCTCGCAAGGAGCACAAAGATGCTCGATAGTTAAGATACATAAAAGCGTAGATATAACCAAAAGTAGCATACTCAGTAGCATGATCCGACCATACGCTAGCGTGTAGGATAGTACTTACAGTACAAATTGGAACCAAAAAAAAAAAAAATGGAACTGGAAGGGAGAGCCCCGAGCCGTCCCCAATCCCATTGCTCCACACAACAAAGCCCAATCCTCCCAGTGATGCAATCAGACCAGAAACTAAGCAAGAATCAACCAGCAGAACAGTATGCTGCTGTAATAGTTAAACTACCAGCTAAACATTCGGCGAGTAACCCAATACAGGTGAAAGCATCGGATGATAAGTCACCCACCTCAATGGTGCTACACCAGTCGAGTGACCTCTCTGAGGTGCGTGAAGTGACAAATGTATGACCAGGTGGGACAGGGAAACAAGCGCTTAGCGCCCCCCCTGACAAAACAGCTCTATGGAGTCCCCACCTCGTGGGGAGTTACGAGGGAATAGCTACGGCAAAACCTCCTCTGGTAAAAGATATCACTGTAAAGCTGCTGAAGTCTAAATCCCTTATCCAACAAGGGGCTTTGGCAAAGCTTGAGGACTTAACTGGCTCCGTGCAAAAGACCCCTAACAACAGGAACGAGGGGGCCTGAACAAGGCGGGAGATGCCTAAGGTGCGTATGTACGAAATCCCTGACAAAGAAGATGATACCAGTTTCCAAATGAATGAGAAAACTAAATTAACACCCTCTATAGAAATGGTGGTGACCTTGCCAATGGTAGTCAAACCCTTACGGGTTGACATGAAGGCTAAAGAGGTCCCACATGAATGGCTTAAACCATTCAGGCCAGAATGGACCTTTGTTACGATTTATTCATTTCTTTACCTAAGCGCCTCTTATCTTATCTTATCTTCGGTGCTTATCTATTTTTATCTTTAGGCCCGCAACCTCAGACCTACTCCAGACCTTCATAAATCTTCACATCGTCACCATGCACGTCATAACTCCACAAACATGTACTTTATCTCGGTCACCGTGTATTTGGCTTATTCACTTTCTAACACGGTGCGCTTATTATTAGACCCTCATTCTAGTATATAAGTAGTTTACTCAAAGCTGTATATTCCTTAGCTTTGAGCTAACATTTAATCATACCAAATCACTCTCTTACTCGCTAAGCGCTAAAGCCTTAAACTTGACGTCTTAACTTCACAGGACTTAACGGTGATTGTATGAACACGATACAACCGTGTAATTACCCTCGTTGAGATATCAGGTCTAACAACCTTATGAGGGATAATGGAGGCCAAGACTGAAGCGGAAGCAAAAGCAATCCTGAAAAATTGGATTCACAAGGCATGCATGGAGGAAGTTGTTGATGAGATGATTGAGGGAATGCGCCGAGCCACACGGATTAGTGTGTTCAAATAGCTGGAAGAGTTATGGCAACCGAAGCTGTACATCAGGAACCTGAGTGGAAATGGGAAGGATCTAGTAGTCAACATTCAAATTGAGACTCTAGAAAACCTTACCAAAATCTCCACCTCTGTGTTAGTAGACAGCAGATGCACCAGTAGCACTATCAACTGAGCATTTGTTGAGCAACACAACATTCCTACTCATGCAACAGCTGCACCAATTCCAGTCTATAATGCCAATGGAACAAGGAACCAGGGTGGGGCAATTACCAAATATGCCAAGATCTGTCTTATGATTGGAGATCACATGGAGCGGATAGACTTAGCCATTACCGACCTAGGTGATTGACAAATCTTCCTTGGCCATGATTGGTTAGCGAGGCACAATCTGCTTGTCAATTGGAAGACTGGAAAATTAATATTTACATGATGCCAATGCTGGAAAACCCCATTTGTACTTCCCGACACAGATCCTGACGATAAGTGGGATGAAGAACTAGAGGAGGGAGAAACCATTCTTGCAATAGACTTCACGCAAGCCATACTCATACGCGCTCATCATGCTAATGACTTGGCTGCCAAAGCCAATGCAGAAAGGAAGACCAAAACATTTGAAGAAATGGTTCCAGATTGGTGCAGAGACTTCAACGATTTGTTTGACAAAGACAATTTCAACAAACTCCCCAAGCCAAAATTGTGGGACCATGCAATCAAGCTAATCCCCAATACAAGCGCCAATCTAGATTGCAAAGTCTATTCTCTCAATCGAAATGAACAAGCTGAACTCGACAAGTTCTTGGATGAGAACCTCTCCAGCGGAAGAATATGACCATCTAAATCACCCATGGCTTCGCCCTTCTTCTTCGTTAAAAAGAAGGACAGCAAATTGTGACCAGTCCAAGATTATCGCAAACTCAATGAGATGACCATTAAGAACCATTACCCACTTCCTCTCATCTCGGAGTTAATGGACAAATTGCAAGGCGCCAAATACTTCTCTAAACTTGACGTCCAATGAGGATACAACAGCGTACGCATCAAAGACAGTGACAAATGGAAAGCAGCTTTCAGAACCAACTGGGGCTTGTTTGAACCCACAGTTATGTTCTTCAGACTTACCAACTCCCCTGCGACCTTCTAGTGGATGATGAATGACATCTTCAAAGATCTCATTGTATCAGGCATTGTCACAGTCTACCTTGATGATATCCTTATCATGTCCAAAACCAAGAAAGAGCACTGCCGCATCATGCATGAAGTTCTAAAAGTCCTACAAAAGAACAAGCTATTCCTTAAAGTGGAGAAATGCGAGTTCAAGACTTTAGAAACAGAGTACCTTGGGGTCATCATCAGCAAAGGAAGTATCTGCATGGACCTGGTCAAAATCCAAGGCATAGTGGAGTGGCCAGTACTGGCAAAGAAACAACAGTTGCAGTCGTTCTTGGGCTTTACAAATTTCTACTGATGCTTTATCAAAGGATACAGTAAAGTTGTCAAGCCAATGTCTCAACTCACAGGAAATGACCCATGGAAATGGGGGGCAGCGCAACAAAACACCTTTGATGAATTAAAGAGGCTATTAGCAGAGGAGGTAGTATTAGCAATACCAATGGAGGAGGGCAAGTTCTGTGTCGAGGCGGACGCTAGCAAGGGGGCAATAGGTGCTGTTCTGTCACAGGAACAGGACAGAAAATGGTGCCCAGTCGCATTTCTATCCAAATCCCTCACAGTAATGGAACGAAACTATGAAATTTACGACAAAGAACTACTTGCAATCATGCTTGCCCTTGACGAGTGGAGGCACTACCTAATGAGAGCAGCTTGGGATTTCAAAATCTAGACAGATCATCAGAATCTCCAGTATTTTCAAAAACCCCAAAAGCTGAACCGACAACAAGCCTGTTGGGTAACTGAACTAGCCAAGTATCACTTCTCTCTTCACCACAAACCAGGCATAGCCAACAAGAAGGCTGACCTACTGAGTCAAAGAGCGGATCACGAACAAGGCAAGGATGATAACAATGAAATCATAGTTCTCAAACCCGAGCACTTCCAAGCCATGATCATGCCCACCATCAAAGAGATACAGACTAAAATCAAGCGTGCCATGCTCAATCACCACTGATGGGACAAGAACATCTCCAATTCCCTCAACCACGATCGAGGAATGAAAATAGAGAACGGACTAATCTATTATGATAGCCAAATCTACATTCCTCAAGATCATTCCCTACAAGGAGAAATCATTGTGATGTCTCATGACCACATCACAGCAGGACACCCAGGTGTTGAAAAAACCAAGGAACTTGTGTTGCGAGAATATTGGTGGCCCAAGATGAAGAAGGATGTAGAGGCCTACATACGTGCTTGTGAGACGTGCCAATGAACCAAGTTGAGCACTCAAGCAAAAGTGGCACCACTTCATCCTAACACCATTCCCTCCTGACCATGGACCCATATCTCCGTCGAAGTATACACCAAACATGGAATGCCACAAGTAGTCATCTCCAACTGAGGCATGGTATTTGTACCCAAGTTCATGAAAGACCTCTACGACTTGCTCCAAATCAAGGCTAATGCATCCACTGCATTTCATCCCCAGACAGATGGACAGACAGAATGAGTCAACCAGGAGGTTGAAAAATACCTTTGAATCTTTGTCAACCATCTCCAGAATGACTGGGTGGAATGGCTATTGCTCGTCGCTTTTGCCCACAACAATTGCACCCATTCTGCCACTGGCAAAAGCCCTTTTGAGGTCAATCACGGCTATAATGCCCATGTCCTACCAGGAGCCAAACCTCAGACACCCTTCCGTACCCCAGCCTCAACAATGTTCATCTCTAAAATGCAAGAGATCCATGCTGCCACCAAACAATCACTTGAGAAAGCCGCTGACCAGATGAAAGCCCAATACGACAAAAAGAAACGACCTTCAGTCGAGTATCAAGTAGGAGATAAGGTCTGGCTTGACACAACCAATGTTCATCTTCCACAACCAAAAAAGAAACTCGCAGACAAATGAATGGGCCTGTTCCTGATCATCACCAAAAAGAAAGCCTCAGCATACACTCTCAAACTCCCTACGAACTGGCATATCCATCCCACATTTAACAAAGCTCTCCTCACGCCCTATAACCCACCAGCCTTCCCAAACCAGGAACAACCACCACCACCACCACCGCCCGATCTTATTGATGGCGCTGAACATTACGAAGTGGAAAAAGTTCTTGACAGCAGACAACGCAAGATCAGAGGAAAAGCTGGAGAACCATGGTGCTGGGTCACTGACTACTTCGTAAAATGGAAAGGCTACAGACTGGAATCAAACAGTTGGGTGCGAGAGGACAATATGGATGCCGAGGAACTGATCAAAGAATTCCTCGCTGAACACGTAGATATGGTCATAACCAGTAACCCTAAAGCCACTATCATCATCGATGCCAAACACCCAAACAACCAAGGACCTTGAGATGAATGGCAATACCTTATCCACCCAGGAGACCACCCACAATATGGACCACAAGTTGAAATGTGGTTCTATGAACATAAAGTACCATCATATCTACCATTAATCCAGAAGTACTGGGATGTCAACATAGAGGACCAAACAGTCTAAAATGAACCATACAAACCAGACTTCATGAATGACTGGAGCGGACCATAACAGCAGTCAGGATGCCTGCCTTAATAAGAGGGTAATGTTACAATTTATTCATTTTCTTTACCTAAGCGCCTCTTATCTTATCTTCAGTGCTTATCTTATCTTATCCAGATCCATGACTCCACAGAGCCATGACATCACAATGTTGTCACCGTTGCTCACCTTGTGATATTTCTGCTTCTTTCTTGCAATGGAGCACTTATTATTAGACCCCTTACTTTAGTATATAAGTACTGTAGCTCAAGCTGTCTATTCTCTAGCTTTGAGCTAAAGTTAATCTATACTGAAACACATTCTCTCTCGCTAAGTGCTAAAAGACTTAGTTCAGAACTTCCTTTCATCACAAGACTCAATGGTGACTGTACGAACGCAATACAGCCATTGTTTACTCTTGATTGGAAAATCAGGTCTAACACATCTCTTTGACTCTAAGTCCAAACTCTACCACTCTCAAGTCCACAGCCTCCACTCCATTGGACTAGCTCTAACTCTATCCAAACCTTTGCTCTCCATGGACTCTGCTCTGCAATCTATTCTCAGGGCTTCAGCTCAATGGTGATGTTGCTAATAGTTTCACCAACACCCATGCACTCTGTGGACCTCCACTCTTGTGAGTTATCTTGTCTAGATTGGCACGTTCCTAACAGTATATTTGAACTTAACCCCTTGAGTCGAATGTTTCTCTAGAATCATGTCAACTACATAGACTTATCCCCTAAAAACAGCCAAAGGCCACAAATGAAAGACACCAATATTTTCCATGGAAGACATAGTGGCATCCACATCCAAGGAGAATCCAGAGCTTTTCAGATCACCCTCTGGTGGAGGACAACCATCCTATAGGAAAACCTACACCCACTCCAGCTTCACCACCTGACAATTTAACCACTATGGCTCTCCCAATCCTTTCAGTACTCCTCCACCAGATGACTTCTCACAGCATCAGAGGACCAGCATATTTGAAAGGTACCGGGAGGACCCAAACCTGCACATGCCAGCACCTCAACCCACAACCAATGGGGGGTAATCTCATGAACCGGAACCCGATAATTCTGGAAACAATACTGACACCCCTACTCACCCTCCAAATCAACATAACCAGGGTGATGATGACTCTGACTCTCAACCTGGTAGTTCAATTGGACCCGATGGCCCCGATGGACCAAGAGGACCAGGTGGTCCCAGTAGTCCCAGAGGTCCCAGTGGTCCAGGTGGGCCAGGAGGTCCTGGCAGTCCCAATGGCCCAGGAGGTCCCGGTGGACCCAGCAACAACAATCCCAACAAGCAAGATTTCTTGCAGGAATTCATGAATCTGTTGCGTGGAGTTTCCACTTCACTAAACAATCCCTGACCTAACAACAGCAGCATCAAGGTCAAGGAACTTGATACTTTTGAGGGCTCTGATCCATGGAAACTCAAGGCTTTCATCATCTCCCTACAGTTGAACTTTAATGACAGACCCACTGCTTTTGTGGCAGATGCCAACAAAGTCAACTATGCCATCTCTTTCCTTTCCAGCACCACTCTTGACTGGTTTGAACTAGACATCCTCCATCCAAACCCACAGAATCCACTGGCATGGCAATACTCTTACACTGCCTTCCTTGATGAACTCCATACCAATTTTGGTCCCTTTGATGCTATCAGAGATGCTGAGGATGCTCTCGAACATCTCCAGATGCACGACAGAGACTGAATCATGAAGTATATGGTTCAGTTCAATCAATATGACTCTCAAGTTGGTTACGGTGACAATTCCCTCTGCCATGCCTTCTACCGTGGACTATGCACCCACATCAAGGATGATATGGCCCACCACAGCAAGCCTAACAATCTCCGCGACATGCATTTCCTAGCTCAAGAACTCAACACTCGCTATTGGACTCAGAGGACTGAGATATCCTGCAAAAGCTAGGAAAACGAGTCCTCCGGTTCATTTCCCAACAACCCTAAATCCAAGGATTCCAACTCCAACTCCAATTCCTCGGCCTCCAGTTCAGCTCCAAAGTCCTCACATTTCAATTCCTCGGGATCCACTTCCAACCCAAAGCCCTATGCTGATAAGCTGGGCAAAGATGGCTGCCTTACTCAGAAAGAAAAAGACTGTCGCCAAAAGAACAATCTCTACATGTTCTGTGGAAACAAACACAAGACTGAGGACTGCAACAAACGCAAGGCCATGGCCTCTGCTAAAGGCTGTGCTGCAGAAGTTGAAGAACCCGCTCCTGCCTCTGAGGATCCAGCTCCAACAGAGCTGGAAAACTAGAGGGCAGCCCTGTATCCTCCATGCAAGATCAGGGTTGTGTTGACTGTAATCACACATTGGAGGTTGTCACCCTCAACACCGCTGCTCTTTCCATTCATTCACTAACTGTATCACTCTCTTCTGAAGTCGGCTCTGGTACAGAATCTGATGAATCTCCAATCATTACCATCCTTCATTTTCTTGCATTGGTTGACTCTGGTTCTAGCCATTGTTTTGTAAACTCCAAATATTTTGAGGACCATGATCTTCCTACCAAACCTATTCCTCCTGTTCAACTTTGCATCTCTATTGGCTTCTATGTCACTCGTCTAGATTCATCCTGTAACATTGTTTTGGGATACAACTGGCTCTCCTGCTGCAATCCATTGATTGACTGGGTAAAGCACAGTATCACTTTCCATTCACCATTACCAGATGTTTCTTCCCTTGCAAGTGCTTCCATGGTCTCCGATGCAACTGCATCTAACTGCATGGACATTCCTAGTCCAACTTCCATTCCTATTACAACCCAGGTTTCCACACCAACTCTGAGATCCTGATGGACTCCACCGCTGTATGAACCAATCTATTCCTACCCTACCATCCCTTCCTTCTCTGCAATAGTTACACCCAAGATATCTATCATCTCCGCAGCCGCTTTTGTTTGAGCATGTGCAGAAGATGGAGCTCAACAGTACATCCTCCAACCTTCTGTACCTAGCATCAGCGAATGGCTGGCTCCATGGCCCCGCTGGATCTGTCAGATGTACCAGCAGAATATCACAACTTTTCTGATGTATTCAGTGACTCACTCTCCAAGAAACTCCCTGAGCATAGACCATACGACCTCAAGATCAATATTGAGGAAGGAACCTCTCCTCCACTTGGGCCAATTTACTCCCTCTTGGAGTCCGAGCTCAAAGCACTACATGAATTTATTAACAATAACCTCCATAGTGGATTCATCACACCCTCATGTTCTCCCAATGGAGCTCTGGTTCTTTTTGTCAAGAAAAAGACTGGAGAACTCCATCTTTGTGTCAATTTCCATGGCTTAAACAAGATATCCAAGAAAGATAGTTACCCCCTTCCACTCATTTATGACCTCCTTGACTCCATGTGCTCCACTCGCATCTATACCAAACTTGATCTTCAACATGCTTACCATCTTGTATGCATAGCTGAAGGTGATGAATGGAAAACAGCCTTCCAGACCTGTTACAGCTCCTTTGAATGGCATGTCATGTCATTTGGTCTCACCAATGCTCCCACGGTGTTCCAACATTTTGTAAACAATATTTTTGCTGACATGTTTGACATTTCTGTAGTTGTATACCTCAACAACATTCTCATTTACTCCAACAATCCTGTGGAACACTGGAAAAATGTACATGAAGTTCTGTGCAGATTAAGAGCAAACGGACTCTACTGCAAAGGATCCAAATGTGTTAGACCCGACATCTGAACAAGAGTAAGTACACGAGTGTAACGAGTTGATACGAGCAAGGTAAGTCTCGGAGAGTTCAAGTGTCAAGACTAAGGCTTTAGCGCTTAGCGAGAAGTGGAATGTTTCGGTGTGATTAAACGTTAGCTCAAAGCTAGGGAATATACAGCTTTGAGTAGACTACTTATATACTAGAACGAAGGTTCAATAATAGGTACACCGTGTTAGAAAGTGAATAAGCGGAATACACGGTGAGCGAGATAAAACACACGCGGAGCGAGTCTGGAGTAAGTATGACGACGCGATGACATGCGGTGACGATGTGATGATGTGAAGATTTATGAAGGCTCCGTGGAGTCGCGGATCTAAAGATGAGATAAGATAAGCGCTGAAGATAAGATAAGATAAGAGGCGCTTAGATAAGGAAAACGAATAAATCGTAACAAAATGTGAGTTTCACCAGGATTCTGTGGAATATCTAGGCTACATTCTATCACTGGAGGGCCTCTGCATGTCTGAAGACAAGGTCAAGGCCATTCTAGACTGGCTGGTTCTGCAGAAAGTTAAGGATATTCAATCATTCCTTGGCTTCGCCAATTTATACCGCTGTTTTATCCACAAGTACAGTGACATTGTCATTCCCTTAACTTGCCTCACTCACAAAGGAACTCCATGGAAATTCGACGACAAGTGCATGGCTGCTTTCAATGAACTAAAGCAAGCCTTCACCCATGCCCCTATCCTCACCCATTGGGTCCCCGACTGGCAATTAGTTGTGGAGACCGATGCCTCCAACTATGCTATTGCTGCTATCCTCTTTATCTACCTTGAAGATGGCAAAATCTACCCCATCGCTTTTCTATCCTAGAGCCTACACAATGCAAAACTCAATTATGATACCCATGATAAAGAGCTTCTAGCTATCTTTGAAGCCTTTGACTACTGGCACCATTACCTTGAAGGCTCCATGGACCCCATTGATGTTGTTACAGACCACAAGAATCTTGAATATTTTTCTACCACCAAGATTCTTACCCGGCAGCAAGTCCAGTGGTCTGAATATCTCTCCCAATTCAATCTAGTAATCCGCTTCCAACCGGGGAAACTTGGAGGAAAACCGGATGCACTCACTAGATGATGGGATGTCTATCCAAAAGAGGGGGATAGTCAATATGCAGCAATCAATCCTCACAATTTCCACCCTGTATTCACTCAAGAGCAATTCTCTGCATCTCTTTGTGCTACTTTTCTTAAAGGCTCTACCCTCTATGCTAGTGCTATAATGGACATTGATAAGCTCCATTTAGACATCAAGCAAGTACAACCATCTGACTCTGCGGCCTCTGAAGGTTTTCAACAGGCCAAATCCTCCACTTCCACTTCCCCATCTTGGTGGTCCATAGATGAATCAGACATCCTCCGTCTTGATAATTGCATCTATGTCCTGGACTCCAAGGATCTCCATCTCCGTGTCTTACAGAATAATCATGATCACATCTTGGCAGGTCATTTTGGCCAAAATTGGACCCTAGAATTAGTCCGACAGAGCTATACCTGGCCACAGATGCATGAATATGTTCGCCACTATGTCAAATCATGCATGGTTTGCGGTCGCAACAAGACACCTAGACATCGTCCTTACAGTTTACTTAAACCCTTGCCAGTTTCAGAACATCCATGGGATTTCATTTCAATGGATTTTATTGAACAGTTACTGGACTCCAATGGATTCACTGCTATCCTTGTAGTAATTGACCATGCAAGCAAGCAAGCCATCTTTATCCCTACTCACAGCATCATTAATTCTGAAGACCTCGCCCGGTTATTCATCATTCATGTTTTCTCCAGGCAACATGTTCCTAACCACATCACCTCTGACCATGGCTCTGAGTTTGTCTCCCAATTCACATGTGCTCTTGCTAAAGCCCTTGATATGGAACTTCACTTCACTTCCAGATATCACCCAGAGGCCGACAGACAAACTGAACATGCAAATCAAACCTTGGAACAGTATATCCACATTTATTGGTCTTATCAACAGGACAACTGGGATTTACTACTACCCATTGCAGAATTTGCATTCAACAATGCTCTGAATGCCTCCACTAGAATCTCTCTGTTCTTTGCCAACAAAGGTTACCATCCCAAAATCACTGTCCATCCAGAACGGCATATCACCTCCGCCTGGGCCCGTGACTTTGTAGTCAATCTAGATGAACTACACCAAATCTTACATGATGAAATCACTCAGGTGCAGTCTTGCTACAAGACCCAAGCAGACAAGCACCAGCATCTTATTAGGGATTCAGCCTATCCTGATGTTTCATTGTTTCATTTATTGAACTTAATTACTATATTTAGATCACTACTCCTTTATTTCTGTTACCTATATCTATCGTTCCACCCCTTTTTGCACCTCAGCTGTTTACTACGACTACATGACTAACTGAGCTGTTACTATTCTAACAGGTTCTGGGCTCCCATTGCTCTTCCCTCTTAGTTGATAACATGTATAGCTATCAAACAACTCAATAACCGCACAGAACATGCAAATTAAACACCATACCATTTACCCCCTATCATGACAATGACCTCTCACCAAGTCCTCCTCATTAAACTGGATGATGACAAAAAATTCAATGGCGAGAACTGGGCAACATTTGAGATGGTCATGATGACTGAAGGAAACACTCATGGCCTCATCAATTACTGGGAAAACAAGGTTGTAATCCCTGGCGCAACTCCGGCACCCTTACCATCCACTCCCATCAACAGTCTCAATCCAAACTTACTGGAATATGACCAATGTGAGAGCATTGCACTCGCTTCAATTATTCACAATGTCAAGGACATGTTTGGTGTCAGAATTGACCCTCACAAGCCTTCCCACATGGCTTGGGAAATTCTCAAAACTGATTACAGTGCCTACTCAGATCTGATCCATAACCGCAGAGAGAAAATGCTGAAGGCAGTGAAATACCAAGATGGGGAGAAAGTCAGTGGTGATGGAGGATATATTGAAAGAATGCAGAAGCTTCGAAAGGAAGCCAATGATGCAGGTGTGGGTATCAATGACAAGAGCTTCAAGACCACCTTGTTAGACTTGTTCCCCGAGATGTGGGACCCTGTTGTCAGCACACTCTATGTGGAGAAGAACATTACAGTTGTGATCGCATGCCTCATTGCCCATGGCAAACAAGTGGTTGGACGGAACTCCATTAATGGCCCCTCTTCTACACAGGAGTCTACTGTCCAGGCACTCCAAGCGTCAATACAAGCACTAACTCTACAAGTTCAATCCCTTTCCTTGAAGAGAAATACAACACCCAGGACAGACAAGTCCTATACAGCCAATGACAATTGCAAAGGACTGGGCCATACTCTCAACAAGTGCTGGAAATTAGGAGAGGGAGACAAGGTCAATATCCCCCCTGGTGGAAGGGAAAGCGGGATGCATCTGTTCCTAATTCAGCCAATCTAGCCATGTCCAATGCATCATCATCTGAATATAGATCCATGTACACAAATGTTACCACACTGAGCACACACATTGATGATGAAACCTTGAAGTCTATTGAAAGGGCCCTAGGAGCAAAGGAGTCAGCAATGATGGTCAATAATGCTAACCAAGGATGCATAGACACTACACTCTTGTACAGGGACTTGGAGTGTCCACCCACTTCATTCAGAACAAAGACTGCTTTTTCCACTATATGCCGTTAGGTGAAACGACTGGAACTTCTTTGAAAGCCGGTGCTGCACTGAACATACAAGGAATTGGTACTGTAGCCCTGAAGTCGACTGTGTCAGATGTCCAAAACATCTTCACCCTTAGCAAGGCCCTACACTGTTCAGACATATCAGCAAACTTGATATCAATCAGTAGACTTGACAAAGAAGGGTGGTTCATCACCTTTGGAGGCAGTCAAGCAACCTTCATAGACCAAAAGGGCATCCCACAGTTCACTGTGACCCTTGTAAACGACCTATACACAATAAATGGAACATTACTATGCAGTGAGGAGTACACTGCCTTAGCAGCAAGGTCACTGGATGTCACCGTACCTATTGAGACGTGGCACATGCATTTTATGCATCTTGGAGTCAACCATATCAATGAACTGCAGAAGCGAGCTCTGGTAGATGGGCTGAACATCACAAGAGTCAAACATGCTGGAGGAAGATGTGAGCTGTGTATTCTAGGGAATCAAAAGAGGTGACCATTTGATGCCAATGTGGTCCCAGATAAGGTGGCATTAGCATGGGTGATAGTGGACATTTGGGGCCCAGCCTGTGTCCAATCTATTGGGGGAGCAAGGTACGCTCTCGTATTTGCCAATGACACAACTTCTTGAAGAACCCCATACTACATCTCAGATTGAAAGGCTAAAACTACCATCAAGGCCTTGAAGCAATTCATGGTGATAGCTGAGCGTCAAACTGGGAAGAAATTGAAGAAGATACAATAACAAGTTCCAAAATGAATTATGGAAACAGTGGGGCATAGAGAAAGGTGTGATTATTGAATTCACAGTGCCTTACTCATCTGCAGCCAATAGGATGGCTGAACGAACACTTGGCATCATATTCAGGACAGTAAGAATATTGCTCCTAGAAGCAAAGATGTCTGACGGATGGTGGGCCGAGGCTTGCAACTACGCAATCAAAGCAGGGAATCTGTTACTATTGTCACGACATCCAGGGAAGGTACTGGAGGAGGAATGGTCAGGTAAAAGGCAAACTGTCAATCACCTCAGAGTTTGGGGATCAACATGTTATACAAAGATACCTGTGGCAAAAGGACACAGCAAGCTATCTCTGTGAGGACAGAAGAGACACTTAGTGGGCTTGGCAGGGCACAAATCGTATAGAATCCTGTTGGATGATGTGCCTGGTAACAAAGTCATTGTCTCTTGTGACATCATCTTTGAGGAGCTGAGTCCTATGTGTACCGTTTCTTCTTGTGAGGGGGAGATTGCCTATGATGAACTCATTGAACCACTCACAGAAATGATCGAGAATCATTCACAGCCACCAATCGATCCTCCAAGCCCTGATCGCAATCAACCAATCCCAATTCCAACTGCACCAATCCAACCACATCCAGTCCAACCACATGCAATCCCAATTCCCCCATCAAAGTGTCCATCTCACATTTCAAAACCCACTAGGGCATTAACTGAATCAAAAGAGTATGCTCAATGCAAAGAATCAGCTAAACAACAGGGAAAGGATTGGGCAAATGACAATACTGTCCCACACTACTTGCTGAAGAAGACGATGTCAAAGACATCATAGCCCTCAAGGCATCTGAAATCAGCAATATAGTTAATAGGCATGATATGTGAGTACCAGATGATTACCATCAAGCCATGACCAAAGCAAAGATCTGGAGGCCAGCTATAGACACAGAAATTCAGCATATGGAAGAGAGAGACATTTGGAGAGTTGTACCAAGAGAGCAATGGATGCAGGTAATTGATACTAGATGGACATTTGACAAGAAGCTCAATGGAGATACAGCAGAACTCCTCAAATGATGTGCCAGACTTGTAGTCAAAGGATTCACTTAAATCAAAGGACTACATTACTGCAATTCCTTCACTGCCATAGTTCAATATGAATCCCTGTGGATGTTCTTTGTGGTTGTTGCTGCTCACAGATTGGACTTCTGGCTAATAGACTTTGTTGGAGCATACCTGAATGCGGAACCACAAGGGGAAAACTATGTCTCATTGCCACAGGGATATAAAGACATAGTCACCAGAGATTATCCAAAGGGAGAGTATGTCCTACAGATGCTGAGAGCAATGTATGAGATGATGGATGCTGGGAACACGTGGTTCCATGAGCTCAATGACACCCTCACAGCACAAGGCCATAAACAGTTGCATGCGGACCCATGTGTTTGACTTCTCAAGAATGGATCAAAGTGGACCTATACATGTACATATACAGATGATGTATCTAGTGTGTCCACATCTACAAAGGAAGGGGAACACATCCAAAAGGAGATTGGGAGTGTGTACAAAATCAAGGACTTGGGAAAACACAACAGCATCCTTGGGATGACCATGGAATTTGATGAAGACACTGGTGCTATTTTGCTTCATCAAAAGAACCTCATACTGAAGACTCTCGATACATTTGGGATGTCAGATTGCAAGCCAAAGGCAATGCCACTTCCTGTTGAAAGTTTGATGAATCTAGACATGCAGTCCCAACCAATTCTGAATGCAGATAAAGAGTTTATGGGGGACAAAGATTACTGTGCAGTTCTCAGATTGTTAAACCATATTGCCAATGGAACAAGACCTGATATCGCATTTGCTACCAACTACCTTCAATGTTATGCCTCAGATGCTTGTCCAATTCACTGGAGTTGAGCAATGCATGTCCTTGCTTATTTGAAGGGGACCATTGAGTACAGGATCACATACCAATGAGGAAACACTGAAGATGATGGCCTGACTCCCATTGGGTATGTGGATTCATCCTATGGTGATGATAAGACCTCTAAGAAGTCAACAATGGGGTACATGTTTACCATGGCTGGTGGACCTGTTGTGTGGAGTTCTAGGTCCTAGAAATAGGTCACATTATCAACATCTGAAGCAGAATACATTGCTACAGTCCATGGAGGACAACAGTCACTGTGGATGAGATCTTTCTTGGACAAAATCGAGCTATCAAAGGACCATCCATACCCCTTAAACTGTGATAACAATTCGGCTATTAACCTCACCCAAAACACCAAAGGTCATGGCAAATCCAAGCACTTTGCTATGGATTATTACTGGATTTGTGATAGCATTCAACTTGGTGAGCTTGATGTCTGCTACATTGTGTCCAAAGATAATTTGGCCAACCTCTTCACCAAGAGTGTACCCAAACCGTGAGCTACAGAGTTGTTAAAGAGAATGGGGATGACTAGAGTATAGAGCTCTATGGGCATAGGCTTCAGGGGGAGTGTTAGGGATTCAGCATATCCTGATGTTTCATTGTTTCGTTTATTGAACTTACTTACTATATTTAGATCACTACTCCTTTTACCTATATCTATTGTTCCACCCCTTTTTGCATCTCAGCTGTTCACTATGACTACATGACTGACTGAGCTGTTACTATTCTAACAAATCTGGCTCCTCCTTTCAAAGTAGGTGACAAAGTCTTCCTTAGCTCCAAGCACATTAAGACTACTCACCCTACTGTGAAATTTGCGGAGAAATTCCTTAGACCATTTGAAATCATAGCTCAACCAGATCCCATTCCTTCACTCTCAAACTTCCACCGGACCTCCATACCATTCATCCTGTCTTCCACATATCACAACTCAAACCTGTAGGAGAAAACACCATCCCCAATCACATTTAACCTCTGCCACCTCCGGTGGAAGTCAATGGTGAAGAGCAGTACAAAATAGCTCAGATCCTTGACTCTAAGCTTGACCACCAGTTCCAGTGTCCTCTCTTCTACAGGATTCAATGGCTAGGCTATGAGGGTACCAACAAAGAATTTGCTTGGTTACTAGCCACTGAGTTTTCTGCAGATGATTTCATTGAAGATTTTCACTGCTGTTACACAGACAAACCAGGACCACTTGCCAAAGTCATCATCTGAAAATCCACTATCCAACTTCTCCCTCACCTGTAACATTATCAGTCTCCACCAGCTCTGACCTCTCTTATTTCAAATAGAATCCACAAAAAACTATTGCAAATTCATTTCCTAATCGGGACTGGACTCCAATGGAAACTGCACTCTATATTTCATATTCATTTTTTACTCCCTATTGCAAATTCACACCCCTACTTACTTTTTCAACTTACAAGTTGACAAGAAAAGGGCCCTACAGGCCTGGATGCATTCAAAACATACAAAAAGATTTCTATGTATATGTGTAAAAAGTCCAAGAAAGAAGGCATCTGGAGATGCTTAAGCATTGGAGTCATCCACAGCCCCAGCGACATTCACCATCTCTACATCCTCTTCCCCCATCGGTGCCTTTGCTTCATCCTCTGCGGATTCTGATCCCTGACTATCACCACTATCTTCACCCTCATCCTCTCTGCTGGTAACCACTGCCACGGAATCCGATGCCAAGACAAATAGATTATCAAGGGTGGGAATGCCCAAGTCATCCCCATACAGCTTCCATTCTTTCTGAACCTTGCTGTCGAAAACCTTTTCTTTGGGATCCAAGTCCTCTACCATGAAGTCCTCACAGTGCTTGTGCAAGTGATCCTTTCAAAATTGCCATTTGGACTGGTGGCCTCCCAGCTTGTAAAACTCATTCCTCATAGCCTGGAACAGAGCACACCGCACCTTCATGATCTCAATCATCTCCAGACTGCCGGTGCTGTACCAGAATTGACAGTTGGCAATTTCATATGGATCCTGGGGATCCACTTTCTTGGGCTCCAACAGACCCCCTTTCCTCAGCTGCGCAATGTTGTGATTTAACCAGAACCCCATCACCCACTGGAGTGCCTTGCTATTCACTCCCTCCAAATCATGTAACTCCACACACAATGCTTTCCATCCCTCTGGCTCAGAATCTGACAGAAAGTCTGAGGGGGACTCAAGGTCCTCAGTGTGGTAATCATCGCAGAGATCTCCAACATGGCTCTGAAGGGAAGCAACTTTGCCTGTTAGACTGTCAATCTTTTCAGCCAAAACGGTCACAGTGGCCACCAAGTTGTGGAGAACCTCCAAAATTTCATCAGAGCTGACGACAAGTGAGGAGATGGTTCCCTTGTTGAAAGAACAGGCGGACTTCTTAATCTTGCAGTGTGAGCAAGTTCATCCTTGATTGGACTTCTCAGAGGCTGGCTTTGCAAAGCATTTGGCACTATCCAGACAACACTGCATACAGCATTCTGAAACCAAAGTCAGCACCTGATAAGCCAGTGGAAGAAAGACTCACTATTGCCAAGAAATTCATCCTCACCCTCTGCGGGCCCTACAACCTCCAACTTTACCCACTTACTGGAACTTGCCACCCCCTCCTCCCCACTCTCCATTACATTTGCAGACTTAGTCATCTGCTTCCTCTTCCTTCCCTCCACCAAAGACATTCTGGGCTCTGTTGCCCTCTGTTTTCCCTTGCATTTCTCCTTCAAGTTTTGATGCACTAGGGCCTTCAATGCCTCCGACAACTCCCCCTCACTATCTCTATTGGTCCCTTTCTCCTCCCACAACAACTCTGCTGCATCCGGGAGTCCACCGGACTCTGTTGCTTTCTTGGCCTTTTCTTGTTTTTTCTGCTCCTTCCTCAATTTTCTTGCAGCATCTTTTTTCTCCTTTTTCTTCAAGTCATCTCTTTTCTTCTTCTCCACAGCCTCCTTAAGCTCCTTTTCTTCCAAATCCACCAACCTTTTCCTCCCTGCAGCATCCTGTTGCTCCTTCAACAAACAGAGCCACTCCTTCTCCTGTCGCTCCTCCTCTGCTTTCCACTCCTCTTTCCTCCTCTTCTCCTCTGCCTTCCTTTTCTTCTCAGCCTTCTGCTTCAGAGCCTCAACCTTCACAATCTGTGCCTCCTGAGCCAACCTAGACTTCTCCTCCTGCTCTGCCACTGCTTTTGCTTCCTTCCAAGCCACATGTTTCACCATGGCCTCTGCATAATTCTCCTCCATGGTGGCCCGAGCTTCGATCTCCTCAATTGAAAAATCTTCGAGGGTCAGGGCTGACTCATAAAGCTTGGGGGTTATGAAAAGGCGGTATTCAATAGGCTGTGACATGATAAATGGTGAGGAAAAGATAATTCCAAAAAGAAGGGAGATGATAGTGGTATGAGGTTAAGTGACAAAATTCCCACACTTGAAAATTCTGTTAGGCATACAGTATTGATTGGCCATCATAATCAGTGCTCTTGAGGGCAAGAACGCTAAGGGGGGGATACTGTTATGTGCATGCTGCCAGAGTCTGCTTCACACCCATCTTAATTTCAATACTAACACCAGCACTGGACTCTGCAGCCTCCGACCACTTATCATTACTATGCCTCATTTGATATTTCATTTATCATTTCATTTCACTACTTCACATATTAATTCTAGAACCTGAATCCGGTAGCAAACAGACCTCTGCCGGAGTCCATCGGACTCAGACTTGGATTTATCTACTCATATATACACTGTAGAATTATTTGTAGATACTCAGTTTGAATATCAACTTGGATTAGCCAAACCTCTCTTTGACTCTAAGTCCAAACTCTACCACTCTCAAGTCTGTGGCCTCTGCTCCATTGGACTAACTCTAACTCTATCCAATCTTTGCTCTTCATGGACTCTGCTCTGCAATCTCCTCTTAGGGCTTCAGCTCAAGAGTAACATTGCTAATAGCTTCACCAATGCCCATGCACTCTGTGGACCTTCACTTGTGCGAGTTATTTTTTCTATATTGGCACATTCCTAACAGACGTGATGATAAACTGGTGTAAGCTGCCTTTAACTACAAGTACAAATTTATAAATAGTGTAAATATGAGAGACTTAGTAAGGCTGTAAGGCCTTGGCTTTGTAAAAACTAACAAAACATATGGTCCTTTGTCTTCAAAAGTAACAGCAACTTGTCAACATTGCCAGGTATGGATGAGAACTATATGGTTTTTATGAAGTGATGGACAGATTGTTAGGTGCTGTTTAGCTGTGGATTACCAAGCTACAGTGGTCATGCTGAAGAGTATGTGTGGGGCAATGTTTTCTCGAAGCATTGGCATAGTAACAACTTTAGTAAACATGGTCTGTAATTATCGTAGCTGGAAGAGTACTGGCATTAATCATGTCATTTCATTAAGTGATTAATGGGCATGTCAATCGGGTGCTTCTAAGTGATGCAGCAATTCCATTTTGAGGTGATTGTTGATCAAAGGTGCCTTGCCATGGTGAAATACAGCAATTATAATGCATATCAAGATGGGATGAATAACGAAGCATGTGAGGAGTGGTTGCCATAGGATGAAAGTGGTATTGCCATGTGTGCAATCATTGGTTTACTGAAAGGCCATTGAAGGGATGGTAACATTAATTAGCAGAGAAAATCCATGAATTCTGAGTGTACAGAGTCTAGAGGCTCATCACTGACTCCAAATTCATTTTTTTTAGATAGAAATCTGAGATCTGAGATGATATAGAAATCAAATGAGTGATGTCTGTATAACTTCCATGCTCAACTGCACACTGGCAAGGTACTCATTTAGATGAGTCTGACAGCAGTGGATTATGTTCATTTCTTAAGTTTAACTGCCTTGCCATGTACAGTAACATGCTCAGCATATACTTATCCACCTTTCTAAATGAAATACAACTGACCTAAATGAAATAGTAGTGTGGTCCATAGAAAGGTCAGAGTCCAGTTGGACTGATAGTTGCCTTTATTGTAACATAAGTATGCTGGTCCCCAGTGTGACTTTCATGTTTAAAAAGAAATTTAATCCCTTCCCTACTCTGGTGGAAGCCACAACACCAAGTTTCAAAGATGAGATTTAGATTTCATAGCAACTAACACTAGAAGTACAGACACAAATATAATTATAACAGATTATGAAAGCTTTCAAACTCTCTTCCTAGTCTCAAAGCTTTCTCTAGCAACTGCAGTAAAGCCATAATCTCCAAAAACTTTTTATCTTCATGCTCATAGGCAGAGATCTTGACTTTGAGCTAGGAGGAACTTCAGTAAGCATTAACAACAATGGAAAACTTGGCTCACCTTCTCAATTTCCTTCATCAATGTTTTTTGGTTTGTGGATTCCTTGACTATCACTGTCTTGAGCACTTTGTATTGTAGATGCACAATCTGCTGTGTTGTGCATATCATCTACTGGGCCATTCTTTCTTCAGCATTGATAATGTCTTGAGGGCTAATGGAAACCATCAGAAATGCAGATGGTCATATATCTGCAGAAGACAAACCAGATTGGATTAGAGTCCAATTTTAAGGAAGGGAAATGTGTCCTTTGTATCCAACACTTTAGGGCTAACCAAGATGGTCAAACTAAATAATTATTGATCTGTGAGACACAAACCTAAGTACATTACTGTCCATGAGGTTGTTAGAAGTCAGAGCAATGTGAATGGTGCAGCAGAATAAAACAAAACCAGATGCATCTTACAATAAAAAATGTGTGAATACATTGCATATCTGTCAAAGGTTCTTGAATCTTTACATTGCCAAAGGAACTTTTGCCTGCCCATGAAGACATAACTCTTTTTCCTCCTTTCAAGTTACAGGGGTTTGCCTCGCTTGGAATCAGTTTCTATACCAGCACATTTGGTCTCTTGTGATGAACAAGCATTTACAGGCCCAGATGGGCTACATAACATCTGTAATATGCTATGAACTGATAGAAAATGCATGGAGGTGGGGGATAGGTGGCTCACAGCCATTTCTGCCTCTTTGGGATAGACTTCTATCATCTGGCAAGCCTTCAACATGCTGTCAAAGATATGTGTAACATTCAAACTTTGTATTTTTTTTCAGACTCACTTGCATACATCTACTTGCTATTATGCATCACAATGCATAAAGGCTTATCACAGAATAAAGAGAAGTTAGCAGAAACACAAGCATAATATCCTATTTTCCAAGTGATAAAAATATCATAGTTATAATCTGTTCATAATATAAATACAGTTTTGCACAGAAGAAATGTACAGCAAAACCAATAATAGCCAAAACATTGATAATCTAACTCTAAGTCCAATTGGAGTCTCCCAGATATAGGTTCAAGTACACTAGTCAATGATACTTTGCTATCACAAATTCATAGCCCTGGCCTTGACATTCTTGAAATCATTCCATAACTACAATTCCCTTGCATAAATCTCTTGCCTTCTCCAGTCAACAATGGAGCTGGATTCTTAACATAATCAACTCTGTGTATTGTCACTTGTGATGTATGGTAGCAGGTCTGAAAAAAATCCAAAGTTTGAATGCTACACATGCCTTTGACAGCATGCAAAAGGCTTGCCAGCTGATAGAAGTTTATCCCAAAGAGGACCACCAATCTGGAGGTGGGTTTGTACCTGAGATTGAACTGCCATATTTTTTTGGTCAAAGGTTCAGAATAATTTTAATCCCAATTAACTGTATGCAATTTGCAGTCCCAATCACATCTTAGAGCACCCACATCCATAAATTATATTCATTACACTCCAAGTATGAATTCTAAATTCATTCAATTCCATGGGTAACTTAATGACTAGTAGCTGCTTTGTCAAGGTTAAACACAAAAGCCTTTAATTGAGGCACCAGATACTGACTAGTAGGTCACAATTGTGGGGATGGCTTGCCTAAGCCACACATGTGCCTAATCTACTACTTATATACTAACAATTAAGGTACAATCAAGATATAAATAACTGACTAGAGGGGTATTATTGATAAAAATTTCTTGGCTAGTTACAAATAATGGTGAATAATCATATAATAGTCAGTTTAGAAATGGTCACTTGCTGACTAGTGGGCCTAGGAGCTCTGCTAGTGGTGGTATTCCATGTCCTTAGCTCAGCAATGCTCCACTAGTGTCAAGGATAAACAGCTAGCCCAGCAAGCATGCCTGTAGCAGCTGTCGATCATGATCAAAGGTGCAGCCTGGCTATACTAATGCCAATTGTAATAGATCTGTATTGCACTAGTGGGATCTGGGCAGTCCCATCATATAGCTAAGTTCATTTCTAAGTCCCATTAGAGACTGCTGCACTGCTAGTCAACTCATCTTAAGCACTCATGCACAGACCATTCTATTAGTGTTACAATTTATTCATTTCTTTCTATCTTATCTTCAGCATTTGCCTTATCTCACCTTATCTTTAGACACCCAGGTTAGAGATCTTTATGATTGCGTACCCGGATACATACAGGTACCTGCAGGTATTTGCACAAGTACCTGTATAATACTCATGCAATTCTCACTAAGTAGACTACACTATGCATGTAACTAGCCCTACATAGTGAATGAGGAGAGAGACTGACCTATAGTTATGGTGACACTGATGGAGCAAGGAGAAACAGAATGGGGACGTGCTGGAGTCATCTGAAAGGCATTGAAGAGGGCTTTCAAACACTCCAACAATTGAAGGAAACGGTCAAAAAGTGATGAAGATATGGGCCAAACAAAATGATGGCTAAATCGGACAGTGATGGTAATGATAAGAAGGCAGCACCATGAGATGGTAATGGATAAGGGACACTAAGGGGGGGTTAGAATGTATCAAAATAGAGCTTTCAGACGGTACCAGGCATGTAGGGAAGCACCCATCTGAACCCAAGATATCTTGAATATGCTCTCCATCCTTTGTCAAAACAATGATCCCTTCATAACTCCACAACAATGTGGCCAATTTTACCATGTAGTGAATTGTTTTGAAGCAATATGCCAGGGCATTCCAATGCTTTCAGCCATGAGAAAAACAGGTGAAAACCGAAGGAGAAATCATTGTGACAAGATGTTGATCTGAACTTATGAGCAAGAAGTATGGTCTGTGGACATGTGGGAGTTAAAAGTTGAGCTCTAGGACCAAGGGCTGAGGTGAAATGACAGAGAGCCATTACTGGACACTAGGAGGATCCATGAGAGGGCAAGGTGGTGGGATGAGAGAGTATTCCAGTTGCACAGGTACCTGTGATGGGTACCTGTCACGTCCAGAGCCATACCTGCCATCTGTGCAACAGCCGGGTGTCACGGTGTAAGGCTAGCAAACTCTCTGGTAAGAGAAAGTTGTGTCTGCATCTGCAAGATCTTTTGTATATGCAAGGAGGGTTACCACCCACTCTGAAGGGATCCTATAGAATCCACTCCATCTGCAGATACAATAGAAAGAAGTAGTCCAAGCATCCGCTTAGGATGCTGAACTGAGAGCGGTTGTGTGAAGATAGCGAGAGAAAGGAGAATTCCTTGCAATCTGCTTGCAATGCTAGGCTCAAAGGCAACTAGATATGCTTAGGAGAGTAGCAGAATTTATTCCTTTAGTGTGCTATGAGCAAGTGAGATTAACTAACTTTCTAAGTACATCAAGCGTGCTTATATAGTAGCGGATCCAAATCCAGCTCCCTGCTTCTGCACCATCCTGCTCCGATAGCCCTGAATGTATCCTCGAAGGCTGATATTTGACACAAACTGTCGCACTGAAATCTGCTGGACGAGCTACCCCAGCATCGTTGAGCGTACTCTGCAACACCTTCCTTATCTGGTTTGGTTTGAGAATAGCCTTACATGGCTATCCGCTGAAGAGACTCTGTGTGTGCAAGCTATAAATGCAACTGCATTGAAGACACTGGTCACACCCACACCCAACACTACACACACAAACCCTCAAGTTCATGGGGGATTCTGATGTGATAGAAGCAGAATGAATTAGAACAATGGGACTCTCAGAATATACGATACACACGTATAGCGATAGTGCATGGTAACTATCTAGATTTCTCAAAGTCCAAAGGCTTTTAATAACAAGAGGAGTGACATTCGTCGCTGGGCCTCAAGGCAAGGTGCAATACAATACACGCAATGTTGAGAGACATACACAAAACCCTCAATAAGTCTCAAGTGACATGTGGGGTGACCTCAAATGACTTGAAACACACTACACATGACTCAAAGCTTTGCACTCTAAGCAGAAACACTTCACAAAACTGTCCACTAAAGCCACAGGGTTCAAACCTACACGCTCAAGCTTCCAAACTGATCGTAGATCCACAGGGTTCTAACCTATGTGATTCAGAGACACAAAAACCTTATAACACTGTCCGACAGGCCAAAGGGTTTGAACCTCTGCCACCTGCAGTGCCTCATGTCACAAGAAACCCTCAAAGCACAAGAGCGTGTCCTCAATAACACTAGCTCTTCTTCTCAGGCTAGAGCGCAAGTCTCCCAATCAATTAACAGTCACACAAGTGCCACATTAGCTTTCTTTGCTGAGCGTGCAACCCAATTCACTCAGTATGATATCAATTCCAGGTATATTCTCTTGCTCAAAGTTACAAACTAATCCCAAAGCTATAGCGCTAAGCTGAAAGCTTGCGCGTGACTACAACGGGGGTCCGAAACTTGTACACTACAGTTACACTGCGCTATTTATCTATTCTACATTCTACAAATTAGTACAACCATATATAGTATTATTTCGGCTGCAGGGCTCGCTCGTCTGCATCCCGCACATGTCGCAATTATCATGCCATAGCTTGGTGCTGACTCAGGAGTCCAGCCCGGGGCCAGATCCTATTGCCGAGCATCGTGACGTCGGTTAGCAGTGCTATACCACATGTATTGGCATTAGCTACTACCTCCTTGGAGTTGCAGCCTAGCGCGTGACTCTCATTTCTCTTCATAATGTTCTTTCAGGGAATTCTCTGGTCGGGAAGGCAACTAGTTTCTTGTCTGGGCCTTGTGCGCTTTGGCCAAAGTCAGTGACTTCAGGTTTTATTCCCAATTCTGACATCATACGGTCTAGAGCTCTATGCGCCGGGGCATCCATGCCATGCACGTCATAGATCAATGTTGCGTGAAGTTCTTAATTAATCTCACCAGCATGTCCTGCTATATTCACAGCATGCGCGTGTCATGCCTTGTCAGAGCACTCAGTGTCAAGTACTGAGACTTTATACCTAGTACAGTCCTTCCAGTACCGTTCTCAGGTTAAGTCATGCGCTCCACCCAGCTTTACTCTGTCAATTCTATTACCGGCATTATCATTCATGCGCTCTGTGGTGTTTCTTGGTTCCTTAGTATCTAGACACTGTAGCATGTATTCCTTAGTAAGAATTGCAAAATTACACATGTGAATGCTTGCAAAGCGCGTCACTGCTGTCAGCCAATTTGTCTGTTCTTCAAGGATAAACCTTCTGCCATCCACTGGCACAGATGCTTCAGGTTGATAGCTGTTGGCTCCTGGAGCCTAGGCTAGGCAAATTCCCATGAAATGAGGCAGTTTTGTGGCGGATAGCATATGGCCAGGCAGATGATGCATTGCTTGGTGGATGCGAAGCAGATGGGCAGTTGCCCAGGCAGATTCTGCAGGAATTCTGAATTTTGAACAGTAGGAAAGTGTGACTGGAGGAGCAGCGAGTGAAAGTAGTTGTAGCTTAGCACCTAGTTGCTGTATCACAGTGAGAGCCAGAATTTGGTGCCCACATAGATGTGGTGCAGCACAACAGATACTGTGACATCCACGGATGCTCACCTGCTGGATACAGATGCTGGTTAATCCACGGGTACTCATCAAATACCTGGCAATCGTGAAGATCTTTAGCCCAGGTCAACTGACCAAGCACCTCATGGTTGTCGTTCACTTTATATGTGCTATCACTTCTTTCTCTCACCAGAGACTTATATTTAGACCCTCACTTTTAGTATATAAGTAGTGTAGCTCTCACTGTATATTCTCCAGCTTTGAGCTAAAGTTTATCTATACCGAATGACTCTTGCTAATATCCTTGCTAAGACGCTAAGACATTAGCCCTATTTCTGATCACTTAAGAGAGACTCAACGGTGACTGCCCGAATGTGAGACAGCTGTTGTTTATTCTTAATTGGAACTTGGGTCTAACAATTAGCTTGAAGCTTCTTACTGCTCCTTAACCAGAGCCCTCATGCATGACACAGCACTATTCATCTCAGCTATCTTCCTAGGCATTGGCTGTGCCTGCCTTGGAGCAGCCCTCATATTAGCCATCCAATTTCATTGCAGAAACTGACAAGCAGACACTATAGTTGTCAACCAGATCATAAACACCCCCACTCCCAACAATGACATCCCACTCCAGTTACAGCAGACCTACATCTGGGCACCCATACTAGGTGCCAGAATGACAAACATCAACCAGCTCCCTTGAGTCATCCCACAGCGAGTGGAGCAGATCACTGTTCAGCTGGGTGAAGTCAACATTTTGAAGGGAGAATCTATCATCTCTTCCGGAGGACATCTCCCTGTCATCGTACTCTCACTGACTGCCTCCAGTACCACTGGCTCTACCCTCTATGTCATTTGAACTCCCTCACCCCTTTCAGAGAATAAGCTCGCTGAGCGCCTCATATGATTCCAGCTGGGCTCAAGCTACTTTAGCAGACCCCCAACCCCTGGACCCAGTGCTGGCCCTCACAGCAAACATATTAGGCCTACAGCTCCATCATCTCCATCCCTGTTTGACCCTGACAACCTCTGGGACAATCTTACCATTCCACTCAGTGCCTACTTCCTCGCAAGAACTGGGCCCAGCTACAGCAATCCCCTTTATTGGGATCAGCCAGTCCAGAACACCAAGCAGATCCCTAGGAGAGTACCCAAGCCTGAGTCTAGCGAGGAGTTTCTGTACAGAACTCCCAGCAGATTCCCAAGCACAGATCCTCCTCTCAACTGTTTCGGCGAGTCACTCAGATTTAGGTGAGATCCAAGCCTGACAGAATCTGATGCTGAAACAGAGAGACTCCCCCCCAAGGAATATATCAATGGAATCACTGGGCAGAGCCCCTCCCCGTCCCCAATCCTGTTGATCCAACCCATTCCCAAAGCAACTCCTGATCCCTCCTCCAATGACCTTGCATAGTGCAATTTACTTATTAGCAACCAGAAAACTTGTCCGCATGCTGAAAATATTATTAAATGCAGAATATGACACTCTGTTTGATCACTTCACACACGAGTTATTAATCGATCTGGTCTGGGCCAAAACAGAGGCCAGATTCAACTACTTCCACTATTCTGCGATAAAGATTCCCATTGACTATATACTCTGAGATGAGGCAGAATGATATGCCTGCCTCCTCTATAACAAAATACACCTGGAAGCACCAATGAGGCTAATCAGCCCTTATCAAAGACCCTCAATTGATCTACTCCCAGATATCGAGATCCCAGGGCCAATGCCAGATGAACCACCAGTGGCGCCACCAAGGGTGCCAATCATAATGGCCTTCCCCTTTCAGCGAGGGGGAGGTCCCCCAGGAACATACGTACCAGGGTACTGCCCATTTGCCAGAGCAGGCAACGAGTCAGGAGGTGGACCACCACAACCACCCAATCAGCCACCCCCAATTCCCTAACTTTACCCGCTTCCTCAGTACCCAGTGCCCACTATACCTCCACCAGCACCACCTGATCCTGTTAGGCCTGGACTCAGGTATAACAAGCAAGGCGCAACTTAGGGCTGTATCATATTCATACATTCACCCAAAGAGGCTGTGGCGCTTGCTATAGCAAAGAGTAGGCATTAACACTTAGTCGAGACTCGGCTAGCGAGAGAGTGAAGTCTGGTATGTATAAACTTAGCTTGAAGCTGAGGATACTACAGCAAAGAGTAAGCTACTTATATACTAAAGTCTGTGTTCTAAGTATAGATATGTTATACGTGTCCAACATTGTCAAGACGTGCATGAAACAAGAAAAACAATATGTTACTAGCATGTCACAGTGCAAGTACTGAAGTTGTTTGATATAGTCGTGGTAATTGGTCCGGGCACTGATAGATAAGATCAGATAGGCTAAGCACTGACTGATAAGATAGGCACTGAGGATAAGATAAGGGAAAAAATGAAAAAATTGTAACAGATCCTTGGTTGTTAACTGATAACACCCTTACCCCCTACAGAGACCTCAAACCAAAACTCCTAATGGAGGTAGACAAGTTCACTGGAGAATCCACTGACATCTCACAATTCTTCTCCAAGTGCAAAATCACTGCTGGGGCTTGCTGGTGTTTTTGCCTCAAAGACTGCTAGTAAACACTGGCATGTGTTTACATAGATCTTTTCCAAAGTAAACATCATACAGTAAAAATGTAACAAAATACCATTGGTTTTACCTCCAATCTTTAATTCCATGTTTCTGCTGGTATTTTCCTCATGAAACACTCAAATAAGGACATATTGTCATTAAATCAGTCATTTTCATCATGTGTTTACATGACTATATATATCTGGTTTTTACTTGCTTTGTTTCTGGGCGTGTTTTAAAGAGTCTTTGTGTGCATAAATACAGAATGAATCATGTCATGTGTTATGATGGGTGTTCATTGAGGTGTTTCTTTGAAGAAACACCTCAAGAAACAACAAAGGAAACACCAAGACAAGGACTGGCTGTGTTTCAGAAAGTTTCTTTATATATAACACCCCCGAGTCCCTCAGTGATACACAAGTGATTCTCTCGTGACACAAAAGAGACTCAACAGCAACATGCAAGGGATGCAGCTGGCGCTCGCCAGTGATGTGCCATTGAGTGGACCCCAGACATGCCTCCCACTCTTGCCACTCACAGGATTGTGACTCACTCAAGTCTGTTTTTTATTTAAGTTCAGTGGTGGTCAACTGCCTACAGAGGTAGTGTGCAACAGCTTTAATATCCACAGATGAAAGGACAGGGAGGACAGCATCGAGCTAGAAGAGAAAGACATTAGTAAAGGTTTGAAGATGACTGAAGGAGGAGAGAAATAGCTTAGGATGTAAAAGAATTCAACATCATTGTTTCCAGAATATGGCTGTGCAATCTGATGAAGCTGGTGTAAGAAAGTGGACTCTTATGACAAACTGAAGGACATACTATTGGGATCACTGGCTTCATCTATAAATGACGAACGCATAATGTATCCTGGCCTATCTCATACATCAGACAGCAGACAGGGGAATTCAAATGATGAAGATGTACATTTTCTGCAGACTTTCAAGAAGATACCAAGAAATGGTTGTAACTGATTGATACATCTGAGTGAAAGGTTCAGTTATTCGCAGACTTTCAGAAGGAAAATGGCCTACTACTCTTCCATAGTCTTTGGCTTTGAAGGTCATGGTGGTTTTATTGGCCTTACAGACCCACGCTTCACTGCCCACTCCCTTATTTGCCAACTCTGTTGTAAATACCATCTCTCCTGCCACATTGAACCCTATTATGGTATAGGGTTGAATTTGACTCAAGTTGTGTGACTAGTGCCATCCCATGCTGTCAATCATTAAGATGGGATGGTTAAGATTCTCAATGACTTACGATATTGTGTGCATGCATGCTCCCGACCACCAGATCCTCGTGCCAAAGCGACAAAGAGCTTCAAGGGTTTGTTTCGTCCTGTCCCCCTCAAACAAGGGCTGCCCTCTGATTGACTGCCATACATAGAATGTGGGCTTTAGGATGAACATGTCTACAGCACAAGGATAAGACACCCAAGAAGAAGAACAAGGAAATATCCACTAATGCTTCTGGCAAGCGCAAGATCCATGATTGACTTCAGACCCTAAGGGAAGACATGACTTAGCCCTGATGAAGCATGGATAGCATTCCACTCACCTTCACAGAAAACCAGTACGACATTGAGGCAGAATGAAGCCAAGCAAACAAAGATGAGAGACGAAGGGTCAGAAATGGGAGAAAACTAGTGTGGTAAGCCAACCACAGCATGAGAAAGACCTTACATATTGATATCAAGGCAGTATCAAGCACAAATATATACAAGGCCGCCGGTTTGAATTTCAATGGGTACTTGGAGAGATGCAATAAGCTAAGAAGACTCAAAATGATGTGTCCAGTCAAAAATCATGGTTCCAAAGGTAGGCTTCTAGCAAAGAGATGTCCTACCATCTGAAGTTTGAGTATGGTTTCACATCAAGTGAGCGTACATGCTGGTTTATGAATCAGTGTGGTTCTGAAGACACACACACAGTATATGAGGTAGAGAACATGTCATTGTATCAGTTCAATCTATGGGAAGACAGTCAGTCCACAGTATTAAGACAGCGAATCAGAAAAAGATACCAACATATTGGTCCAAACGACATTGTCCTTGGCAGCTAGGCTGGCATCCCCCTATCCTTTGTTTGCACACACAGGAAGCTTCTAGGTTCTGCGATCCCACACTGCCTCTTCATTACTTCAATGTCCAATGACCTTAATATTCACAGAAAATTTGCCTAAATACTATGTACATGATGGTAATTTGTTCTCACTCTCCCCTATATACATGTATATAGCAAATCACTTTGATGATTATTCTTGCATATGTAGCCTACACCAGCTTGACCAAATAATAGCCTCTATGTATGCACATTGAAGCCCGACTGAAGTCGGGTGATTGACCACCTCCCACCTCCAATAGACATGAAGAGTGCTCTCAACAGGGTTCACAGCCAATGAGAAACAATCAAGGGTGTTCCAAGGTATAGAGCATATATGCTCCTGCCGGTCAGAGGATAATTCACACCAGCTGCAGCCATGGTCTTGCAGAGGCATATTCTCATCACAACAACCACGAGATCATCATAGTCACGATGAGAGTGAAATCTGGTCGCCACAAAATCATATTTTCAGATCTGAATGTTGAATATTGGTTAGCAATGCAATGGAACAGTTAGACAAGGCTAACCTATGCTGGGATCGAGTATTTGAGATGCTTGCGAGTCGCAATGCCAATGTGTGGGATAGCTCCTGCTGTCTGCTCGTCGGTGCAACCATAGTCACAGGTGGCTGACAGGAGGAGGAATAGCAGTGTCAAAAGATGTGTGTACACGTGACAGGGAAGGGATCCCTCACAAAGGGTTCTGCAATGTCCATCCCACTGAGGGACTATTCTAGTACGAGTATTGGTGATTTCAAGCAGCAAGGGGGTAGAACTGATCTTTGGCATCTTGTCACAGAGTTGGATCTAAAACTAAGAGAAAGCTGCAAAGTGAAGAAGTGGAGAGTCAGAAGGATCCATCTGGTCCATGAGCAGAGCAGGGCTTAAGCTTGAAGATACTTGATAGTACCCCATGCAGTGTGTTGGTGACAGGAAACCACCTAAAGCTGAACTCTGAATGTGTGTGAGGTCAACTGGAGAGGAGAAGGAGGAGGAGAAGAAAAAGTCACTGGGCAAGTCCTCAGCGACTTCTAAATCTGGATGGCCTCTGGTTCAAATCCTGGTCATGACCACTCTGGAAAATCTGAATCAGTAAAAGCATGATCAGGTAATAATGGTGGACTGACAATAATTCATTATGAGGCCATCATGTTTGCAGCAGTCTTCGTTGTGCAGCCTTGTTCACATCCATCATGTTCTGGTGTCCATATGGCAAGTATTCATACCAGATACACTGTGATTGGTCTTTCTTGGCGTAAGCAAAATGAATACAATCCTGTACCTAGAAAGAGCAACTGGGAAATGGGCATAGTGTCAAGCTCTTCACTTTCAACTTCAATTAAATATCTTTTCCACAGCTTCCAAAAGCACAAACATTCTTTTGTTAGGGTGCTTGCTATTCCCTTTTGTGGAACAAGGCTGTTTTTGTCATTCAATGTTCCTTTATCCTCAAATCCCTTTTGGGAAGTTGCTGCACTGACTCAGCCCTAGATGGCCCTGGCTACATATGCTCAATCCCGGCAATGTATTTTTATGCACACATCTTGCCATTGTCACTCTCATTGCCACTCACTTCCCATACCGGGATCTGTCGCCTCTTCAACTTCCTTTCATCCATCCCCGCACTCAAGTTTTCTCTTTCACTCCTGACTTATCCCTTTCAATGTCAGATGCCATGGGATATCAATTTATGCAGTCTCTAGATGTAGATGACACCGTCAACTGTCTGATTTTCTGGCATGCTGGGGACACACTTATCAGCGGAGGTCTGTTAATACCTAGCTTTTAATCATTATCCATGTCTTCTCATGTAACCTTGGATTGTAGGTGATGATCAGACCATTCGCTGCTGGGATCTCAAAAGTGGTGAATGTTGTCAAAGTGTGAGGGACTGGCAGTGGGATCAGGTCACAGTGATAGACCTATATGAAGACTCTCGTCCTGCTGCATTGAACCCAACTGTGCTCCTTGTTGGCACTGGTAGAGGTCTGGTGTCAGTCATTCCCAAATGTATGCCTGTGAGTTGCTGGCCACCTCTTTTTTCATTTGGAAGGATATCGTTTTCTGATATGATGCAGGAGTTCAATACACAGAAGGCTACAATGACCAATGTATTTGACAGCCTGGTTGAATGCCAAGTGGTCAACTCTGCCAATAGCCATTTTGCTGTTGCTAGCCATACGGGAATGGTCAAGGTGTTTTCCATTGAGGACTCTGGTATGTTGCTTCCCAAGCCTGCCAGTGCTAATACCTGATATTTCTCCTACAGTCACTTTAATACCACTCTGGGAGATTGATGTGGGGGATATTCCCCACAACCTGGCCTTTGAAGGCAACAACAATGTGCAAATCATCATACACACACTCTATAATAGTGAATTGTAAGTTACCTGTGTATAAATGATTTATCCGTCTTGGTGTAAATGAAGTTTACTAGGCTTTTGTACAATGCTTTGACTGGAGTCAGCCTCTTGCCTCCAATCGAGCTCAATGGTGGGGTGTAAGACATCTTCCCTTTCCCATAGTTATCGGGATGTTCCATTCTGACTTTGTTCAGCGGATCTGCAGCATTCTCTCCCAACCGCAATACCATGGCCATCCATAGTCTGGAAAGCAACACCTTTGATGTCTATCAACCCGTGGATGCTACCTGTCCCACCCACAGCCTCGACCCTTTATCCTGTAGACGGATCTCAGGACCTCCAAGAAGCGTCAGAGGCAGCAGAAATTAGCAGAGGAAGCGGAAGCTGCTAAGGCTGAAAAAGAGGCAAATGATCGGTCTTGTGCTCTCGAGGAACGACTGGCCATCTTGGACAAGCCCCCAGGAGGTTCTACTTCAGATGTCTTGGCCAGGCTACTTCTTCTCATCCTTCTCTTTGTGACCTGTGAACACATCATCCAGGGTGAGTGATCATCATACAACCTTTTCTGAAGTTGCTGCTAATGGTAGCGGCTCAGTCTCCTACAATGCCTGGCGTTTCTTTGCGACATTTCTGAAGTCCATCCTCTAAGGTTTTCATCCATACTTATAATGTTTGTTGTCATTTGTTGACTCTTATATAGAATATTGGAGGGTTTCAAGTGTGCTGATATTTTATGAAAGCTGTAGAGCGAATACTAAACCTTACACCACCGGAATCCAAGGTAAATGAATACAATAGGAGCTATATATAGTCACATGGGTGAACACTGCATCGGAAGCTCAGTATTGTTCCATAGGGCTGTCAACCACTTTGCTGGATCCTCTGACTCGAGGATCGATTTGACATCGCCTCCGAACACCAATATACTTAGTGGAACCTGGACAAATATGACAAGGCAATATGAAGATCATATGGCACCAATGTATCAGAGACTCAAGCGCTGCATCGGTCGACATATGAGCCGTTTTTTGCACATGAACCGGAACGAACATATAGCATAAGATAGATGCTCAGATGTCTGGAACTACTGCATGCAGTACAAGTTGGAGCTTCAAATCCACAACCATATAACAGTAGCTCTCCACACCATCATTCAAACTGTCATCAACTGTGTGCCAGAAGGGCATGTTGTCAATTCAACAAATCCCAGTCTTTCTATCTTAGTAGAAGTGTTCAAGGTATGCATCTATTTAGCAGGTTAGTGCCATGAAATGGATCAACATAGTGTTCTTGGCTTCGCTATCAACTGAGAGTAACAGTTTTCAGAAGTTCAAAGTTATGGAAATCTCGATTCACACCCAAAGTGGGGGTTGGAGAAAATGGTGTTGACATTATTTGAGCATATCTTGTATTGCCAATGTATATGGATAGCATCGTGTTTTATTACAGAAGTGCACTGTCTATATATGATATGTTACTGAGATACCAGTAGTGTAAATAATCGTGTGCATTGATCGATGACAATACCAAGAAAGACAACAGCATTGTATTTTCATGCCCCCAAAGTATGCAGTATAGTGCAAGACATGAAAGCAAGGGGTCAGACTAAACAAGGGATCTAGACAGTGAGAGTGTACAAATTCCATGGCGGGTTCTGTCATGAGAAATAATTACAATTGAACGTGTTCACTGATGTTGTTAGCCAGGGTGCGAGAGGCGCGAGTATGATCAACTTTTGCCACCATCAGATTGCCAGCTCAATATGTGGTGAAGACTTTCGGATGACTCTAAGCAATTAGATATGGGTACTGCTGATGGTTTGTTGAAGCTATCAGATAATAAGTATTAATTTGTCATCAAAAGCTGAGGAGATCAAAGTGCACACCTGAGTCACTATACAGATGATAAGCGTGAGATGTTGGACACCTGAACTGATTGAAGATGGAAATCATTGTGTTGTCTATTTGGAATGGTTCATTGAAGATTTTGTGAATGATGGTGTATTGAATTGGATTTAATCATGATCAGAATGGGTTAGTGCCATCGGAAAGTAGTATACTATGTACTTGAATAATCGAACATCACCTGCCAGAGCTTGGGAGAAAGGGAGACACTGCCTGTCCAGTCCAGCTTCTGAGTGAATTGGGAGGCTGTTAGGAATGTGCCAATAAGACAAGATAACTCACACAAGCGGAGGTCTGCAGAGTGCATGGGCATTGGCGAAGCTATTAGCAACATCACCCTTGAGCTGAAGCCCTGAGAATAGATTGCAGAGTGGAGTCTGCGGAGAGCAAAGGTTGGGATAGAGTAAGAGGTAGTCCAATGGAGTGGAGGCCATGGACTAGAGAGTGATAGAGTTCAGACTTAGAGTCAGAGAGAGATTTGGCTAATCCAAGTTGATATTTGAACTGAGTATCTATAAGTATTTCTACAGTATATATATAAGTAAGTAATCCAAGTCGGAGTCTGATGGAATCTGATGGAGGTCTGTTCACTACCAAATTTGGGTTCTAGATTTAATATGTGAAATAGTAAAATGAAACTGAAATAAAATGTTAAATGGAGTAAGGTTAAATGGTAAGCGGCCAGAGGCCATGGAGGTCCAATAGTGTGATTTGTTAAGATGAAGCCTATGCTTGAAGTCAGTGTGAAGTGGAGGTCCATGGCATGCGCATAACAGTATCCCCCCCTTAGTGTTCTTGCCCTCAAGAGCACTGATCCCGATGGCTGATCAGTGTGGTTATGTGTGTAGGAAATTTGATCATGGGAATTTTGCAACTTAACCTTGTACTTTCACCATCCTTTCTCTTTCCATCAAACATCCTCTCTTCATTGTTGAAATGTCTGTGCCCATCAAATACCGTGCCTCCGTTACCCCTGAGCCATATGAGTTGGCTCTGACGCCTGCAGATTTATCTCTCGAAGATTATGAGGCACTGGAGAAGGAGTGGGGTGCTGCAGAGGAGAGGTACAAGGAGGCTGTGACAAGACATGATGAGTGGGAGGCTCTGAAGGCAAGGGAGGCAAGGGAGGCCCAGGCAGAAAATTTGAGAAAGAAGAAGGAGGCGCGACCTCTCAAGGTGGAAACCTTGAAGAAGGAGAAGCTCGACGCTGAGAAGAGAGAGTGGCTCTGGCTGAAGGCTGAGGAAAAGGAGAAGCAGTTGGCCTTGGAGAGGGAGAAGCAGGAGGCCGCAGAGCATCAGCAATTGGCTGACTTGAAGAAAAAAGAAAAGGAGGAGAGGGAAAAGGAGAAGGCGGATGAGTTGAATGAGTTGGAGTTGTGGGCTGCTGGTGCACCATCAGTGAGTGATGGAGATTCTGAGGAGGATCCGGTGGATCCGAAAATGGCAGCCATGGCTGAATTGAGGAGGAAATGGACAAGAAAAAGGCCGGTCCCACAGTGCCCCAGAAGCATAAGTTCTGGTCTGCAAGCTTGGTGGACAACAGTGGAGAAGAGGATGGGGTTGTATCGGCAGGACCGTTGAGTCCTAAATGTTTGAAGACTGAGCCTGTACCTCAGGCCAAGGATAAGGTTTTTTCTGGCAATGGTACGTAGTATTGTCGGAACTCCATTCTAGTTGTTGACTTGATTTAGAATGTTGTGGCAAGTGTCAGGCTGATAAGGCCACCTGTTTTGTCTGCGGTGGCCTCTGAACGTGCCAACGGTGCCATGTCAAGAAAGCGAGGTGCTCTTTCAACAAGAGCGGTGACAACTGCGGCCTCGCAGAGTCTACCAGCATTATGGAACTCCTTCAGGATATTTCCTCTAGGCTAGCACGTTTGGAGGACAAGGTCGAGCATGTGGAGGATTTAATAGACGATTATCATCCTGATTGCAACATTAAGTACCCTGAAGATATTCCTTCCAAGTCGATGATGATGGAGTTTGAGGTGTCCTGGATGGAGCTCCAAAAAACCAGGGATATTTACAGCGAGGTGCTGAGGCAAATGGCCAGGCAAAGGTTGAATAGGGATATGGTGGTTATCAAGGCTGAGGGCTTGCAGGCACTGACCGAGGATACTCCACTCGGAATGGATGACCCGTATGAACTTTTGAACAAGTCTTTCTGGGTCGGGACCGTCGGAGTCACCGGTTTGCATGAGCAAATGCTGGCTCATAACAAGTTCCTGTGGGCCCACCAGGACTTCTACAATTCACATGGTCATTGAAAGGAATGGCAGCTTTGGAAGAGGCTGTTGAAAGGTCAGGAGGGTTACCAGGTGGAGGATTCAGATGAGCCATTGGATAAGGAGGAAGAGGTTAGGGAAGACATGGTACCAGGCACAGAATCCATTGGCATCCTGGAATTGGATGCGTTAATTAAAATGCCTATGCCTGACGAGGATCCAGAGGAGGAAGTGGAGAAGGAGCTCCGTCGGCAGGTGACAGCTTGAATGTGGGCATATAAACAGGAGAGAGGTGAGGAGGTTGAGAGTGAGGATATGTACGAGGATTTGGAGCTGATCTTGGTGCAGGAGGTGGAGGAAGAATTGGAGGATGTAGAAATGGCGGGTCCATCTGGCGCCGTGGCTTCTTGAACTTTCACTGCATTCATATAGTTTTACTTGTATCTCTTGGTAGTATTGTACAGCATGGTCTTACAATATATTGACTTCTTGGGTTTGGAATTGGAAGTTGAAAGAGTGAGAATGGAGCTGACAGGTTCTGTTCCCAATTAGGAAATGAATTTGCAATAGTTTTTGTGGATTTGATTTGAAATAAATAAGGGCAGAGCTGATGGAAAAACCAATAATGTTACAGATGAGAGGAAGTTAGATGGTGGATTTTTGTATGGTGACTTTGACGAGTGGTCCTGGTTTATCTGGGTAATGGCAGTGGAAATCTTCAATGAAATTGTTGGCAGAGAATTTGGTGGCTGGTAACCAAGCAAATTCTTTGTCAGTACCCTTGTAACCTAGCCATTGAATTCTGTAGAGAAGAGGACACCGGAACTGGCGGTCAAGCTTGGAGTCTAGGATCTGAGCTATTTTGTACTGCTCTTCATCATCAACTTCCACCGGAGGCGGCGGAGGTTGAGTGCGATTGGGAATAGTGTTTTCTTCTACAGGTTCAAGTTGTGATACATGGAAGACAGGGTGAATGGCACGGAGGTCTGGCGGAAGTTTGAGCGTGAATGAATGGGAGTCTGGTTGAGAAATGATTTCGAATAGGCCAAGAAATTTCTCTGCAAATTTGTTAGACCCGATGTATTAACAAGGATAATTAGTCAGCTGTATCGTGTTCGTACAGTCACTGCTAAGTTCCTGTGTAGTTAAGACGTCAAGACTAAGGCTTTAGTGCTTAGCGAGGATGAAAGTATTTCTGTTATGATTTATTCACTTTTTTCCTTTATCTTATCTTACTGGGCCGACCGGGCCACTATATAGGGGCAACCAAACAAGAGATCATACGTTCTCTCATACTACGTCGTACGCTACGTCAGACTATCGCTTTGACATTACACCTTATCGCTTCACTATTGCGTGCTACGTTTCTATTTCTCACGGACGACTTATGTATAGACTCACACTCACAGTATTTAAGGCATAGCTCCCACTGTATATACCCCAGCTTCGAGCTAACGTTTAATCTATATCAAACTTTGTTATCTAATCAGAGCCCAGAACTAGTGCCTAGCCTTAGCTCCTTTGATAAAGGGACTTAGCGGTGACTGCCCGAACGCGAGACAGCTGCTATCTACTCTTAATTGGAGTTTGAGTCTAACAATTAGCTTGAAGCTTCACCTTGCTCCCTACCCAGGAGCCTACATGTGGACCCTCCTCGAAATAGTCCTAACAGCAGCCATCCTTGGCGTAAGCCTCGCCATTTTTATTACAACCCTCGTACTCGCTATTCTTTTCTGCCTTGGGATATACTCCTGCCCCCGTGACGATCAACACAGTGATCACTCCCTCCACTCTCTCGATCTCCATGAGCTCCCATGGCAGCCACCAGCAGTCCATCACAGGACACCCGTACCCTCAAGCAGAGCATCGACACTCGACGAGCACCCTCGCTTCTACAGGGGAAACCAAGAGAACCTTCCTAGGGAGATGGAAGTCAGCGTTCAAGAAGGAAGCAATGGAGCTGCTGCCAGAGCAAGGCACCCCTTTATCCAATTATCTCCAGAATCGTCCCACCACTCGAATACCGGAAATACCTCCCGTCCAGTATGACCCATTCCTCCCTCAACTGCCGCAGACTTGGCAAGGTACCTCGTCCGACTCGGACTGGGGGAGAGAGGCCTACGAGGCTCCCCTGTTTCCGAGCAACCTACCCGCCGTTGTCCTAGGACTCCCGCAGCAGATTCACCAACCATGTCCAAGCTCAGTCTTCTCTGGGCCAATGCCAACCTCCCCTACATGGCTTTTTTCTCTCGACGCGGTAATCCCTATCGGACAAGAGAGCCAGCAGTGGGGCAGCATCCTGAACCTCCCGTTATCCCAGTCCCCAGTCTCTCGCTGGACCTCAATCGCTACGCTACCTCTGGATACTGGGATCAACCTGTATCAATCACTGAGCAGCCTCCCACCCCACCAAGAGATTTCTCGCCAGAGTTCGAGCAATGATCAACCAACAGGCTTGACGTTCCACGACGACGAGTCGTCGTTATCGAAGGATCAGAAGTCGGAAGGAGGCCAGGGGATCAGTGGCCAACTGAATCCTCCAGAAGCAGTAACGAGCCAGAGAGCGCATACACCAGAGAGAGGAGACAGGCACAGGCAGAGCGGGCAGCCGTGTTCAGAGAGGTCGATGAGCGTAACCCCCAAGTCGGAGTCGATAGCCGGGGAGAAACAGTTTACTACTCTGCCGACAGCACCGACACCAGCACCGAGGAACTCCCTGCTGAGGCGTACCTCAATGGAATTATCGGACATGGAAGCCTATCCCCATCACCTGTTCCAACCCCGCAGATCCCCAACAATTCCCCGACCGATCACTCCAATGACGATAACCAGGGCCCTGTACCTTCTGTCGACGGGTAAAATGGTCGAAACCCCTGAGATACTTCTTCATGCCTCCCTCCTCGACTTATTTAATCATTTTCTTAAAGAACTAGTGGCGGATCAGGATTGGATCAGAACGCCAGCTGGAATCAATTACACGTTTTATAATTTGGACTACATCATAAAAGAGGAAGCCAGGCACTTTGCTAGTCAGGCTTACAATATGATCCACCCGGGTCATCTGGTTTGGGTCCCTGGACGTTATCAACGACCCCAGGTCACTTTTCCCCTGATAGCATATACCTCTGAGCCAATGGCAGACGAACCCCCAGTACCGCCGCAGCGAGCCTCTGCACCCATTTACGCATACGCAGAACCAAGCCACCCATTTGCTGCGCCAAGTTACATAAACATTGTGCCAAGTTACGCATATCCCCGAGAATACGGACCACCCAGCTCACAAAAAATGTCCAGACTCTTTGCCGCTGCTGATGACGGCGCAGGACCCTCTAACCTGCCGCCAGATAAACCTCAGCCTCTGACTGGACCACCCGGACCAACTGGACCGCCAGTACCACCCACCATCCCTCAGAGGTAGGCCCCTTCTTGCTTCCCGTCACCCCCCAAACCACCTGACCCGCCTAATCCATGGGTCCTCACGGCAGCCAATCAGGAACTATGAGCAGCACTAAAGCCTGAAATAGTCAAGGTGCCTGAGGATTTCCATGGCGACTCCAATGATATCGCTCATTTCTTCTCTCAGTGCGACATGTACTTTTCCTCTTTCAATCAGTTCTTCCACAACCACCCTCATAAATTCATTTTCTGTGCCTTGCGCTTCTGCAAAGACGCTCAAGTCTGGTGGGAATTATGTGCATGGGAGTTAGGAAAAAATATCAATGGGGATCAGCTATATCCGGCCTATGAGAACTTTGTGGAAGAGGTCAGACAACGATTTTGGAAGGACGCCAATGCCAAGATCAAGTTCGCCCAATGGGAGAGACTTCGACAGAGTAACTTCGCCGATGGCGATCTATTCTTCCAACAATTCGAGTTGCTCGCGTTCGAAGCAGGTGTCATCGGGATTGACCCGATGATGGTGGCACAGGTTAAAAAGGCATGCCGATCTTCCGCCAAAGATACTATCTATGCATCGGACAGAGATGTTCCAACTACCTGCCAGCAGTGGAAACACTGGATACTCCGGATCGACCATAACTGGCGGACACGGAAGGTGGAATCAGGAGCGGGAGCCAAGTTAACAGAATGGAAGCAGCAGGCAAAGACGAATACCATGTCGAAAGGAAGTCAACAGCAGCAGGCCAGTGTCCTGGAGAAGAAGACGGGAACTGGCACGACATACGGAGGAGCAGGCACGCCAATGGATATTGACAGAATACGTGCCAAGGCAAAGTGTTTCCGATGCGGTGAAATTGGACACTTCAAATGGGATTGCCCTAAATCCCCGAAGACAAAAGAAGAGGCGATACGACGACTCAATTGGTATTGGGATCATGTCGCCACAGAGGAAAAAACCGATTCGAAGATTGAAGAGGTAAAAGAGGAGGCCAAGCAGTAAACAATTCGACTGACTTGGCCAAGGACCTAGTTTCATCTGGTACGCACTTGTCACCCGCTAGTCAGGCTTATTGTACTTTTGTAGTTGAACACACGCATTCAAATATACCCATTTGCGACTTTACTACCAGACTGGAACCTAAGGAAGAATCGAAACAGGCAGCGGGGGCCACCGACCCCAAGACTGCGCAACCGGCTAAGCATTCGGCAAGTAACTCACTGCGAGCGAAAGCTGGGAACGAAAAGTCACCCACCATAGTGATACCCCTTTCAATGGCGTTGCCACAGGCACAACTGGAGGGGACAGACCAGGCACTTGGTGCCCACTCTGACAAGAGATCACCGTATGACCATGGGACGTCTTATGCAGTGTCGGATGACATGCCTTTGCGGAACTCCCGCCTCCCGAGCAGCATAAAGGAACCAATCTCGGTGAGAAAAGACCAAACCGAAGACAAGAGCCGGTTACAGGTTAAGTGCCCCCAGAGCATGGATGCTCATCGAGACGAAGGGCGATCTGAGACGCCGAAAGTAACGGGGGACCCGACTTTGAACTGGGGCTCGAAGGCAGCCGGTGGTGTCCATCATAACTTGAGCGACCCTTCGCCGTCTGAAACAACGCAGACTACGCCTGTTGTTCCCCTAGGGGGCGACGCCTTCAGGAAACGCACCTCACGTCTGACCGACTCTGGACCAAAAACCGTTGGATGCGCAACGGCTCTGACCAAGGCAGCTGAGGGACAGGAAGCTGCTAGCGCCCAGGCGGTGAAAAGGGGGCATCAGGTACAGTTGGAGGAGATTCCAGATGATGAGGACAACACTAGTTTCTGACAGGGTCAGAATGCTAACCAAAAACCCTGTATAGTTCCTGAGGTGACCCAGCCAACGGTAGCCGAACCAATAGGTTCCGGCGCGAAGGCTGAGAAGGTCCCATCTGAGTGGCTCAAGCCGTTTGGTGCTGAATGGATGTTGCGGGGGATTAAGGAAGCTAAGACGGAGGCAGAAGCAAAAGCCATCCTAAAAAACTGCATTCACAGGGCACGAGCAGAGGAAGTAGTAGACGAATTGCTTGAGGGCCTACGAGGAGCCACGCACATCAACGCGCTGGAATGGATGGAGGAACTGCAGCAGCCTAGATGCTATGTTTGTCGGCTAAGCGGGAACGATAAGGCCTTGACTACCAACATTCGAGTCGAGACCCTAGAAAATTGTACCTCTATTGCCTTGTCAGCTTTAATCGACAGTGGTTGCACCAGTAGCGCCATCAGCCGGACCTTTGTTGAGAAACACAACATCCCTAGCCGAGCGACTGCGGCACCCATCACTGTTTACAATGCGGACGGATCAAAAAATAGCGCCGGACAGATCACCGCCTTCGCAGAAGTGTGCATCATTATCGGAGATCATGCCAAGTGCCTAGACCTCGCTATCACCGATTTGAAAGACCACGACATATTCCTGGAACATGACTGGCTGGCCAGGCACAATCCGTTAATTAATTGGCAAACCGGGAAAATGACATTTGCCCGATGCCAATGCCATCATGTTCCAATACCATTGCCAGATGCAGATCCGTACGACAAGTGGGACAAGGAGCTTGAGGAAGGAGAAACCATTCTCATGATAAGTTTTGAAGAAGCCATTTGCATCAGAGCAATGTGGCACGTGGCTAATGATCTAGCAGCAAAGGCCAACGTGGAAAAGAAAGCCAAAATGTTCAAAGAAATGGTTCCTGAATGGTGCAGGGACTTCCGAGATCTCTTTGACAAAGAGAACTTCGATGAACTCCCCGAGCCTAAGCCCTGGGACCATGCTATCGAACTCATTCCAAATGCTAATGCCAACCTCGACTGCAAGGTCTACCCACTCAATTGAGCAGAACAGGAAGAGCTCAACAAGTTTCTCGACAAGAACTTGTCTAGTGGAAGGATACGCCCCTCCAAGTTGCCTATGGCCTCACCCTTCTTCTTCATCAAAAAGAAGGATGGAAAGCTAAGGCCAGTTCAAGATTATCAGAAGCTCAATGAGATGACGATTAAAAACCGCTATCCACTTCCCCTAATCTCAGAACTTATGGATAAACTATGAGGCGCTAAATACTTCTCCAAGCTCAATGTTCACTGGGGATACAATAACGTTCGCATTAAAACTGGGGACGAGTGGAAGGCGGCATTCAGGACTAACCGTGGCCTATACAAGCCCACGGTTGTGTTCTTCGGCCTTACAAACTCGCCCGCTACCTTCCAGTGGATGATGAACGATATCTTCAAGGACCTTATTGCATCAGGAAAAGTAACCATCTATCTCGACGACATCCTCATTATGTCAAAGACCAAAGAAGAACATTGTTGAATCACACAGGAGGTCCTTGCCACGTTATGAAAACACAAACTGTTCCTTAAAGCCGAAAAATGTGAGTTCGAAGTCCTAGAGATGGAATACCTAGGAGTTATCATCAGCGAAGGAAGTATCCGCATGGATCCAGTAAAAATCAATGGCATTCTTGATTGGCCGGCGCCTACAAAAAAGAAGGAACTCCAATCCTTCTTGGGGTTCACGAACTTTTACCGATGCTTCATAAAGAACTACAGTAAAATTGTGAAGCCTATGACTCAGCTAACGGGGAACGACGCGTGGAAGTGGGGCAAAGCCTAGCAGGAGGCTTTTGAGCAACTCAAGAAGCAGTTGGCAGAGGATGTGGTACTTGCAATACCAACAAACGAGGGGAAATTCCAAGTAGAAGCAGACGCTAGCGAGGGAGCCATCGGTGCAGTCCTATCCCAAGAACAGGATGGCAAATGGAGGCCTGTGTCGTTCTTATCAAAATCTCTCTCAGTTACTGAACATAACTATGAGATCTACGACAAAGAGCTCCTAGCCATCATGCTCGCACTCGAAGAATGGAGACACTACCTCATGGGCGCTTATCAAGATTTCGAGATTTGGATGGACCATCAAAACCTCCAATATTTCCGAAAGCCCCAGAAAGTAAATCGACGTCAAGCTCGATGGATCACCGAGCTCGCTGAATATCACTTCACCCTTCATCACAAGGCTGGCATCGCTAACAAGAAAGTGGACCTTCTATCCAGACGAGCCAATCACAACCAGGGGCAAGATGACAACAAACAAGTAGTGGTCCTGTCCCCTGAACACTTCTGTGCCCTGATCATGTGAACAATTGAGGAAACTCACCAAAGCATAAAAGCCGCCACCAGAAACATTCATCTTTGGGATGCCATGGTCGCTGGTTCTCTTAATCATGATCGAGGAATGAAAATGACCAATGGACTTATCTGGTATGACGGCAGGATCTACGTCCCTCGAGATCACACGCTGAGGGGATAAATCATTGCCCGATCTCACGATCACATCACTGCTGGGCATCCGGGTATCGAGAAGACGAAGGAGCTCGTGTTGCGGGAATTCTGGTGGCCAAAGATGAAAAAGAATGTCGAAACCTATGTCAGAGCCTGTGAAGTATGCCAGCGAACAAAGGCCAACACACAGGCCAAGGTGGCACCACTCCATCCTAATGAGATACCGTCCCAACCTTGGACTCATATCTCGGTAGACATGGTAACAGGTTTACCCAAAAGCAATGGCCACGATGCAATCATCGTAATTGTCAACCGCTTCTCCAAAGAAATCATCCTGGTAGCATGCTCCACAGAACTATCATCGGAAGGTTGGGCAAAGATCCTGCACGATGAGGTTTATTCCAAACATGGAATGCCTCAGGTTGTTATCTCTAACAGAGGAACCATATTCGTATCAAAGTTCATGAAGGATCTCTACGACCTCCTACAGATCAAAAGCAACGCCTCAACCGCCTACCATCCTCAGACGGACGGACAAACCGAACAAGTCAATCAAGAGATTGAAAAATACCTTCGGATGTTCGTCAATCACCTTCAAACGGACTGGGCAGAGTGGCTTTCCCTCGCCGCTTTCGCACACAATAATCGCATTCATTCCTCCACTGGCAAAAGCCCATTTGAAATCAACTATGGGTATAACCCCACCGTCTTACCAGGAACAAAATCCATCACTCCTTTCTGCACTCCCTCCTCCGACTCGTTCATCTCTAAAATGCAGGAAATCCATGCTACCACCAGGAAGTCGCTCGAAAAGGCTGCCCTGCAAATGAAAACACAGTATGACAAGTTGAAACGCCCAGCTATCGAGCACAAGATAGGGGATAAAGTCTGGCTTGACATGACCAACCTCCACCTCCCTCGACCAAAAAAGAAACTCAACGACAAACGGACAGGCCCTTTCAAAATCAAAAACAAGAAAGGTGCCTCGGTGTACATGCTAAAACTACCTACCAACTGGAAAATTCACCCCACCTTTAATGAGTCGTTACTTACCCCATACACTCCTCCCACCTTCCCCAATCAGGAACAACCACCTCCACCGCCACCAGATCTTATTGACGGTGAAGAACATTACAAGGTGGAAAAAGTCCTGAACAGCCAACAGCGAACTGTCAGGGGAAGACAAGGAGAACCTCCAAACAGAGTAACAGACTACTTTGTAAAATGGAAGGGCTACGGACCAGAATCAAACAGTTGGGTACGGGAAAGCGACATGGATGCCGACGAATTGGTTGAAGAGTTCCTACACGAGAACGTCGACACAATAACAACAAAACCTTTACGATGCCACACAAACCCGATCACCGGGGAACAACTATGGTATTGTTATGATTTATTCACTTTTTTCCTTATCTTATCTCACCGGGCCACCCGGACCGTCTATCGGGATCACCTGTTCCAAACCCACACACTATCGCTTCAATATTGCATGCTACATTTCTATCGGATTCTATCAGTTTCTATCTCTCATGGACGATTTATGTATAGACTCACAACTCGCAGTATTTAAATGTTAGCTCTTATTGTATATACCCTAGCTTCGAGCTAACGTTTAATCTATATCAAACTTTGTTATCTAATCAGAGCCCAGAACTAGTGCCTAGCCTTAGCTCCTTTTGACAAAGGGACTTAGTGGTGACTGCCCAAACATGAGACAGCCGCTATCTACTCTTAATTAGGAGTTTGAGTCTAACAATTAGCTTGAAGCTTCACCTTGCTCCTTAACCAGGAGCCTACATGTGGACCCTCCTCGAAATAGTCCTAACAGCAGCCATCCTTGGCGTAAGCCTCGCTATTTTCATTACAACCCTCGTACTCACTATTCTTTTCTGCCTTGGGATATACCCCCGCCCCCGCGATGATCAACACAGCGATCACTCCCTCCACTCTCTCGATCTCCATGAGCTCCCACAGCAGCCACCAGCAGTCCATCACAGGACACCCATACCCTCACTCAGAACATCGATGCTCGACGAGTACCATCGCTTCTACCGGGAAAACCAAGAGAACCTTCCTAGGGAGATGGACATCGGCGTTCAAGAAAGAGGCAATGGAGCTGCTGCCAGAGCAAGGCTCCCCTTTATCCAATTATCTCCAGAATCGTCCCACCACTCGAATACCGGAAATACCTCCCGTCCAGTATGACCCATTCCTCCCTCAACTGCCGCAGACTTGGCAAGGTACCTCGTCCGACTCGGACTGGGGGAGAGAGGCCTACGAGGCTCCCCTGTTTCCAAGCAACCTACCCGCCGTTGTCCTAGGACTCCCGCAGCAGATTCACCAACCATGTCCAAGCTCAGTCTTCTCTGGGCCAATGCCAACCTCCCCTACACGGCTTTTTTCCCTCAACGCGGTAATCCCTATCGGGCAAGAGAGCCAGCAGCGGAGCAGCATCTTGAATCTCCCGTTATCCCAGTCCCCAGTCTCTCACTGGACCTCAATCGCTACACTACCCCTGGATACTGGGATCAACCCGTATCAATCACCGAGCAGCCTCCCACCCCATCAAGAGATTCCTTGCCAGAGTTCGAGCAACGATCAACCAATATGCTCGATGTTCCACGACGACGAGTCGTCGTTATCGAGGGATCAGAAATCAGAAGGAGGCCAGGGGATCAGTGGCCAGCTGAGTCAACCGGAAGCAGTGATGAGCCAGGGAGCACGTACACCAGAGAAAGGAGACAGGCACAGGCAGAGCGAGCAGCCACGTTCAGAGAGGTCGATGAGCGTAATCCCCGAGTTGGAGTCGATAGCCGGGGAGAAACGGTTTACTACTCTGCTGACAGCACCGACACCAGCACTGAGGAACTCCCTGCCGAGGCGTACCTCAATGGGATCATTGGACACGGAAGCCCATCTCCCTCACCCGTTCCAACCCTGCAGATCCCCGACAATTCCCCGACTGATCACTCCGATGACAACGACCAGCACCCTGTACCTTCTGTCGACGGGTAAAATGGTTGAAACTCCCGAGATACTTCTTCGCGCCTCCCTCCTCGATTTATTTAATCATTTTCTTAAAGAATTAGTGGCAGACCAGGATTGGATCAGGATGCCAGCCAGAATCGATTATGCATTTTATAATATGGACTATATCATAAAAGAGGAAGCCAGGCACTTTGCTAGTCAGGCTTACAATATGATCCATCCGGATCATCCGGTTCAGGTCCCCAAACGTTATCAATGATCCCACGTCACTTTACCCCCGATAGTACACACCCCCGAGCCAATGGCAGACGAACCCCCAGTACCGCCGCAGGGAGCCTCCGTACCTGTCTACGCATATGCAGAACCAAGTTACCCGTTCACCATGCCAAGTTACACAAACATGGCACCAAGCTACATGTATCTCCGAGGGTACGGGCCACCCGGCTCGCAAAAAACGTCCAGACTCTTTGCCGCCACCGATGACAGTGCAGAATCATCCAGCCGACCGCCAGATAAACCTCAGCCGCTGACCGGACCACCCGGACTGACCGGGCCACCAGTACCACCTGCCACTCCACAGAGATGGGTCCCTCCTCGCTTCCTGTCACCTCCCAAGCCACCTGACCCGCCTCTTCCATGGCTCCTCACGGCAGCCGATCAAGGACCATGGGCGGCACTAAAGCCTGAAATGGTCAAGGTGCCTGAGGACTTCCACGGCGACTCCAACGACATCGCTCGGTTCTTCTCGCAGTGCGACATGTATTTTGCCTCTTACAATCAGTACTTCCGTGACCACCCTCATAAAGTCATTTTTTGCGCCTCGCGCTTCCACAAAGACCCTCAAGTCTGGTGGGAATTATGCATGCAGGAGCTGGGAAGGAATGTTAACGGGGACCAACTCTATCCATCCTATGACAACTTTGTGGACGAGGTCAGGCGACGGTTCTGGAAGGATGCCAATGCCGAGATCAAGTTCACACAATGGGAGAGACTTCGACAAAGTAACTTCACCGATGGCGATTTATTCTTCCAGCAATTCGAGTCACTCGTGTTCGAAGCAGGCATTATCGGGATTGACCCAATGATGGTGGCGCAGGTTAAAAAGGCATGCCGATCTTCCGCCAAAGACACCATCTATGCGTCAGATGGGGATGTCCCGACTACCTACCAGCAATGGAAGCACCGGATACTCTGAATCGATCATAACTGGTGAACGCGGAAGGTGGAATCAGGAGCGGGAGCCAAGTTGACAGAGTGGAAGCAGCAGGCAAAGATGAATACCATGTCGAAAGGAAGTCAACAGCAGCAGGCCAGTGTCCTGGAGAAGAAGACGGGAACTGGCACAACATATGGAGGAACAGGCGTGCCAATGGACCTTGACAGGGTACGCACCAAGGTGAAGTGTTTCCGATGCGGTGAAATCGGGCACTTCAAATGGGATTGCCCTAAATCCCCAAAGACAAAAGAAGAAGCGATACGGTGACTCAATTGGTATTGGGATCATGTCGCCACAGAGGAGAAAACCGACTCAAAGATTGAAGAGGTAAAAGAGGAGGCCAAGCAGTAAACGATTTGACTGACTTGGCCAAAGACCTAGTTTCATCTGGTACGCATTCATCACCCGCTAGTCAGGCTCATTGTACTTCTGTAGTTGAACCCGTGCATTCGAATATACCATTCCATGACTTCACTACCAGATCAAAATCTAAGGAAGAATTGAAACAGACAGCGGGGGCTGCCGACCCCAAGACTGAGCAACCGGTTAAGTGTTCGGCAAGTAACTCATGGCGAGCAAAAGCTGGGAACAAAAAGTCACCCACCATAGTGACACCCCTTTCAACGGCGTTGCCATTGGCATGACTGGAGGGGACAGACGAGGCCCTTGGTGCCAACTCTGACAAAAGACCACTGTACGATCATGGGATGTCTTATGCGACACCGGCTGACGTGCCTTTGCGGAACTCCCGCCTCCCAAGCAGCGTAAAGGAACCAATCTCAGTGAGAAAAGACCAGACTGAGGACAAGAGCCGGTTACAGGATAAGTGCCCCCGGAGCATGGATGCTTGTCGAGATGAAGGGCAATCCGAGACGCTGAAGGTAACGGGGGACCTGACTTTGAACTCGGGCTCGAAGGCAGCAGGCAACATCTATTGTAACTTGAGCGACTCTTTGCCGACTGAAAGGACGCAGACTACGCCTGTTGTTCCCTCCGGGGACGACGCCTTCGGGAAACGCACCTCACGTCTGACCGACTCTGGACCAAAAACTATTGGATGCACAACGGCCCCGACCAAGGCAGCCAAAGGACAGGAAGCTGCTAGCGCCCAGGCGGTAAAAAAGGGGCATCAAGTACAGTTGGAGGAGGTTCCAGATGACGAGGACGACACTAGCTTCCGACAGAGTCAGAACGCTAACCAGAAACCCCATCTAGTTCCTGAGGTGACCCAGCCGACGGTAGCCAAACCAATAGGTTCCGGCGCGAAGGCTGAGAAGGTCCCATCCGAGTGGCTCAAGCCATTCGGTGCCAAATGGATGTTGCAGGGAATTAAGGAAGCTAAGACAGAGTCGGAAGCAAAAGCTATCCTAAGGAATTGGATTCATATAGCGCGGGCAGAGGAGGTAGTCGACGAGTTGCTTGAGGGACTACGAGGAGCCACGCGAATTAACGCTTTGGAGTGGATGGAAGAACTACGACGACCCCGGCGCTATATCTGCCACCTGAGTGGGAGTGATAAGGCCCTAACAGCTGATGTACAAGTTGAGACATTAGAAAATTGCACCCGCTTCGCTTCCACAGCCCTGATTGACAGCGGTTGCACGAGCAGCGCCATCAGTCGGACTTTTGTCAAAAAACACAACATCCCCACTCGGGCAACAGCGGCGCTGATCACTGTTTACAATGCAGACGGATCAAAAAATAGCACAGGACAAATTACCGCTTTCGCGGAACTACGCCTCACTATCGGAGATCACGCCGAGCGCATTGACCTCGCTATCACTGATCTAAAAGACCGAGACATATTCCTAGGGCACGACTGGTTAGCAAGGCACAATCCACTAATCAATTGGCAGTCGGGAAAGATGACTTTCGCCTGATGCCAATGTTGTCATATTCCCATTCCATTACCAGACGCAGATCCATATGACAGATGGGACGAAGAGCTGGAAGAAGGCAAGACCATCCTTGCGATAAGCTTTGAGGAAGCCATTTGTATAAGAGCAATGCGGCACATAGCAAACGACCTAGCAGCAAAGGCCAACACGGAAAAGAAAGTCAAAACATTCGAAGAAATGGTCCCAGAATGGTGCAGGGACTTCAGAGATCTCTTTGACAAAGAGAACTTTAATGAACTACCTGAACCCAAACCATGGGACCATGCCATCGAACTCATCCCAAACGCCAACGCCAACCTCGACTGCAAAGTCTATCCCCTCAATCGAGCAGAGCAGGAAGAGCTCGACAAGTTCCTTGACGAGAACTTGTCGAGTGGTAGGATATGCCCTTCCAAATCGCCCATGGCTTCGCCATTCTTCTTTGTTAAGAAGAAAGATGGAAAACTAAGACCTGTTCAGGATTATCGGAAGCTCAATGAGATGACGATTAAAAATTGTTATCTGCTCCCTCTAATCTCTGAACTCATGGATAAGCTGCACGGCACTAAATACTTCTCTAAACTCGACGTTCGCTGGGGGTACAATAATGTTCGCATCAAAACTGGGGACAAGTGGAAGGCAGCGTTCAGAACTAACCGTGGTCTGTATGAACCCACGGTCATGTTCTTTGGCCTTACAAACTCGCCCGCTACCTTCCAGTGGATGATGAACGATATCTTCAAGGACCTTATCATGTCAGGGAAAGTAACCATCTATCTCAACGACATCCTTATTATGTCAAAGACCAAAGAAGAACATCGTTGAATCACACGGGAGGTCTTGGCCACGCTACGACAGCACAAACTGTTCCTTAAAGCCGAAAAATGCAAATTCGAAGTCCTAGAGACAGAGTACTTAGGGGTCATCATCAGTGAAGGAAGTATTCGCATGGATCCGGTAAAAATCAAAGGCATCCTTGATTGGCCAGCGCCCACAAAAAAAAAGGAACTCCAGTCTTTCTTGGGGTTCATGAACTTCTATCGGCGCTTCATAAAGAACTACAGCAAAATCATGAAGCCTATGACTCAGCTGACGGGGAATGATGCATGGAAATGGGGCAAAGCTCAGCAGGAGGCTTTTGAACAGCTAAAAAGGCAGTTGGCGGAGGACGTGGTACTTGTGATACCAACAAACGAGGGAAAATTCCAGGTTGAAGCAGACGCTAGTGAGGGAGCCATTGGCACAGTCCTATCCCAAGAGCAGGACGGCAAATGGAGGCCCGTATCATTCCTGTCAAAGTCTCTCTCAGTTACCGAACATAACTATGAGATCTATGACAAAGAACTTCTAGCTATTATGCTTGCACTCGAAGAGTGGAGACACTATCTCATGGGTGCATACCAAGATTTCGAGATCTGGATGGATCACCAAAATCTTCAGTATTTCCGAAAACCCCAGAAAGTGAATCGACATCAGGCTCAATGGATCACCGAGCTGGCCAAATACCACTTCACCCTTCATCACAAGGCTGGCACCACTAACAAGAAAGCGGACCTTCTATCCAGGTGAGCCGATCACGACCAAGGGCAGGATGACAACGAACAAGTAATAGTCCTGTCCCCAGAACATTTTCATGCCATGATTATGCCGACAATTGGGGAAACTCATCAGAACATAAGGACCACCACCAGAAACGTCCATCTCTGGGACACCACGGTCACTGGTTCTCTTAACCATGACCGCAGAATGAAAATGACCAATGGACTTATCTGGTATGATGGCAGGATCTACGTTCCCCAAGATCACACCCTGAGGGGAGAAATTATCGCCCGATCTCACGATCATATCACTGTTGGACATCCAGGTATCAAGAAGATGAAGGAGCTCGTATTGCAGGAATTCTGGTGGCCAAAGATGAAAAAAGATGTTGAAACCTATGTCAAAGCCTGTGAAGTATGCCAGCGAACAAAGGCCAGCACCCAGGCCAAGGCGGCACCACTACATCCTAATGAGAAACCGTCCCGACCGTGGACTCACATCTCGGTAGACATGGTAACAGGTTTACCCAAGAGCAATGGCCACGACGCGATCATCGTAATCGTCGACCGCTTCTCCAAGGAGATCATCCCAGTAGCATGCTCCATGGAACTATCATCGGAAGGGTGGGCAAAGATCCTGCACAATGAGGTTTATTCCAAACATGGAATGCCTCAGGTTGTTATCTCTGACAGAGGAACCATATTCGTATCAAAGTTCATGAAGGATCTCTACGACCTCCTACAGATCAAAAGCAACGCCTCAACCGCCTACCATCCTCAGACGGACAGACAAACCGAACGAGTCAATCAAGAGATTGAAAAATACCTTCGGATGTTCGTCAATCACCTTCAAACGGACTGGGCGGAGTGGCTTTCCCTCGCTGCCTTCGCACACAACAATCGCACTCACTCCTCCACTGGTAAAAGCCCATTCGAAGTCAATTATGGATATAACCCCGCCATCTTACCAGGAACAAAACCCACCACTCCTTTCCGTACTCCCTCCTCCGACGCGTTCGTCTCTAAAATGCAGGAAATCCATGCTACTGCCAAGAAGTCGCTCGAAAAGGCTGCCATGCAAATGAAAACGCAATACGACAAGTCAAAACGCCCTGCCATCGAATATAAGGTAGGAGATAAAGTCTGGCTCGACACAGCTAATCTCCACCTTCCTTGACCAAAAAAGAAACTCGACGACAAACGAACAGGCCCTTTCGAAATCAAGAACAAGAAAGGTGCCTCGGTGTACATGCTAAAACTACCTACCAACTGGAAAATCCACCCCACCTTTAATGAATTGCTACTTACTCCATACATTCCTCCTGCCTTCCCCAATCAGGAACAACCACCTCCACCGCCACCAGATCTTATTGACGGTGAAGAACATTACGAGGTTGAAAAAGTCCTGAACAGCAGACAGCGAACTGTCAGGGGAAGACAAGGAGAACCTCCAAACAGAGTAACAGATTACTTCATAAAATGGAGGGGCTACGGACCAGAATCAAACAGTTGGGTACGGGAAAGTGACATGGACGCCGACAAATTGGTCGAAGAGTTCCTACATGAGAATGTCGATGCAATAACAACAATACCTTTACGATGCCACACAAACCCGGTTACCGGGGAACAACTATGGTATCGTGAATGGCACGACGAGCGCTTCGACAACAGAGATTGGGACTGGCTAGGAGGACATGACGATCCATCAACAGACACAAAATCATGCTGGGAGCCGCAGGAGATACCTTAACAGCAGTCGGGACACCTGCCTTAAGAAGGGGGTAATGTTATGATTTATTCACTTTTTTCCTTATCTTATCTCACCGGGCCGCCCAGACCGTCTATTGGGATCACCTGTTCCAAACCCACACACTATCGCTTCGATATTGCGTGCTACGTTTCTATCGGATTCTATCAGTTTCTATCTCTCACGGACGATTTATGTATAGACTCACAACTCACAGTATTTAAACATTAGCTCTTATTGTATATACCCTAGCTTCGAGCTAACGTTTAATCTATATCAAACTTTGTTATCTAATCAGAGCCCAGAACTAGTGCCTAGCCTTAGCTCCTTTTGACAAAGGGACTTAGTGGTGACTGCCCGAACGCGAGACAGCTGCTATCTACTCTTAATTAGGAGTTTGAGTCTAACAGGTATTGTGAATGGCACAATGAACGCTTCAACAACGGGGATTGGGACTGGCTAGGAGGACATGATGATCCATCAGCAGACACAAAATTGCCCTGGGAGCCCCAGGAGATACTTTAACAGCAGTCGGGATGCCTGCCTTAAGAAGGGGGTAATGTTATGATTTATTCACTTTTTTCCTTTATCTTATCTTACCAGGCCGACCGGGCCACTATATAGGGGCAACCGAACAAGAGATCATACATTCTCTCATACTACATCGTATGCTACATCAGACTATCGCTTTGACATTACACCTTATCGCTTCGCTATTGCGTGCTACATTTCTATTTCTCACAGACGACTTATGTATAGACTCACACTCACAGTATTTAAGGCATAGCTCCCGCTGTATATACCCCAGCTTCGAGCTAACGTTTAATCTATATCAAACTTTGTTATCTAATCAGAGCCCAGAACTAGTGCCTAGCCTTAGCTCCTTTGATAAAGGGACTTAGCGGTGACTGCCCGAATGCGAGACAGCTGCTATCTACTCTTAATTGGAGTTTGAGTCTAACAACAACTGGGATTTATTACTACCCATCGCTGAATTTGCATACAACAATGCTCCAAGCGCCTCCACCGGAATCTCTCCATTCTTTGCCAACAAAGGATACCATCCTAATATCACTGTTCATCCTGAACGTGATATCACCTCCGCTCGGGCCCGCGACTTTGTAGTCAATCTAGATGATCTACACCAATTCCTACGCGACGAAATCACTCAGGCGCAATCTCACTACAAGATCCAAGCAGACAAGCGTCGGAATCCGGCTCCTCCTTTCAAAGTAGGTGACAAAGTCTTCCTTAGCTCCAAGCACACCAAGACTACTCGTCCTACCATGAAATTCACAGAGAAATTCCTTGGCCCATTCGAAATCATTTCTCAACCAGGCTCCCATTCCTTCATGCTCAAACTTCCGCTGGACCTCCATGCCATTCACTCTGTCTTCCATGTATCACAACTTGAACCTGTAGAAGAAAACACTATCCCTAATTGCATTCAACCTCCGCCGCCTCTGGTGGAAGTTGATGGTGAAGAGCAGTACAAAATAGCTCAAATCCTAGACTCCAAGATTGACCGCCGGTTCCGGTGTCCCCTCCTCTACAGGATTCAATGGTTAGGCTATGAAGGCACTGACAAGGAATTTGCTTGGTTACCAGCTACCGAATTCTCCATGGACTATTTCATTAACGATTTCCACCATCGCTATCCAGACAAGCCAGGACCATTAGCCAAAGTCACCATCTGAGAATCCACCATCTACCTTCCTGTAACATTATCGTTCTCCACTGGCTCCGATCTCTCTTATTTCAAATAGAATCCATAAAAACTATTGCAAATTCATTTTCTAAATGGGACCGGTCTCCAGCGGAATCCACATGCTGTATTTCATATTCATCTCTTGCTTTCCATTGCAAATTTGCCCCTCATATTCCACCGTATTGCAAGTCAACAAAAAATTGGGACCCCGCGGGCCACGGATGCATTCAAAATCTAAAATACAAAACATACAAAAAATTTATGCATAAAAGAAAATTGTCCAAGAACGGTGACCAAAGGAAGAAGCTAGACATCCACAGGCCCCACAACATCTGTGACTTCTTCCATCTCAACATCCTCAGTACCCCCACTGGTCCATTCCTGTTGTCATCTGCGGACTCCGATTCTCCTTCACTCTCACCACTCTCTTCGTCTCCATCCCCCTCACTTGTGGTTGCCCTCGCGGAATCTCCATCCAATGCTTGGATACCCAAGTCCTTCCCATACGGTTTCCATGACTTCCGAACCTTACCATTCAAAACCTCCTCCTCCGGATCTGAATCCTCTACCATGAAATCGTTGCAGCTGTGTTTCCGAAGGTAATCCTTCCAGAACTGCCATTCAGACCAGTGGCCATTCAACTTGTAAAACTCGTTCCTTGTGGCCTGGAACAAGTCCTGCTTCAACTTCATCTCCGCCATTTTCTCCGGACCCCCTAGGCCATACCAAAATTCGCAATTGGCAACTTTGTACGGATCGTCCATGTTCATCTTCTTGGGCTCTGCCAGCCCCTTCGCCCTCAGCTGCACCATATCTTCATCCAACCGCCATTGCATCACCCACCGGAGTGCTTCAGAATTCATCCCCTCCAAGTCCTTCAACTCTGCGCACAACACTTGCCATTCCTCCATGTCGGAAATAAACTCCTTCAGAGAATTGATTTCCTCTGACTGGAAGTCATCAACCAAATCGTCCACGCGGCTCCAGAGGTTGACAACTTGTCCAGTCAGGACATCCACCTTGTTCGCCAGAGTCTCGACCGTATTTGTCAGTTTTGCAAGCAATTCCGAAACTTCTTCGGAGCCGACAGCAAGTGCAGATGAAGTTCCTTTATTAAAAGAACAAGTGGCCTTCTTAGTCTTGCAACATGAACAAGTGTGTCCGCGGCTGGACTTTTTGGAAACCAGGCATGCAAAGCAATGAGCTGAATCTTGATGGCAGCGCATACACCTCTCTGAAACAGAGTCAGTACATTATGGGCCACTGGAGAAATACACTTACTGCTACCAAGCAACTCCTCTTCACCCTCCATGGGCCCCGAAACCTCTGCCTTTGCCTTCTTGCTGGGTCCTGGCCTACCCTCCCCATTGCTCTCCTCCACCATGCTAGCAGACTTGGTATTCCGCTTCCTCTTCCTGTTCTTCTCCTCAGCAGACCCTGTGGGCGCCATTGCTCTCCGCTTTCCATCCCAGATATCTTTCAATTTTTTTAGAGCCTCCCTCTTGGAAGACTCCGACATCTCCTCCTCAGTATCCGCATCTGACCCCTTCTCCTCCCTTAATAATTCCTCTATATCCGGAAGCTTACCGGACTCTGAGGCCTTTGCGGCCTTCTCTTTTTTCTTCCGCTCCCTCCTCAATTTCCTTGCAGCATCTTTCTTCTCTTTCTTCCTCAAATCATCCTTTTTCTTCTTGTCCGTGGCCTCCACATCCTCCTTGGCCTTCAAATCAGCCAACCTCTTCTCCTCCATGGCATCCTCTTGCTCCTTCAACAAATGGAGCTGTTCCTCCTCCTGTCACCTCTCCTCGGCCTTCCACTCCTCCTCCTTCCTCTTCTCCTCTGCCCTCCTCTTCTCCTCGGCCTTCTGTTTCAAGGCCTCAACCTTCACAGCCTGCGCCTCACAACCCAACCTTGACTTCTCCTCCCGCTCTGCCACTGCCTTTGCCTCCTTCCAAGCAGTATGATTCGCCACGGCCTCCACATAATCCTCCTCCACGGCGGCCCAAGCTTTGATCTCCTTCAGTGAAATATCTTCTGGAGTCGGGGCCGACTCATATGGCTCAGGAGTCACAGAGAGGCGGTATTCGATGGCTTGCGATATATTAAACGGTGAGGGCAAGGAAAGTTCAAAAAAGTAGGGAGATGGTGGTGGTAAGAGGTTAAGTGACAAAATTCCCATGCCCGAAAATCCTGCTAGGCATATGGTATCGATTGGCCATCAGGATCAGCACTCTTGAGGGCAAGAACGCTAAGGGGGGGATACTGTTATCTGCATGCCGCCGGACTCTGCTTCACACCCATTCCAACTTCAATTCTAACTCCAGCATTGCTCACTATCAGACTCCGCGGTCTCTGACTGTTTACCATTACTAAGCTCTATTTGATATTTCATTTACATTTACATTTCATTTCACTATTTCACATATTAATTCTAGAACCCAAATCTGGTAGCGAACAGGCCTCCGCCAGAGTCCATCAGACTCCAACTCGGATTTACTTACTCTTATATATACTGTAGAAATACTTGTAGATACTCAGTTCAAATATCAACCTGGATTAGCCAAATCTCTCTTTGACCCTCAATCCAAATTCTATCACTCTCAAGTCCACGGCCTCCGCTCCATTGGACTATCTCTTAACTCTATCCCAATCTTCACTCTCCGCAGACTCCGCTCCGTAATCTATTCTCAGGGCTTCGGCTCAAGGGTGACATTGCTAATAGCTTCACCAACGCCCACGCACTCCGCAGACCTCTGCTCGTGCGAGTTATCTTGCCCTATTGGCACGTTCCTAACAGTACTCACTCATCACATAGTTCTGACTGTGTCATTATGCACCAGGTTTCACCAGTCTATAGTAAAGCCAGATAAGAATAAACTTATATTCTACTGCTTCTACAGAGCTTGTATTTATACTACTTCACAATTGTATTTAGAATGTACTACAAGTTTATTTTTCTCTTGCACTTACTCAGTGACTCTTAGCACAATGCCAGATTACTGTAGTATTCAAAATGGCAATTATGACCATGACTGGCCTGACAAGAAAAATGTATTCAGCAGGGAGCTCAGCCCTCCATGACACAGAGAAATTTTTTGTCATTTCTGCCCAATTTAGGGTCAAATTTGGCCAAAAATTGAAGGTCACAGAGGGGTCATTTCATCAGGTCTGGTTGTGACCAGTGACATCCACCAAATTTCGGCACACCAAGAGGCTCTGTGACACATGACTGCTGAATCGGTTTGAATCCTACAGTACTCCTTCTAGAGCTTTCCAGCAAAACCACAACATATTGGTCTGAATATTTTTAAACTATGTCAAATTTGCATGCTGCATTTCATTCCATGTTGAATTTTCCAGCTCCCATTATTTGCTTGTCATTTTCAGTCTTCAATTGATCTATTACCCCATAGTGCCACTGTGAACCTACCATTTCCAATATCTCTATCTCCTGTAAGGTGACCTCCAGGTGCGGTTGACAGATTTGGTCATATTTGAACTAGCATCCTTGTCAACACTAACAGCAACAGACATCAAGAGCATACCCAGTAAACTGTGGCATGACATTTGTACCTATACAGAGACATATCCGATGGAGGTTGCCAATGGACTCTTTATGAGACAAGGTCACCCAAAACTGATGCTATAGGAATTCAAGTCATTTGCTGAGTTAACAATGAAAAGGGATACAGGTACAACAACAATGCACAAAGACAAAATATGGTGCAAAGAGTCATTAGAAGGAGAACATAGGCTCACATATGGGCACTGGCAGTAAGGATATCTGTGACAATCTCCTTCATCTTATTAAACCCTTCCTGAGACAAAATGTCCAGATCCCACTCTCCTTCCAAGAAGTTGCGCGGTAAGATGCAGTTGGGATCAGGGCGGGCTTGATATTCCGGCTGAAGGGTGCCCGTGGCGATGTCCCCACGATAAACTCGAAGTGATGTGCCGAGCAGGCTCAAACCCCACAAGCGAGGCAGGGGACACTCTGGCATTATGGAATCGTACCGACGACGGAGCCCCTCGTCAGCTGCCAGGCGTAAATCGGGCTTACCAGCCCAGCCATCATTCTTGATCTCAGCGATCAACACCGGCTGGCACTGCTTGTTGAACACCACAATGAATACGATAAACTCAACGGCGTCGCGGGCATTTAACTCGCTGGGAGGATGCTGCGGCGCGACGAAGAACTGGAAGGAGTCCGTTTCGAAGCAGTAGTTGAGCAGTTTGTCGTACGGGCCGTAGTATCGGTATTCAAAGGGTTGGTTCTGTTGACGACAGATGGAGAAGATTTTGCTCAAGCCTTGGGGCCAGTTAGTGTCCGTGGAGAAAGGCATGATCCTTGAAATTACATGTGTCAGCGCAATTCAGCGTTTGAAGTCCTTTGAGACTTACAAGAGCATAAATATGAGTTGGTAGTGAACATCGTGGCCAAGTTGCAGTTAAACGAAACTGATCGAGATTCGAAACTGGGTCCGTCCTTGTTTACCCCGTGATATTCGCGTGATGCAAAAATTTGGTTGCAGGAAAATTAACGATATACATATATGAACAACACACAACCATGTCCATCCATTCAACAGAAAAAATGTAAATATATGCTCAATTCTCTTCTGTCAAATCATCAGTGGCCCATCTTGACAAAGACAGAATGAATAACTTACCTTTGGTACCAGGTGCGGCGAGATGCGGGTCGATCTGATCTGGAACGGAGCCGGAGGCAGGAGTGGTAGGCGGTTGTGATGATGTCTGGAATGGCGACGGTGCAATGAGGGAGCGATGGAACCGCGCACGGAACTCATTAGTTGGATCCGGCGGCGGGGGAGGCTGCTGGTACACAGCAGTATTGTGCTCAATGTCGACGGTAAATGCAGGTGGAGGGGGAGGTCCGCCGTTAGCCGCCGCTGCCGCCTGCTGCTCATAGTGCAATTGCCGCTGCCAAACAAATAAGGTTATTACGCGCCCGTACGGAAAGAAAGCGCGCAAATACCTGGTGGTTCCACTGATCCCACGCGTCGGCAATGATGGGTTCGAATGACGCGAGCTCCTCGTTCGACATGTTGAGAGTTCGCAGTAGGTGCTGCTTAAGCAGCGGTGCGCAGGAGAAAGATAAAAGAAGGGTAGTGGCAAACGTCTGGCCGCCGTGCTGCTGGCCGTTCGGGAATGGGGGCTCATGCGGCGCCAATGCAGGCTGTTGTTGTGAGAGCTCGCCGAGCACTTGCTGGTACTGCTCCTCCTCGACGCGATACTGGACGTCGTCCATACCTTGGAGGAGCTCGTTACCCATGTCCAAGCCAAGCTCGCGCATCTTGCGTTGTTTTACAAGCTGACGATGCTTGCGCTGGCGTTCCCTCGCTGCAGCACGCACACGATCGCGACGGGCAATTTCGTCGGCGGTCATCTCGTGGGTGACGAACTCTGGGGCTGCCGGTGGCTGGGATTGCTGGGATTGCTGTACAGCTGGAGGTTGCTGTGATGTAGATGGTTGCTGTTGGTGGAGGACGACGAGGCCCAAGCCTATTGCTCTGTCCCGCTCGCGTTTGCGGCGCTGACGCTCGGCGGCCTTTTCTCGCTTCACTCTCTGGCTGGGTGTTTCGTTTTCTCTGGCCCGTCGTCTGGAGCTGTTAGAAAGGGGAGTGGCTGGTGGCACGGCTTCCATCATAGTGAACTGGCAATAAATTGTGATTTCTCCTGGTACGGTAGTGGTACCGTCCTGGATGCGCTGTGATCCTAGTGTGACCGGGACGTGCTCGTTGGCCGGCCTTCAGTGACAAGTTCGTGACGGGCAGTGACGGGAGTAGTGCAGAGGGTGTCACATACACACCTACAAACCCTCAAAAAGGGACAACGTGGCATATTTCTCACGCCACACAGAACCCAATATTTCGCAATGAATTTATGTATTATTTAAAAACAATGCTAAGCTGCTCTAGTAAATCATGGAAGACATATCAGAACGTATGCGGTTGTAGTCGAAGAGTCCCTCAATACTTCCAAGAGCGGCCAAAGCGAACTAGAACACGGTAAGTGGACATATGACACAGCGGCGCAAGACACTTACATCTTTATCCCAGAGATACTTCTGCGCGACACGTTTGATATCAGCGACAGAGACGGCATCGACGGCGTTCTCGATCTGCTGAGGCGACATCCTTCTTCCACTGGTGACAAGCTGTCGGCCAATATCCTCAGCAACTGCGGTGGTACCATCCAAACTCAACAACAAGCCAGCCTTGAGCTGACTCTTGGCGCGTTCAACCTCGACCTCTTCAGGAGAAATGCTCATCCTCGTCCATTCCTTCAACGTGTTATGCAGGAGATCGTCCAAGTTCATCAGGTTCTCGGACACCAGGTAGATTCCCCACAAACCAGTATCGGAGTAGGAGGTCGAGAAGGACAGGAACGAGTTAGCGAGGTTGTTGCTGGAAAGGATGTGCGAGAGCCGGGAGGAAAGGAGGTTGGAAGCGCCGAGGCTGCGATCCCAGTTACCGAAGATGGACTGCATGACCATCATGGGGAAGTAGTCGGGTGAACTCCAGCCGACACCTTCGACAGCGATGGCAATGTTGGCAGTGGGGATGGTATCATCACGAACCCGGACTTCAGAGCCTACAAACGTGGGCTTGGCGTGCGAGAGACGGCCGAGGGGTATGGGGTTGGAAGACACAGGAAGAGACGCAAAGTGCTTCTCGGCAAGCTTAACCAGTGCTTCGTGTTCGATGCCTCCTGTACCAACGAGGACCATGCGGTCAGCAGTGTAGTTGGTCTTGATATAGGAGGAGAGATCATCGCGGTTGATGGAGAGAATGTTTCCCTTGGGTCCGAGAATTGTACGGCCGAGAGACTGGCCTGTAGAAAAAGAAATCAATACCGTTTGCAATTGCGAATCGGACGCCAGACTGACCTTGGAAGGCAACAGAGTGAAGGTGGTCGAAGACGACCTCCTCGAGCTGCTTGTCGACCTCTTCCTGCTCCCTGAGAATAACACCACGCTCCCTCTCAATGGCCGAGTTCTCGAGCTTCGAGTTTTGCAGAATGTCGCTGATGATGTCCATGGCCACAGGGACGTCCTTGCTGAAGCTTTTGGCGTAGTAAACGGTCTGCTCGCGGGAGGTATAGGCATTAAGATGAGCGCCAATGTTCTCGACCTCTACTTCGAGCGAGTGTTGTGTCCGTCTGCCGGTTCCCTTGAAAGCCATATGTTCAAGGAAGTGAGCAGTACCGTTCGTCTTGTCGGTTTCCGCCCTGGAACCCGCGTCAATCCACACCCCAACAGTCGCTGTCTGCGCATGAGGCTGAGATTCGGTCGCGACAGTAAGACCGTTCGAGAGAGTCGTGATTTCTGTCTGGGGCCCGACATTGTGAACTGTCGCAAACGCCCGTCTATATGGTCGCTACATAATATAAGGATGGATGTGAAAAATGAAAAAAGAGGAGCTCTTACAGGAGCGCGAATGGCGCTTCGAACGAAGCGAGAAAGCATGATGGATGACGCCGACGACGACCAGCGAGGTTGAAAAGAGGTGTGAGCTGTTCCGGGCGTCAACGGAATTATCCCGCTGTCTCCGGCTTGCGCCGGCACCGATTACCTGACATCTTTCTGGACCCTGATTGGTTGGACTCGGGTAGGCTCTCAAAGTTCATCCAGTTCATCTATCTGCTGGGGATACGTATATAACTACGAAAGCCGTACTGCCGTATCCACACCTTTATCGATGCTAGTGTGACAAAATCCGATTCCTGACATGCACAATGGAGTTATCACGGACACATAGCTTTGTGCTGCGAGCAAAGGATCATTTCGATAAGTGATGCGTGATGCTTCGCGTAATGACTGAGACTACCTGTTCAGGCTTAATGAGGGAAAACAGCTAGGGAATGACCGCAAAACTATCCGCGTGCTAGACTCGGAATGCAGCCAGCAGAAGCGTTCAGTGAACAGAGTCTGCCAAGTCCGACTATGGTTCTCGTACGGACCCGCATTAACTGCGAACATGTGATGGAAGTACCTGTGATGCCAATGAAACTTGGAAGATTATCGTTCCTTGGACCTTGTAGATTTCGCCAAGATGGTATCATTTGGATTGAGGGGGCGCCGCTGCACCACAAGAAAATATTCAAGCAAGATATGATACGTAAGCCCATATTTGTTCGGCCTGCAGAAGCAGCGCATTAAGATAGACAAGAGTTCTACTGCGGAATGGGTGCATCCCGTAAAGCGTTCCGTTTGGTAGAATATGACTGAGCTAGAAGACATAGGATTCACCGAACGAACCCGTAGGCAGATACCGACGATAGAGTTCTCGTATGTAAGATTGCCTTGGAATAACAAGAAGGAAAAGAAGAAGCAAATGGACTTGAGAATCCGGAACGAAGGGTCGATGTGTCCCAAAAAGGCAATCACGCTTGGCAACTTTCTCACAGCCGGTCGACACAAGGCCTTCGACTTTCTCAACACCCCACCGGTCGGCACCTCAAGGTTAGACTCCCCATTTTCTCCGTTTGCGCGCTGGAGGCATGGTCGAACGTATGAACCAAGAACGAGATCCATCAGGACGGTATTTTGGATGGATGGCTCAAAGTCTGGTTGGATGACGCTACGAAAATTTTCATTCGACTTGCCTCCTGCACCAAACTTTTGGTAGAAACGCGCTAACCCTCGGCTCTGCAGATATTCCCTATGGCCGCAACAAAAGCTACAAAGGGCAAGGCTGCTGCCTCAAAAGGTGTGTAGCGATTTGGTCAATTTCTACATGTTCTAACGAGTTATGCAGGCAAGTCTCCCAAAGATGTCAAGGCCAAGGCGGCCAAAAAGGCAGCGCTCCAGGGTGCGCACTCGCACTCTTCACGCAAGACGCGGCTGTCCGTGTCGTTCCACCGTCCCAAGACACTCCGATTGGCGCGTAACCCCAAATACCCGCGCAAATCCATTCCCCACACACCAAGGATGGATCAGTTCCGCACTATCGTCTCGTAGGATTGCGCGTTGTTAAAGTTTACTTCCATATGATCTGATTATTTTCTTCCAGACCTCTGAACACGGAATCGGCAATGAAGAAGATTGAGGAGCACAACACGCTGGTGTTCATTGTTGACATCAAGTCGAACAAGCGGCAGATCAAGGATGCGGTGAAGAAGCTGTATGATGTTCAGGCGGCCAAGGTGAACACGCTCATCCGGTAGGTGGCCCTGTGAATAATTTAATTGGGCTGTTCTGATGGGTAGACAGACCGGACGGCAAGAAGAAGGCATATGTTCGTTTGACACCTGATCATGATGCTCTGGATGTCGCCAACAAGGCAAGTGGATTGCAGTGTAAAAGGACCGAAGACTGACCGAGTATGAATGTTAGATTGGATTCATTTAAGTAGTACTTTTTTGTATGCGATGGGACCCAATATGCATATGAGTGACTGCCATTTTATTTTGAGAAACATAAATAAATTACCCTAATTGGTTCCGAACTGCGTATTTATTTGTTCCTGTTTCGTTGCTATGATATTAGAAGCCGAGATGTTGTCACAAATGTCACATTCTGATCTCTTTTCGCCGCTCTTTCTTCTGGTTGGCGTCGTCTTTGACTTTTTGGCATTTACGCCACTTTCTCGTCCGCTCGTGCAGCCCCCACGCTCCTTCCCTTACCCGCCTTACCACTGGCAGTCTTATTTCCCCAGCTGTCCAGCGACAGCGACAGTAACCCGTAATCCTCTCCATGCGACCCATTCTGCATATTTATTCTCTCCTTCTCTTCATCGTGCTCCTCGCTGTTCATGCCGACGCTCTTCACGCCTCTTACCAACGCTCTCATGCACGTCGTTCTCTTTTGAATAAGCGGCAGATCCTTGACCTGGACGTCGGTGCGTTGCTGGCCTTGTTTTCCTGTTCATTTTCTCACATATGGACCGACACTAGGCGCCGGCAGTGACGCTGTGTCCAGTCAGACGTCGTCCGATCTCGTCTCCAGCATCATTCAGAGTATCGCTGCCGGCACTTCGGATACGGGCTCCAGCAGCATCAATCTCAGTATTCTGCCTCCATCCTCGACTCCCCCACCAGACACATCATCACCGTCAACAGAGGCATCAACAGCGTCGACGACTGATTCATCCACGTCGGCGACATCGTCCGTTGATTCCGCCACTCTGACCACGGCGTCCACGACCGATTCATCGGCCTCGTCTTCCTCTACACTCAGCCAAGAAACTGCTTCCGCGACCTCGACCTCGGCCACGTCTACTGGTGAACCTTCCACGTCTTCTGATTCCAGTGTTGTCTCCACTCTTACCAGTGTCCTCCTTCCATCAGATACCGCCACGTCACTGGAATCGAGCTCAACAGGCTCTACTTCATCGCAAACATCTACCGCGGCACCCGTAACAGATTCCACCACTTCGACTGATGCGAATTCTGCCTCCAGTACTGCCCCATCTGGAGACTCGACCACTTCATCTGTAGAATCGACCGCTACCTCTGATTCTAGTTCTGCTGCCCCTGTCAGTACGGATACATCAGCCTCGACCCCTACAGATAGCCCGAGTTCTACCCCTACCGCCGCATCCACATCTGATAGCGGAGTCACCAGCTCCGCTGACGCTTCGTCGACTGTACCAGTATCTACGTCGTCTCCCGACAGTGGTAGCACAGCTAGTTCTCCCGATTCTGCCTCGTCGAGCGCAACACAGGCACTCCCTTCCACTTCGGATGGATCTGCTTCAACCACCGCTATCGACTCGTCAACTAGTGATGTTTCGGCCCCCACATCAACAAGCAATGCACCTGCGCCGACTTCTTCGGCCGATTCATCTGCATCAACTTCTTCAGATGGGAGTAGCGTCACACAGTCAAGCAGTGCAGAGGCACCAATTTCCACATCCTCAGATGGCGAGATTCCAAGCAGTGCTTCAAGTCCTTCCCAGTCATCGACAGGTTCGGATGTGTCAGTATCGACCTCAGATGCGCCGACTCCCGCGTCTTCGGACAGTACTAGTACTACCTTCTCTAGTCCTCCCGAGTCGACGTCCAATACACCTGTGACTACGACGTCGGATGGGAGTTCCGTGGCGCAGAGTGGGACCGCCTCTGCTACTGATAGCGTTCCAGTCACTTCAGCAACCGAAAGTACTCCGGTGACGCAGAGTGCGACCGCCTCTGCTACTGATAGCATTCCAGTCACTCAGAGCACATCGCCAACTGATAGTGCTCCGGTGACGAGTGCGTCCGCCTCTGCTACTGATAGTGTTCCCGTCACCCAGAGCGTATCACCAACCGAGAGTACACCAGCCACGCAAAGCGCAAGCGCCTCTACTACTGATAGCGTTCCAGTCACCCAGAGCGTATCACCAACCGAGAGTACACCGGCCACGCAAAGCGCAAGCGCCTCTACTACTGATAGCGTTCCAGTCACCCAGAGCGCATCGGCAACCGATAGTGCACCAGCGACACAAAGCGCCAGCACCTCTGTCACTGAAAGTGCCTCGGCATCTGCGACGCAGACGGCAAGCGTTTCTGTCACTGATAGTGCGTCGGTCTCTCAGAGCGGAACCGCCTCTCCATCGGACAGCGTTTCAGCGACACAATCCGCGAGCGTCTCCGCTACAGATAGTGCTTCGGTGACACAGTCCGCAAGCGTTTCTGCTACGGAAAGTGTGTCGGCCTCTCAGAGCGAAAGTGTGTCGGTCACTCAGAGTGAAAGCGTTTCTGTTACGCAGAGTGTGTCGGTTTCCCAGAGCGGTAGTGTTTCTGTTACGGAGAGTGTGTCGGTGACGCAGAGTGGTAGTGTGTCCGTTACGGAGAGCGTCTCGGCGTCCCAGACGGTGTCGGAGAGCGTTTCAGTAACACAAAGTGCCAGTGTTTCCGCTTCTGGCAGTGTTTCTGTCACTCAGAGCGGCAGCGACTCTATTTCAGCATCGTCGAGTGCCAGTGCAAGCGAATCTGTATCTGCCTCGTCGACTGGTAGTGCAAGCCATTCTATCATCAGCGAGACGTACACCAACACGGCCACGTTATCGTCCTCCACCATCACATTCCCTTCCGGCACCAGCACTCCAGAGACTGCTACCATCACCTCCTCTGTATTCAGTGTGAGCGTAACGACGACTACCGAATATCAAGTGCCATCAGATCTCAGCTTTGTGTTGACAGCATCCTCGCTCCAGATCGACCAACCCACAACGACGTCCTCCCAGAGCTTTTCTAATCCCGACCAGGTCACCACCAGCATCCCGGATATTCAGAGCACACCTGCGACGACATTCAGCGCTGCCAGTCTCCCTACCAACCTCCCGTCGAGGATTTTCCCCAAAAGCGGCATGACAGGAGATGAGGATCTCACCGGGTATACCTTCATCAGCATCGCGTTTGACACTGCTACGTTGGGTTGGGTTTATGTCACGCAGAACTCTCTTACATCAAGCCAAATCCTGGCTTACACGCCTGCCATTTTAGTGAATGCGCTTGGACTAACGAGTACGTTAATCATCTGCGCAATGTTCTGAACAGATGCTAACATTCATGCATTACAGGTGATCAAGTAATGTCATGGTGTCTCCAAGTCAACATCCCGTCTGGATACCAGGATTCATCGGACGCCGCCTTGTTACAGACCATGTGGACCGGGTACATCCCCTCAAGTAGCGTTGACCCGCTTGCATCTCTCCTCCGCGTCTCGTCGTCCCAACTCTATACCGGCAATACGGACCCCGTCGCTCAAGAGCTCGCCTCCCAAATCCAAAGTGCCGTTTCACTCTTCTCCGTCTCCGACCCCAATTCCTCCGGATCTACTGACTCTTCCAGCCCTGCTTCTGGAAGCACGTCGACAGATACAACCCGCCAAGACGCTATTATTGGCGTTGTCAGCGCGCTGGGCGCGATCGCTGTTCTGGTTCTTCTCTTCCTCGTCTACCGCACTGTGCAGCGTCGCCGGGAGCTCGCGCACCGTAGGCTCTCCGATCCACCCGATACGGTGGGTTTCCGGCCAGCGGGAAGAGACTTTGACCAGGACACTGTCGGTGGGCAGAGGCGGAGAAGTTTCTTCTATGCGGAGGATTCACTCAGAGGCTTCCAGGGAGAACGTCCTGTTGAGGACAGCTACGACGCACGGACAACCAGCCCTTCGGCAATGACCCAGCGAAGGACCGTCATGCCTTCTGCGATCTCGGCGCCAATCTTGAGAGAGAGCAGTATGAACTGGTGATATTTGTATTCGGACTTTTTGTTTTTTTAAAGCTTTGCCCTGCCCTCCCCACCAGTTCCCTACGACCTCTCCCCCTCCATCCTTTACTCCGGATCTCAATACCGATAACTGCATATACCAAGGTTCTTGTCGAATTTGGCCTGCGTGCGTCTTTTCCCATTCTTCTTTCATGTTGGGATAAGGCGCCGTTTGATTTCAAAAACGACATCTGTGTGCTTTTTAATTTATCTTTTGAAGAGCCGCATCTTTTTACTGCTTATTTCTTACATGATAACTGCTGTTTAGTTTTCTGTTGCTCTTTCTTTATCTCTATGCTCGGGGCTTTTTTGAAAGAAGTATGTGTGCATGCAGGTCTAGCAACCAACTTGAAGCCAGATCCCTTTTTTCAATGTAGTTCATTGGGATCGCTCTTAGAAAACTCGCTTTATTGAGTGTTGATTGTTTTACCTGTATAGTCCTCCTTGGTATCCATTTTCTAAGGACTATCTTTGTCTGATGTATATGATAAAAAAAGTCGAAGCATGTATATAGTGACGTTCGACGTCGGACAAGTCTATTCTTGCGAAAACGGGTCTTCTTGTATCGCGACGAGACGCTAGGGTTGGAAGCGAATTCGGACTTGAGGACGGTATCATGGCTTTCTTGGACACACATGGTGTCGTCGTTAAGTCTCCTATCACGTTTTCTCTCAGGCTATTTTCCCGAACCAATGTAAATATACCGCACGCGTTATATGTCCTTATCTGAGCCGCTGCCTCGCAGTGCCGGGGACATGATTACTACTGGTGGTGTTCATGGTTTCTTGTCTGCTCGGGATCTATCACTTCGGTCCAGGCTACTATCCATTTATTGCACAATGGCATTAATCATGCACAGGATTAAAGCTTGAATTGACGACTCCCATGACTACGGTACTCCCAAGGCTCGGGTACAGAACCTAGAAGGCTCTCGGTCAGACTATTGGGTGCTGCTATCGCCATCCTCGTTCACTATCCCGGATGTCCATGAACCAGAACTTCCAGAAGGTAGTCCTCATTTCCCGAGTCTCCCCTCCCATCTTATTAACCAACATCATATCAGATGGGAATATCTACAATATATTGTCCCTTCTTGATCCATCTAGGACCAACCTCGCTGACCGCAGCTGCCGATTCCCAGCCGCCTAAGGCGGGCCCGGAAACAAATTACCACACGACCCCAAAAAAGAAAATCGACAGCATGGCGTCAGAATCAACAAAATGGGAATCTCTTGATCTTCAGTCGTCTACTTACCAGCGACAAACGAAAAGCAAACAGTGGATACGAATTGGCGATCACCCTTCACGACGGCTCTACTCAGTACTAGTACGCCTTTGATCTGTCAAACATTTAAGCATTCAGTTACACAGTTATGCACTTAAGGCACCGAGCAAACTCCCATCCTAACTACTGCATCGAGAAAAGCTCGTCGGAACGACGCTAATTCTTGTCATTGACATTCTCGAAAATCCAATCCTGCCCTTGACTAGCACCGATCTGAGCGAGAACAATCTGGGAAATGTGAGCTAAACGTAACCTAAAAAAGAGCTCGCTCACATCGTCGTTTTTGTTCACACTCCAAACCAGATTCGTGTAACAAGGCAAAGTGAGTGTAAGGTAAGGCCACCCTTCCATCCAACTCACTGGAATTTCTGGCGATCAACCGGGTCAAGATTCCAAGAGTTAGTAACTCCCAAAGCCGCCAGCGACCTCGTCCCAATCAACTTTTGCCCAGTCTCTACCGGCCAATCGATCACGAGACCATTAAAGACGGGCCATCAGTCGAATCCCCGCCCTCAACAGTGGCCGTAGTTTCTGCCTTTGCGTTGATCAAGCGATATGTGCCCGGCTCAGGGACTCCGACGTTGGCCTCCTTTGCTAGTGAAATAAAAGGCGGAAATTCGAACACTACCCAAACATCAAACTTCTGTTTGTCGGGGTCACCGTTTCCCGCGATCCAAGCTAAAAAGGTCAAGACCATCAGAAAGATAGAATTACACGATTGTCAAGCTCACCATACCATGGGTAATCCACTGTTCCATTATCCCTGAACAGCGGCATCCCGTCCGCGCTTGTCCTCCACAACGGTCCATGTTCTGACATGCTCGGTACCACCACACTTGAATATGAGCTCTTATCAGAATCAAAATCTCCATCCGCAACGGTTGCCCAACTCATCCCTCCCTCGCCCGTGCCATTCACAATACACGCATGAATCTCCGCGAAACTTTGCCCGATGTGATTGTGGAATCCAGCAGAGACGTTCACCCCAGCAGTCCAAAGCTGGATGTGGCAAATAGGCTCATCGGAGTCATCTACATAGCGGACGTGGAGGCCGAAGAGGCTGTAGAATTCGTCACCCTAATGAGAGGCTGAGAGGTAATATTTGATCAATTGATAAAGCACTGACCTTAAATCTTCCATTAACCCAGGGTGTATCTTCTACCTTGACCCAAGGAAATGTCATATGACGTACTGCGCTTGGGAAACGAAGAGGGAATAGGTTATGTGCACAAAGCTGACTTATATCAGTGAAAGGCGGCTGGCCTGAAGTGGTGGACCTTTCAAAGAGGACAAACACCGCGCCTTTGGTACGAGTAGATATAATATTGTCTTCTGCTTTGACAGTGATGGTGCTCGCCTCAAAAGGAGCTGGCGCCTGAGTGCGTTCATGTGGCTTGCCATCCTTGTCTGTCCAGATAACTAAGCCAGTATCAGATCTGAACTAAAGGATGTTATGGATAATTACCTTGTCCAGCAATGACCTTGACACCATCCCCTTGCTTCACTGAATACCGCGAAGGAGGAACGACAAGAAGAGCCATTTTCTTGCCAGCTACATCTAGAAATTCTACCTTATCCACCATACGGATCGCATCAGGACGAGGCACGCGGAATAAGACTTCGTCGTTGAGCTTTTCAGCAGTGATAGATGCAGCTTCATACAATAGTACGAGCGGGTTGGGAGACTCGAAGTATCGGGACCGAGTAGGAGCCCGTTGCAAAATCCTAGATTTCATCTGTTCTTTAATAACAATCACGACGATTATCAGAAACAACTGACAAGGACATAAGGTGATCAATAACTTCCTATGGCGACTCTCCCAGCAGAGACATCACCGAGTTTGAACTTGGCGAACTTACCATTTTTAAGATCAACGGCTGGAGCGTCCTCAATGAATGGGTAGAGCAAAAACAGAGATAAAAGGACGCAGGTTTATAGCACCATACATCTGTTCTTTCCCATGAAGGAGCCCATCATCGCTACTAGGAATTCATCAACGCCATCGCTATCAATGTCAGCGCACACGACTTGATGGATGACCCCCGGGGCGTGGCCAGTGCCCGGTGAAGTAAAGTCATCGAGGACGTGACGAGTCCACCGAACACCAGCAACCTGATTTGGGAGTGTGTCCTTGTCCTTCACATAGACCGTGACATAATTACCATGCATTGCCTGTTAGTCGTGTATGTTTAGAGAACCGATGAATGGTACAAATCATTTACCTCGGACAAAGCGATGTATCCCGCACAATCATCATGAACCTTTCCAACACCGACTAAAGTAGGTCAGCGTCTGCGGTGGTATAGAGTCATCAAAAACATACCACTGCCAGAACCCCAGAATCGATTGCCTGGAATTGAGGCATACCCGTTCCGAGTGTTTCGAACTCCCACTTCTTTGCGCTGTCATCGTACCACAAAAAGCTGATTCCCTCACGACTAGCAAGGATAATCCGATCAAGACCACCATTATGAGAAGGAACGACTAGAATAATTAATCTTGAGATGCTAGAAGCGTCTTTGAAAGATATACGACGTACCAACAACTTCGTGAACTACGCGGAAGTTGGAATTGAAAGGAATCTCCTTTTCCCACGCTGAGGCTGACATGGGATCATCTGGTTTTGTGTAAATAATGACGGGAACTGGGGTATCGAGATCACTGGACCTGGTGATGACAGGGAGAGCAGCAATCTGGATCACGTCTGTTCGAGTGAAGTGTCCCACTGAGTCGAGTTGAACTTAGTCAGCTTTATCATAGCAATAGCTGGGTATGGCCCTAACCTCCAAGACGGTGCATTCCGGGGCTCTGACCAATGTACCGAGGCTGCCACTGCTCCTTGCTGGGGTCTCCGATGTTTTTGAACCATTGGATACGACCGCCGTCAGGCCATAGGTCATCAATAGAGGGCCCGTAGCGATCCGTGATGATAACTAAAACGACGAGATCAGACGAGCATCAAGGACAACAAAACGAGAACACAAACCGTCGTTGTAGCCATTTCCGCTGATATCAGCAAAGCTAGATTGAAAATAAGCGAGTGTATTCAAGAAAAAGACGAAGCCTGACGAACTCGATAGGCACAGGGAACCAAAGCGAGGCGAGGGTCACCTTCTCCCGGCCTCCCATACTTTGCCTATGCAATCTATGAAACGGCCGAGTCAGCTCTACGCATAAGTTTAGCAACAAAAGGATACCGACGTGTTCCCCGGATGGTACTGGTTGTAGAAGATTGTAATATCTCTTTTTCGTTCCTTGGTACCAAGACCGTAGGCGGTAACGCTGGGATGCAGGTCGTCATTGGGGCAGTGGAACGGGAATTTCTCTATCCAGTATCCATCCTCGACGGCGTCGATGATACGTGGAAAGAAAGAATGCATGTCAGAGTAAGGGACGTCTGTATTGCTGACGGTCGCTCTTTGATATATAGACTGCAGTTCTGATGACAAGACGCCTTGACGAGGTATTGAATCCAAAATTAGAGATTGTGAAAGTCGAGATCACAATAGGATCTGCTATTGCGCTGCAAGTCATGCTGAATGACAACTCTAGTCAAGTTGAAGATGGATTTGAAAGAACCCGCAAACCAAGGACGTCCGATCTTTAATATTTTGTCGACAATGATAGACGGTTTGATGAATGTCCTGTAGAGTCTTCTGTCGCGTTTAAGTAGAAGCTTAGAAGTGTTTCATAGGATAAGAAGTTGACGACAGACAGCAAACTGTATTGAAGATAATTTTGGGTCGCATTCCGGGCTACCACAGTAAAACTTTGAACACGTACTTCAAGATGAATAAGCTCAGCACTATCACAGTAAATTAACCATTCCCAAGACGTTTCGAAGGAATATATAGCTCAATTTGAATAATACACCGAATACATCGGTGCAGCCACCTGTTTCAATATAGCAGACAAGCAGTATTGTGTAGACGAACTGGATGCGTAAAATTGACTTGTGAGAGCGTCAACTGAATGAATCGGTCTTTGACCATCAGACTCCACACCGAGAAGATGAACAGTTTCTGGCATACCTGAATGCGAACGAAGGTCAAGAAACATCTGAATCCCAACTGAATCCTGTGTAACACCAGGCAGAGAATATGAATCTCTCGCGAGTGGGATTCCAGAGTAAACTTCCGACTTCTCTCTGGCAATCAAGCTCTCGAGATCGAACGAGTCGGGTCGGCGGGTTGAAAATCGGTAGTGATGGCTGATAGTGAGACGCGTGGCGATCGTGACCGTGATCCTCTGAGGTTAGTCAGCATCTTGCACTTCTGACGTCCATGTCCAAAGTTGATTCAACATGTTGAGTTAATATTCAATGCTGAATGATGCCAAGATCGTTATATTGGGCTGGCCAGTTTCTCCTTGTCTTTTCTCCACGACTAGATAATGATAGCTAGCATAAATTGGCCTGCCATCATTTCTTGTGAAGTATCGACACGCAAAATTCTCGGTAGCATCAAATCGAGGCTCTCATGTGCGGCTTGAGGATGCATTCTTCGAAGGATATCTGTTGTCCCTTGGATCGTCGATGGTCGAATGACTTGAATGACTCTGCTGATAGAGTCTAGATTCGGAGACAACAAAGATGCGAGATCATTTGTCTGTTGCCTTCGAAAACAGTTTAGAAGGTGAGTACATCGTCTTCAAGACTTCATGAATATCGTCTGAAAGCTTCTCGTTCCTGTCATTAATTTCAAAGCACTCGATCGATCGGCACGTCTTCACCGCCGACACATGAACTCGTCCTAGGGCCCAAACCTCAGGCCTCATTGGTGTTGTGCTATTACGCCTTATATTCAATGGTATCTGATTTGAGGGGACTCACAAGTTCCCACAAACGATTTCTACCATATACTTACTTCATACCAACGACGCATATGGTATTATTCGTTATGTATCCCTCCCCACTTCCTTGAGGTAACCATGACGATCCACTTATAATAGGAGATTCATGCGGCTTCAGTTTAACCTGACCATCGACCCACTGTACCCAGGCTACTGTGATGTGCCGAAATCTCATAAACAGCAGCGAAGTATCGACGATCATGTCCGCAGAAATTGACTGTCATGTAAATGAATCCAAAGTCTTGACTGATTTATTCTTCTTGTACGAAGATGCAAACTAGTATCACATCTGACATCCGCTATCCACGGTGCTCCGTCAGAAAACTGACCATCTGGACATGTACGACTCATGTCCTCAGGCCTCAGCTTCAGTAAATTTGGGACAACCGCCATATAACCAGCCTGAAATCTCCCACCAGGTCTCACCCACTCTTATCCATCCATCCGTACTCGCAATGTCTCCATCTCGTTTATCTGAAGCCGTCTAGAGTCTGCTCGCTCATTTAGCGAGAGAGACGCATGCTACTCCTTCAGGTGATACTCCCCTCATCAGAACGGATGTCTTCATCGCCGGCAGTGGCCCTATGGGCTCGACCTACGCTCGTACCATCATTGACCAAGATCCTAACGCTAGTGTCCTGATGGCAGACATTGGTGCTCAGGGAGATGCGGTTATTGGCCCTCACCAGAAGAATGCAGTCAAGTACGTCACTTTTTATTGTTGTTTGGATTACTATGTTAATTGGTTTCTCATGTTCCAAAAGGATATCGACTCGTTTGGTATGTACAAAGCTCCTTCGGTACATTTAATATCTTGGCATACCATCTACAGTATACACCATCAAGGGTGCTCTTTAAGCCACGTCCGTCCCAATGCCCGCCTCGTATCTTCCCACCCTTCCAATCGTTTCCTGGGCTCCAGATGATGCAGATTGTCTTGTCATCAACAGGTTCAATCCCAAGCAACAAGTCTCTACTAATCTTCTGCTTGCGCCGTCACGCGTGCTGTCAGCGGGATGGCCACTCACTGGACCTGTGCTTGTTGTATGTGCTTCACTCATTCTTGTCCTACCCTTCTCAGTTCCCACCAGCTGAGCCGCATCCCGAAGAGAGGAGAAAGCCCGATCAATCAAAAAGAACTCGATACTCTTCTACAACGAAAGACCCTCCTTGATGTCAACGGAGACCAGTTCGACGAGTCTATCCGCCACCGTGTCGTCAAGAGCACTCTCACTGACGCGCTGAAGGGCAGTCGCGAGGTCCGCAGTATCCCTTTGGCCGCCAGACGCTGCTCCGAGAACAAGAAATTTGTCACTTGGTCTGGGTCCAACACCGTGCTTAGCGAAGATCTTTCCACAAACAAGAACCGCCGCTTCACTCTCTCTCCTGAGACTAGAGTCACCCGCCTTGCCCGTGACCCTGCCAATCCTTCCAGAATTGTAGCCGCCGTGTGTCGCAACCTCAAGACCGCCCGTAATATTCTAGTCGTTGCTAAGGTTTGTCGTAATGACATTATCAAGTATATTATATTGACTTTACTGAACAGACATTTGACATCGCCTGTGGATCGATATGCACACCTTAAATCCTTTGGAACAGCCGCATCCGCCCAGATGCGCTGGGAAAGAATCTTACGGAACAGTCTATTGTCCTCTGCAAGGTATGTCTGTCTAATTCCTCTACCCTCCGTCTTACCTTCTGCCTATAGATTGTCCTCAAACGATCGATCGTTGGCACTAACCCTGCCTACAAGGCCCTTGTCGCTGAGCACCGCGAAAAGCACCCCAACGACCTTTTGCCAATCCCGTTCGACGACCCGAACCGCAAGTAACTATTCCGTACTCCTCCAAGCATTCATGGCACACCCAGATCCACCGTGATGCCTTCTCGTATGGTGACGTCGGCCCTCGGTCCGACCCCCGCGTTGTTGTAGATTTACGCTTCTTTGGTAAATCCGACATCGTCGAGACTCGAGGATAACCAGGTCACCTTTAACGACGACCACACCGATATCTATGGCTTGCTACAACCGACTTTCTCTGTCAAGCGCTCTCGAGAGGATGGAGAGCGTGACCACAGGTAAGTCTCCTAAGTCCTTCCATACACCCCACCGCTAATGCCCATTATTTTCACTGGACAGAATGATGCAAGACATGACCAGCATCGCTAACATCCTGGGTGGATATCTTCCCGGGTCTGAGCCTCAATTCATGGAGGCCGGTCTTGCCTTGCATATCACTGTACTAAGCCAATTCCTATTCGCTCTTGCTTTTAGCTCACCCTCTTTCTCTTAGGGTACCACTCGTATCGGCAATGACCCCAAGACGTCGGTCGCAGATCCCTCCTCCAAGGTGCACGGCTTCAGCAACCTCTGAGTTGGCGGCAACGGGTATATCCCAGACTCGACCGCATGCAACCCTACTCTCACCAGTGTAAGCATCAGAGCTCAATTTCGGGTCTCGTTTGCTGATTCCCTTGCCAGGTTGTTATCGCTATCAAGGGTGCCGAGTCTCCTGTTGCATATCTGAAGTAAAACCGTATTAAGTTTCATATGGCTCGCTTAATCGTGTAGTTCATATTCTGTGGTGACTGCCAGTGGTTGATTGTGATCAGTTTGCTCTGCTCTGGGTCCAAGTACTGTGAGAACAGTTCTGTCGTTGATTCTCTTGGTCAAGCGTCTATTTATCCGGAATGTGTCAGTGACATGTGGGGATAAAGTGCATAGTAATTTCAGCTTCAAGAATGGTGGTGTAGGGTAGAGCGAAGGGACGTGGCCCGGTGACCAGCCCATGAGCGAGCGTCTAAGGGGGGAAAGAAAGTTCTGGCCGGCGCGGATCAAATTGCTTTGCCTTTCTTGACTGGTCATCTAACTTATTTTTTTCCAAAGCGTCTCGGCCAAATTAACCTCCGTAACATGCTATAAAGAAGACACCAATGATCAAACTTTCAGGGCGTAGTGACGCTATGCTTTACTTGCGTCTATGCTGAACTGCCTGAACTCGTTCTTCTCAATTGTCCGTGTGCATTATTTCAAAGCCTTCTGCTACCCGCCAGCGCCAGGTCTATGTCTGGGGAGAATGCATATGGTGCTTTAAATGCGCAGGATGCATGAGTATATCGCTGCCTCACACGTAGCGCCTTCTTACGCTCCCGCCCTACCCTACTGGTATTCTGTCTTGATTTCGCCTCGAAGCTGAACAGAAATCTTATCTTGGCAGTCAATCTCATTTAAGCTGGAGTGTATTCTCTGTGAGGTCATAAACGCCCTTCATTCTAGAACCCATATAGCAGGGGATTACCCAGAGTTGAAACAAACTCCGAGTCCGATGCTCCTCCGACTGCATTGTAGAGATCTTAAATAGATCCTGATTAATTGTCTGGCATTCCGTTCGAACGATGAAAAAGCACCGGTTGATGATGATGTAGCGCGAGCAGGCAATCCTTTTATATTACTGCGAAAGTGTATGCTGTATCCGAATTTCGAAGCTGTTTTGAACACCTGGCCTTCCTTACGAGATTCTTGAAACTGTGGAAGCCCGAAGGCCTGTCATCCTGTGTTCCTCCTTCTGAACAGACCCCCGGCTTGACCGGGATCATTGATCCCTTAGCTCATCGGTTGCCTCGTTGAATGACCAGTTTATGCCACTTGAAAGGCATCACGAAGGCTAGGAACATGTTGAGGGAGCGCGTAGTAGCAAACGCCATGAATTTATAGTACAACCGCAGGTGCAAAGGGAGTCTGTACCAAGCTTGAAGAAGACGGTCCTGCATCTAAACCTGCTAGTTCGGCATCTTTCAAAATCATCAGCTCGAGTCAATATAGTTACGTGATCTATATACCCTTTGTTAGTAATGAGCATTCACTGTCTAGGCGGCACTAAGTAGTGGCTGCTCCAGTATCGATCCGTCTCCACACGAACTGGCACCGCCAAGTCAATAGGTCGACTGCCGTAGAGTTGGACAAAACATCATTCGGCGATCACCTTTTTTCTCTTTCTCCTCTTTGAAATGCTAGAGCTATCACTGGCGCTTTGTTATGGAACTGAAAAAGGTGAATTCATGCTTGTCTGTGTCAAACTATGCGATCTCCCTTACTATCCCCACGAATTCGGACGTCGTCATCTTCCGGTATTGACGTTGGCGCCGGCGGCGTTGAGGTTCACCTAAAATAAGTAGCCATGAGGTACAGGCTCAGTAACTGAGGCCTGAGGAGGACCACTCTCGCCGTTGCGTACGGCGCTCAAGTATATGACTTCATTCTCTCCCCTACTAATTCTGGATGTCCTTCTGTGCATGCGATAATAGGATATGAAAGCTTCTAGTCTACGTTTCTACGTGAATTCGGAATAATAGTCGGGATGATTACGAAGAAGGATATATACGATTTACATTATTTAGGTCTGGCGATTGCTTACTCTGGAATAGGAACTGGCGACAAGGGTTCGAGGAAACGCGTCCAAAGGATCAGTCATTGAGTGTGCGTAAGTCTTGTTATTCTCTGCTGATCAATTACGAATGAATTGGAGAACAGGTGGGCAACAGCTTGGCTTACACCTGGCAGTCATCGCCGCCGGAACAACGGCAAAGAGGCCTTGAAGCTTCCCGTCCGTTGTAATTCATCGCCAGGCCACTACACCGGCGTGCCACCGCGTCACGCAGCTTTCCCTCCCGGTCCTGGATAATCACGATCTAGGCAGGAACTTTTCCGTCAAAAGGTGGTGCAGCTGTATGCCATAAGATCATACCTCCATCCTGTTCTTCAATGCGCAGATTTTTCGTCGATACCGGTACGCATTGACCCAGATGTACTTTTCTTGGCGGAGGTAGAAGACAAGAGAATCACAGTTCGTCAAGGATAGCCTTTGGTCGTCGAGGAGCGCACGCTCGAGTGCGCACGTATCCGCTTCCAAGCTACGAAATATATCGATGAGTGTCCAGTTAATATGGTTTTCCGATATATACCGTATTAATTGGATGTTGATATCCGCCGCATTCGCAAGTAGTAAGCGGCCGTGCTCCTGGAATAGGGCGATGGCCTCTTCGACGGTTCCTCGAAGTTGTATGACGAGACTCTTTGGACTCATCGGAGGGAGGAATGGATATACCCAGAATCGGAAGCACAAAACCGCGCATGAGAAGGCGGACAGGCCAGAGCCCCATGTGGAAAGTAGAAGAGAGAAGAGAGAGATGCTAGACTCTGCGGTGACTTTAATTGGTGCCATGTTGAGCGAGCTGAACGTCCAGGTTCATTGCTTCCTGCTATTTAACAGATACTCACAGCTAAAACATTGCAGGTGGAGCGCCAGTTTCGTGATTTCCAGGGAAATGAAGACCTCGCAACATGAGATGCATGAGATGACAAGATATTATTTGCTATTTTCAATGAGGTTCTCGAAAAAGAAAAAACGCGACGTGCAGCCTGATCTTTGCCTAATCTTCAGCCTGTGCCATCTGAGACAACCCACGAAACTTATGACCTCGATCGTCATAGCGGCCTCTGAATGCCGGCTCAGAGGTCTTTTAGCGGGGCCCTGGTAAGTGCACCGAGGCATTCCGCTAGGCAAAGTCGTTACCAGTTCGGACAAGGCAGATAAGAATATTCAATTCGTCGAGGCTGTCTACGGCTATACGTCGTGGTGAGTTATTCGCCACGTCTCTGGGTCATTCTACCTACTTACTGACAGGCATATCTGCTCGTATCTCGACAAGCGACATGTAATTTCAGTTCGGAACCATCGGAACCACCACAGCCGCAATGTTGTTTTCATCTCGCAGGTTCCATACGAGCGATACTGTGGGCGCGTTATCAATTCGAAGTAGGAGTTATTCCAGCGACCACCATCCTGGGAGGGAGGCTGTTCAACTTCTTGAAATCGGCTGTAGAGTATGGGTTCTTAGGCGCATGTATGATACGAATCTGCACGGAAAGAGTACACGAAAAGATCTGATTCATCTAAGGAATATTTAGTAGCGTAGCATACGACAACAACGATTGGACTTGCAATTGAAGAATTCGAAGCCATCAAAATGATGTCTCGTGACCAAGATGAACTGCCGCAGGGCTGCGCTTGAACCTCCTTTTGTTCAAGACACACCTTTTTACCCTTTCCTCTAAAATCTCATGGCGTCAGGCCTGTCGAGACGACGAGTAGCGGCCTCGTCGTCGTCAACGTCGCTCTCGTCACCCACTCCGTCCTCGACCAATAGCGTCGGCGGCACACTCTCAAATACCAATGTAAATGGCGGCGGACACGCAGGCTCAGCATTCGAAGGCGGCACCAGGATTGCATACGACCCACGAGATCTCGCAAGTGCAGATTCTGAGCAGCAGCCCAAACTGACATTGATGGAAGAGGTTCTGTTGCTGGGCATCAAGGACAAGCAAGGGTACCTCTCTTTTTGGAACGACAATATTTCGTATGCCCTTCGCGGCTGTATACTCCTCGAACTTGCTCTGCGACGACGTATAATGCTCGTCAATGACCCAAACCGTCGCCATCTTCCTCTTGCAGAGCGCCTGGTCGAAGTGCGAAGTGATAAGCTCACCGGCGAGACTATTCTCGACGAGACGCTGAGAATGATGAAATCCCAGGAATCTGTTGAGAGATTGAGTGTTGGTAGCTGGATTGATTTATTATCTGGTGCGTGGTGTCACGAACTATGAAATACACATCATCATATATCTCTATACAGGCGAGACGTGGAACGTCCTAAAAATCGGTTTCCAGCTCAAGCAGGTCCGAGAACGCCTTGCCAAGGGCCTTGTCGACAAGGGTGTCCTCCGCACTGAAAAGCGCAATTTTCTCCTGTTTGACATGGCGACTCACCCAGTCGCTGACGTGCGCACGAAGGAATCCATCATCACCCGTGTTGTTTCTCTTCTTACCGCCACCACGTCGACTGTACCTCCAGAAGCCCTAGGGAAGGAAGAGGCCGTCAAAGAACGTACAGCGCGCGCCGTTTGTCTCGTCTGCGCAGCTTATACCGCCAGCGTGCTCGACAATGCATTCGGCAGGCTTGGATACGAGGAGCGTGAGGGTGCGTTCCAGCGATGCGACGAGATACTCGCAGAGTTTAGTGTCTGGCCGTTTGGATCAGAGAGTGGGGTGGGGAACGCGAGTAATTCCAGGAGAAGGAACAGGATTGCCGAGGGCAGCAGGGCTGATGGTAGAGAAGCTGTGATTGGTTTGGTTAGTCAAGTCAAGCGTGAGGCTGGGGGACCGGCAGGGGAAGGGGAAGATACCACATTTGAGCTCGTCGCGGCCGTGCTGGATGTCCTCGCCAAGCTGGACTCGTTGATATGATCACGTCGATAAATAGGTTTAATGTTCTCAACTGCTGGGGGTGGTCGGGGAAATGGATTTGGTGGTGCGCATACGCGATTTCTGAGTAAATAAAATAAGCCTGACGTGTATTTATTTCCCTCCAGTATCGTGTACTATTACATGGCTAATTCAGGGATCTCATTATATCTGCATGGTTTTCGGTCTTTATCACTCTTTTCGTCTCAAGTCGAGCAGTCCCAGAAACTTTTGGCGTATCCCGAATATTTTATAGATCGACCTAACCCTATATCTGCTCTATACCCAATGCTAACATTCGTGGATCACAGACTCTAAGCTCTGAGTGGAATGCAGTGTCAAGGGTGTGCACCTTGTCCTCGCAACTGCAACATACGCGTCCAAGCCAATAGTCGACACCGCGATGGCAGTATTTCACCTTTCAGCTCGCAGAATCATTCTAGCAATATTTTTGGGTTTCAATCGCTTGATTCATGAAGCCAAACCCTAATCCGCGGTTCTCACTACCAATACCAATGGTAGCGCTATCTTCTCGGAACATCCTTCTTAAGTACATCAACATTCATGGCATTCCATATCTCATCGCGTAACCATCGCTGCGGAGTACATATTTCGTGTTCGTCGTTCAACGCTCAGCATTTCGGAGCCGCTAGACATTTAGGCGTTTAATTAGGTATATGTGCTCAAGCAAAATTTAGCTTTTTCATTTCTGCTTTCGTACGTCTTCTGTGATATCGGAAGTCTCCACGTGGCTCCCGACGATCATCCGTTCCAGCTACGTAGCCACAGCCCGCCTCAAAAGTAAACCCATTAGAATAACAGCCGGAATGATAGCAACCGCTTCGGTGTCATAAGCCACCCACCCATCGGAGTACACCTCGCAAAAAGTCCCAAAAGCATGTTAATACTTAGTCTATACATGATGAAAATCCTAGATAAAATAACTAAAACAAAGCAAGCATTTAAAAAAAGAGGGCCCCAATGACAATAATACCCTCCCGCGTTCACCTTCGCAACGAACCCTGTCGCCTCCCCTCGAAACGACGCCACGATACGGAATACATACAAATACCCAGCTCGCTCATCTTACAGGTAACGATATCCCTCTCCCTCGCCCCCCAACAAGTGCCTTCCCCCGGCCCTTCCCTCGACTCTCAAACAAAACACGCGTCATCCGTGCCCTCTCCCGGCGGATCTGCAGCCATATTAGCAAATGAAACCCCCAAGAACAAGAAGCTTACCTCTTCCTCTGGGACCTTCCACCCCCGCTCCCGTCCGATCCGCTCAATCTCGCCTCTCCCAACACACACACCCCGCCTAAGCAAGTCCTTCGCCTCGGTATCGGTCTTACAGCTCATCAATTTTGCTCGAAGGAGGGTCACGACTGTCAAAAGGGTTTTTATCACCGTCGGTAGGCCAGCACATACCCACGCGTCCCATACTCGCCGGAGCTCCTCCTCATCACCGTCAGAGTCCCGTATCACACCAACGAACCCCTTCCGCACGCCCGCTTCGCGGATGAGCCTCCCAGCGGTTATCCCCAACGTCGTGAGGAGATGATGCGCAAGCTGACCATCTGCCTTGCCCAGCGCCCGTGCGAATAGCTCGCCATCAATCTCCAGTGCTTGTTCGTCTGCCGTAAAGTACCCGCGTAGCGACGAGTCCATCACGCAGCAGAATATCCAAAACGCGTCTTGTTCAGGCGCGAGGGTGAGGAGGAACGTGAGAATCGAGGACAGCTCGTCGCTCGCAGCCACATCGGGGCACATCCTACGGTATGCGCGAGCGAGCTTTTCAGCTGGAGAAGATGCACTGGCGGTTTCGGATGCAAGTAGAGCAGACAGCGCTGCTTGGGACTTTCCACGTGGACCAGAGGTGAATATGCCGCCTCCCATTGCGCCTAAGATAAGCATTGATGAGAACGGTAGTATGTCTTTGGTATGAAGATCTTACCGTTCGTACTAGGTTGTTCCTTGCCATCTTTCTCTCCGCCGACCAACTCCATCCAGACCAGCCACCGCACGCTCATCGGTATACCACCTCCTTCCATAACCAACTTTCGCAACTTCTTTTGCTTCGATTTCGGCGTAGACAGTATAGCGAGAAACTTGTTCTCGCGATCACGATCCTGTTGCTTTTCTTGTGCCGACTTTTGCCTTTCTACAGGCATTGGTCTAGTGGGAGGGAACGGTGACGATGGGCTCAAGGTTGAAGGAGAGGTGGATATTGGGGATGGGGCTACAAGTTCGAATTCGGTGCTCTTGACTTGGATCTGCTGCGAGCTTGACTGAGATTTGATCGAGCCGGTATCGAGAGATGGCCTAATGCTCTCTGAAACGCTAGGTCTGGACTGAAATGATGGAGGACGTTGAGCTTGGAGTGTGGCCGCACGGTGTGAGACGGTACGTGCGCGGAGATTTGGAAGGGAGAGTTTACGCGGCGGAGATGTGGTAGGTGTGATAGATGGCGGTGGTAATGTCGGCGGCAGAGGGAAGGAAGACAGAGAAGCAGGTGAATTTCCCCTTGGAGGCATAGGAAAAGCAGAGAGAGATGCTGGTGAAGATGCAGTGAGCGGAGATTCGTTCGATGGAGGCGGTAACAATTCGGAATTTGATTCGGGAATTTTGGTGAGCAAGGAAAGAGAATGAGATGCAGAAGTTGTCGTAGGTGAGGAAGATGCCGGAGAAGGAGGGGACTCGAATGAGAGCCGTGTTAGAGTGGGCTTTGGAGCAACTGAGTTTGAACGGAGACGAGACGGAGGAGATGGGGTTGTCGTTGTCACAACTGGTGGTGCCGCCGATGCCGTTCGCATACGTGTCGGTGATGGTGTTATCTGCTGCACTGCTGCAGCACGCAAATCCGAGAAACTTCTGCTTCTGGGGCGTGGTGCTGGCGGTCCGTTGAATGGTCGCGGCAGTGGAGACGGAGATTCGCGTAAAGCCGAGACACTGCTCCTTGTCCTCAAAGGGCTGCTGGTCCGGGGCGCAAATATCGGTGGAGGAGGGGGCAGCGGAGGCGGGTCAACGGTGAATGTGATTCCCACTGGTCCAGATGCACTGGAGAGATCAGCCAGTGTTCGACCATAAATCGTGGCACCGCGTGGTAGTGTAAGAACGTGGTGAAGTGTCGGGATGAGGTTGTTGGAAGTTGGAGGCTCCTCGGGGGCAGTCGAGGGTGCCCGAGGCGCGTTTGGGTGAGGAAGAAAGAGAGATTCACGTGGTCTATCTGATGCAGATGGATGGATTCGCTTCCTGACCATCAGAGGCGGGGTTGATGGCGGGGACGTGATTTCTGGAGGAAGAGACGGCGCGAGGGGTGATGGCGGCAGCAGCAAAGGCGCGGAGGAGGCGGGAGAAGCGTCGGACGGGAATGTGGACGATGTTGGCGAGGCGGACGCGGAAGAGTTACTAAATCGGGTGTGGAGAAGGGGAGACGGCAAGGTCTGGGAGGGGCCGTTCGTGGAGTGGATGGAAGACGTCGACAGGGATTGATGCATTGTCGCTCTAGAATAGCGGTAGTCGTCATAAATATCCCACACCGACAGACTCGGCGACTTTGGCGGATCCTCGTCGCTGTTGTCTTGCTCCTCCTTCGCAGTCTCCCGCTCTTCTTCTCCTATCGTCGTCGTTGTCCCAGACTTTATCGCCGCAGTCTCGACCGTGTTCTCTTTCACCGAGTCTTCCGCGATCTTCTTGCTCGTCTCCACCGTGGGCAACGTGTCTTCTTCCGAGCTGTATACGCTGCTGTCACCTTCGTCGTCCGATTCCTGAAGCAACGCAAAGCCAATATTCATCCCAGCCGATTCTCTGTCCACCGCTGTTTCTGCCATGCTCATCGCGGTTGACTCGCGTACGGTCGACGACCCAGACATTGATTCAGGCAGCGAAACGTCGCCGTCAGATAGTGGACGCACGTCCTCAACAGCGTCCGTGGTCGTGGGAGGCGCGATGGTGAGACTCTCCTCAGCCTTATCCTCGACCTCTGGAATCTTCTCCTCTTCGATGAAGGTTCCTTTTGAAAAGAGCGGGCTTTTAGGCGTGTCCAGGACTTCTAGCGAGCTCAGTCGAGTGCTCCCTCGTTTCGCAAGTATTGGTTTCTTCAATCGTTCTCCCTTCTCAAACTGAACGTCTGCGCCGTTGAATCGTCCAACGACGCCTTCACAGTAGCCGAGGTACCACCCTTCGTCGGGTGACGGTAGTTGCATGAGAACGATAATTGGGTCGTCCTGCAAGTAGAGAAGAAATGTCATATTCAGATATCAGTAACTGTGGGACTCTAAGAAGAACATCCAAGGACATACCTTGAGAAACATTAAATCATCCCCGCTTTCTGCAATACAGTCTCTTATAGCCATACACTTTCCAATCCCTCCCTTGCCTGCAAACCGCGTCCACCGCGCCAGCTGCGGCCCATCCATGATGTCCCTTGGACAGCGATTAAGAATATTAAGTAAGGGAGCGTACAGGGTATCGTTCGAAACAGAAAGGAGGGTATAGAAACAGCAACAGACAGCTGGGAGCTGTGGGCAGGGGGGAATTAAGCAGCAAGTTGCTGCCGAAGTTCAAGGATATTTTTCCTGCCACGTGAAGAGGTATTTGCCGTGATGTCATCATTTCTGCTACGACGGGCCGAGACCCGATGCCACGCAGTGATCTCTGCCACCCTTTGCTGCCTAAACTACTTCTATCCTTAATTAACCTTATGGTAAGGCCTACAATCCACTTTCGCTAATTTTCCAAGTATTATACCTATGTTTCTCTCTAGGGTGATACGCCGGCATTCTGTGTCACACACATCATGATCCATGATGTGGTCAAGTTGATGAACATGCACGGCTCCAACAGCACCGATAGAATGCAAGGAAATCAGACCGGTGCCTAATAATAGGCCTAACACACGGATCACACTCTTGGCTATTCTTGTCTAGGTTCGCGTTTTAGCTTGGTTTCGGCCTGTTTCTCTCCCCACTGCTTTGAAGGGAGGACGGGCATTCTATGCTATTGCCTCCTTTTCACCGGACCAACATGGTTCCCTTACGGCCGTGTGACCTCTCTTACAATTCTCGGTGTCATTTGGGACCTTGGATGCACAAGCAGCTCTTGGTTTGGATACCATCATGATTTGTGCCCGGTCATGAACGTTTATCCTCTCCCGACAATACCGTTATGGCCATTCAAAATACAGGATCCGCGTCTCGTCCTAACTTCTGAAAGTCCGGCACATTAGAGTCACAGCCTTGGGTGACGTTAGCCAAGTCGTTTTTATATCGAGAATGTATCGTACGATCATGACGCGTCAGGATATTGGATGCAGCCTCTGGTTTCCGAATACGCATCATTCTCCGAGGGGACAATTTATCTCAAGTACGTGCTTCCATACCGAGTAATGGTTACATAGGCTTCCTAATAACGACTTCCTAGTTCCCATCATTGGCCATGGCTAAAACGCCACCCCCTTGTCTCATTCGACGACAGACCGATGTCTTTGAAACCCTACACGTCAACAACAAGACCTCGAACCCTCAGGCCTCGCGTTGAGGGTTTGAGATACTACAAACACCACCATCAACAAAACCCCAACCCGCCTCACAAAAGGAATCGTTGCCGCCTAATTACGGAACCATCATCAACGCATCTCCTCTTCACACCCGCACATTTACTGAGGGTCGTAGCGTTCGGTACAACATCCTCCAAAAGATCCTTCGGAGACATACTTTGAACATATTGGATGTTCAGCGAAGCGAAAGACGAGTCAGGAGATATTCGGTCAAGCTGAGGGTCCGCACGGAGGGATGCAAGAACACGCAGGATGTTATGTTTTCCTACATCGACGCGACGGCTAGGGAGGGCGTCAAGGAGTTCGCGAATGTCATTTGGAAGACCCAGGGTAGCCTCCTTCGGTGCAGTTGCAGCAGGAATAGGATCGAGAGGGAGAAAACGTTCTACAGCTGATCCAAAGTCATCGACATGCGTATTTTCCGCAGTAGTCTTAGATGACACAAGGCGTTAAACAGATCCCCGTTATGAAAACACCACACTCACATCGCTATCACCCAGAGGTGCATCTGACTCCGGAGACTTCAGCAATGGCTCGACCTCTTGAAATTACAATGTAAGGGGAGGCTCAGGGGATAGACCGATTACTTACACTTTCACACAGTACACATTCGGGCTGCAAATTCACAAGTCCATCGCGAACTCCCGACTCTTCCAGAGGTTCCGTCCAAGCTTATACTCAGGAAGACCCAGATAAGACTCCCATCCGCGAGCTTCAACGCAAACGGCAAAACGGGTACAGTCTTATGCTCGTTTTTCCAGAACCAGACACGTTGACATTCGAGGCCAAGCCATGTCGAGAAGTGAATTTCTTTGCAAGCTCGTGTGTGTTTACCCTCCTGAAAGATATTGGCTAGGCGCACGCTCAAAATGGGGTCGTTGCCAAAGGCGTGCAGTACAACTGCGGGATCCGTGTCTATCTCCCGGCGAAAAGCGGGAATCTTCAAACTCTGTATGTGGCGTCGATGCTCCTCAGGCTCATCGGAAGGATTGAGTGAGATGGGCCTCCAATACTCCGGGAAGAGTGTATCGGAAATTGTCTTCTCCACACCTTCCTTCAGGTCTTCTGAGAGAGACTCGCATATTGCGAGATACCGGCTACCAAGCCAAGCCAGTTTTGGTGTAGAAGTGCTGGTAAGTTTAATCAATGGCCTAGGAGGAGCGAGGTTCTGAGGCAAAAGGACTGACGAGTTTCCTCCAACGCGGAGAGGTCTTGGTAATTATATTGAAGCATAATGTGCAGCAAGGGATTCTCAATGAGAAGTTTGAGACACGTCGGGTAAATCACAAACTCGGACTCGGTGTCCTTATCCCTCCTCGATAACCTCACCACTGAGAGAAATTTGGCGGCACGTTCGACTTCGTGAAGACGCGTGGCGTACAGGGAGGGGGCCATGTTGGTAGCTAGCTCAGATGACGGTGAAGGAACAATATTATGACTCAACTAGAAAGTGTTGTTAGGTTCGCAAGGGAAGCCGCGCCTTCTTCCCGGAGCCCGAAATCTCTTGTATTCCGTAGCCTTTCACTATGCGTCGCGGAGATGGGAGCCATATTTCGATATCAAAATCTGATGAGATATCAGATGCGGAACAATCATCAGGCAAGCACGACTTTTATTTTCTCACCATCATTCTCTGAATGGGCATCTTGGCCCTTGGATCACCAACGGAAAGAACAAATACACTGAATAGGATCATTTCGTATTGAGACGCTTGAAACTTCAAACAAGCACTGCAGACTGGTACATTCTGAATAGCTTAAAACGGGACCTTAAAAGGTTTCGATTTCAACTTCCGATTTTACGCGCCGTAAAACGAGAACCCATCCAGGTCCATTGTCCCATAGAGGGAAAACTTTTCATACTGTTTTACTGACGGCCTTTCAGGACCGAGAAAGGCGTCACCAAATCAAAACCTTTTAGGTCTTGCTCTTACCAGCTAAAACGCACTTTCCTCTGCTGTCAAGCTCTCAACAAGACCAGTCATAAGTAGCTACTGATATCGTTTCTGTTTCGAAGACTTGGGTACTAGGGATCGTGTTATATGGGTATGTGAAGATACGAGAAATAGGCACATACTCAGGGTAAAATTATACGGATACACCCAAGATTTGATGATTCCATTCCACCTTGAAATCCCTTGATCCACCACAACTAGTGATAGCTCGGATGTCGTATCCAAATTCGACACAATACACAAAGCCGAAATGTGGGTAAGACATGTCAAAGGCAGCACAGTCCTGACGTTGAAGTAGGTGAAGAAGACACCGAAGACTAAAGCATGCAAAGAGACGGAACCGGCAGGTGTATAGTGAAGAAGAGAAGGCGATAGATCTACCTCCTTACCACCCCGATGCCAAGGCAAACGGGAAGGCGGTCGCGACGTAGCTTGCACTGAACTCAAAGAAGTTCGTTTGTTAATATGCATAGGAACGTAGAACGGGAAAAAAGGACAAAATACGGACAAGTAGCAATATCCCACCATACGCTAGCGTATAGGATTAAGTACAGCACATACCAACAGGATTCAAAAAAAAGGCAGCACAGACAGCATTGGCAAGATGTGTGACGGTCAAGGACAGACCCCCGCAGGGGAGGGAGGCATACTACGGAACTCGGCCCGGACTCCTCAAACATCAGTGGCTGTGTCGCTCGTCCCATGGCCATGTGTTTTGCATGCATTATCAAGTTCGTACAGTACAACGACCTTGTAATTCGAGTAAGGTCGGAGTCGGAGACGTCCTACTACTCCTACTCAGTACTAAGCGAGTGCAAGTTCTCCAGGTTCTCCAAAAATTCCTCCCCCCTAATGCGAATTACACGAAGGCTGACAAATAGTTTCCTTTGCGTCGTTGCTGAAATTCCGGAAATCAAATCGAGAGCTTTTCTGAACCACAATCCGATGAAGACGGTCAGGACTGCCATCCGGATCCCCATAGCTATACTAGTATTCAATCTGGAGTCTTTGAAAAAGAGGTACGACTCTCGAGCCAAGGAATTATGTTCGAACACTGGCGACATGACCTCAGCGGTCAGACGTAGCAGATGTATGTAGGCAGTCGGATAGAGTCAGATAAGCTTTAATTTTATGTATCAATCAATGAACGATATTTACTGCCTCAATGTTGTAACCCAGACGACAGGAATAGGTTCCCTACGCCGCTGTCAAGTGCATACTAAGGTCATTCAATGACCCCCACGAAAATCGACGACGTGATGAAGCACGTCTAGTTGTTGGTCACTAACGAAGGAAAGTAAAATAGTATGGTATCTTGTCTGTTCGGTATATAATTAAGATAATATAAATACCATGGTCTACCACTGGCCCATGTTGCTTCTGATGTTGTCCCATTTGCTATTAGGATAACTGATGTGGTTCTTGGTCTTGTCAAGAGTGCCCAGGACACCAGCGGCGGTGCCTACAAGGGATTCGGAGCCGACTTTATCAGTTGAAAGCTACGCAGCAGATCACGCGTCAGCCTTGGCTAAACGATAAGCACACCGAAAAGTTGACTGACCTCCCAGAACATAGAACCAGAGAGGCCACAGTCGTTGATATACTTCGCCTTGAGTGCGACAATGTTGGGTGTATCGTATGAGACGAGCTCTCGGCAAGACCAGTCGTACGAATAGCTACTGACATCGTCTGTGTTTTCGAAGACTTGGGCTGCGCCAACTGCGTGGACGGCGTTAGATAGGTATGTGAATAGGCAAGAAGTGGAAGGCACATACGAGGAAGAACGTTATACGAATATATCCCAGATTCGAGGGTTCCGGAGCCGGTCTGAAAATAGACGTCAAAACCTGGGAGTCAGAAGATAGTCTTAGAAACGCACACCACTGTATGATGCTCCCAACCCGTCGGTATTTTCAAAGATGCGTCCATAGAGAGGAATACCCATGTTGATCTTCCAGGCATCCGCGCCAGCTGAAATGAAATGCTGCACAGCAGCGTCGGTGCTGACACCCGTGCGGGCACCGCCATAGAGATTGGCTTGGTTGTCCGAGTAGTCCAACCAATCACCAGAGTAGTCGTAGGACATGAGATTCCAATACGTCAAAGCAGCGTTCATCTGGGGAACGACGAGATTGGCATAGTTATTGGGACCAGCGGCCACAGCAGCGGATAATTGGTATGGGGTTTTGTCGCCTTTAGAGTTGGCGAGATTGTCAAAAGCGGTACGAAGCTCCGTGAAGAGGTCGGCAAAACCTTGTCCTTCAGCGGCGTTGGCTGGGTATTCAAAATCGAGGTCACTGCGGCTTAGGTTAGTGCAGGGAGAGACGCAAAGGAAAATTAGACTTGCATTCCATCGAAACCGTAGTCCTCGATGAGTGTGACGGCAGTGGAGACAAATGTGGCCCGGCTGGATTCGGAAGTAACGAAGGCGAAATGGCCGGCCTGTGAATATGTCCAGCCGCCAATGGAAAGGAGAACTTTGATTTTCCGGTTGGCAAGCTTGATGAGGTACAGCTGCTTGAGACAGCCGTACAAATTCGTGCCACTTTCGGTCCAGCTGTCCCCGTCGTAATGTTTCTAGAGAAACGCGTTAATGAATCTGAAGAATCGGGTACGAACGCATGCAGTGTACCTCTTCATCGGCCCATGAATCGGTAAGCCTTATGGCTCCAGACCAGGGGTCTACATCAGCGAAAGAGTAGAGAATGTCTATAAGTTACGATACGTCAGCTGTGCAAAAGAGAAATCGGAATATCCATACGACTCAAGCTGTCAGTAACAATATCTTGAGGTTCTGTTGGTTCTGTCAGAGCAATGCATATGCTAAAGACTGGGCACTGACGAAAATTGGCGCCGTATATGCCCCAGTTGGTAAAGTACGCAACGGACGCCTTTCCTTTGTGACGTTCTTCGAGGACGCGGGATTCTAGAGTCGTGTTCGAGTTGGTAGTAGGTGAGTCCTTGTAATTGTCGGGACGCCGCATCACAGCGGTTGCGTTAACAGCTACCACGGCGAAGCAAGTAATATATAATAAAAGAGTGTGTTTGAAGCCCATTATTGGGGGATGGTCAAGCTGAGGAGTATGGGAGGGAATGGAGGAAGTCTTCAAGAGACGTGAAGACATCCAACATGGCTGCGGGGGACATTTTATAGTGCTGCTCCCGAGGTACGAGAAGGCCAATGAAGTAAAGAATGAAGTAAAGGTGGTAACAAGGGGCCGTCAATTTCCTATGATGTAGCATATGGGGACAGGGAGTCGGTGGAATGAAGGCAACCCAGACGGGGAGTGAAAAAAGTGAAAAATGCCCCGAGGGCTCACATGATTGAATTTCAGCGAAATGCTAAGGAAAAGAGTCATACTAGGTAATATTACGCGCCAAAACGAGAGCACATACGAAAATACGGATCACATCCATTTACGACGTATCGGTGAATTATCGTGACATTCTGTTGCGACGACGCAAAATTAACTTTCATCAATTATTAGGTAGGCCAACGGAAGCGAGGAGCGACCCAGCAGGTAGTAGCAACGAAGACCTGAGGCTGGGATCCTGGAATCGTTTTATGTAAAAGGAGTGTCAGTGGAAGAGCAACAAGCATAGGCCAATTTGTTGGGAGTAACGACGGAAGGTCGGATGCTCGTGGTTCGAACCAAGAAAGGGTCGACTTGATCGCGCTTCTTTTTACAGGCAACCCCATCAGGGACACTTATTTAGCCCCTCATTCCAAGCCTTACGCGACATCCGAGAGCCGTGTGCACCTTGTGGAGGAGTGCCACCTAAAAACGGTTGCCTAGCTCCCACTCTTTTTCCGGGTAATCCAGCAAAAATTTCGCCTACGTTGACTCTCGAGGTGGAGCCCAGCAAGACGACATCCTTTCGCCCTTTCTAGAACTTTAAGATGCCGGCGTTGGCCCAGGACCGCTTAGGTAACACTGAGACTCGTGGCAGCGAGCACTGGAACGTGGCTTAACCACCGGTACTTAACAGGAGGAAAGCTAATTCAGTTGTTTACTTCGACCGCTGCCACGCAAAAGTGCCTTCTTAGCTGCTTTCAGAATCAACGGGATTCACTTGAAGGACCTTCGCTAGCACTAGTGCAAATTTCTTTCACTGGCAGGCGCGTATGTTTTGCTTTACCGATCAGGATAGTAATTTCTGATCTTTTCTGCCGACCAGATCTTCCTCAGACTTGACATACAATACAACCTCCTCACGTTCCCAAATTTCCTCTCCCCAGTCCAAGAACTAACCGACGCATTGCTGTTGAGCCTAGGACCTTTAGTATACGCGAGCCTTAGGTCGACAGCTGCGGGAAGATAACGGCTAATGTTCGACCTACTTATTCGGACGTGCAAGCGAGACACCTTCAATGCTAGTTGCCTCGCTTCTCATACTAATCGACGTCACCCCTTTTCTTTGGAATCCAGTTGATTAATCATACCGAGTGTCGTAGCATCATCTTACATGTCTTCAGGAAGATCACACCGCATGCCGACTAGCGAAAGACTATACCACATACCTAGTAACGATTTTTTTCCGCAGAGAAGAAGTAGGGTTTGCATCCAGAGGAAGCGACTTCATTGCTGCCAGACGCCTGGCAACTAAATAGGCCTCATAAAAGCAGCAATTTCAACCGATACTTCTATCTTTGTGTATTCTCCTTCGCTCTGCCGCTTTGTTCGAATTCCTTCACCCCAAAGGTAGTCTCTCAAGACATTAACATTGCCGAAGTTGCACAAACCTTCATTAACGCCGATGTGAGCTTTGGCAGGTTTCCTGAAATAACACTTTGATCTTTGCCCCTTCAAGGATTCCGAAGACACCAATGTCAAGTTCGATTCGTCCTTCCTTCTTGAAGTTTCGCTGCCTCAGGAAACCAGCTCTACGATCATCTTGAAGGCAACAGTTGAGCTCCCCCGCAACGGTATTAATCATCTGTTGGTCAATGTTACTTCGCCCATTCTACTTGCCCTTCAGCGACCCTCGGGTCACCCTCGTCACCCTCCTAGGTCAGAATATCGGCACATGTTTATTTGATGTGACCCCAGTCGACCCGGATGTCATCCGACAGCAAATTTGCCATCCTATGGGGGAACATTCTGGCAGAACCTAGTTCTGCTGGCTGTGCTGTCTTATCGAACTCGCTGGTACTGGTACACATCGGTAATATTATCCGCATACTTGAAAGCAGCACCATGCGAAGGAACGTCTTCATGACATTCAGCCAACCTTAAGGTTTCAACGGCCAGACGCTCGTCAGCTCCACTTCGCCATACTGGTCTTGAAATATTAGCGCGTTCGGTGAAGCTGTGGGCCTCGGAAACTTGATCGCTGGGACCTTCATGTTGGTGGAACATGATCCATAGGGAGTCTGCGCTCTGTTCCAGTCGTTGAAGCTTGTATGTGATAAATAATTCATACAAAGTGCGGTTATCCCAACGCGTGTTATTCCCGGGCATGTGAGCTACTTCCTTAAAGCTTGCCTACGAGTGCACGCCATACGATCTCCGAGGATTACGACACGGAATGTTTCACAGAAGCTGTCAAGGAATGTGTGTCTAACGACAAATCTATTTAAGCGGGAGAAACTTTAGAAACCTCTATTCCAGGCCTGTACACGCCGTGCGGGAAAAAAATGTGTTCGGGTACTTGCATCCCACGACGACTGCATGTGCTGAGCGGGTAGATGGACTCCGGCTAATAACAAGCGGTAAAGCACTGGGAGAAAGAAGACAGAAATTCACGCCACTCAACCACAAGTTGTTGACTGACTGCGCATGCGTGACTATAAGAGGAATCCATGCTGAACTTCTCGACGGCTGACTGTGTTGTTTCTCACCCCCAAAGCACATCGGGTCTTTCACTCCGTTTAGTGAATGCGGTCAGGCCCACGGACATTGTTTCGAACACGAGGTCCGGGATCGCGAGGTTTAAAAGATGGTAAATATCGGTTGCAAACGAGGATGGTGCTACACTAATGCGACAGTTCTATCTCGAGACCGTGGGCAGTTGAAGTAACGAATGCGTAGAAGGTAATGAAAGGATGATATCAAGAATGCTAATGAGCAGTGACTGAGAAGAGCAACGAGACAGCGTAATGATCAGCATCGTAATTCGTCGACAGTGTGAGCACCAATATTTATTTAACCGGATCATCTCACGTACCGGCTTGTTCATATGAGTGAGAACATTCACTCGTCATTCCCATTGGAGTTACTCATCACGTAGGCGGGGATCGCAGTTCCTGACCCACAGATACACCGGCTTCCGCTAGCTTATTAAAGCAAAGAGACGTGTACTCGCACTCTTTAACCATGATCTTCGCCTTCATTCTATTGCTTAGTTTCCTCACACAGTTGGTAGTCTCGCAAGACACCAGCTTGGCGAAGGTCCAGCAAGCATTCGACCTCGCCCACGTGAGTGTCAATCCCCTTATACTTACGCTCCGTCCTCACTCCCAGGTTCCACAGATTCCGGAAGATATCGCTCTTCCATTCGATCCGTCACTCCTGCTTGAGGTCTCCCTGCCTCAAACAACAGGCTCTGCAATAGTCCTTAAGGCAGGGGTCCAACTTCCTCGCAATGGTTCGTCCCTGACGTCCAGTTTAACGCCATTTCTGCTGTCTCTGATACTTCACAGCAACCGTTGGTCCTCCTTCATTCACCCTCATCGGGCGTGATGTCGGAAACGGTCCTTTCGTCATCGCGACAGTCGACCCGGATGCTCCGACTCCCCAGGATCCCAACATTGCTCAAGTTCGGCATTTCCTCGGGGGGAACTTCTTGACGGAGCGCCTCTTTGCAGGCGCCACTGTCTTAACGAACAGGACAGCAGCAGTTTCAGGATGGCTTCAGCCAACACCTCCCGCAGGTTCAGATGCTCATAGGTGAGTGAAGTGGATTTGCTGTAACTGAATGTTCATCGCTTGAAGGTATATCTTCCTGGTGTTCAAGCAGCCCCGAGATTTCAACGACCAGGTTCTCGTTGACGCTGCGACGCCTGTCACATCTTTCAACATCAGTGCGTTTGGTGCAGCCGTGGGACTTGGAAAAGCCATTGCAGGAACGTTCATGTTAGTGGCCCCAGATCCTGCGTAAAAAGAGCGTTTCGATGTAAAAAGAAATTCATATTACGCACTAACAGTGTACGCGTTTTGGCGCCCAATCCTCGTTCTCGTTACAGGCATAAGAATAATCAAACAATAGATCTAGAGAATAACGCGCTATAGAAATATAAGGTGCGTAATACATATCCAAAGAAGAAAGAGGAAATCAAAATGGTTTGGGGTTCGACTGGGATCTAGTGATCTGGGGTGGGGGAACCAGCGTTACCGTGCTAGCGTCATAATTGTTCGTGATAGGGTGCGATCGTGTACGTGTCATCGTGGGCGCATTTAAAGGTGTGCTCAAGTCGCGCGGTGGAACTGGGAGGTCGAACACGGATGATTCGAGGGATTTGCAAAGCGCTTCAAACAGCTTCCTCGAATCATCGGCGCCAAATCCACCGGAAGTCATAGCATTGACCAAGGATTTGAGTTTGGGTCCGACCTTAGGTAGCTACAATATCCATTAGGAACGATTTCTGCGTGTTGCCAAAAGACATACATTAAACAGCAGCCGGTCGATCATCACTCCACATTCCTTGACGTCTTTTATGTAGGTTGCCTCCGAGTGACCCGTATCCTGTACGGCGGAGGAGAGATTGGCATAGTAGTACTTGACGGGTAATTTGGAGCGGTCGAAGTGCTCAACCGAAATAGTAGAGCGGGTGCCAGCACCAATGTCGACCATGAACGAGGCGGGATTGAAGCACGATAGCTCGGATATATAATGTTCATGAAGAAACGTGAGACCCTGAAGACCTTTTGAATATTATTTCATCAATCTCGGTTGTTCAGACTCACCTCTAACGACTGCCTCAAAAAGTCGAGGTAGTTGGCCACGTTTCGGAATGGAGGTTTGTCGAATTGGAATAATCTTTGCAGGCATAGGAACACTTTCTCACCGCGCTCTACCGCACAAAGGATATGAGGAAAGGGATTCCAGGGATCCGTACGGTATTCCGGATGATTAAACTCCAGAAGAAGGAAGAGTTCTGGAGAAGTCCGTGACAGCGATTTTATCATAAGGGAGTCATTGGATGTAGGCGTAGATGGTTCCACCATGACCTGCACAGAAGCGGCGTTAAAGGGGCAGCACCTTATTCGAGTGTTCGACGTACGAGACAGTTGGATTCGTAAAGACCAGGATCCTTCAATAGCAGGTCATCGATAAGGCTCTCGTAGTCACTTCACAGAGGATGAACACCCTTAGACAGCAAATGACCCAACACAAGACGTACATATCAAAGACGACAGACGAGCTGGTCGAGGTGGACGAGTCCGACTCCGAATCGCACGACGACCAGCCACTCCTGTAATACGAGCTCGCGTCGTCGTCGCTGCTTTCTATGCGAACCATGCGCTGCAGTGGGTGACCCAACCCCCATCTTGGATAGGAGTCGATATCCTCAATGGTCCCGTCGGAATGAGCACCGTCGCTATCGCTATCGCTGTCGCTATTTTCTGAGTCTGTGTGCTCTGGCGACTCGACTATATCTCTTCCCAGGATTATCTGGACGGAACGGGACATAAGTCGGGATGGGCGACCAGAAAAGGGTGCCATTTAAATGATGTCCAAATTCGATTTACTTCCGATATTTGCCTAGACTGCCGTTATCATAGGTTCTGGGGGTGTCGTCGAGCAAGACTTTAGAGTAGAGTGCAACGAGGCATAGTGGATAGCAACGGTGATAGGCGCTCAGATACGTGGTGGGAGGAAGGCAAGGAACGGGGAACGCCGGAAGGTGCTCGGGATCATGACAATGTCCAAATCCGGCCTTCAACTCCAAGGTGCTTAGCGTTGGATGTCACTGTTTACCACGGTGATGAATCGTTGTGAACTTCAAATACGACGGTAAGTAAGTTCCTCAGGAAGTCGCAAGATCAGGGATAACATTGATGAACATTGACAGTCGCTCACTTGCATCTTACGGCACAACAAAGGTAAGTGCCAAATGATATATCAGCAATCGATTGATCATGGCCTAAGAGGTGGACAGCTGTTCAGAACGCGGCGGGCTCTAGACGTAGGTGCTCGGTCGAGGAGTAGGGACGAACAATATTAGAGAGAATTGCCTCGCAGTCTGTTTATCTTACAAAACTCACATGAATCGTACTATGAAGTGTACACTTATCATCCCCCGAGCTCTCTGATCAGCCTCACGTATTCCCTGCTGTCATGAGCACTAAGCTCCAAAAAAGCATGATCACTCAATGCAGTAGGTGTCAGCTTCTTCATCCCGTCCTCTTCAACGAGCATAACTGATTCCCCACCAGGATAAAGACTTTGGTTTGGTAGAGCCGAGTACGGTGGTATATTGGGCTGCCTGGCCTGGATTGCGAGGTACCTTCCGACCGTTTCTGCTACCCATGTTGCATAGGGAAGATCTAGGCGCGGAACAGGATCATCACGATTGATAAAGGATACAACACGATCGTTCTGTCGGGATGAATGTACAGGGTTTGGGACGGAGACAATAGCTGCAGAACCGAAGGTGATGCAATGGATATCCTTGACTGAGTGCGAGTTAGTGATGCATGAGAACAGAAAAGGGAATCACTGCACAGGCGCTGAGTTCTGCATCGTTTGCGTGTACCTGGAAGTAGTGGTAAAGGTAGAAAGCTGTGCCGCCGCCAGCCGAATGACCGCAGAAGGTCAGGGTGGGCCTGAGGTTCAAGCCCTTCGCAGCGTTCAGGACTGCACTTTTCACCTCTTGAAACATAGATTCCGCTACCTGCAGGAAGCCTCTGTGAGCCCTGAAAGTTCTCTGGTTCTCTCTCTATCGAAAGAATGAGATAGCAGACTCAAGGATAATCTTAGACTCGCCTCGGTGTCGAAAACATCCATTTCTTGGGCGTCCAGATTCGTCAAATTGTCAATTACAGCAGAAATTCCAGAGGTAGATGTCCCGCGTACAGCAAAATACAAGTTGCCGTTGCTACTGTCTTTGAATAACGCCCAGTTCTTCGTATTTGCGAGGTAGCTTTCCGGTTTCCCATCAAGAACTGTGGCGGGCTCTGCCTCAAGGAGGGTCATATCTGAGCCTGCGATCGGCACAGATTTCATCCTCCGGTTGTCGATGGCTTGCTTGGTTCTGAGGTTATAAACTTCTCTTGAACTGTAGACAGCAAGGCGGACGTGAGGAAGTAGACTTTCATTGCCTCTATGTCGCCATAAGTCAAGCGCAAGAAAGAAAACGGGGGATGGAACTCATACTTCTTCCAGTCTTCAAGTTGGTCGATGAAGCCAGGATCAACGCTAGAGCACAGAGTGGGATGTCCATCCAGTGCAACGCCTAAGCTCTCAAAAGCCTTTTTGATCTCCTGAAGACCTGATATGTGACGCGTCTACAATTACAAGTCGGTAGAAAGAACACTGTCGTACTCACTGATCTCTCCATTCTCGTAGGCTCTCGTAAAAGCACCTACAACTGCAGCAAAGTTCTGCGAAGCACGGCCGGACTGTGCGCTTGCGGAAACCTTGCCTGACACGCCAAGTGATTGAACCCCGGAAAGCGTGACACTGCGACTGCTCGAGAGCCCCATATTTCTGGAGATCACCTAGTTAGATGCAATGAATAATCTTATAAGCCTGCTGTGGGGAGCGAGGCAAGAGGTATCGATGTGGCTGTGCCGGTACCTGCGCACCGTACTTATGTGCATCCGACTCTTTTTTTTTTTTTTTTTTTTTTTTTTTTTTTTTTTTTTTTTTTTTGGTGGAGCTTATTAGATTCTCACAGCTAACAATGTTAGTCTGAGAATCCAGCTAAATGTGAGGAGTTTCACCTCTTGTGTTTGAGCCACCCTGGGGAAATGCTTTATGCACTTTGTGTGGGACTCCCATTATTTTTTAGATATGGTATACCCACTAAAACCCCAGGCTGCCTGATCCAGTTGTCAGGCAGCTTCTCTTCGTCATATAAGCAGCTGCTCCATGTGTGGAGTACTAGCTTAGGGTTTAAATTCTCCTTTTTGTTGGTGTAGGTTCTTGCCATTTGGCAATCAAGTGTTAACCTTTGGTTAATACAGGAGACCCATCGATTATGAATTTCTGTTTTTGAGTGCCATTTTGTTTCGTCGTCTTGCTTGGCAATCCGTCGTTCGCAGCGCAGTTTCCATATTAGAAAGGCTGATTCTGATATTAGGATACGGTACAGTCTATTTTTGCCATGTAATAGTTGATTGTTTTTATTGTGAAATTGTGCAAGACCACATGCGAGAATTATTCCATATGTAGTCTGTGGCCATTGGATTCCAGTGTTTTCCCATAGTTGTTCACAGAGTTTCCATATAATATTTTGGGCCGGTATCTGTCTGCAGTCTATTAGTATATGTTCTAATGATTCTTCCGCCCCACATTTCTGACATATTGCTCGATGTGAGTAATTTAGTATGTTGTCCCAGTATCTCCCACATTTATATGCGTTATGTAGCATCATCCATAGGAAGTTTCTTATTGTCCTTGTTATATCTTTGCTTCTTATTGATAGCCATATTTGTGAGTCTGTCGGTGTTTGTCCACTTAGGTTCTTTGCAGCATATCGGGTTATGTCCAGATTGATCATAGTTGACTTACGTTCTTTTAATATGGTTTTTTTCTTGATTGCTTTATATGCTATGGCTTGTGTTATACTAGAGAGTTTTACTCCTTGAAGGTTAAGCTGTATTGGGGTTCTTAGATTTACTTTAGGGCAGCTTGTTTCTTTTTGTCCTTTTATTGCTTGTTGGTTTGCTTCTTTATTCCCTGTATTATTAATGTGGTTGTCTACACATACAAGGAGGGTATTTGATCCTCTTTGTCTTAGCCATGCAACTGTTCTTTTGATTTCATAGGCATTTTGTACTCCGATCCATCCTTTATCTTCATAGTAGGGAAGTGAGCTAGTTATTGCATTTATCATGTACTTAGATTTGGATTCAATTTTTAGTTGGGCATCTTTAGGTATTTTGCAGGCAGTGTATTCTGCAGCGTATAGTTCACCTGTTTCGGTATTTTGGTTCAGTCCTGGGACTCTGCATGCTTTGTTTATAATATTATCTTTGTTGATCCATATTCCACTTCCTGCTTGAGCATTTATGTCTCCATTCAGTTTGCATACTCCATTTATATATACTGTTGTAATATTGTTTCTTGTTTTTCTTGGTGTAGATATGTCCTTAAGATTATCTTCTGGAGTTGTAAATATTCGTAGTGCATTGTGGATTTTGTTTGATGTTGGTAGTTTGTACTCAAAGGTTTTTATAGAGTTATCACTGTTTTCTTGTGATTCCTTATCAACAGTTTCTTCGCTTTCATACCTGTCCTCATTCTGTGGTTTCCAATGAGCAGGCAGTTCATTTAGCAGTTTTTTCACTATTAATAGACATTTTGCAGGGTTTGTGCAGCCTTTGCATCTTTCTGCTTTGCATTTATTACATTTGCATTTTTTACCTGATGTTTTGTGGTTGTTTGGTTGGTCTTCTGTTATGTTTATTGCGTCTCCTACAGTGTATATTTTATGATTATCCCTGAGACATTTGCCTTGTTTTGAGTTTGTCATCCTGTTGGTTTTTGCTGATGACGCATTATGATACCACAGTGGCATTTTGCCTTTTCCTTCATTTGTGAGAGTTCGTGCATCAATTTTGAGATTGTATTCTTTGGCTTGTTTTACTATTTGTATAAGGTCTTGTGGTAAGCTGGTATTTTGTCTTGTTGTGACATTCCAGGATTGAAGGAACATATTCATTTTTGTATTATTCTCTATCATTTTATATTTATAGGATACATTCATCGCATATAGCGCATGTGCAGTATTTTGCCATGTCGCTTGGTTAGAGTGATTGCATAATAGTGATTTAAGTGTAATTAGCATGATTGCTTTGTTTCTTGATTGAAGGTCTAGTAGATTCTTCCCACCTTGATGCTTTGGTGCATAAAGTGTTTCTAGGTTTACTGGTGATGATTTGGCATTGTTCCACATGAAGTTGCGGATTTTTTTTGTTAGAATAGCTTCAATATGATTTGGCATGCCTTGGACTTTAGTTAGAAATTGTGTTCCATTTCCTACAACCAATTGTATTATATAGCTGCGTCCTTCTAGTGTTGGGTGACTTTTATTCCATTGTGTTAGTGATTTGTCAATTTTCTCTATTATTGGTGTCCAGGGTGTTGCATTGTCTATGTTGTTCCCAATCCAGCAGCCGAGGGAGCGTATTGCTTCACCTTCTTGGATTATGTGAATGTCCTGTGGTATTTTGTTATCATATTCATTTAATTGTCTTGATTTATAGAGTGTTTCTCTATATTTCTTTGTACCTATTGGTATACATTTCGTTTTTTCAATATTGAATTTGGCTCTTGAAGCCAGACACCATTCTGTAAGGGTTTTTTGTAGTTCATTAATGGAATCATTTTCTGATAAGTAAACTGTAGTGTCATCTGCAAAGAGTTTTGTTATAAGGTTATCTACTGATCCTGGTATATGTAGTCCTTGGATATTCGAGTTACGTAGCATACATGCTAGTGGTTCAATTGCAATATTAAACAGGAGACATGATAAGGGGTCGCCTTGCCTTACACCTCTAGTTACAGTGTATGGTTGGCTTAGTTCTCCATTGATAATTACAATTGTTTTTGCTTGATCATATAAGGATTTGACAGTGTTGATGAAGCGGTTGTGGATATTACATGCTGCCATTGTTTTCCATAAGTAGTCATGTGCTATTTTATCATATGCTTTTTCTTGATCTAGAGCAATAATTACACCATTCTGCTCTGATGCTTCTGCATATTGGATTGTTAACTTTGATAGCATTGTTTGGTCAAATATATTGCGGCCCTTAATAAATCCTGCTTGGTCTTCATGTATTATATCTGGTGCTATGTTTGCGAGTTTTATTGCTAGTGTTTTAGTAAAGATTTTGTAATCACTGTTTAAGAGTGTTATTGGTCGATAGTTTACAATATCATTGTGGTTTTTCTTTTTGTAGATTGGGCACATCCATCCAGTGTTAAAATTTGTGTTTTCTACTACACCATATTCTTCAATATCATTAAAGACTTTTGTTAAAACTTTAACTATGTTAAAGGCAGGTTTTCCTGCTAACTTGTCTTCCTTATAGTGAATGGCAAGTGTTTTTGGTAGTTCATTTGGAAGACCATCAATTCCAGCTGCTACATTATTTGCTGATATATTGATTGCTTCCTTGACTTGGATTTGTTGTGTATTTTTTCCAAGCTCTTGTTTCTGGGTTTCTGAGATTTTGCTTTTGAGTTTCTGTGTAACTTTTGTTATTATTTCGTTGCGATTTGCTTCTTCTGTTGTGGGTATATCTGTTGATTGTATGTCATTATGGTAGTTTCTAGCAATCTCTACTATTTCTGATGTTTTTGTTTTATATGTTGGATTTTCAGCTGGTGAGTTTGGTTCTTTTAATTCATATATTGTATCTCTTGGTCTTTTGGTTTTATTGAGATTAATCCAGTATTTACTTATTGTTTCACCATGTAGGTGGTTTTGTACTTTGGAATTTGCATTTTTTGTATTGTATCTTTGTTTCTGGAGTTCAATGATGCGTTCTTGGAGTAGCGCAGCTGATAGTATCTTCTCTTCATAATTGATGTTGTCATTATTCAGGGTGCGATCTAGCTGGCCTTCTAATTGCATGATTTTTTGTGTTAATTTGGGTGTTGTTTTACGTGCAAAGGTTCTGATTTTTTGTATCATCTGATCTTTAAATTCTTTATAGAGTATTTGTGCATTTCTGATTTCTGTACGTTCATTAAATTCTAGTTTTTCTATTTGTGATTCCAGTTCCAAGCCAAGGTCTCAGATTTCTTTCATTAACTTTTTATTTTTTAATAAGTATAGTGGCATTGTCCATCTTCCACGGCCAATGTATGGAGCTTTTAGGTCTATAAGTTCTACAGTGACTAGTTTATGGTCTGTTGGAATATGAGTGGCTTTTATGCTCCAGTTGCGGCATGAAGATGCAAGTTCATTTGCAGTGTATATGCGATCTATCCTTGATTGGGATCCAGTGGACAGTTGCATAAATGTAAATGCTGTTGATGTTGGGTTTGTTTCTCGCCATCCATCTTTTAGTTGGAGAAGACTTTTTAGTTCTAGAAGTGCTTGTGTTGCACCTGTGTTGTCTCTGTGACATGGTAGTCTATCAATCATGTCCTCTACAATGTTTGTATCTCCAAGCATAAAGTCTGGGATTGGGAGATTCTTTTCATTCCAGATTTGTAGTAGGCTCTCCCAAAATTGTTTGTTTTCAGTTGGATCATTTGGTGCATATATGGTTAATATTGAAATTGTAAGTGTATGATGCCATGGAAGCTTTATCATTATTGCTCTTCCTGGAATGATTTCATAGTAGTCAACATCCTGGGTATTTGTTATTTCTTTGTTTAGTACAATTGCAACTCCTTTTGCGTTTGGTTGTTGCAGGTCAGCAGAGTGGTATATGTGCATGCGTTTACTATAGATGTTGTGAATATCTTTGACATGTTCATCCGTTAAATGTGTTTCTTGAAGTGCTAGTACTCCAATTTTCTCATCCCGGAGGATTTCATTTACTTGTTTCCATTTGTTCTTTTCATGTCGTATATTGTTATGCCCTCTTCCTTTGATGTTCAGTGAAGCAATTTTAATACTAGCACAGGTATTCTTTTTTATTCTATCTGTTGTATTCTTTGTAGTTATTTTGGGGTTGTGTTGTGATTGTTGGTTTTCTTGACTTTGTGTATTGTTTCCAGTATTTGGCTGTTCTGTATGCTGGCCTGACCTTATTATTTGCAAGGTTGAGTTATTTGTCTGGTGATGTGCCAGGTTGTTGTTAAAGTGTAACTCCTCTATTGTAGGATATGATAGTTTCCTATTTCTACTTATGTCAATGTTTTCATTGTTGTTTTGTAGATTGTTCTCAGAGCATGATAGCTCTATTGGAGAGTGCGGTGACATCTCCGGTGAGTTATACATTCTAGTGTTACCACTATTGTGTATTTGCTCAGTTTTATCTTGAATATAACTCTCAGTGTCCATTGTGCTTTTATATATCTTGTGACATACTGTCAGCTCAACTTCTTCTGAGATATATAATTTCGATAGAGTTTGCCTGTCGCCTATCTCTCCCATTCCTTCATTAGAATTGGAATAGACAGGGATATTCTCAGTCCCTCGGGAGTGGGAAAGGGGTATTCCATGACCAGTTTGTTGCACCATTTGCGATAAGGGTTTAGGGGTAGTGATGTTTGTAGTAGTGTTTGTAGTTGGCATTTACAGGTCTGGCGTCACAACTAGCAACTTTAGCTAGACCTGGGGAAGATTTTAGCTGGGCTGCAGCTCGGTATATCCCAGACTAAATAGTCTACCGTTTGTTTCTATTTCATTCCAATATCCAGTAGTTAGGTGTTGGAATTTATTTTCTACTCTTATTGAAATAGATATAAGGTAGTGGTTTTGTTTTGTATTATATTGGTTTGGTCTTTTGGAGTTATTCTTTACGACTTGGTGATTTGGTGTACTTTGTTGAATATGTTTTCAGGTTTTGTATATCGCATTTATTTTTATTATTTTGTTTTCTGTGTTTTATAGTCGTGCATCTGTTTATTGTTTCATATAATACTTGTTTATTTTGACAGTTATAGCATTAGATTTCCATTTATAGTTTACTTTGCGACTTGCAATTGGAGTTTATGTAATCATGGACCGCTTGTTGCAGCATAGATTCTGTCATCAGATACTGCTAGGTTTTCTTCTTTGATTGTTGTTTAATCATTAATAGTTGGTGTGTGGCCCAGGTCGGGTCTGGGTCTGGATTTTCTGACCGGACCCGAACTCAGAGAAAACCTATACCCATCACACAGGTCACAGGTAACCAATGTCACCCAGATTACCGGGTCACTCGACCCGGATTGATTTAATTAAATCTAGAACATGATTTAAGATGCAGTTGCACCTCCCAAAAACTTATTTCAAGATGTCCTAGTGCATCATAACCCTTGCTAACAGCTCAAAGATTTAGTTGGTATGGGATTTGTACGTCCGCGAATTTAAGTTTTGGCTGACATATTAGTGATACAGCCAGGTATACTCTGGATCTCAAATTTCTGACCTGAGCCTGACCTGGCAGGCACCAACCTGGCAACCCGGAATGATCCGAGCTACCCGAGCTGTACATTATTAATAGTTGGTGCTGAGGTTTACGGAGGTCTAGTTCCAGGTTGCATGTGGCAATATAGATTGTGTCTCTAGATGGCCTTGGATTTTCTTCTTTGATCGCCGTTTTTATTTTATCGGTTGTGTCAAGGGGTTTACGGAGATTAAGTCACAATCCATGTGTTGTGGCATTGGTGTGTCACCTGTCATTGTTTAGTTTTTATTTTTATTTTTTATTAGTCATCATTTATCATGGCTAGGCGGTGCTCGGGTTTACGGGGTCGGGTTCCAGGTTGCATGTGATATTGATTACATCATCAGGTAGTATTGGGATTGCTTTTTTGATTGCCGTATTATCTTTGATAGGCGGTGCCAAGGGGTTTACAGAGGTTAGGTCCCTGTCCATGTGTTGTGGCGTAAATTTAGTCATTAGGAATTTTTTTTTTTTTTTTTTTTTTTTTTTTCTCTCTAGATCCAACGGCCATAGTTGTTTTATTGGTTTCCCGCTTACAAGAATGTTCCTAGATATTTGTATTGTGTTCTTCTTTATTATTGAGGCGGTCGTTATGCGTTAGCTCCCGACCCTTCATTGTGTTGTCCTTTATAAGAGCAGTGGTGCAGCCTTCCTTTATTACATTGTTCAGCTTCTGTCTATTCCTTGTCTCAGTCGTCTTGTTCCATTCTTGTCGTTGATTGATTTCATGACTATGCCTGCCAGTACCTTTTGGATTGTGCAGGTCTGTGGGTTGTATATCATGGCACGTCATTTGCTTGTCGTGGTGTTTATCGTGATGCTTATATTGGTTTTGTATTGTTAGGTCTGGTATATCGCATTCCGGCATATGGTTTCTCCGGCATCTGATACTGCATCGCTTGATCCTGATCCTGATCCTGCCACCATTGCTCCTCCGACATCTGGTCTATCCCCGTCTCCTACTCCTGTCTCTATCGTCACGGACGATGCTTATCTCTCCCGTTCAGATGGGTTTCATGGGGAGGATAGGGTCATCTTGGTGTCTAGGCTAAGGTGTCCGGCTCAGACCATCAGGTTGAGGGGGTATGTGGAGAGTGACAAGATTTCTGGTATTGGACATGTTACTCGTTTGGGTCGCATCCACGGGCGATACATTTTTCTAGATGTTTCGTTTTCAGAGCATTCGGACGATGCAATTGTGGTTCTATGTGCTCACATTTGTGATGTTGATCTATCATTCTATCGGCGTTTGGAAGCTATCTTGAGGATGCAATTGGGGAGGCAGGTTCATTATGTGCCTGCTTGGATAGTTAATAGGGATAGGCTTCCCTTTCATCTTGAAGGTGTTACAGTATAGTGCTTCTATCGTTGTTGTGTTCCTTTTCCTTTCATTATTTACATCATTGTTTTCCTCACTTCATAGTTCACGTAACATGGTATTGTGATTAATGCCTGCATGGATCAATTTTTTCTTGCTTCACAGTCTACCTGACAAGGGTCTGTGATTAAAGCCTGCATGAATCTACGAGTTGTCCTAGTCATACGTATTTGTATATAAAAGAGAAGAGATATTTGGTCAAGATGTATATAAACTGTTCGTCATGTCACACATACGTTAGTTCTGTCTGCATTGTTAGTATGGTCCATAGTTGAGTCCCCGACTACCTCTGTGGCCTCTAAACCCTCGGTTTCCTCTTCCACCCCCACGCATGCCACGTCCTCGGTCTGGTCGGGTCTCACGAGCTGGGGTGCGGTGGATGTCTAAGACTTGTAATGCATCAAAGTCAATTGTGGGTGCATTGTTGCGAGTAGCGGAGCGGGGTACTGGGCCGCGCCATCCTGGGGTAAGCGGGTAGGGGCAGAGGGGGGTTGGGTGGTCAATACCATAGCAGAGCATGCACTGGAGGTGTTTGTGGTACTGTACACCTTCACCGTGGGTGGCCAGGTCTGCGTCAAAGGGGAGGGATACGATGAGGTTGCGCCAGGCAATGTAGATGTTGAACATGGATGTCGGGGATGTCGCATATACCGCCCATGTTCGCTCCTTTTGTCCTCCGGCACCGATAAGATCCATCTTCCTCACATTTACGGAGTTGACTATGGCATTCAGGGCTTGTTCGGGTGATAAGGATGATGAGAGGGCATCACGGTTTCCAGTTATGAAAGCTAGGACTTCGGGGGAGTTCTGCATGGCCATTTGCACGACCCCAGTTACTCCCCTAGCGCCGGCCTCGGTGTCCGGGTGGGTCAGTTTGTGGATCGTGGCGATATATGTCAGTGGTTTGGGGTGGAATGGGATCACAAAGAAGGTAGCGACGTCGGTCGACCAGCATTGCTGGGAGACGAGGCGGTCTCTTTGTGCCGTTGTAATGTTGGATAGGCAGTAAAGGAAGGGTTCGACGCCAGCCTGCATCTCGCGTTCATTTTTGGCTGCGCCCCGGGTCAGTACTGGTGGTGATAGGCAGATGCTGTTGTTCCCCGTGATGCCGGAGATGGCTTCTGTGAGGGAGTCGGTGATCTGAGTGATTTGGTCGCCTGGAAAGGAGGGGTTTGCGGTGTAGACAAGGCATTTGGGTTCGCTCAGGGATTCCCGACTGTGTTCAACCATGTTTGACAGGTTGATTGCCGTTCCTAGTTTCGTCCAGCCTTGTATTGCTGGGAATCCGGCAGCGGGAGGGAGAGTGAAGGCGAGCGTGCCTGTGATAGTTTCGTCTGGGGGGGGTGTATCGGGGGCATAGTGGTTCCCGGAGGACATAGCAAGGTTGGGGACGAGGATAGATTGGACAGTGTCTTCGTCGTCTAGGTCTGAGAGGTCCGAATCTATGGTTGGATTATCTTATTGAGTGGTTAGCTTGGTGCGGATGGGTAGGCTGCGGTCTTACCTGGTCGGGTGAAAATTTCCTGGGGTGGTGCCTTGTCGTCGTGGACGTATGGGTTTTTGTCGTTTGGGAGGTTGGATGTGTGATAGCGTAGACTTGGGGCCGTTAGGCGTGGTATTTGTGCAGTTGAGAGGGGGATTCTGACTGCAGTTGGTACTCCTGCATTATGGCCAGTCAGTGAAGAGGTATGTATTCAGTCATTGCACTCACTTTGGTTCCCAAGGAGGACTAGAGGGCAGTGCAGGGCAGTAGCGTTGAAATGGATCCCTTGGAGAAGAGATGCGGGCTTGCTCTGGTAGCCGTAGAGTGCTATTTGATCCGGCGTCGAGTTGCCAAAGTTCGACGTTCGAGGGTCAGCATCTTGCGTGTGTTTGGTCTTCATTCGCTTCGTCGTGGGTCTGTGCGGTGGCTTGGGCGGCTGTACAGTTCTTAGTCATCATCGCTTAGGTCGTGTGTCGCATGTAGTTACGGTGGATGTGTTTTTAGTTTGGTGGTAGCGTTCGGTTTGTGGTAGCGTTGCGTTCGTGTGAGGCTCGATGGCTTCGGTAGGCTCTCGATGGAGGCTGGACGCACGATGGCGTTTTTCACATGGTAGTGAGAGGGTCAGCGCGATGGCTGAATATATATGCATACACTGATAGGGCTTCAAGCATGCATTAGTGTTATTTTGGCCGCAATGATAGTGCACTCGAGGTAAGAAGTGTTTAGTTTCTTGTACGATGGCGCAGTTTCTTAGAGCATAGGCCGTCGCTTGTCTGCATGTTGAGTGCAAGTACTCGGCCACATGGTGGTACGAGATCAAGGGTCCCCCCTGCATCCGACTCTTCAGTCCGCAACATCGGGCTCAATCTCTCCTGTCAGTCGATATCAACAGACAGGATTCGCCTTTTACCCAGCACTCTTACAAGATGTCGATTTCGCAGCGAGATGCTCCTCCCAAAGAGACCGTGACTGTGAAGCGATCTTGGCCAACTTGGGAGACCAGCCCCAGGCAGGGCAAGGATGCAATCATCACCGAAATATCCAATCTCTTTTGGGTATCCGCCGGTGAAGCCATTTCCTGCCTCATAAGCGACACCATCGACGTCGCGAAACGCGCAGGCATAGATGTAACTCCCCTTTCGAAGAAGAGCATATCCAAATCATCAAATAGTTCCCAACCATTCAGTCCAACGGATGAAGAAAGGGCTTTTACACACGTCGCTCGCTGCCTCCTCCAAGCTGCAGGTTTGTTGACTTCTTGAAAGACCGCTACGTCTGCTGAGAAATACCATTATAGGCTTTTTCGACCTCAATGTACTTCTAGAAGATAGAGGATTGGGAGAACGTATCGGGACACCGATTGAAGCCCTTGACTGGATTTTCAGCAGAGACGTCCTTCGGTTCACTACCCGAGGTCTTCTGCACTGGGGAAACGCCCATGGATCCATCGTTTGGGGTCCGTTAAAGTTCGAAACAGGAGTCAAGACTGAAGATAACCTGTAAGGGTCACCTGTGTGTCCATTTTCATTGAAATTTCACTTCGCATGGCAGCGTTTCTGGTGTTCTGATTACCGCGCGATATAACCCAGCAGGAAAGCGGGCAGCTCTGCGTCTCGTTCCTGTTGACGGAGACCCAAACCCACTTCGAATGGACGCAACCGACCTCGAGCGAATTCCTGTCGATACGGAGTCCCGGATCCGAGCGTTCCCAGTGTTCGCAATGGTGAAGGAGGTTATCGACATGCTTTTCGTTCAAGTAAATAAAAAGGACCATTATACTGAAGTGGTGCTCGACGTATTCGTGGAACAGACTCTGAAGTATCATCATGACAAGTTTGTGAAGCGCTTGCGTCCAATTGGGCTTGAAAAATCAAGGGTTGTTTGCGCTTCCCAGGTCGTGGAAACCTGGAAGGACCACCAGAAAAGCAAGGCGTTCGAGAAGCTTGTCAAGGATGAGGTCGGGGTATTCGTCGACCTCATTTGGGCAAAGCCTGATACCGTGCGCTGGAGGGCTATGATCCAGAACTGCCAGCACTTCTGCACCGACGTCCTCCAGTCCAAATGCTTTCTTCGAGTAGACGGACACGATAGGGCCGGGCCATTAACAGCGGTTCCAGGAGGACCCGAAGGTTTGAAGACGTACCAATCATCTCTTCCGAGCGTATCCAAGGTATTCACCCTTGTGGATGATACAACACCGAAGATTACTCCAGCGTTTGCAGACTACTTTTCGTCTATCCAGCGCTCCAAGGAGGGGGTGACAATGATTTCCTTCAAAGAAGATGAGATCAAAGGGACGCTCCAATCGCAGCCAGAGAGGAGCTCGCTCCTCGACCTTCGAAAGTTTGGAATTCCAGTTCTTCCAAACACAGTCGAATACTCCAAAGTGAATCAGCGTCTAGGGGTACGTCCCAACGAGCCTAACGACGCTTGGTTCGCCTTGTCCGCGGCGTCGCTTTATTTCGTTGCCACCTCCGATCCATTAAGCCAAATCACCAAAAGGCTAGAGAAAAATTCGCGACTCAGCGGATTAGGCATGCTTAGCCTTGGAATATTTGAATGGCTGGAGAAGGCGGCTGATCCACGGCTTGCCAATTCAATCATGTTTAGTGCGATGAAGGGATTGACCGAAGCCGAGCGAGCAGCTATCAAAGATGATCGGAAGTATGATGAGATGTTACAGAAAGCAATAAAAAAGTTGCAGAAGGCGGAGGCATCAAAGAAAACAGAAAAGATAGAAGAAGCTGAACAGCAGTTTCTAGCTATCAAGGCGTGCAGAGACTTCTTGGTTGATGTTCCAAAGGTCAGAGCCAGACAACGGGGAAGCTGGAACTTCTTGTCAGCGCTAACGTAGGGTTGTTTACCGCAACCGTTTTATTACAAATCGTGATTTAATACGCGCGCCGGCAGTGCGTCAAGGAAGCCAGTCCTGGTATGAGGCCCGTGTCGACAGTCGTATCTTATGCCACGCCAAAGGTAGGTACATATAAACATTTAGACGAGTCAACCTTGCAACTACATACATAGCGTACAAGTATTCAATGATTTCCTCTAGTGGGTATCAGACGGGGACATTTATATTGTCTTCAGCCATTCCTCCATCGTCTCGATGAAATTCTCTGGGTTCGTAGATTGCGACGAACGTTTGAGCTGATCCATCCTCAGGATGGCAAGAGGATGTCCATCTCCATCATCATCATTCCTGTGAATGTCTTCAAATTGTTCCGGAAATCCTGCAAGCACGCGCAGAACATTATGCTTTCCGCCTTCCGGGCACACATTAGGCTCCGGGACTCCTTGAACCATTCCCCTCAATAGGTCCGATCGATGATCTTGGCCATAGAAGTCCTGAGTGGAAACAATGAGAGCAACGCTAATATAAGAAACGGAATCTTACAGAATACTTCTTGAAGAGGTGTTTGGGAGTAACAGCATCCACATACTGCTTTATCTGGAAGGGATCGAGCCTGCTCGGCCGACCGATCACGACCTTAACCACTATCCATAAGTATTGCGGCCGTCCCAAGCTATCTGGTGAAGTATCGTCGAGTTCCACTAGAAAGAGCATACTGGGTCCCATCGCCGTCTCTGGGTAAAATATTCCAATGTGGTCGTCTGGTCGTATGTGAGCCACAAAACCAAAATAGTTGTCAGTTGGCAGGTCCTGGATTTTATCATCAGCTGCTTGAGCAGCCAAAAGACCCCCATATTCTGGCAAATAACGATGGTTCAGCCCAGATACGTTCCAAGTACCCTTTATTGGATATCGTCGGGGCTCGGTAGGATTCTCGGAAAAGTCACGCAGTGCTATGAGATGAGCACGTCTGGAGCTTAGTCCATGGTTACCGCCAGAAAAAGAGAAAACGTCTCCCAGTTTCTGTGGTACCGCAAGTGTGGACGCAAGATAGAAGGCCAGATAGTCCCTGAAAGTGCTGTCTGAGGGGCTGTTCCGGAAATTCTTGCAAACATATGCGGAGAGGCGGGTATCGAAGGGGCTATGCAACTGGTTGAAATATGCCACTGCGGCCATGAGAACTAGAGGTTCATGGATACGTGCTCCGACGCGAGCCTCTTTACAAAATCGCGCAATGCCGAGCTCAAGAAACTTCGTGGTGCTCTCCTTGAGGAAAGGCGTTGGAATTCCACCCACAAAGTACTTGTAAGCAACATCTCGAAGTTCAAATCTCATTTCGTCTTCTGCAGATAAATACATTGAGTAAATGCTGATAGATTCTGAAAAATCCACTTACCAAGCTGATCAAACTGTTGACTTAACGGCGCAGTAGCAATGGGGATACTTGTGGTCAAGTTTTGCTGCCTGGCATGGAGGGTAACATCGGTAGGGGTGAATCCTGCGACATGCTCGACAAATGCGTTGAATACAACTAAGGGGTCCTGGAAGCCTTGATGGAGAAGCGCGCAGAGGAGGCTCGAAGTAAAACGATGCCTGAGCACTATTGAGTAACGACTCCCGATCAGAGTTGACGACAATTGACATACCGTCCCCGCAACCACATCCAGATCCTCTCTAGCAGCACCAAGATCAAATGGTCATCCTTGAGATGGTCGGGAATGAAGCCAAGCACATAGTCCCGTTGACGACGCAGATCATCAAAGCAACCAGTGTTCCACTGTTCTAAAAAGGATTGTCTCTTTGAAAAGCTCGATGCCACAGCCATCTGAATGTCTCTGGCTGAGAGGGCTGAGCCGGTGATAATGAAATGGTAGGTGAGACTGGGACAGTAGTTGCTCAGAGCGCGGCACCAGCATTCAATGATTTGTCGAAGGAGTGGCCTATGAACTGTAGCAACTTTGGCTGACAAAGATAGAAACGCGGAAGGAAGTAACTCTGCAGCGATTTGGGCCTCGTCAATCACGATGGATAGATGACCGTCTTCGGGGCCCAGCAGTTCGGTAATACAGAGAGATGTCGATTGACATTCTTCCTCGAGGACGTCTTGGGGAAGCTTGCGAAGATGGGAGAGCAAAGTGACAAATATGTCACCGAAATTTCTGATCAAGCACGGCTGGACTTGAAGAGCAGTCCACCGTGTTTTGTAAACATTATTTGACCTCTGATCCGGTGGAACATGTCGCAGAAATCGGTAGAAGATAATCAGGCGGGCCAGAAGAACTGCAGTATACAAAGACGTTGATAGGTTGGTATTGTGCAAGAAGGAAGGGTCGGTCGTGCTCGTAGGAACATTTAAGGTGAAGTCTGGTGATCTGGAAAGCACATCATAGGCTTCCCATATATCACGCGAACCAAGGTTGTTGGTGGCGTCAAGCATAGGAGCGCATGAAAGATAGAAACCCCAGGACTGACAAAGAGTCTCCATCATCAGCCGAGTCTTCCCTGAGCCGGCGCTGTTGACAAAAATTCTGAAGTAGCAGCCCATCAGCATGATATATATGATTAGGCTGGAACATCAGCTCACTTGTGACTATGGCTAAGAAAGGGTTGAACGCGTGCTTGTAGATCCTTATCATTCAGAAAAGAGCCCAAGTTGTACAGCAATAATTCGGGATGGTGAGGATCTTGTGTCAAGGCTGGAAGGTCAAGGCTCGTGAGATGAGGAAGCACATCAGGAGGCACAGAGTTGGGTATTTTCCAAGACTGGAACGTGATTTCTCCCTCGACGACCTTTTTGATTTCGCCATCGAGTCGATCCAAGAGAGCCCGTGTGTTGACTTGAAACAATCAAAATCATTACAAACGGCCTTCAGGTCGCATTTCAAAGAGTAACGTACCATCTTGAAGTGCCAAAACGGGCTCTGGAGTTGTACCAGTCCGAGTCTCTGAGTTTTCGCGCACTTTCGAGGACTGTTCAAATAAGTAACCCACTAAACAAATAAGACATGAAATAAGCACGAGCATCAAACAAGATCTGGTGACATACAGATCAGATACTGGTTCCCCTCGTTGGCTTCGTCGAGACTGTCTACCGCATTCTTGAGGCTATCGATACTTGCTATTGCTTCTCTACAAGCAGAAATAGATTGATAGGCTGTAACACGAGTCCCAATCATTCGCCACAGCTTTTGCGCAGCTGCTTCGTCAGATTGGAATTGGTCACCATCAGTATGTTGAGACTGGGAAGAAGACATCGAGTATTGCCAGAGGGGGGGAAATGTTGTTGTTGGACCATGAACATGAGTCTATTTGCTTTTTTAAAGCGTGACAAGTCAAATCAGGTCCCGGGATCTTTCACTGGCTTCACAAAAGGATCTAAGCTCTTGTCCTCCATGGAGCTGACGTGGGAAGAGTCGAACTCTCGCCGACAGAGAAACAAGAAAGCGTGCGGGTATCTATATCTGGCACATGGATGGAATGTATTCAAAAGAAATGCAGCATGGCTCACGAACTGATGCATCTGATGGTCAATTGAACAAGAACAAGACACCGCATAGTACGACCTTGGCAGCGGCTGTAAGCGGCCCGTTGATGTTCGTTATTATCTCGGATCTCCCTTCCTTCAAAATTCCCATCTTCCCCCGCCGCACGAGTACTCGCCACATCTTGGGACAGCCAGCGCTCAGCCGGTTACCGTTCTCTATCTGTCGACAGGATGACTCTTACAGTTGATCCTTCCCTCTTCGAAGACCATCCCAGCATCCCCGATATCGAAAAAGCATCCCGATTTTTGCAAGTATTACGCTCGTCCATGAAGCTAGAGGATGCACCATCCTCATTTTTGTCCGAAAAATGTATTCAGAAACTTCTTCAGGAACACCCTATGTACTATACCAATCTAGTACGCTGCCACACTCGCAGAACGTTTTCTGAGCTCGAAGATACACGTGCGTTGTTTCATTTTCCTCATCTATTATCTTCATACACCAACATATCAAAAAGCTTTGCTGTGTCCATATCCTTCTAAGTTGATATGGGGGGAGAGCCGTTATCTGGCTGCCGTGCAGTCATATTTAGAGCACCTTCGTGGTGGTTCCGATGCACTGCGCGACACTGCGATCTCTTCATTTTGGCCTCCCAACAAATTGAAGGTCATGTACAAATACGACTTCGAATATGTTGACCATATTCGGAGCCTGGAAATACCATCTCTTGCCACCACCGACGAACCTGTCCTTCTACTTCACGACTTCGGCACTTTCAGCAGCATCGCCATATTAAACCAACGTATTGCACGCATTTATCAAAGCGACAAGAACTCGTTGGTTCTTTCCCCCTTGTTTATGTTCTTTACCTTGATTTACTTACTCTTGAACTAGCTTCTTCATCAATGCGTCGGCGTCAGGCAAGACACGACTGTTGTTGGAAGGACTGCAACAACATTGGGGGCTTTACTTCACTGCGGCAGTTGATTTCTCTACGCTCGGGTCGAGAGACATTGCGACAACATTGATTGGCTTTGAGATGTCTAGGGTATTCAACGGAATACTTCCACCGAAAGAAGATCCTAACTTCTTAACCTGCTTGGATATTAACACCCACTTTGCCTACCGACAGTTTAGCGAGGTGCTCCTTGCTCGTTTGGTGGTTTTCAGAATGTTTCTGGAGACGTCGTCCGGGAGGCCTGACGATCAACTGCGACATCGCTGGCTGCTTGCACAGCTCCAGCCTTTTCATCTTCAATCGACCAAAGGATCTAAACGTGATCCATTCCTCGAGTTGCGGGGCATAATGCAGAGATGGGTTGTCCCCGACGAATTCTTTGATACAGCTATCCGTGAAACTCTGGATTCAATTTTTTCCCTTTGCCCTAGAACTCCAGGCACACCGCTCTTTATCGTGATCGACGAAGGAAATGTCCTTGCAGATGGCGGACAATACACTTTCTCTCATGCGTTCGGAGATGGCCGACCGATTCTTAACGAGTTGTTGACAATTTGGCAGCATCACCTGCAGGCTTACGAAGTCACCATGATTGTGGCTGGTACTGAAATTCCTCAAGAAGACTTCCAGGGCGAGAAGTGGAGCAAATACCAATGGTGTTCCGATACCGGCGACTTCAGTATTCCTGAACTGCAAAGACAGTATACATCTCAATTCTTACCTTCTTCCTTGACGTCGAGCCCTTCCGGTGAAGAGTTTCAATCACGTATGTGGAAATGGTTCCGCGGGAGGTTAGTGTCTTCAATGTTATCCCAAAACCCATTTGCGATGATACGTGTCCCCAGGCATAGATTTACGGCGGGAGTTATATCTCAACTGTTGACCTTTGATTTCCGAAGCCCTCATCGCCTCCTTGACTGCCTCGTATCTTTACAAACCGACTATGACCCGCACGATGGCGACAGTTATAGTCATGCAGAAGACGAGGTGGACTTTGAGCGTCCTTACGCGCGCCTGGAAATGCCAGACCCACGGTATTGTGAGTCCACCAAGCTATTGCTTCTATTGGCGTCAGATTTCATTGTATATCAGATCCCTCTGTCAAGGCGACCATACATGATGCTCTTATCCACTGCCTCGTCACTCTTGATCATCGTTTGATCTTTGGGAGTGATCGAATTGACGCCGTTTCCCGAGGTATCGGTCGCTTTGTCGATCCCAACATGGAACAGATTGTCATCGACGAGCCTCTTTGCCTTGTATCATGTGCTCAGTGGTTCGCCGACAAGAAGAAATCTCTCACAGATATCGACTTCTATCTATCTGTGGATCAAAAATACGAGCGCCCTCTTTCTACCACCTGTTTCGTAGCGCTCTGTTTAGCTCACGTCTTTTCCGAACCTCGAGCTCTGGCAGACGTCTTCTCTTTCCCAGGCGCCCTACCAGAATGGGCCAATCAAACCGCGAATCTTGTAGATTTCGCATCAACCAACCTTGGTGAGAAAGAGACTGGTGTGTTACATTACACGCCCGGCACCTCTAGACGTCTGGCTTGCGTCGCTGAAACTCAGTCCGGCACGCTCACTTGGCTGAAAGACAAGCATAGGACTGTGTTTTGCATTCATTCTGCTAACTCTGCGAGCCCGACTTTGCTATTTAGTCTAAGGCTCGCGGACAAGAGTCTTGTTTGGCTTTTCTTGCATGTTCGTCTAGATGGAGAGGCTGAAGAACTTGTGGCCGAAGCTGAGCTTCAGGACATGTTAAAAGCCCTACAGCCTGAAAGTCTTTTCAATGACCTCGTAAGCCTTCCCTGATCTGATTCCATTCGTGTTGTTGACAGCTTTCAGACCAACAAAGAGACGTCCGCCCCTGAGTCTCTGACTGCAGATCAAAGTTCTCCTTCTCCTCTTAAGGCTCCCTCCACTACCAAGTCCGAGTCGTCTGATCCTCCGAAGGAATCTGAAGTATCCGACGATATTCGTCAACTTCTAGAGAGCCTTCCGAACAGGAACCGGAGTGCGGGCACAAGCAGCGTCCTGCGTGTGGTTGCTTCGCTCCGTGCCGACGCTAAACTCGACCCCCTGGATGTTGACGCCGATTACCCTATCGCAGAGCTTAATACCCGCTTTGTGCAGAGTATAACCGAGAAATTCTCTGCGAAAGATATACTCGAGGATGTCGTAGCGAACGCAACATACATTGGGGGGTATACAGGAATGAAGAGGAAGAGTATTGATGATGGACCTACTTTAAAGCGTCAGCGGTCAGCATCCTTATTTAACAACAGCGTCCAGGAAGTTAATGTATGATTATCAGTATATCATAAATAATGCGAAGCAGTGAAATATCTCCGCATCACAACTTGTTCAAATGATTTGCGTGTCTTGTGTCTTGAAATTACTTCGTTTACCCTGTGCTACTATCATCCATACGGGGACTTGTAAGAGTATAAATTCTCATGTGGGGCCGACATTGCAACGGCGTGCAAAATTTAGTATCATACACACTTCTGACTCCCAACTAAGCAAGGAAAGGGGTATGCAGTACGAGCTGGACATTTAGTCAGCCGCTGCCAGGATCTGATACATTGTTCATTCACAACGTATACGTTACTTCACTTTCGTCTTCTCTCTCATTGCTTTTTGGGTCGCGAGATGAGTTCAGGTAGTTACTCATTTCACCAGCTCCAGCGGCGGAGATGTCCTTCTTGTAAGTCGGAGCCGCAGTGGATGGCAGTCCGTTCACACACAGGCCCGTGAATCCACATCATTCTGAACAAGGTCCCACTTGTGCCATGACAACAACCAGGGCAATCAGAATGTTGTGTGAACAGAAGCTCAAGACTTTTTGAGATGAGGAACGACCTCGATGTACCTGGAATGTGATCTCATGAGTCGCTAGTACAGACCCCCAAGATAGATAGATAACCGGAACGGCGGGGAGTAGTGCACTTCATACAAGTTTTCAGAACCATCTTTGATTCCGTATTGTGTACACTGATAACGTTCTACCAGACAATCAATACACATATAGGCCAACGAAAAGACTGAGCTCACAAGTTGCCTCTACTTCGTCTAGAACCATTTTCGCGCCCGTCACGATGATCTCCCATTCGACCTTGTGCAGTCGCTCCTCGTATGCCTCCAGAGCCTCATTCTCCTCAAACGGTATCCCTCTGACGACAAGTGGCTCTCCTCGGTCGACCTGCTTGACTACTCGATGCACCATAGCCCCGGAGCGAGTGATCTCGCCCTTTTGAAACGCCTCGTAAGCTCTCTCGATAGCATTGGCGCCATCAAATTCTCCAGGAAGCGCAGGATGGAGGTTGATCACTGGAATTGACCTCTCATCTGTATACACCAAGTCCAAGAACCCTTCTCCGAGAACGTGCATCCACCCTGCTAGCACAACGAGATCAGGCTTTTCTTGAAGGACGATCTTCGCGATTTCGGTGTCGTAGTCGGTCCGTGTCTTGCCTGGGTTAGTCTTGAGGAAAGGTTGGAGGGCTAGGTATGCCGTTCGTATGGGTGGGTTGGCTTGTGCTGCCCTGGTGAGACCACATGCCGCTTTTCGGTTCGACAAGACGAGCGATATTTCTACATCTGGAAGGGCCGGGGTGTTTTGAGCATCGATGAGGGCCTGCAGATTTGTACCTGCGTTGAGATATTTAGCTGGAAGTCTGTTCGGATATATGGGTATCTAGAGCACCTGAACCAGAGATCAGAACGACTATTCGTCGTTTGGGTACCATAATGAAAGGGCTATAGATAGTAGTTGGGCATACTGTAAGGTGGTGGTGGTAGATTTCGAAGCGCCAAATTCAGTATACCTCCTTCCTATTATGGGACCTCCGGCAACTTTTCGTGATTTTCATTATGATTTCAGTTTATCCCGGTCCGCTATTCAGAACGTATTTAGACGTGTATACACCATTGTAAGTACAATAAAATAGAATAGATATTCTTGCAATGCCTCCCGAGTTATGTTAATCTCCCGGAGTCGAAGTGATAAGGATTAAAACATCCAGATGTCGGCGCGCAAATTAGTGCGTTATGGGTACAGACTTTAGCTGCTCCAGTCTTGATGAAAGGGAAGAGGTGCTGAGACTGCAAGGAATCGGGACATTAGTGAACCCGAAATGCTAGCTGACGACATAGAAACAAACCTTTTTGTTCCCCGGTATCGGTAGTATACAAAACTGGCAAGGCCTGTCTGCAGGCCGACCCAGATAGCAAGGGACTGGAACAAAGACCATCAGGACCAACGTAATGCTCACGAAACGTCGGAGACGAACCTTTCGGCGAGCCAAGTATGTGTAGTACATGATGAGACGGGTTTAACGTTAAAGTTAATTAAGAATAACTGAAGAGTGCAGAGACTGAGTAGAGGGCGAATAAACCACAGGTGATTGAGTAGCTGATAGTTAGACAAAATTCGCTTATATACCTCAAGATACCCTTGATGCAAGTGATGGTCGGATGGGTACGGCGAGCATCCAGACGAGGCTCGACAGGCCTAACCAGCAGAAAACATATCACGGATCAACGCCGTGCATTTTAACAAAGAAGCCTCGAATGCTTCGATGCGGGGTCGATTCTCGAAGGTGGTCGCTTATCAGGTCTGGACCGCCGGTACAACTGGAGCTAACGGTTTCCGGGAAAAACAGGAACACATTTTAGCACAGCTCAAAATTGCCCGTTGCTTCCAGACTTGTTACAATCAGCGGCATGACTATAGGTCCTACCGAAGTCGCGTCATGTTGAAATTTTCAGTCGTATGTTTGAGGGATGCAGCGTCCGGATACCACCGCAGAGGATCCTGTGTCATATGGCGCCCTCGGGGAACATTCTCCCGGTGACATGGTCTGCGAAAGAAAGAGCATTCAATGAAAGCAGCGTACATACAATACATGAAGGAAAATGACATGGACAATTTTCCTATGATGCATTTGACAGATCGATCAATTCCCCGGTGCTCTTCAATATACTAAATGCCTCAAGCGGTTCCCCGGCGACCATCAACCTCGGTCATATTCAAAGGCTCAGCAACGGCCGCTAGCGGCTCGGAACCACCCCCTCGAGATGACCTTTCCTCTCCTGTCGTTCGGGGGAAAGTTGAGGACTACAAGGAGGTCTGTGAGAGGATACTTAAGTCCGAGCCAGAATCGGGTCAAGTCCGAATGCACGAGCCGACTACAGCCTTGTCAGCAGGCTTTTTTTTTCCACGAATGACGAACGTACTGATGGTCTTCCTGGTGTCGTGGCCCGGAAGGGGTTTCGCGTCAGAATTTTAAGTTCTACTTCACCCGGTGAGGACCTCAAAGTTCTCGTCACATCCAAGAGGCATTTTATGCTCAACGGCGCTGACTGTGTGTCAGGTAGTGACATTCTGGGTAAGAAGGGAAGGTTTATCCTATTCGCCATCGTCTTACAACTATAAGTATCGAATCGCAGAGTGCACTGGTAAGAAAGCAGACAACGAAGTCTTACGCCAACGGTAGCTATGACCAAAAGCCCGTAAGACATCAAAAAGCAAAAAGAGGAGATCAACTTTGGCAGCGCCAGAACATGAACCTAAGCAGAGCAAAGACCAGGTCTAATCGCGCACCAAAGCGGCTGCAGAGCGATTGCCGCGACACCGCGTTGATTGAAGCGGAATCGAACATCATGAAGCCTAGGAAGCGCCTCACTCCCATTCCGCCCCGAGCCGCTCCAGAAGACCTCCGCGGATGCTGCAGCTCGAGGCCAGACAATCGGATCCAGATTCGACGGAGAGGACTGCTCTGTCCAAAGGAGTTGCTGACCGCCCAACACCAACTGGCTTTGCTTCTTCGTCAGGTTGGCAGTGGGGTCAAATGAGTATGCCTGTAAGGAGGTAAGCGGTAATGTATGTTGAAGGCACGATAAAGATACCTTTTGCCATGTCTTGAATGGGTCACACCAGCTAGTCTGGTCCACTGAGTTCGCGAGCATCTCGCCGGCACCACAATCAAGGTAAAAGTAGTCGGACGCTGCATGAACGAATTTATGTCCTTTCTCCGCAACGGCTGCGGCGTGGTCGGATGAAAGCCACACCATTACAATCGTGTCGCTTCCAAGTGTTGTAATGTTATAATCGAGTAACATCTCTTCCCATACAACGGGCGTTTTACCAGCCGCGCGCAGGGCGCCGTGAGTGGATTCAGTGAAAGAGTCCAAGGCCTGCGTTATCGTAATACCTCTTGCTGCCAGATCTGCTTGTGTCACATCGTCATTGTCGTAGCAATTGAAATTGATTTCGTCGCCGCCCGTTGAAAAATACTTGGAGGGAAACATAGATGATATCGCAGAAACTAGGGAGGCCGTGAAATTAACAGTGTCACTCGATGCGACGCGGAGTTGTCCGGCGGGGGGTTCTTGATCATCGTGCAATCAGTTCGAGAAGGGGTCTCAGTGGGAAAGCTGAGGAATGTACCATTTGCGTAGTTCTGCCACGGAGTAGCCCCGGAACAAGCAACGTGATCAGGATATGCTTCTGCAATGATGCCAGTGTGCCCTGGAGTATCAACTTCGACTAAAACATCGATACCGCGCTAGGTAGCGATCAGCGTGGAGGATATAAAATACGAGATATTACATACGGAAGCCGCATGGGCGACGATATCTTCGATGTCGGAAGTAGTGTAGATCATCGAAGAAGAGTAGGCACCCTTGGCGGACAAATTGGGGAATTCAGCAACCTCAAGAGGGAAGCTCTGGCTGTCTGTTACATGCCAATGTAACGTGCTCATCTTGACCCAACTCATGGCATCTAGTGTGCGCTTGAGGTCGGAAACAGGGAAGCTGATAAACAGATGGTCAGTAGAAAGGAGTGTCAGAAGATGAGAATTGCGTACAAGTTTCTCGCGGTGTCAAGCATTAATCCACGGTACGGCTAGGATGCATGTTTGAAAAAAGCAGGAAAGACGTAAAAAATTTACGTCATACATAAACTGGAGCATCGACAATATCCACCGGTGCTTCAGGAGTATAAATGGTATCTTCCCAGTCATACCACAGCTGGCTGAACGTCGTAAGACCTCTGAATAGGCCCAATGTCGAGTTGGCGGTAACAGTGGCGTCTGATCCATCGGCAGGGATTGTAAGAGTATAGCTCTCCACGCGGCTTCCTAGTTCCGCCACCGCCTCCTTCGAGATACTAGACACTTCCCTTCCTTGGAAGACAAGGGTGAGCCTCTGGAGACTAGCGGCACTGGCGATGGCACCCGCGTCGTTCGCCCCACGCCCTTCCACCAGACGCTGTAGCTTGTCGTTGTACAGATATTGTTTGGTACGTGACATCGCATCAGTGAGGTCTGCAGGTGGAAATTCAATGCCTGAGAGTGTGATATTGAATGAAGGGGAAAGTCGTAGGTGTGCAGAGCCCGTTGTGACGTTCTGTGGTATAGGCCATAGAGCTGATACACGCAGAGCAGCAAAGAGAAGTAGTAAGAGGCGATGGGACATGGTGGTAAGAAGTCAAGATGAAGAAGCTGAATTCTTCGTTACATCATGCATCCAACCGGGACGACGAGATACGTGCCCACAGCAGGGTATTGGTATTTGCTCGCATTCTCCTATGATCGGGGGTATTTTTTTACGTTCCTTCCAATGAAGAGGTCAGATCTATGATGACGTTGATTAGCTGCAAGCCGTGGACAGACAAAAGAGGAAAGTTGCCACACCAGCTGAGAACCCTCGGTGCCAGTCTCGTGACTGGTGCATCGAATTCCTGTTCCGCGAGTTTCTCATGGAATCGGTTTACCAGGCTATTACGAGTTAGCCTACATGCATAGGATATCACTCAACTCAGTGACCTAGACGATGGGCTTGAGAATTTTGTCGTACGGCCGTTGAAACATCGAGATATATCACAAGAATATATAGTATATTTTGTGATATGACCAGCCTTCCAATGCGTTAGAAGTGTGAATTGCCAGTTTGGCTACTGTATTAGCAACGTATAAGAGTCAATCGAGGAAATTTTTCGAAAAGATGCATTACCTACCGAAGAATAGTCCGCTGCATCTACGCATTCTAAACAGCTCATCAGAAACGCAAGGCAGAGCAAGCATATCTGCTTACCATCGAAAGTGTCTCCATGTCGTCGATTAAATCTTCAAATTACATGTCATTCAGATCCATCGACGACTCTGTCGTTCCTGCTTGTAATATGTCCTGCGACAATTCGTCCATCGAAATCTGTTCACAGATAACATCATAAAGAATGGGTTTCCAGGCAGATACGTGTTGATATCCAGGTGTTGGCTGCGCAATCAGGTTAAATCTCAAGGGAAATGCCATCATGCGGCCGTCGCGTTCCCATCAAAAATAGACGAGGGCAAAGGCTCTACCGGTCCCTCCATTGGCCCTAATCTCTTGGGCCTCCTTGAAATCAACTTCCATATCCGTGAGCCACGGTGCTTCAGAAAATGGGGTAAAGGATGCCTTGTATAAAAAAATGGTCTGTTCCGGCCGTCCACCAAGTCTAGCCAGGTCGCCGTACATCACATCGAGCTGCAGAAAACTGTGAAGGAGATCATCGGCAGTGTGTACGCGGAGGGCTTCTAGAGTCACCCATTCAAATATCCATCGATGTTCCTACAAGTCGTTAGAAATACTCAGGCAATGTATGTCTCACATACCTCAACCCAAGCGCTCCCATCAATGAAGCGCAGCTTTTCGCGACAATACCCTTTATGTCGACGCCAATCGGATTTCTGAGAGGCCTCACTCTAAGAAAAAGTCAGTAAACACGCGTTTTTGCCAGAGAGAACGTACACAGTATCGTATGTACTGGCATTTTCCACACATTCTCATTTTCTTACCCTCGTATCCCTTCTCTTTTCGCGGACATTGAGGAAAACGGCATACCCTCACCGGCTTAGATTCCAAGTTGTCGATTATATGTTTGTTGTATATAAAGTAATGTGAAGGCATAATCTGGAGGTTGTGATAGGCAGTGGCAGTGTAGGAACTTGCATCTATTTGTTTCGGAAGTCGACGGCGCTTTCTCTTCCACTGCCGTCATCCTTGAACTTCGTCCAAAATCAAAGTTTGGAGGGTGCGAATTATTCTTGTATGGTGTCCTTTTACTCACTGGAATATAGATGGCCACCACGGCTGCAAAGCCCATTATAGAGGCTGTCACTAAATACACCAAGTCAACCTCATGGACGCGTTTTGGTCTGGTACCTACGCCAAAAAAGGGCCTCCCAAGAGACAAACGGACGAGATTGCCCATTCCACCCACGAATATTATAACGAGGCAATTCGCGCCAAGCCGCTTCGAGGATCACTTCTATAACACGCTACAAGACGATGTCATGTACATGACCTACGTCCACGAACGCGGTCCTCGCCCACCACCTCGACAGATCCGACTAAAATTTGACCCAGAAGATCCCTACTCCAAATACCGAAAAAATCCCCCGGTCGGTGGATCACATCTAGGACGACAACCGCCGCCACCCTCATCACCTGAAAACGTGACGAAGCTGGAAGGGATTCAAATACACACCATGATAAAGCAGGCGATGATGAGCAAGAGTGAGGTTCTTGGTGTGATGATGGCGCTTCGGGCGCTCTCAGGAGAGACGGAGAATGGTGGTGGAGGGAAGCATACGGTGGAGGGCGTGCAAATTGTGAAGGGAAAGAAGCAGGTTGGTGGCTGGCTGAGGCCCGGGATTCCGATCGGTGCAAAAGTCACAATGAAGGGCCAAAACATGTACGACTTTATCGGCACCCTTGTCGAGTTCGTTCTGCCTCGTCTTCGGGAGTTCGACGGCCTTGCCCTCCCCGTCGCAGGATCCAATCTTAACAAACCCAGCTCAGTCTCCGGCGTCGTGTCCATGGGTTTACCGCCCGAAGCCATGGGCTTCTTCCCTCAAATCGAAGTGAACCAGGAAGCCTATCCAAGGCAATATGGGATGCACATTCACTTCATCACCAACGCACAGGGAGTTGGGGCACAGGACCGTGCTAGGGCATTGGTATCGGGATTCCAGATACCATTCGTTCGTACCATTCGACAGTAAGGGAAGCTAACTGGTAAGTACTTAGCTGGTTTTTCTCGTCTCACCCATGACTTACATTTTCCACAGTATTAGACTATCTGATAATAATATCTATACCATATGCAATGAGAGTGTTCAGTAAAAATGCTAATGAGAGGTTAAGTACGATGCAGATACCCAAATAAAGAACGAAAACCATGCGACGATATAGCAGAGGGATGGGGGAAAAGGAATGTTACACAGATATACTTCAAAGCTGACTTCCAGAGCCGCTGTCTGTCTGCCACGGGATCTCATTCAGTCTCATTCGATCTCGGGCTGGCTTCTTCGTACTTGGACGTGGCACACCAAACCTCGCAGTAGCGGACCCACTTCCTACAAGCCCTTGCCCGTACACAGTTGCCGAGGTTTCAGACGCCGTCCTCCTCGTCTTCTTCGGAGCGACGGTCCTCGGAGACTCAGACCCAGCGCCTTTCGCCACGGGCTTTAGCCCGGGCTTCAGAACAGGGACGATCTCCCTCGCCAATTCTCGAACAAGCACGGCACCATCACCGCCGCTTTGGCTGAGGTTCTCCACGATGCCCAGGAGCCCATATCTTTCGACAAGAACGGCACGATTGGGGTGAACTTCACAGACTGTTCGCAAGATACGAAGGAGGTTCAGCCGGACGACAGCTTTCGTATTGTGTGCCAGACGGTCGATGATCCGCTTGAAGAAGGCTGATGACTTGGTCATGGCGATAGTGATAGGCGTAGAGAGACGTGTCATCTTCAAGAAGGGATCGAGGAGATTCTCGAACGAATTTGCCTTTGCCGAAACAAAGCATTGGAGTAAGGAGTTTATAGACTCCGGTTTCATGAGCTCGTCTTCGACTCGTGCAGTTTCATCTTGTAACCTGTCGTAATCCTCAGGTCAGTCTAATAAGACTTTTTGTAGACAAGTATGACTTACCAAGATAGAATAGATTCCAAGGCGCTAACTTGGAAGTAAGGATCTTCGAGTAGCTTCAAATACATCGTAGGGCCATCTTGCTGCCACAAATATGTCCGGCAACTCTTCCCTGCACTCGCCAGATCACACAGAATAGGCAAAGCAAACTGCTTCAACGGCGAACTCGTCTCTATGACTCGTTTGAGACAAGGGATAATTCCAGCTTGTGCAGCTTCCTCTTGACGCGATTTGTTGAGGCGGCAGAGGTTGAAGCAGGTCTGGAAGATATGGTTGGACATTTCCTGTGTCTAAGGTAAGTAAATGACATCATAGTGATAGCAAGAACACATACCGTACTGTGAGGACCTGACGATTGTTCATCCAGAATGCGAACTAGAATCTCAATTGCGTTGGCGTTCTGTAATACGTCCAGGAGCGTAGAATTCATCGAAAGATGTTTCACAGCTTTCAACATTAACACGAGACATTCTGGCTCCAGTAGTTCACATGCGCGTAGAAGTCCTATTGGACAAAGCGTTTGTAAGAGTTCGACTTTTCAAGGTACCAAAACTTACGGCGTATGACCTTCCTCGTGCCCAACGCATTGCGGACGTGAATGTCCGATTGCGAAACCTGTGAAAATACTAATAAAATCTGTATGATCTTCATCTTCATATCCGTTGACGGCGTTCCTCGGTTGGCCATCACGTTGATGAGCGCTGATGAAAGAGGGTCAAGAAGTCCTTCTCGAATGAACATTCGACAAAAGTCGTTCTTCGTTGTGGGACTCTGAAGCTCGAACACGCTCCCGATTCCGTTAAGGGCGTGGACGACGAGTTCAGTTTGCTCCGCGTAGTCCTCATCGAGCAGATCGACAAGCACCTTCAGACCCCGACACCTAAATAAAGCTATAAGCAAAGATCGATCGTATCGGCGTCATTGACCTACGAAATGAACATCTGCAGGGTCAGAACCGAAGTGTGACACAGAAGTCGTATGAAATTGGAAGCCTCCAACCGACACTCGGACGGGTACCTCTTCGAAGTAAAACCTGCCAGATATGAGTTTTTCGGCGACAGCAATAGATGTGTTGCGTACCCATCATGACTGGTATCCCACTAGAATAACTTAAACGAACGGTACACCAAAGCCAGCCAGTCCACTCACCCGATTAAACAGAAACTCTCGAGGAAGCCCAGATCTGCAGTAACAAGCTACAAATACAGTAAACATCCTGCGAGCAGCTAAAGTGGATGCTTAACTCACCAGATTGACAATCTGCAACAACTTGATGTTGACGTCTCTCGAACACTTGCCCTCGAGGACCTCCAAGATAGCAAGCATCCCGTGGGATGACACCAGCTGGATTTGCATCTCCGGAGTATCAGCCATTATCCCAAGCTGGAACAATATAATTATCAGTATGACAGTAATATCAAGTGAGTTATCGTAACAAACCAGCTGATCGCATGCGTCCCGCAATTGGAAGTCGGGTGCAGAAGGCGTCAGTTCGTCGATAAGCTGATTGACTTGGGTGCACAATCGAGCATATTTGTCCCTCTGCAGGTTCGCTTCCAGATCGTCCTCTGCAAAACCTTCATCGATCTCAGAGAATGGATCCTCTTCATCTGAGTTCTCATCTCCCAACTAAACAATAAATGAGTGGTACGATAAACGTCACGCGATAAAGCACGAACCCATGACTTGTTTGATAGTCTTGTATTAAGCTGCAATGTCTGCATGGGTTGCTCCGATGCTGTCGCAACCGGTCAGTTCAAAGCACCCACAAAGATTTATGAAATTGCTTACTGTTTCCATTTGGCTTGCCAAAGACATCTTCATAATCTTCATCGTCCCCCTCGGCATATTTATCAAACTCTGACGTGCTCTGAGCCCGCTTTGCTTCCGCGCGACCAAACGATCCCCCACTGCTCCCAATTGTCCCAACAAACGACGACGAACGTGAATGAGAGCTTCGCATAGTGCCAGAGGGCGGTCCCGGAAGAGGAGCGGATGGAAACCTAATTGGGCTAAGAGAAGGACGCGAGTTTCTCCTCGCTAACTCTGGTGCAGACTTCGGTGGCGCAGGAACGGAATTAGATAACGCAAAGGTCTTGATGTCGTCTGGGTGAAAGAGGCCTTTACGGACAGAGTTCTTCATCTGTGACATAGAAGCCTCTTGTTATCAACAAGGCATCTGGAGACAACAGAAAGATCACCTTAAAGTTGGCCACCTTATTCTCCAACTCATTCTCATCCGCCAGGTCAGAATAGTCTTCCACTATGGGCTTCATTTCCGACGGGGGTGCTTTCACCAAGGGTACGACGTTAGTCCCAGGACTTCGATTTGGCCGAATAGTCTGAGCATTGTCATCCGTCTCAGTTTTATCATCGTCGGGTGTGGTCCGCTCCAGGGCTAAGCAATAATTATTAATATGACAGAAGACCGTAATGCTGTGGCGAACCTTGCAACTTGGTGAAAGATATCCCTTCCAAGAAATCGTCATCCCAGTTGTCAGTCTGTACTTCTGGTGGCTGCAGAACAAACGCCAAAGGCTGAATCTTTTCCACTAAGCCTATTCCGTTGGCTTTGGGAGCAGATCCCAGTTTCCATGCCGATGGAGCTGACGTTGATGGACCCAAAACAGACGTAGACGTGGGTAAAGATGGCTTGAACGAATTGTCGGTAGGAGAGCGACCGGGCGAAGGTGGACGTGATCGTGGTCCTCGGTGAGGGTGCTTGGATGGTCGTGAGGGTGCTGCGTTAAAATAGCCGCTAGTTAGCCATGTATACGTGTGGGAAGTCTGCAGACGAACATTTCAGAGCCTCGTTCCACTCCTGCACCTTGAGAACTGCTTCATCATAGTTGTAGTTGCTTAACGGTCTTCGATCTGCCGCCCTCGTCGCCGTCTCCCCGTTTGACATTTGTTTCCGCGTCGAGACCATCCACGGGTGTTTGAGAAGCTTCTTGGCCGATATTCGCAAGTTGCAGTCCTTCTGGAAGCAGTGATATAGAAAGTCTTTGACAATGGGAGACGCGCCCTCTGGTATCGGAGGGCAATCATCTTGGACGATGCGAAACAATGCGGGCATTGGCTCAAGCGTATAATAGGGCGGGTTCCCTTCCAGGAGCTCGATAACGAGGCAGCCGACAGACCATATATCCGACGCTGTTGTTGCACCAGACTGTTCGATTACCTCCGGCGCCACTGTTCAAGTCAACGTGAATCCTGCAAAGATGATGATGGCACGCACTCCAATAAGGACTCCCAACGACGGCATCATCCAAGGCGCCATTAGCAGTCGTACTCGCTACTCCAAAGTCCGCCAGCTTCACGGTCCCATCTTTGTTCGTGAGGATATTGGCGCCCTTTATGTCTCTGTGTATGACACCCTGGTCATGGAGATAGACGAGGCCTTCGAGTACTTGGGAGATGTACACAGATACCAGGTTCTCGGGAAACTTTCCGAATCGCTTGGAAATATTGTGCAGAGAACCGTTCTCGCAAAACCTATATCTCTGATGAGAGGAGGATCGGAAGGGCAGATCGGAATACGCACTCGAGAATGATGTACAGATACTCCCGTGTCTTGACGAAACCCTTGTACTTGACGATATTCGGATGCTAGAAGACAGTCAGGGTATAGTAGCAATGGGGATATTGCACGTACATTGAGGTTCTTCAAAAGGTCGATCTCCGACTATGTACAAAGGCAAAGGGTCAAAGCAATGAAAGGATGGAATAGACATCGGACGCACCATGATTTCTCCCAGTTCACTCTTTGGTATATTGCTCAATTGGATTTCCTTGACAGCGACGGTTTCTCCAGTGGCCCAGTTGAGTGCACCTTTTGCAACGACTGAGCGGGATCTCGATGTCGAAGAATCAACACATACGGTAGACTTGACCAAATGCCCCCTTGCCCAGCGAGTCTCCCAGTTGCTACAGCTTGACAATGAGAACGACGACAAGAACATCGGGGTAGAACGCACATAATCATGAAGAGATTTCGAGCTGCCAGTCGACTTTGAAGGTGTCGCCATGTCCGTATGGAAGTCGTCAAAGCTCCTTCGTCCTCAACGGCCAGAATGGGAAGAAAAGTCGTCTTTCACGACGAAAGAAAGAGAACAGAAATAGGAACGCGCTTCCTGAGAGAGTGTCGCGTCCAGCACTGACGAATTCCCAGTCAAGAAAGCACCGGTACCGTGACCTAACGTCACCTATAATAGCTTTTTTGCTGCGCGCACTAGCGCCACTGGACCTCAAATCGCTATATTTGTTGGGATTTTTAGCGCAGCGGTCGAAAGGAATGCGGCGGGTGCTCGACAAAGGTATATTGCAGGCGGGATAGTGGTGGTATGAAGCATAAATTTAATCGATGAGATAAATAATGAAATAATGGCCTAAATAATGTAAAATAAAAACGGTGGCTTGAAACACCATCCTTAATGACATTGGCACGAAAATAACGAAAGGATTCAACCGGGTAATCATATGCGAATAAAGTCCAGTCTATGGAAAACGTTAATTTGTAGAATAGTGATGAATGAGAGCTGGGCCTTCCAAATTTGAGAATGCTCAACACTTTTTGGATTCTGGAATCATTTGTCATTTCGGGAGAGGCAGGGTTGCTACGACAATAAAGAAATGGCAAAGGGAACATCGAACGAATTGAGTGGCTGAACTTGAAGCACACGAGTCCAAACTCTTATTGACGCACTAACGTTGTGTTCAGTACAAGGGTTGGAAGTCATACGTTTCACCTCTAGGGAAGCTAGGTCATGGGCCAAAATCAACGGGCCTCTATGTTGACTCGGAATATATGCCAGCCTGGATACAGCAGACACTTCTTTACTCGGATTGCTGCAGTCGCCTCACCACTACTCAATTCCATCGAACCATGGACCGGAAAGCAACTCAGTAGCACTGGCCCGTTGGGACGGATCTAGGCATAAACACCTACGCATCAGAGCAGCTGTGGAAAGCACGTCCGCCTCCTCTATAACCTTGTAATTCCTAATGGATATCTCAAAAGGGTAATCCATAAGTGTCGGCATGGCTTTGAGATTACCTGTGTAGCGTTTAGTGAAGATGAACGGCACTGATAATACACACGTACATTTTGTATCAAAGAATTGGACAGCCAAAGTGCTGACCGAGAGCTGTTCTGCTCGAATGTCTTCGCATGTATAACACAACATTTAATATAAAATATGGTTTGACTCATCTAGGTTGAGTTTTGGATCAGGCTCATACTTGAAGAGAGCACGGTCGGTGATGAGCTCAAAGATCTTGGACATGTGTTCATCAACTGATAACATGGCAGACGGAGGAGAAAAACGCATACCAAGCGTCCAAATGTCCATATGTCTACCGTGGCGTCCCACGGTCCTCTGATGATAATTTCAGGAGGACGAAACGGCGGAGGAGAAATTTTCTTTTCGTTATGGTTGTCGATGAGTTGGGCTGTAAGAATAGCTGAGCAATGAAGGGCATAGGGCATAGGTTTGAACTTACCGTGGCCAAAGTCGGCAACCACAAAAGTCCGCTGCATGGCCTCTTGCAGAGTGGGGATAGGAAGCGGTTGGGAGACCCTGACCTCCACCAGTCCATCATGAGAGGCTTCTGGTACATGTCGCGGGTCAGATGTGAGGTGTTGAAAAAAACATTGTCGTGTTTCAGATCGGTGTGCACAATACTGCGGCTACGGGCATGGGCGATTCCACGGAGTAGGTGTAAGATGACGCGTTTGGCGAGAGGGCAAAGGGGAGATACCGTGCTTTGTGAACGGTAACTTGACGTCTCCACCAAGGACGTTGGTAACTAGGCAGAGGCGTTATCCTGCAGTGCCCTTTCCGGGAAAGGTGAAGTGCGACATGAGCTGGAGACAATGTGGCATCAACGGTGATGACGATACCCGCTGTAGAACTTCAAGCTCCCAAATGCGACCACGTTCGAAGTTCGGTGTGAAAGCCATTATTGCTGTTTTCGAAAATAATGACATCAGAGAAAAAAGTTTTTAGTTTTTCGACGCAAGCCATGTCATCATTAGGCCTACTTCGAAGCGCTAAGTGGCCTCGAAGCACCCCCTCAAGCCATGACATCATCAGGCCTGCCGCCTACGTTGACTGGCTTTGAAGCACCCCCTGTCGGTGACATGGCTACTCGTTTATAAACTAAAACTTTTTTTCAGAATGTCATCATTTTCGAAAACGGCAATAAGGGCCTTGAGGACAACATAAGTGTTGTTCGTAGACATGTGAATATGTTATCAAAAGGGGAAAAATTGCAGTGACGCATACACCTCATCGCGGGCGAGCCATGTGCTTGAAGACATACCCCAGCCAAGCTTTTTGCAAATAACATTTCATTGAACCCGAGCTGATTCCAGCCGTATCCTTCTTAACCTGGCAGGTCGAGTGGCTCTGAGGCGAATGTCAGGTCTACATAGACTTTTCCATCAGGACCAACCGCATTGGATGCTTGCATCGATGGAGATAAAGGACATTCTAGCAATTCTGGGGACTGGTGGGAATGAGCGCAGATCATACAATAACGGGGAAAAACAACTACTTATAGTCTTACATCTGGCCAGAGGGTACTTGGAAAATTGGTAGTGAACAGTGCAACAAGTTGAGACGCGACGATCGAGTCATCGACCACGATCTCTGAGCTTAGTCAGCACCTTATGAGGGACGTCCAGTGACCGCAGATGATCGTGGCTGTGTTGGACTCCCGCCCGTCCATCCCGTCCAGCTAACCATTTCTCACCGTTGAGATTGCGTTGAGAAGGTAATCCAATCCAAGGGGGTCCGAGATTTTATTTTATTTGATTACATCTACTCGATATTTTTTCAAGCCCTACTGACCACCGTGGGAATAACATGCTCCGTATGGGCCGAACGTAAGGTAAGTGCACTGCCACCCGGTACAGAAAAGATACCGGTAATAGCCGGTCTCTCCTGTTTGAAAGCGAGAAACGGTTTTTGCCTTGGACGCCCTGGATCCCGTTCCTGCCTTTCCTGCGTTCTTCCTAAGCCTCGGAGCAGATATCAGCCGCAAGGGTGAGGTGGAGTCTTTTTTTAGTGGAATATATTAAAGCTATACTGTATAATGCCTAATATATCCCCCAGAAGCACAATAAAAATTCCACAGAGGATTTTTCTAGCGGTCTTGAAGGCGACCGACCGACCGAGCTCATCTGAGTCTGACCAGGAACTTTGACCGACCTTCAACGTTTTAACCATAGTCAGGTGCAGTCTCTTCACTCGCTGGAATATCTTGTATCCGACTCGGATCTATTATCAGGTCACCTTTGAGGTATTCTTTCCCTAGTAGGCCACGCGTGTTACTTATCAAAGCGGCCATTCCTCTCCGGCAAATCTATCGCTTTGATCGCGTCTTTCTGTGGGAGACTGTTCTATATCTTTCGAGTCTATCCATGAAAGATTGTTCAAGCATCTCCAGGGCGACAATGCTGTTTACCTTTCTGGCTCTGGCTCTAATCGGCGGCACGAAGGCGCATTACCGTGCAGGGTCCCTTGATAACTACTTGTCGGTTACCGACCAGTCAAGTAAATGTGTTCACCAATTCCGTGAAGAAGACATCCCGTACTGGTACCCGGATCAAGAAACATTCGCATACAGTGGCGTCGAACCCCCTCCACTTGAAATCGAACCGCTTATCATCTCAGGGCCCAGCAGTAACCGCGTCGACTTGGTTTTCTTCTCCGATGGCTGTGAGCCTCACCCGTCTCTTTGTGATTTCGTTCTCACTCGAGGCCATCCTATAGATCTGCTCGAGGAGCGCGAAAAGTTCATCGTGGACGCTTTGCGATTGGCGGAGGACGTTTCCAAGAACCAAACCTTCAACACAGTCCAGCCAATACTCAATTTCTGGGCCGCGTTCACTCCCAGCCAAGAGGTGGGTGCTTGTATGAATAGTTCATTACGTGTCTTTACCGTACTTCTCAGAGCGGTGTAGGTGTAGGTGGAAAGCCTAAGAAGTTGGTTTAATCATTGTCTCTCACGGTGTAGACTGATCAATACATAGTACTACGTACGGCCTCTATCGCCCCGGAACCGAACTTCGTGGGGTCTATTATGCAAGACCAGAAGTGGCGGGAGCTGCGTGCTCCTCCATGGGAAATCAATGTGATTTTCCCATCTTGCTAGGTAAGGAACAAACCTTCACATGTCAGAGAACCTTTTACCGATTTAAGGTCCAAGGCAACGATCCATTGTATGGGGGTGAGAAACTGATAGTTAGCCTGGCTTCCTAAATCTAATGTGTCCTCGACAGGTCTTGGTGGCAGATACACGTCAGTACGAAGTGACCATATCTATACAAGAAAGCTTAGCTTCGTACAGCGTAATCACGTCATCGATAGTCAACGGACCCTCGATTTTACGCCACGAACTTGGTCACTCCATCATCCCCGTTGGCGAAGAGTATGATGGAGGCGAAGTTTACCGCGGCGTCGACGCATATCATGATTTGAGCGAACCCGTTCCGTGGGCTCATTGGCTTACGAACCCGCCAGAGGACGGTCAATCTCCTCGTGTTGAACGATCCGTTATGCCTCTTCAGGACTACGCCTGGTCTATCCTCAACACATCAAAGCCCTGGACAACAGCGTTCGTTTCATCCGGAACGTTTTCGCGCCACCTTGTCCGATTTTCGCTCTCGGGCCTTTTGGAGAGCTCCGACCTCTCGGTAGAATTGGATGGTGTTGACCTGGGTTGGGTTCCCAAAGAAGGACTGGGCGTAGATCGATGGCATTATGACGTCTATCGAGACGATGCTTTGGCCGGTGGTACGCACGAGGTCAAGTTCACACTCCTCAATGCGGACAGAGAAGGTATCGCTCAGTTGTGCAACGTAGAAATCTTGGAATTCGGTGATGAGAATGAGTGCGTTGGAACTTGGTTACCTTCTCATCAACAAAGACGTTTCTCACATTCACGACAGGTTCATCGCGACACCGAATTACTATGGTGTCTTCCCAACGTCAGTTCCCTGTAATTATGCTCAAAGAATCAAGACTGATGACTCGCCGTTCCTACAGCTACTCCGTCGCGAACAAGACCTCCTATCGTCCTACCAACGAGGACTGTCTCATGAGACTCGTCACAGCTTCGAACTTCTGCAAGGTCTGCCTCGAAGGCCTCTGGCACGCCCTGCTGTCCAAGGTCAACCTAATTGATGGCGTGTCTGAGGGCTGTTCTGGGGAATCCAAGACACTCAGTGTCGAGCTGATTCCATTAGCGCAGTTCAGACAAGTACTGATTGAGCCGACCGAAAGCTATACAATTACTTGGTCTAGGGATGGAGAGGTCATTGAAGAATTCACCAACAAAACAACTCTTATCGTGGATGAGAATGGCGGCGCGACTTACACAGTGACTGCCAAATATGTTACCACGGAAGTGATAGTGGATAAGGAAGGCCATCTGGTTGATAGTATGGAATATACGGTTACTGGCGCTTGTGAGCAGTAATCTCCTTCTAAAGCATCCCTAAGATTGCTTGGGATTTGATGTATGCCTTGCGAGGATGAGAATGTTTGATTTCCAAATGAATTGCATGATGGGGTAAATACTGTGCTGTAGGGTATTCCAATAAAACCAACTTGAAAGAGAGTAAACTGTCCACATAGTAAGCGCACTAGGAACGTATGGTAAGGCCGAAAGCGAATATGAATACATGAGGATAAAAGCACAAAAGGTGGTGGATGGTGAATGCGCTGACATGTGCCAATAACAAATAGTGGTCTCAAAGGAAGGACACAGTGAAGTATGATTATGTGGTAATCGATAGCAAGGAGGACGAGTTAAAGGCCTGAGGCGGTAAGTGATTATGAGGGCTCACAGCAATACAGAACGAGGAGGCAAACGAAACAAACACACTGAGAAGGAAAAGGGAAAATCCATACGCGCCAAGATAAAATATGGAAATAGGTCACATAACAACGCACTTGCAACAACCTCCTGCATCGTCTTCTTCTAGACGAGATTCCTGGACCTCAAGCTTCGCTGCACCAGCAGAAACTGGCTGTAGTTTTGCAGTAGTACTCGGCGCGTAATGTGAAAAGGGTACAGGCGACGCAGGAGGCAGCGTCCGAACCGGCAGAGGTGTTCGGTCATGATTCGTAGATATTGGCGGAGGTGGTGGACGGGGCTTCGGCTCCTCGTCGTACACCATATCCTGTACAATTTGGCGGTCGTTATTAGGTCGTCCGAACTCGTCCATGAGGATGCTGTTAGGATCACCGTCCAATGGTGGACGATACTTCGAGTGGTCATATCCGAATGTTCCCGGGGCCTGTCAAAGAACGTAAACCAAAACATGCAACGTAGGGTGGAAGAATACTTGCCGGTGCGACGACTCTCTCCGTTGGTCTGGGCTTAGGACTACCATCTGCTTGTTCGTAATGACCGTCAAGGCCTTTCTTTCTAGCAACTACTGGTAGAACCACCTAGGGGTGCAATGAATCAGTATATCTTACGGTCCGACGAGCCGTAGACTCACATCGTCCCAGTTACCTTCCCGAGGTACAGGTTCCGTCCACGTAGGTATGGCGTCTCTCATATCGCCATTCGGTGTTGGGTAATGACCAACGCTGCGCCTCTTTGCCTCCTCGTCCCGTTCTTTCTTCAAAGCCTCGTTCCTGGCACGCGTAGCTTTGGATATCGTCGTCCTTGGCTTCTTTGATGACGCAGAGAGAGAAGCGGGGGAAGCACCACGTTTTTGTTGCAATGTAGGTGACGCGGTTTTAGTCTGCGCGCGGTTAGGTGGAGTGTATGAAGTCGATGCAAAAGAAGGTGGCTCGCTAGATCCCCTTGCTATTTGCGTAGGTGTCGCTATTCGAGAGTGGTCAGAAATCTGGTGTGTAGGCGTAGGTATTCGAGATGGTTGTTGACGAGACGAGGGTCGATGGAAAGTGGGCGTGATGCTCCGCGATCCACGCGTGGCTGTACGCCCAGGTGTCAAAGTGGACGAAGCATCATACGTTCCATTGTGATTGGAATATGGCGTGTAATAGTCTGACGAATTCCCAGCGTCCGAAGCTTCTCCATCCAAGTCGGTCAACGGGTGCTCATCCATTACTTGAGTAACCTCCGCAACGCCATCCTCTTCCATGTGAAAGCTCTCCCTCCGTTCATTAGCGCCGACGCTGTCCGCTCTTCTTCGCCTTCGCCTGCCTTCCTCAAGGGCATCTGTCAGAGCATTTCGAGCCTCGGTTTTCGTTCTAAGGGAATGGCCATAATTGGCGATTTCCAGCATCTCTTGGCGCCGGCCTACCCTTAGCTCGCCCACACCACCGTTCCGTGACACCTCTCCCCGATACCAATGCTCAAATGGACGCTCTTCTGATTCCATGGATTGCCGTGGAGGGTCGTCGAGCGGTATTCGAAAGCTTTCTTGGGATTGATACCCATTGAGGGAAGTCTGTGACTCTGGCTTGAAAGGGGCTGGTTCGTTGAGAAGGACCGGGTGTTGACGACTTGTTTCGGATATAGTTGAACGCGAAGCAGCTGCCGGTTGCTCGTGCACTATCCACAGGTCAGCGTCAGTCGCAGTAGACTGTGGGGAACCGTAGGGACTGCTGCTGTTCCCCGGGACGGGATAATTATGACTTGAGGTACTGCCAGCTCTACTTCGAGTGGGCTTAGGTATGCGAGTTGGTTTGGCTTCGGCATGCCGGGGAGACGTTGACCGGGGCACAGTGATCTTCCCATTGAGCCGTCCTTTCTGTGTGTCAGACGAATAAGGCTGCGAATAAGTTCTTGAACGGGCCGACGAGGATTTGGCGGGGGTAACGCGTGAGGACGATGAACCACGATCCAAAGACGTACGTGCTTGCTGTTGAAAAGGACGAGAACGCGAGGTTGTCGCATTGCTTTGATAAGAATTCAAAACAGAGTTCTGCCCCCGATACCCAAATTCGCTGCCCGCCGTCGTCTTCGACACGTCCTCTGACGATGTTATAGAAATCGCTGATATGCGCCGGGCAAGTGTTCGACTCTCATTCTCCAGTCCTGAAGTTTCTCGTTAGTGCTATCTTCGAGCAATGGAAATATTTGTCGAGAAAGTCACTTTTTCGCAGCGCTGGTACTACCTCCTCGTCCCAAGACGGACCCGGACCCGGTAAAGTTGCCATTTGGGTAAGGGCCATGGTTGAACAAAAATAAAGAAAATTATGGGAATGAAAACGGAAACCGAGCCAACCAAAAGCTCGGTTTCAAGACCGGCAAGCAACAGAAGGGAGGAGAGGAAAACAAAGAATGGCGGTAGGCGGTGATGGTGGCAGAGCTTAAGACGAAGCACTGGCACATAAACGATGAGTCCCAAAATAGAAATAGATAATTAGTTAATATTTTTCGACCTTTACTTAATTAAGTAGGACAGCTTCGCAATAATCCTCAAGCGATTAAGTCAAGATTGAGCACAACGTCATAAAACAGCTGGCCTTTTCGAAGTCGTTGCTTTCCCAAGCGATGGCGCGCAAACCTTAGTATGATTGTTGAGAAGCTCTCGGTATCAAAAAAAATTATGTTGTGAGCATAGCAACTCATATAAATGCCTTTGATCAGTTTACTCGGACCGCCCTATTTTCGACGACTTAACAGCGGACAATTAGATAAAAGTTGATAAAAGTCATCGGCCGGCAGCACCCATAGCTCGGGCTTAAGAGTCACTCTCGTCTACGAAGTCTCCAGCATATGCCCTTTCCGACAAGAGAAAAGCAAAAGGTCAGAAGAAAGACAGTAATCCTCACAGTGAAAGGCTTACAATGATTTCGTCATTCCATCAACCGCAAGACGATAAGTTCCAAATTTGATGCTTGATAACATAGCAGCTGAGTATCATTTACGGTATAATGAAAAAGAAAACGAAGACATACGAGCTACTGTCACTTCCCATTGCCCCTTTGACTCTGTAGCTCAAAAGCGCTACGCTCTCGTCTGCGGCGTCCTTGATGACATACTCGATGCTCCCCTTCGGACCAAAGGTAACGAAGTAGACCGTAGTGCGGTCGGTAAAGCGGTCCAAAGGGATAGAAGGACAGTCCGTGACGTCGCAGTCCCGTTTATAATCCTTTATCACAATTCTATCGTTAACGCCATCCAATGTCACAATCGGTCCGCTGTCGCCCGGGACAGGACCTGCATGAGGTGGAAGAAATTTTTTGTCGTCTTAGTTTGGGGAGAGAGACTGTAGTAAAGTCCATGATATTAAGTAGGATCAACTGCATTAGAATTTTGGCACTTACGAGAACCTCCATTTAAACTTCTGCGTTGTTCCGTCTGCTGCTCCTGGTGTCCAGAACTCGATGCGTTGCCTGGGAGAGTCGAACTCGCGATCCTGTAAGTTTTTGCTGGGGTCTCCAGAGAGCTCTAAAGAGTAGCAGTCACTAATAGTTATCCCTTTTCCGCACTTGTCAACAAGCAAGATACCTATCAGATCAGGAAAATGTGTAGTCGGTCAGATCCACAAAGCCACATACCGCTAGACTGCCACGACAGGCCTTGGTTGATCTTTCCGCCTTCTAAGCCATGCGTTCCGTCGCTCAGTTGCTCGCGCTTGACAAGCTCGTTGGAACCGTGACGCTCGATGGGGTTGATAGTCAGCGCAGCGGAGAAGGTCACTGCGAGCATCGGCGAGCAAAGGAACAACGGGTTGTGCATCCTGGATGAAGTTGGAGACAGACTTGGATGTCGAAGTGGCTTGGACAGCTGAAAAATTGACCCATGCCTAGAAGGCTTTTATACCAAAATGAGTTCACGGTGAGATCATAATTAGGGGGGTCAGAGTCGTCGATATGGAGGGATAATCGTGAGCGAGTGACCAGTTGGTTGTGCGATTACGAGTCAATTACGGGCCAATTATGCCTTCAACCACAACCGCCGCTACCATCGGACTTCTCAGAAGTAGATCTGCGCTTGAAACTTGACCGACCATCTTGAATCTTGAATGCGAGGCAAGCGTGATCGCGAACTTGCCTTCCTACAGGTGAGTAAGCTCCGTCCACCACGAAATCGATTCTTTCGGTGTCAAGTACGGCACCATGATGGAGGGTTCATCCATAATCGCAACTGTGACCTTCCCATATGCATCCCAGAGCATCTGTGGAGGCTGAAACAGTGGAATGTCAGTCTCCACTGATAGTAGGTAAAAGCTCAGGCAAGAAACAAACCCGGTGGAGGCACTTAACAAGCAGCAGCCATGGTTTTAGTGACATCGTCGCTCCACATATTGGACCATTGCTCTAAGGAAAGAACGTTAACCGCGCCATTAATGGATGGAAGGAGACATTGCCTGTAGAAGCTACTAAGACCGACACCCTAGGAATGATAAATCACGCGCGCGCATTCAGTCTTGCACCTCTGCGAGCTCTTCAGACTCACTGAAAGCCGTTCGGATGGTATAACATATACTAGAGACTCTGTATATCGGTTCCAGCGGATCCACCCAAGCTTCACGGTATTGAGCTTAAGACAAATTGATTGCTGACGCCGAGGGATTTCGAAAGCCCTGTGATCCCCAGACAATCTTTCCTGCCGTGATAGCAGCGAAGCACCTTGAATGCCGAAGCGCTGCCTGATGAGGAGCAGGAATGCATATCGTACTGAAAATCTTTGATCCCAAAATGATAGAGAGAACAGTCTTAGTCAGAAAGCGACCTTGAATCCAGAGCAACCCCATTTCTGACGGTCTTCCGCTTTTCCATGGTTCGAATGGAATCCAGAGTAAGTAGAACATAAAACCAAAATAAGGAAGTTCTTCGAAGGAATGGTTCTCTTTGAACGTAGATAACACACGCTTTGAGTCGAGGCCGTTAATAGTTCCGTCTCGTAGAGAATTCCGTGATGATTTCTGGCGGTAACAAGAAAGTTCGGAAACGGACACCCAGCCCCTAAAGCGCCATGCGCATCGCGCTTCGAAATATGATACAGGAAATTGTATCGGAGGAAGTCAAGACGCCACTTGGGTTCCTTTACCTGAACTCCTTGGTGCATGTATGAAGCATTTGCAAGCGAAACAGTGTCTGGCGGATCACTGTAAAACAACGCAAGCGTTACCACCTTCTAAGGTCTCGACGTTACTGGAGTTTGGCAGAAAAAAGTGCATCATCTCCGTGAAGCGGGTATAGACACGCAGATAGCCTAGATTTTTGTTCAACAGCTCCGCAGTTGTCGCCGAAACCCGGGGAACTATCATGGGTATGATGGGCACTAAATGATTAAAAATTCAACATACGTGAGAAGCGATAAAAAACGCGATATAATTAATGACCAGCATGCGGGAAGGACCAGTGATTGTATGATACTGGTGTATCAAACGTCAGTTGGTGGATGACATATTGATGACAAGAGGAAGGTGATGACCAAATATGGGCGCCGGCTCGGAGTTTCGGATCCGTCTTTCAAGTTGATCCCAGCCTCGACTTATGTTTCCAAGAGCAAAGACGAATATTTTCGGTACACCCCCGGATATCTTTCCTTCACACACATGAGGTATTCCACGATGATACTTGAAAAGGCCGCGATGGGTTCTTGGCTTCCTAACCCCCCATCCCCCTACATCTGTTACATTCCCCTTCCACGAACTCCTACTAGTCACTTGCTCGAATTATGCGCTATATTCCCCAGGAACTCATTGACGAAATCATTGGTTTTGTGCACGACGATGTGCCAACCCTAAAGACATGCGCCCTCGTTTCGCGTGCCTTTCTCCCTTCCAGCCGCAAGCACGCATTTTCTCGAGTCACCCTAGCTCAAAAGGACTACCGCCCCAGCAGCGCTCATCCATTATCTGGAGGAGTAATGTGTACCTGCGAGAAATTCCATTCCCTTCTTCGCAGCGCACCCTACATTGCGCTCTTTGTCCTCTCACTCCGAATGGTACACTTCCAAGCTGAATACGGAAGAGGTGCTCGGGGAATTTATCATGAGGACGTGCTGCCAAGAATCCTAGATTCTCTGCAGAATTTGCAGCGCATCACCGTCGGTGCCGACGATAGCAAAATATCGTGGCGTATGTTACCGTCGGTCTTCAAGGAGGCTTTATTTCGGTCGTTTTCCCTTCCCAGTGTCCAGTCCATTGACCTTGATCAACTGGAAGACATCGACCGGCCACGAACTCTGATGGGACGCCTTGCTGGATCACCATCTTTGACGCGGCTTTCACTGAATTGGATCGAATATTCACGGGCTTCCCATTCTTCCCGTTCTGATGGTCTGGCTGATGCAGACGCGCGGGAGCCCGTGATACGTCCACGTCTCGAAGCATTGGAGTTGTCAGGATATGATTGTCCAGTTAGCGCAATGTATCTGGCAGGTCCGAATTCTCTATTCGACACTCATCACCTCCGCGAGATTTCGGTGGGTTTTACGGGGAAAGATCTGCAGAGACAGCGATCTTTGGTTCAAGCCATCATTGATCAAGCCTCGAATACTCTAGAGTGCCTAGTTTATCGGCAACTCTTTGGTATGTCCCCCTTTTTCGTTGCGTGGGACAAAGAACTGATGGACTCGGACGATCAGAATGGGACTCCTCATTGAGCCAAGGGCCTCTTCTCAAGACAGAACAACTCACGCGTCTGCGATCGCTGTACGTCAGCGTCGATTTCGTACCACCTCCCGCTTTGATACCGTTGACGCGCACGTTGGAGGAGCTGAAACTACTGGTGGTTCTACGAGGCGATCGCATACCGCCGTGTCATGAATGGACATTATTGGATGAGCACATTGGCCGTCGCCACGACATGTCATCGCTCCGTAGCGTGGATCTTAAGCTGCACAGTCAATGTGGACATGACTGTTATAGCTTCCTGTGCACAGGGGCCGAGGGGACTGGAACTTTGAGTGGTTCACTCAAAGAGGTCGAAAAGTCGCTGCCTATTTTGCACCGCCGAGGTCTTCTGAGAGTTGAAGCAATTCGAGGTATGGGTTCACGTATCCTTTTAGATGCCTTCCTCAAAGTCATTCAATCACTCTTTTGCGTAGTGCGTCGAGTATGGAGTGGAGAATTTAACTAGCACAACCGATACACCAAAGATATTGGCATTGAACTCGACGGTTGTACGTCGATCTTTCATGAATCGAGTTTTAACCTGACAGGCTTGTCTGTAGACAGTAGATTTGTATCACTACAAAGCTAAGGCTCCTGATGATATTGAATAGATCTATAGTAGATGATTATGCCATGAAGCTTGATCAGTATGTTAATAGAAAAGTGACGACTCATGCAAATCCTATCTATCCATTCAGCCCGTCGCATCTGATATCAAGAAAGGTACCAAGCTTGAACCTGTTCGCCGCTAACGGCGCCTCATAGACACGGTATTTAACACAGCTCAGTTTAACCTCAACGAAAACGTACCGAGGCTAGGAGGCTGTATCAAGTTAGGGAAAGAGCGAACCGGAAAAACGTGCAAAACGGAGACTCCCAGGCGCCCTCTCCCCAAGCTTCTCCCCCCTGATCGTGGCAAGATACTCGTGGCTTTCGTCGTACATTGAACTTCAATGTTCCGTACCTTGCGCAGCCGTGATGAATATCGTCAATACAGCAGATAACTGATGGCGCAAGATAGAGTACGTATGCGGTCACCATCAGAACTGTTTAGGACGCTATGACGCACAGCATGTGCAGCAAAGCGTAATCTTGGTCGCCTCTTCGTGGCGGCGGAAGTTATGTGCCAGTTGTCAGAATGCATATCAGGTCGGCTACAAAATTGCACCGGGATGAAAGCAGAGCCGACTGAAGTTCCTTACGTCCTAGTAGCTTCCGTTCCGACACAAAATTAACCTTGTAAGCGGGAGAACTCAAAACGCGTGTTGATGAACATTGTTAGGGAAGAAAAATATTGCTGAGATGTATTCCTGTCCTCGCAGAGCTGATACATAAATGTAGAAGAATCACCGGCTTTCAATGGCCCATGTCAATCCAGCCTTCTTATATGGCTTGAAGACTTCTAACATCTGCTGTCTTCGATCTTTCATCTGAGCAGCAGAGAGTCGCGACGTTATAATCGTAATCGATAAATGATCGAGTCTGGCTACTCCGAGCTTCTCCCAGTTTGTACATCTGTAATCGAGGAGTTTCTTCACACCAGACATTTGGCGCAGCTGTACGGAAAGTTTTAAGTCCGTGAGTGCCGTAAGATTTTGTCTTTTAGGCTTGCCGGTGAGATATTCGAGCACAGGGGATGGGAGAGGGTATGACGGCACGCCGTAATCTCGGCTTTCAACGTGCAAAACTTGGAGCGACGAAACGAGGGGAAGTACGGCCAGAAGGAAACCATGTTTGTCTGTGTCTGGAGCCCTGATGATCAATTTGGTCAAGGAGCACACTGATCGCTTGAAAAAACGCGTGAAGGCATCAGCTTCTGGCCATGATGAGGTCGCTCGAATAGTGAGCTCCTTGATTGAGGGGAGCGTCACATAATTGATAAATTTGTTGACCGCTGTACCTGTAGTGCGCTGGAAATGGATACGGAATAGTCTGTCCAATAGACGAGAGTCATGTTGACTGTGCCGAGAAACATGATCCAGATCAACCTCTTCCACCTTCAATTCCTCGAGGACTGTCGCGTTCTCCACGACGTAAAAGAGATCACTCAGCGCAACTCTTTCCAGCTTTACTGTGATCATATCTTTCACTGGTAAAGAGACAATACCCTCGGCACTGTCGATGTCGAGATGACGAAGCCGAGGAATTTTGGAGTAAAGCTTTCGCCGCCAGCCGATGGTGGGCTCGTCGATAGGATAAGAGCTAAGCGTGAGCGACTCAAGCATTGGAGCATCTGGTATCTCCTGGTCGATTGCCCTTTGGACAGAATCAGTCCCGTGAACAACGAAGTTTATTCTGCCGCGGAAACTTTTGCATCGATGTAGTTGAGCGAAAATAGTATTGAAGACGTTTATTTTATAGTCGGCTGCATTGCGGTACTCGGAGAATAGGAAGCCTATATTGAGAGGCAGGCGGCCTGATGATGATACCCATCTCTTCAAAACTGAAAGCCTGGACCCGGCTCCTTCAGTAGGATAGTACGCGCAATCGACAGACAGAGCCACCCAAATCCTGGGCGTTGACAATGCCACGTCTCGCCACCTCATACAGACCCAAAGAAGTCGCAAACGACTCTTCCGAAAAGTAGCGCCAGAACTATCATAAAGATCTGAATCTGCGCAATGAGCGAGAAATATTTCACCCAGGAGCTCTGCTGGGAGAGATCGTATGGGACTTGCTCGGAGGAGCGTACGATGATCGGCGATGGATTTGACAATTTGGGTTTCGCGCTGGGTAACAACCAAAAGCTGCTGTTCAAGATCGGCTTTTTGTGTTCGAACTTGCTCGAGAAGCTGTTCTTGTTCAGACAGAGACTTCTTGACTACATCGCAGTCGTGTTGATTTGGAGCATGATTCGTGCCCAGAATATCGGAAACGGAAATAATTGACATCCTGTATACTTATGATCCTGTCGTTAGTTATGTTTACATTGAGAGCTGCTATCTAGACGCACGTGTTGTATGATTGAGTGTTTTGCACGAGCGAATTATTGGAGAGTTGAGCGAGGATGACGGTCGAAGTTTCAAAACTGAGTGGCAGGTGACAGTGCCGTAATAAAAGGTACCGGGCCGCCGGCATTAAACGTCAAATCCAAGTCAAATCTCTGCCTTGAACTTTGTAACTTTCAAATGAAGTCCTCCCAAGTATCATGATTTGCCACATTCACTTGCTGACGTTCACCTTGGACTCTGGACGACGCCTTATTTATAAGCAATGCTAATAGCCCACTCAGCAATAGAATTAGGGCAAAGATGCTATGCGTCTAGTAGCCTACGTGCACTAACTTTATTGACAATAGGATGACGCAGGATGTCAGTTAAGTATTACATTGAGCAGACATTGAGTGTTGATATTGCAATAGTAGGTTCTTGCTCTCTTCGAACAGGTAAATTAATTTCGATGAGTTGAGCGAGGATGACGGTCAAAATCGAGTTGCAGTCTGCCAGGCAGGTACCTGTGCTGGTGCTGGTACTCGGGACACAAGCCTGCCAAGGATCCAGGGCCTGAACTCCGCAGGACATGTCTCTCTCAGTGCATCGGAAGCTTTAAATCTGACGAGACTACATAGTCAATTACTTTCTGGAATACTACTGCCAGTCTACAGGATCTAGGATTACGAGTTCTACAATTTGTCATTGTCTTCGCTTTCTTCTCCTCGAACTCTCCATTCCTCCCCCCTTTTTATTACCAGCAATACTAATAGTCCACTGAGCAACAGAATTAGGGCAAAAATTGTATACATCCAGCCTATAAACACCGCAGTGATGGGGGGAAGTAGTAAAGGGTTAATTTGAAAGGGTTTCCACCGCGAAGGACCCAAGAAAACGCACCATCGCCAAGTTTATCCTGTAAGAGTTGTTGCAAGTTAGTTATGAAAAATGTCGCAAGAACGTTTGACAGACCTGCACAGGAACTGCAATCTCCGTGCCGATAAACGCCGCCATTCCACGGAAGGAACTGTTCAGTGCAACAGCACTAGAAGAGCGACCTACATTTGCATCAACGATATACGCCAATTCGCTAGCATAAGCAGAACTGTTCCAGAGTGGATTGGTCACAAAGAAACAAATTTTGGTGATGGTGGGTGGACTTACATCGCAAAAAAACCCGAAACAAATAGCATAACGCATATCGCAGCAACATGTACATGCTGTTGACAGACCCACGCAAGCCCTACGACGGAAATAGGGAAGAGCCAGATGCTATATATCGTACTCTTCAAGCGCATCTAGAGATAAAAGTGAGGGGTAAGGAGATGAGAACAAGTAGGGACGCAGACCTCGGGGTAACTTTTCCCTTCATTCTCTCTTCTAAGTCTTGCTAACTCACGGTCCGAGAAACGACCTCCTAAGATGCTCCCCGCCATCGATCCTTATGATAATAGGCAATAACGTTAGTTTCGATGATGCGACCCGAACTTGGAGAAACAATCTGCAGACCCAGTCCAAATGACACCAAAATGAATCCTATTGTCAGCGCATCGTAACCGTAGGCAGTCCCAAGAGTTCGAGATGTTGTGTATACGACTATGAAGCAGTAAGAGAATAGGATACCTGTAGGAAGAGTAGTATGATATATCCGCGGTCCACAAAAAGGCCGCCTACCTGAGGAGAATAGCATGAGAAGATTGTTCCGCCGTCGAAGAACGAGCCATAATGGATGGACAGGGTTGACGTCCTTCAAAGAGAGCGTTATTGCCGGTAGGGCTTCCGGGGCCAAGACGCGGACTTGAGGAATAGGTTCCTGTTTTTCTATGTCAACATCCGTGTTGACATTCTCGCCCTCTCTCGTCTCTTTCGTATCATCTGGTTTCTCTGGAGTATCGGGCTGCTTGGCTCGCAGCATCTCCTCCTTTTTCATTTGCTGCGCCTGATCCTTCAAATGCCGTTTTAGGATATTTTGGTACGCGTAACTTCGTTCTTTCCTGTATGTGTCTTTGAAAAAGAACAAGAAGCACAAAAATATTGACCCGGCAAGGATGGCGAGGAACCAGAAGGGGGCGCGCCAATTAAATCCGGTAGTGAGAACTCCGCCAAATACTGGGCCTAGAGATGGACCGAGAAGCGGAGAAATATAGTATATGCCCATCTGTGCCGACAAGGATAAGCATTAGAACAGTCCTAAGTATGAAAGGGCACGAACCTTCGTGCCTCTTTCTTCCGGATCGAAGATGTCTGCAAGACTAGCCGCACCAATAGTCATGACGGCACTTGAACTGGACATAATGAGCACAGATTTCAGGAGGACGAGCCGCAACACGCACCCCAACGCTTGTAGGCATCGCATCCCTATCACCCTATGGAAAAGAAGTGCTTGATATACAAATAAGATGACAAAGTGAGGGTAGAATCTTACAAGCCTATCGTCTTACTGCTAGCCACGACGATTGACCCGGCGGTAAATATCAGGAGCGAAACCAGGTAGACGAACTGGCATAATTAATCAGTCAAAGCAGCACCCAAGCACCCTGGGTTCGCTGTACCCGGCGACCTTTCACTTCGCTGATAGAACTCCAAAGCAAGGGTGTGACCCCTTGCAAGGCGATGAACAGGGAAATGCTCAAGCTAATTTGGCCGCTTGTCGCAGGGAGGTCCCTTTCCATATCCTCGATCGCAGCTGCAAAGGTTGTTAGCCCTGACTACTAGCCATATATAGAGGTAACCTCACGATTTTGGATGTTGGCGCCGAATCCGGCAATCATTGAGCCTGAAGAAATCACCCCCAGGACAAAATTCTAGAGCGCGACGATCTTAAGTGGAGGCGGCACGCGACCGTGAGATTGCCTTGCATACCTTGCGCATGGATGACCACTTTCGGGGATCGTCTTGGACCGGGAGATGCTCGATATCCAAGATAAGCTCTTCAACCGCTGGGGGGACGACAGACTGGCCGTCGTTGTCTGCGACGCTGGATTGACGCACATCTGTCGTTGAGTTCAAGGCCACTGTGGCGGGCGTCGAGGTGCCAGAACTCGTCATCGTTGGGAAAAATGGTAAATGGGTCGTTCAAAGATTCTGGATGCGTACAGCAAGGGAAGTTGGGGGGAGAATATGATTCATACATACCACAGGCCAATAAAGTAGCTTCTAGTACGTCTCTCGTCCGACGACGACCGAGGATATGGTATGAAAGCCGAAAATTGTAGCTCCACGTGAATCCGCTTCAAGAAACTGCCGGTTTCGAAAAGGTTTAGGAGAACTTTTTATGACATATAGCTTGTAATACGTTACATTACGGACACACTGGTTGCTCTGCGAGGACGCGCACTACGCAAAGTCGACTTCAGGGACGTAAATCCAAGCCCTAGGTCATTTCTGGAATGTGTGGGACTGATTTCCACTCTTGACCTCACTATGTCCTTTAGGAGGAGCTGGGAAATCGCCATAGAAATAGGTCCCGCCGCCTGTTTCTTCCTATGAGATTCCGGGATAACATGATGCAATAAAACGCCTCACCTTTCTTTTGTTTGCCCTTCCTTTTCACCTTATTGTCTACGTGGATAGCCGGAACTTGGTCAAGGACATTTGGCACAGACGCAAAGTCAAACGGCTCCGGATCTTGGTCGGCGCTTTCACCCTCTCCAGATTTCGATTTCTTGGAAGAAGTCACCTCCGTTCCTGGCGTGCCGTTATCTATATCTGCAGGGGCAACTCGTTTGCGCTTTTTCTGCCTAGCTTGACCAACCACAACGAGGGTATCTTCAATTGCTTCCCGTGGCTGCCTTTGAGACGCCGGGATAAATGGTATCTCCGCTTGCATCTCTATTGCATCATCCTTAGCGGTTTCGTCAACTTGCATGGGGATAGCATGCTCTTGAGACTCGATGCTGGCACGCTTGAACACAAGTCGATAGATCAGCGTAGTTGCAGCATGAAAATGGACGTAAATACCTTGGGTACAGATGGCGCGATGGAAAGTGTACTATGTATCCGGGTAACCAGTTCCCGAAACCGACTCAGATCGCTGCTTTGGTTCGTGTTCGATGTCTGTTATGCACGGATGAGTACCAAAGTGACAGAATTATCTCTTGAATCCTCACGTGAGCTTTCTTTCCGAACAGCGCGCTCTGCGAAGTTGCGATACCTGAGGATGGCGACTGGACAGACAGTGCGGGAAGGGCAGTCCCGAAGAGCGATGACTTGGATGCTACACTCGATGAAGCCGTAGCTATGAATAACTGGTATTAGATAATAAGAACGCGTAGGAGTCTGCAGGTACTGACAGCCAGACCACAGGGTAGAAGGCTGCGTTGCCCGAGTTTCTGGATCCGCCGCACTTTCATCGACGTATTCAGCTTCGATGGGCTGTGACTGCGGCTCGGATATACTCGACACGCTGACAGAATGCGAAAGGTGGGCCTTGACCGCGTCACGGATGGTATCTAGCAGCTCTCTCGCCCGTCTTTTCATTAAAGGTGGAGGGGAATGAAAAACTCTCAACAGTGCAGCCATATCAGCGGGAGGATTTTCTGCTAGTTGAAACAGAAAGTGATTGGGCAAAAGGTATCTGGAAGAATTGGAGGTCAGAATGACAAGAAGCTATGAATATGTGGTTTCAGCCAACCTAGTGCTCTCATCCTCCTCGCGAGCAACCTTATCCCGCCATGCATGTACACCTTTGTATACTTGCTTTTGAAGTCCACCGATTCCCACATTTGGCGCCGAAGGGAGGAGAGAGCCCTTATTCCATTTACGAGCCAAGGAATCCCATCCGGTACTACCAGTTCCTTCAGCGGCATCATACAGCTCTTTCTCGTACACCTTCAAAGCAGTTTCCTGCGATCTGGCAAGTACCTCACGAAGTAGGGAGTCACTTAACACTGGGGAAGATGACGGGCCGCCTTCTAGAGCTTGAGAACGAGCTTGGGATTCACCACGATCCAGCAATGCGTTCCGAAGATTATCGTATATGAACAGGAGGAAGTGTGTATCAGAGCGAGCATATTTCAGCATCTCTTCAGGAAGTGGCCTAAGGTGACGCTGTCAGATTCAATATGTTAAGAAACATGAACTCCATACCTTATGCGCCAGTCGGCTAATTGATACCGCTTGTCCGGGAGGAAGTCGCAGTACATCTCAAGTAGATGCGCAAGACCATGTTTTGGGAAGGCTAGCCAACATCAGCTTCGCTAGCAATGCATACGAGAGGTCCGGACGTACATAAAATTTGAGAAGCGTGATATGTATCGAAAAGATTCACGATATATAGATTCAGATCTTGTTGCAGCCATACGATATCGCTATCTGCGCCGTGGAACACCTATAGGTAGAGATTGGTCTCAAGTCATATTAGGTATGATTTACTAACCTTGATGATGCTCGGGTCTGCAAAAACCTCATTGAGAATTTCCAGTTCATCTCTAAGGGAAAGAACGTCTATTATCCAGTCCTCTTCTCGTGTACTAATTTGCATCAGGCATAGAAATCCTGCATAGGTACGATAACTGTGGTGTTCCAGGTCGACTGCTATTTCTGTCACTTGACGGAGCTTCCCCAGCATGATTTGCAGCTCCTCTGGCGCCAAAACCCAGCTGAAAGAGGAGGTCTCGAAGGGCTTGGGCCGTATTGGTGGTGATTGATGGAACATATGCGGTGGGTACGACAGATGGGTGATTTCATATCGATAGGGATGAGTGGACCTACAAAGTTGCTTAGAAGAGAATGTATGGGGATAGAACAGAAAGCATACAATGTGCTGGTGCTATCAGACGCGTCGCTATCTTTGTCGAGAAATTTGTACCCTAAGGGAACTTGCGCGTGGTATTTGTGTTTCAGGCGAGGATACCAAGGTATATTGCTATTATCGATGAGGACCTTGAATTTAAGTTGAGGCTTCGCGAGGTTGGCTGCATGTTGGATGACCGGAGCGGGTTGACCGGACGGTTTCTTCTTCTGCTGAGGATATTATGAAGGTAAGGAAGAGCTACAATTAAGGGGAATCCAAACCTTGGCGGAGGAGAGCTCAACTGGGGGGTTTATCGCAATGGCAGGAGGCTTCGTCTTGCCCTGGTACTCATCCAGCGAGATGTCCTGAAGGACGTCATTATGCGACCCAAGAAGAGCATAGTGCAAACTCACGACACGCTCGAGCAGCTGGTCCATACGGTCAACGATAAGCGTCTCAAAGCTATCCAAAACATCATCTTCACTCCGAACTTTTCCTTTGCCTTTCCCAGAAGAATCAATGGTTGCCGCCAGTTCGAGTAACTGATTCGTCAAGAATAAGACCTTGGAGGAGAATGCATCTAAGTCTTTTGCAAAAGCAGGGTCCATTGATTTGTGAAAGGCGATATCTGGAGGTAAAAGGGCGGCATTTCTCGTGGCCTTCAACGCCGCACGGGGAATGTTCGTGTTCAGCTCCTCGAAGTTTACAGCCATGTCGAACAACCAAAAAATTCGGGCTTTGTTTGAAGGGGGTATAAGCGAGAGGAAGAAGATGTCGTTCTGTATCCGAAAGGTGAAAAGAGAAATCTGGAAGAACCGTGTCGAGCGTTGAGCTGCGTGAGCACGAGTTGAAATTCTGCAGAAATTTGCCGTCACGCGCTACGCATCACAGACGTGACTCGCTCTCGGGCCGGCTTCCGATCGCGCAGCTGAGATTCCCACCACGTCCTTTCCTTGACTCTATCGCACAACATGTCGAGAAGGACATCCTCAGTCCCAGATATCGACGACTACCCTTCACTTCTGTGGATAGCGTGCGTCGCTCTACATTACCCGGAATTTTTGTGAATAACTTCCGGCAGCGTCCCTTCTGTTCTTCTCGTGTCGGCATATTTTGCACGCAAATGGTATCTAGCTCGTAAGCTCAAGGTCCACGGCATTGGGAAAGGAGGTCCGTACCCTGAGCTACCATGTACTTTCCATGACCAATTCATCTCTTACTAGCATCGGGATTCCAGACTGGTGTACGACGTGTCCGTGTAACGCCAGACATTGCCGCACGGATACAAAGAGGAGAAGAAGTTAGTCCCGAGGAGATTGCGGAGTCTATTGCACGCGCGGAACGAGAGGAGAAGAATGGACCACCATCCACTGCGGCTCCCACGAAAACGAGATCTCCGCCGCCAGAGCCAGTGAATGAGTGGTTACCTGAATCCCTCTCGAGTCCCAAAAAGCAAGGAAAGAGAAGACGAAAGTGACGCTTACGTTTGTGAGTGAACAAGGTATCATACTTTGGCGATGGTTGACTGAACGTATAGCTGTTTGCACTCCTCTATACTTTTAATATCATTAACAGAACTATCCTTCCACGTTTAATCGGGAGTGCATGATGCTTATTTTTGGCACGCCGTCGCGACATCTCACATCATTCGAGCAGGCGTTATAGCGTTGTTGCTTGTTATTGTTCCTCACAGGAATTTATGCTTATACAAGTCCCCCGTAGCGCAGGGTGAACCAAACTAATTTAACGCCAACAAGAGGCACGCATATCTTTTCAACAAGTTACGGCAGATATTGGATATTATTTCACAGTCTCGGGTGATTTATGATATGCTGATAATCATACATCAACTTCCTGGACGCCGTTGGCAATTAAATAAGGATGCTGACCGCTGACACTTCAAAGTAAATCCATCCGAGTCCTCAATACTTTTCCTCTTCACTCCCATATATCCTCCAATGTATGTCGCATTCGCTACAACGTCTTCGAGTATATCCTTCGCAGAGAATTTCTCGGTTATGCTCTGTACAAAGCGATTATTAGGCTCTGCGATAGAGTAATCGGCGTCAACATCCAGGTGGTCAAGTCTAGCGTTGGCACGGAGCGAAGCAACTACACGCAGGACGCTGCATGTACCCGCGCTACGGTTCCCGTTGGGAAGGCGCTGACGAATATCATCGAATACTCCAGATTCTTTCGGAGGATCAGACGACTCAGACTTGGCAGTGGAGGGAGTCTCAATAGGAGAGGGAAACCCTGATCTGCAGTCGGAGACTCGCTCATCATCGGTCTGAAAGTTGTCAACAGCACGACTGGAATTAGATGAAGGAAGGCTTACACGTTCGTTGAAAAGATTTCCAGGCTGTAAGGCTTTCAACATGTCCTGAAGCTCAGCTTTGGCCAGGGGTTCTTCAGTCTTTCCATCTAGATGAACGTACAAGAAAAGTCAAACAAGACTCGTCCGCGAGCCTTAGACTAAATAACAAAGTCGGGCTCGCAGAGTCAGCAGAATGGATGCAAAACACAGTCCTATGCTTGTCTGTCAGCCAGGTGAGCGTGTCGGCCTGAGTTTTAGCGACGTAAGCCAGACGTCTAGAGGTGCTGGCGGTGTAATGTAACACACCAGTCTCTTTCTTGCCGAGATCGGTTGATGCGAAATCCACAAGGTTCGCAGTCTGGTTGGTCCACTCTGGTAGCACATTTTCCTGTATATAAGCCCGGGCCTGAGCCTCACCGGGCTTGGGCTCAAGGCAACAACAGCGGTCCCTCACTTCTCCCCACCAGAACACTACGATGATGGGCGAAAAAGAGGTCGGCGTTGGTGGTAATATCCGGTCCACGGACGGGCCATATTTCAATTCGATGGTGCGGACGACACCTAGGGATCAAACCCAGTACTTATGACCTCCCACGTTTGTTCTATAAGGGTCATGCCAAAACGGCGTACGATCGTTTCACATATGCGTCGGCGTCGTAGCATTCATCGTAATTCCCCAGAACGCGGACGTAGCCACGTTTGATGCCAGTGCAGTATTCGACGCATTGCTGTGAGAGGACGGTAGAGCAGGAGAGGGCCTTGTCGAGCGCGGATAGTAGGTCAGAGAGAAAGTTTGGATGGACAGAGGCCGTGAACTGGAACTTCTTCTTGGCCGTCGAGATGTACAGATCCATTCTTTTTCTGCCAGGAGGTGGATCAGGATATGATAGTGGGAGCAGCTCCATCGCCTTCAGAGTTCCGTAGGGAGCCATGGGTATGGGAAGAGATATACTCAGGCGGTCCCCTATTCAACGTAGCTGAGACTTTTGCTTATGATGTGACTGAAAAAGGTCTGGCGCCTAAGTTCGTGCAGCAGGAGTCCACGTTTTGAAAGCCGACGCAAGAAGAAGTGACAGGACATGGTTGGGAGGCGATGATTGTTAGGCATCCGCGTCAATGCCAGCGGGATTGAGGGCATATGACTCGTGTATTTGAGGGCTCGCGTTGAGCACTAGGATAGATATTAGCCCTTGGAGCGTTTGCATGGTGGTAGCAAAGACGCACCGCCACCAGAACGGTCAGCTTTTACGAGGCCAGCCCCGCTTTCACGATATATGCAGTATGAGAAACGACATGTTGGGCCAACACGCAGGGATGGTGGGAGAAAGGAACACGTATGATGGCGACGACGAGTAAGGCCTATTTGAGGCCAGCAAGAGAGAGAGAGATAGTAAACAGGAACGAGGACCAAACCTCGCGCCATTGAGGATGGTGGGGGAAACAACAACGAGTCCGTTGTCAAGGACTTTGGAACTGCCTGACACCAACCATATACATCGATGACATCTTCTTAGTGTTGCTGCAGGAGGCAGCAGCGGGGGCCCGGGGGCCAAGTTGCCAGACTTAATCTTCTTAAAGGAAGTGGCTGTAATTATTATCGGCTGTAGTCTTCTTGACTTCATGGAACCATCATCATCGATTTCTGGTTTTTCTTTTTTTCGCCTTCCACTCTCAAATGTGCTTGCAACATGTATGCAAAGCTTGGCTAGCACCCTTGATCGATTGATCATTGGAAGGGTGTATATTGGGCTAGCGCAACATTTGGACACCTTTTCACGTAAGCGGAAAATGTTTCAGCATGTTCGTTCGTACACCTGGATCACCCCTTGCTGCCATGCTTTCGCATCTATTGCATTAATGAGCACTGTAGAATGCTCTTTGCTTTGTTTCATGGCTGTACGAGGTCACTGTGACCGTAGCTCGAGGAGCCTTCTCTCGCTACTTCTCCAGTGACCACACAGACTGAGATCATCGCCCTTTCGTCCCTCGCCGATGGCCTCTCTACCTTTTTTGCAGGGTCATGGCAGAGGATGGTCGCACGTTGCTCGAATGCCGCGCTAACGACGGTTTCTCTCGTCGACGTCGTTGTTTCGTTCATGACATCACTGCAATTATCCCACTGATCTCTGGTCTCTCCTTTGCGGTTTCTGCTCAGGTTATCTGATGTAGATGGTTTACTCGCAAACTTTATACATGATGTCTTGGCTATTTACAACGACGTACCTGTGTATGTAGCACCTTTAGCATTATGGACAGATAGTCCTGCAATACAGGAGCAACGCACTCGCATATGTATATACTTACTACTTAGTACAAATCCACCCTCCTCACATCACCGCATCCATGCATGCCCAGTCTCTTTTCGTCACGCAAGCTCTGCCACTGTTCCTGGTCATGTCACGCTTGCGTCATTTCTGACGTGACCTGCGCGCACGTGACTCCGAACTTTCCGAATTTCAGTGCAACCCACTTGTTCTCCGAGTCGCTTCTAGGGCCCTCGACATAGGAAACGGAAAAGCGGTCCGAAGTTCCCATGCCGATACCCGATAAGGAAACTCCTGTACTCGCCACTGTCCCCACGAATCTGTTGCATCCGAGTCTGCCCAGCTGGATTCAAATCAACCTCGACGACAAGGAAACTGATGCGCGAACTCGGATTCAGGGTCTAATTCGCGATGTTCCTTGTCCTTGGAGATCGATGGACTTGGTATCACCAACGGTGGAAATCATGGTAATGGATGTCCTGCAAAAGGCATGTTGACTCTGGATCTTTCGATTCAGCAGCTCTAATGGATTTCCAGGAGCTGGATGATGTATCTCGTCCTGATGGATATCGTACCGCCTGTATGAAATGCCTTCGTGCGCTGAACAAGACCCGAGGCATTGTGCCCTCTTCCTTTTCTTCTCAGGATGTCACAAGAGAAGGAACAAATCCCGTCGGTGGCGGCGGCTTTGCAGTGAGCGTCTACTCTCGTCTTGTCAATCGTTCTGCTTCTATATATGGCCTCCCTGGCAGGACATTTGGAAAGGGCGTCTTCATGATGATACTCAAGTCTGCTTGAAAGTTTTGCGGGTATTCCAGTCTGGAGAGGCTGGTATGAAGGCTATCCAAGTGAGCCGTGCACGTACTAAGCCAAATCATATCTTAACGCGCCGCAGTATTTTTGCCAGGAAGCTCTCGTATGGAGGCAACTCCGCTATCCTAATGTCCTTCCTTTCTTAGGTGTCAACGAAACCCTTTTTGCCCCCAGATACTGCCTGATATCTCCCTGGATGACTAACGGAAACATCATATCTTACCTCGAAGTCCATCCTGATCACAATCGTCTTACGTCGGTACGTCAGCCTAATATTCACATTCTGTGAGCGCTGAAGCTATCTTTTCTCAGTTAATTCATATTGCCGAAGGGATGAGGTATTTGCACAATTTCGATCCTCCGATAGTCCATGCCGACATCCGCGGAGTGCGTTCACTGTCTTCACTTTCCTCGTGCTACCTCTTACATGGACTGGTCCCAGGCAAATATTCTTATCATGGATAATCTATGTTGCTGTCTGGCAGATTTTGGCCTTTCTCTGTTCGAAGAATCACAGGTTCTCGACAACTCTTCTAGCAGAGGAAGCATCCGCTGGCTAGCCCCAGAGTATATGGATCCGAGCCTACCTGGCGAATCATACATTACTGCCAGGGATATCTATGCCTATGGGTGCATGATCGTCGAGGTAGGCAGTGCATTTACAGTTTCCATGCTCGCTTATGACATTCTTCCTAGATCTATACTGGCAAGCCACCTTTTAGTGATATCAAGCATGATGCTCGTGTTATGCATGAGGTCACAAAGGGAAAACGTCCACCTAGATCGCCTTTAAATGTTTTCCCAGACGACGAACTGTGGTCACTCGTAACGGCGTGTCTCGTAACTTTGTCGAGTCAGCGACCGACGGCGGAGCTGATTTTAACAATCTTGACAAAAGCAACCCTCCGTAAAGATTACCGTCAAGGTGAAGTTAGCTCCCCTCTAGATTCAGATCTCATTCTCATAGAAAACTCTAGAGGAGGGCGATATCATCGATAACTCCCCGTCCCTTGCGCAATGCGAAGAGTCGCCTGAGGCCTCCGTTACCCAGGGAGAGGCCACCCTTACTCGCCGGAGTTTATCTACTCAGACCACACCTTCCGGTGGCAAGCGCCGTCGATCATCGAGCCCAGAGGAGCCTTTAGCATCTCCCAGCACTCGCTCCGCTAATCCAACCCTCCACAGAAAATCCGAAAACAACCATCTAGGACCTTCGCTACAAAGTGAAGGAATTTATGTTCCCTACGCGAAGCGCATTAGAGTGGGAGAACCTGTAACTGTGCATGTACTCGCTTTGGAGCAAGATGCGACCCTCTGATTATTATGGGTCTTATACTTCAGGACCATTCGTCGCAGTTGCGATACAGGATAGGAATTTTCTTGGCCTAATACTCCCCTTGTTTTCTTTCCTCATCTCTGCTTTCAAATGTCTTGCTCTCCATCGCAATCCATTTACTTACTCCATCCGCTACCTTTTCTACTTGTCGTCCTGCTTTCGTTTTGCTTATCGTTCTGCATGCTTACAGCTGTTTGCATACAGGTTGACAGTAGCATGCGCTTTGCGGGAGAGAAGAGAGTGATTTGGACTTCGTCATAAACCCTGGTTTATGGGCTTGATGACGCGTTTGTGGGTGGTTTATGGCTGTTCCAGCGATCTCGGAGGCCATTTCGTGCGCTCGAAGTCCCAAAAACGCCGTTTATGACGAAGTCCGAGCTTCCTTTCATCATCCGCGAAAACGCCCCTGACTGTCAAGCTGTATGCAAACAGCTGTGACATCAAGACGTGTACACATCTATTCATATCGCACATGTTGATACACTCTGCGATTACCATTCGAAGCCATCTTCCTTCCAAACTGGATGTTTGTATGATTAAACCAGAGGCACATAGACGGCCTGGTCGCAGTATTTATCCTACCCTTCGATAGGAATCAAAAGAGAAACAGCTGGACGAGACACGGCATGAGAATCATCACTACCAGCGATCTGTCCCGCAGCTACTTACGTGCGACTGTAGGCCGAAAGACGACTGTGAAAACTGTACGTTCTTGGGCCCAAGGCTAGGATATGCTAATTTTTTGAGCGCGGGAAGGAATCCATCACACAGTAGTGAATATGTTCCATCTCTGTCCATATGTCTTTTTCTCTAACCATGTATCTGTGTATGAAAATATCTTAATGTGTCCTTGCTAACCAGCCAACGTTCACGCAGCGAGGAAAAAAGAAAAGGTTTCATTAATTCTGTAGAACCGCACCCTTGTATTTAGGAAGTGATCTCTAGTCTACAATAACATCCTGGGCAAGCTGGGTGTCGCCTACAAACATCCCAGCTTCTTGTTTGCGAGTCGGCCTTACAACAAGGGACCACAACTCAGCATCATGCCGCGTCAACCCAAGATACCGCCGTACATCCTCAACCTCCCTACACTCACTCCCACAGTGATGCTTCCTCGCACCCACAAGATCAATAATCACAGGATCCTCATCCGTCGTCCAAATGATATTATCATCCAGTAGCTCCCCGTGTCTGTACCCAAACTGGTGAAGCATCTTGACAGCATGGATAACCTTACCTCTGGAGACAGCAGAGTTAACGGCAGACCAATTCCAGCGAAATGGGGTACGTTACCTATGGGCACGACTGATCTGCCTGAGATCCGAAAACGACAGGTAGGACGGGGGAGGGTTGATATACTCAAGCAGGATCCAAGGTTGGTCCGACAGATAACCAAAGCCATAGCACGCTGGAATGATACTACCCTGCAATGCCTCCAAAGCCATATATGCACCGAACTCGGCCTGCCCATAAGCCTCGAACAGAAAGACCTTCAGAACCAACTTCCTCCGAGTCTCAAACCCACGGACGTTGACCAGATAGGTACACGCGTCAACGCTGCTTCGGATCTCAGACTGGACAACAATGTCGCGCCCAACCAGAGTCGGAGCTAGGCATACAAACTTGCAGTCCTGGGAAACGTGATCTCCCCAGAACAGGTTCGCTCGTACCGTTCCGCTCGTGCAGCCATGAAGCTGGTTAAAACGAGTGACAAGAGATGAAGCCAGGGTGCCGCCATCAGATTCCGACAGTTCTATATCTCCTCCGTCCATATCATACACGCTCGATGGCTTCACAGGCGACGGCGTCCGACGGCGAGTTCGAAAGGCCTCCAGCGAGGGAAACTGCACAGCATACGATGGATTGACGGCCAAGGCAGCGACAATAGTTAACGCCAAGTAAACATCATGAATACGGGGGTACGGCCGGTAACCACCATCCGGCTCTGGAAATACCGCACGAGCACACCGAAGGCCAGCATCACTAACAGTGCGGAACTGCTCCTCAAGTGAGTTTCCACGAAAGTTCCCCTTCACGTCGCTGACAAAGATATGGTCTTGCTGCCGCCACAGTACAAGAAAGGCGTTGCAAGAGTAATACAGCAAGATATTGGCTCCAGCGGGGTCCACGTCAGTCAAATACAGCGCACCCTGTACAAGAAATTAGAATCAACTCGCTTCGTAACGAGACGGGAAACTGACCTTGTTTAGGAGGAGCCACCAGTTATCGTGGTTATTGGCAACGGTATGAGGGTGGTCCAGCTGGACTGACCCAACGCTGTTCAGCCGCTCGACCAATCCGGTTGCTGCCCGGTAAAAGCGCAACGGGTTCTCGCCTTTATTGACCACAACACTAAGCTCAAGAGCCGTTGGAGGGCGATTCGGTAAAGAGAGCGTAGCACTGGGTATAATATGTAATCCAGGGCAAGCCTCCCTGATTCTGTACTGAAGACGGCATTCCGGGATAAAATCCAGGACGACTCTTGATGCGTGTTCTATAAGCACTTGCGATAATTTATCCGGAGTTGAATCTGAAATTGGAGGAAGAGGGAACCCGTTCCAGTGGTGGGAGAGACCGTCATCGCCGCGGTCGTACACATTACTGTACACCGACAGCAGAAAATCATACTTGTCTTTGACAGCATCGTGATACTTTGCGTACCGATCTGAAAAGGCGGTCGACCGGGAGAGGTCCTCGTCCAGCGCCAACAGGAGATCAGGGAGTAAATCCGGATCTGCGGAAGCCGTGAAAGAGAGGTGGCCGAGCACCGTTATCTGGCTCTCAGATAGAGGCTCCATGCCACGAGACATATGAGTCGTGTCCACTGTAGCCAGATCAGGGTATGGCAGAGGGAGGAGCTCCAAGTCCTGCAGGGTCCGGTAGCTGGAAGCCATTCGAAGAGAATAGTTGAGAGGGTTCACATCTTGCTTCAAAGGGAGTACATACCCAGCTGCAGGTTCTCCCACTCTAATGCGTTTCATGTAGGGAACATCAATTCCTTGACTTTCTAGCGAGGATTCGGGATGCATGCTTTCGGATTCCGCGAGGAGGGCTGGATTAGCGAAACAGGCGTTGGGAGATACTAGAGGTTCCTCTGAGCTCGATAATCGACGGCGCTTGCCACTGGAAGGTACGGTCTGGGTAAAAAAAACTTTGGCGAGTGGGGGTGGCCTCTCCCTCGGTGTCAGAGGTAGTGGATGCAGCAAGTGGCTCTTCGCACTGCGCAAGGGATGGGACGTTATCGATGACATCGTTCTCCTCTTAGGTTTTATGAGAATGAGATCTGAATCTAGAGTCAAGCTAACATCACCTTGAAGGCAATCGTTACCGGAGGTTGCCTTTGCTAAGATCGCTAAAATCTGTCCCGCATTTGGCCGGTCACTCGGCAAAGTTGCGAGACACGCCCTTACGAGTGCCCACAGTTCGTCGTCCGGGAAAACATTAAGAGGTGGTCTCGGTGGACGCTTTCCTTTTGTGACCTCATGCATAACGCTGACATCATACTTGATATCACTAAAAGGTGGCTTGCCAGTAACGATCTTCGAGAAGAAAACCATAAGCGAGTGTGGAGGCGGTGGCAGGTGCGTTGCTGGACCTACCTCAACAACCGTGCACCCATAAGCATAGATATCCCTAGCGGTGAAGTATGATCCATCAAACAAGTTCGGATCCAAATGCTCTGGGGCTAGCCAGCGGATGCTTCCTCTGCTAGAAGAGTCGTCCAGAATCTGCGATCCTGCGAACAGGGAAAGGCCAAAATCTGCCAGACAGCAACGCAGATCATCCATGACAAGGATATTTGCCTGAGACCAGTCCATGTCAGAGGTGGCACGAGACAATGAAGACAGAGAACGCACCCCGCGTATGTCGGCATGGACTATTGGAGGATCGAGATTGTGCAAATACCTCATTCCTTCGTTGTGGAGTCAGGACAAGGGTTGAAAGGTCCCTATTCGAGGTCGCGTGCTTATATCATCCTATCTGAGTCTCACTCAAAGTGACTCGGAAGGAAGGTGTTTCAGGGATATGGTTGAATCGCTACGATTATTGCGACGAGAGATATATAACATGCCTATAAACACCCCAGCCGCACGATTATGGTTACGATGTTACGAGAGAAAGATTATATCACACACCTATGCAAGTACCCAGCGCAGTGACGATAGCAGAAGCCAAATACAGATGGACGAACGGCTCGTACCCACCTCCTGGTTGGGGAAAGTGCCCGCGCGGCTAGTAGTACGGAAGAACGACTCCTTCAGAGATCCACGACTGTCGACGGATAAAGACAAGTGCATCACAACAGTAATACAAAGGATCCATTTTAAAACACTCTAACCAAGATCAGCTAAATGCCCAGCAAACAAAGCCAGAAGTCCCACTGACTGAGAATATAGACATCATTCATTAGGTGCCGTACTCAAGCTGCATGACCCGAATCCACGCTCGATCCCCGTTCGCAGTTGGTGCGGTAGTTGCAAGGGTGGGTACCTGTGCTCTTGGCGGGTTCATCGAGGTGCAAGCGGCATAAATTGGTGCCTACGTTGTCGCGAGGAGAGAACAAGTTGGATCGGGCCGGATACGCCAAGTTTAAAATATCTGCAGCGACAAGTCACGCCCTCAACGAGTGTTCGAACGCAATGGCAGGATATGTTGTCGAGTTTCCATAGTCTTCAGAAGGGCACGTTCACAGCAATGAATGTTATGATGATGAAACATTTTCGCTGTTCACAAGCTGTTTATGCATAGGGTATTCTGGCGGAGATATCGAGCTGCGATTAAGCGCTGCAATGGGTCCCAATAAGGAACGACCTACAGAGACACGCATGCACCTTTTCTTCCGCTTTCTCGAGTCAGTACGCGAATTGCTGTGAACGTTTGATTTAGACCCCGGGATACCCACGCTAGAAGCGAAATTGATCATTAGCAAGGCACATGGCACACGGACCTTTGATGAACTTTATTGAATACAACATCACCCATCTTCACCCCGTTGGAAGCCTCCGAGTCGACCATATATCAAGTCATGGGAACAAGCTACGTTTTATCTAGCGCGGAGCCACTAAACATAGGGATGCAAACCCAGGCATAAAGTTCACGCCGCCTGATTCGCGATCGGACGTCTTCCGCCGTCTCCCTTTTTCCCGTCCTCGAAGGCGCCTAAATTCCAGAGGCCAGGCTTGTCTCTTTTCTTCGATGCTGTTCAACCGGTTCGTGCGAAGGGATGCGCTGTTGCTGATAATGGGGGGGTCCATGGTGCACCTCTTCAGCTTGCTCTCGGTGCCAAACTCAACGACTTCGACACCGAGTACTTGGTTCTACGAGGCGCCTGTGGACCTGGACCCGCTCCCTCCTCCTCCAGAGCCCGCGGTGGTGCGGCGAGATGCTGAGACGGTGACAGTAACGGTACACCCAACACCAGAAGCGAGAGCGACACCCCATCTAGGTCGGCCCACATCCCTCCCGCATACATCCATCGTCCACCATGCCCCGGGATGGACGCTTTTCAGGAACCTGTACATGTCGGACGGGACGCTTTTCATTCTTTCTGGTAATAGGTCGTTCCCGGAGATCAGGATGATGACGAGCTCGGGGTTCCCGGCAGATACTACGAAGGAGAATATCGCGATGAGGGAGCCGACGAGGCATCATATGGATATTATAACGCCAGATGCGGCCAAGCGGAGGTGGGGAGAAAGGGTGTTGACCGTTGAGGGGAATACAGTGAGTGGCCTTTTGTATTCATGTCATTAGCTGACTGGTTCTAGCTCCTGGTAAACGAACCAAGCCAATTCCTGCGACACTACTACCACCTCTGCGCAGAGCTCTTCTTCGGCGTACAAGCCTTCTGGCACGGCGCCCACTCCCAGCCGTCCTCCGACTCTGAAGGCGAAGTCCTTACCCACCCCGCCCCTCCTCCCCTCGACCGGATCATCTTCGCACACGCCACCGTCGAAGGCTGGCGGGACGGCCCCGGGTTCAACGCGTTCTTCCTGCGCGCCGCCTACCCCTCGCTGACCGTCGAGACCTGGGACGACTGGGAGGACCGCATAGCTGCCACCTCCAGCAGCACCGCCGCCTACCGATTCCCCCTGCTCCTCCTCACAGACCGGAGCGCGGCGCATAGAGGACCGATATGCGGGAGCGAGACGCAGCGGATCGCTTCCGAGGCATGGGACTATATGCGCCGGCATGGGCTCCTAATGGGCCTGCGCGTTGGCGGGTGGTGGGAGCCTGTACGTTCTGCTGTACTCAAGTTCGCAGGGGCGCCGGTCAGTCGGAGCGGGATGCGCGAGAAGCCTATGCCGGACAAAGTGGTGATCACGTATATCAGCCGGCAGGGCGGGGACCGGCGGAAGCTCGTGGAGGAGGATCATGACGCAATGGTTGAGGCGCTAGAGGAGCTCGTGCAGAGGAAGAATACCGGCGAGATAGAATGGGAGTTGAACGTGTTGCAGGCGGAGGAGATGACCAAGGACGAGCAGCTCGCTGTTATCGCACGGACGACCTTCCTTTTAGGCGTACACGGGAATGGGCTTACCCATCTATTGTTCATGCCCCCGACGAAGCTCTCCGCTGTTATCGAGATTTTCTACCCGGGCGGCTTCGCACACGACTATCATTGGACGGCCAGGGCGCTCGGTATGTCCCATTTTGCGGTCTGGAACGATACGTGCGTGTTTCTTTTTTTCGGTGCTAACCTGGGCTGACCCGTCGTAGGTTCTACACATACCCCGACGAGCCAAAGGTCGAATACCCCGAAGGATTCCAGGGAAACGAGATACCCGTCTACGGGCCTACTATCGCACAGATTATCGAAGACAGGGTCGATGGCAAGTTGTAAAAGTATCTATGGCATAATCTATCTTTGTATCATACCAGTCATCAATTTACTTACTTATTTGCATTCCTCCTGATGCCAACCAATAGCCCTTCGGCATTCTGCTCCTCTGCTCCCCTCCTACGCACGAGTGAGTATACCAACCGAGAAAGATCAGAAACTGGCTTCGCACAGTCAGTTTGGTATTGATTCCAAAAGCCTCTGCAAATCGCCTGCGTTGATCGGAAGCCCGTAGTAGTTTGGACGAGAGAGTTAAACTTGGAGAGAAATCGAACGGGTCAAGGATACGAAGTTCCTCACCCAGAGTGATTGGAAAACTGCAGGAGGGCTCGGGCCGAACATGCCGTCTTCGACGATGAACTTGTTTCTTTACCCCCCAATTACCCCCTGGAAGGATATCCTTGCTGCGCTACCATTCAATATCCCGCTGTTCGTCGTGCGGCACAGGCGCAAGTCTTATCTGGAGCACCGGCGAACACAAAATGGGAGAACGACGAGGTAGCAGACGAATCAGAGGGCGTCTCGCCAGAGTCTGGGAAACCACTTTTGCCGACTTTCATCCCATCTTTTCAAGCTAGCGCTCATCCAAACTTGACTAAACCACGCACTCGAATATCCTTCCAAAGCTTGGCTGCATGCAGATGTTTCACTGTCGAGGGAATCTCTGTGCGCATCCCGACCCTTCGTCGCAGGCTGGCCATCATCAATGCACGAGATTAAGCGGAAGGAAGCTGCAGGATGGAGGGGACTCCGTGGCATAGTCACCGTAAAGGCATCCGGTCCCGCATGGTCAGTCAGACCTAGACACTATGCGTCAGGATTCGATAGCTGGGCGAGAGACGGCGAGGACTCACACAAACTTCCCTCAGTGAGTGATCTTACTATGACTGGACTTAAAAAGTCACCTTAAACTTAAGGCATTCCAAGCTCGAAGACTCGAGCCAGTCTCTAGACCTTGGGTACTAGAGTTTATGCTGTCCGTTACCGCTGCAGATTATAAGCCCGGACACACCAAGGATATTTTGAACATCCGACTTGTTCTCTCGCATCAAGATGGCGGCCTCATCTCTGTGGCTTCCAGAAACAAGTCCACGCCCGACGAAACGCAGCACACTCTCTAACTACCGAGGCTCTTCAAGCAGACGTCTCTGCCAACTGCCTACGGGAGTGTCAGTCATGCAGCGTTGGAGTTTCGTACGCCATCTTCAACATTTGACGTAACTCTGGGAATATCTCCCTGCCTTGTCCCTTCCTATTGCATCTCCTGGACTGCCGACTGGTCCTTAGCCGAGGAGATGGTACGTGTTTTGTTTCCATTCCTCAATTCAATTTTGAATCGCTTACTACGAGTCTCCTCTGCTGGGAATATAGCAATGTGCTCGATGGGTAATGTTCGCCGGCCTGCGGATCCTTCCTTTTGCCTGCTATTCACTATGTGATCATAGGCGGGACCTGACGCGAGACAGCGCTTATTTTCAAAGTCCATGATATACAAACCTCTTTCAAAACTGGTATATACGTTACCATAGCACCATCATCGCACCTACCACCACTCCCACCAACGCCGCCCCGCCATACGCCTGCCCGCTTCCCACCCTCCACACCACCGAGCTCGCCCTACTCCCAAACGTCGTCACGAACCCCTTCGTCGGGTCCGGCCCGCCGCTCACCGTCACCGTAGGTATCGACGAATCTGGCGTGACGGAAGAACTGGCAGACACGGCCGTAGCATTCACGATAGAGAACCTCGCCGACAGACAATGCATAACCCCATGCGTGGAGCTTATGAGCAGCATGAAATAGTCGTCCCCCGTGGGCACATCCTCGAGGTAGATATTCAGGGACGTCGGGGAATACGGCTGCGACGGGACTGTTCGCACGTCAACCACCAGGGAGAGAATGAGCTATACCCAACGCACCGTTATACGCGATATACGTGATCCCATCCTCGCTCAGCCTCGTCATCTCGATATCGAACTGCGTCACTCCGTCCCAGACGCCCTTCTCCCACGAGAGGACGTTCACGGCGTCGTTGGACCACTGTGCGCCCTCCCGGGGTTCTTTGATCATAAAATACGCTGCGGCAGAGAGTCAGTATAGTGGGAAAGGGAAGGGATTGGACGTACAGTGGGTGATGCATGAAGCGAGGGTCGCGAGGTAGAGGAGAGATAGCGTGCATCGTGGATCGTCGTTCAAATTTGAGGGCAGGATTGCGGGTGCGACACTGCACGGCGCCCTTCATCGCTGCGGTCGTGTAGTACGTAAGTAAATTCGAACAAGTAGTTTTGAGGGCTAGGCTTGCGGCATGACCACCTGAGTGCTGAGCTCAATGCTCAATATATTGAGATGGCTGCATTGCCGCCTGCTGCCAGTGTATGTAATTACAGTACGTAGTTAAATATAATACACACCTGCTCTTCGTCGACATCTCAAGTTCGAATTCAAGCTCGGCTCAAGATTTCTCAGACGAGATGTACATCAAGGATGTAAAAAACTCGAAGAATTCTGATGAATTTACTGCAAGCCAACGATAGAATAAATATATGTTTAATCTTTATTCGGCGAACTTCACTCGCTGTCAACTCAGATTAGATGTGTGGGCCAAAGCCATGGTGGTGCTGGGATATCCATGGAACAACTAGGTGTGAAATTGATAACGGGCGACAGAGAAACCCTTCACGGGTGAGACTGCCTATACACTGATTTTGATTCACAAGTCGACATTATTACACGTTACAGCAGGCAAGAAATGAAAGATTGTGCACAGTTATTTCCCGATGCGCCTCAGATAGGCTACAACAGACTCAGCGCCCTTGATAGCAATAGCGACCTAGGGAGGATTATGGCAGCGCTTCAAATCAGAGTTCATTGAGACACTTACGCTGGTGAGTGTGGGGTTACACGCGGTCGAGTCTGGGATACATCCGTTGCCACCGACCCAGAGGTTGGGATAGCCGTGTACCTTGGAGGAGGGATCGGCGACGGATGTTTTAGGGTCAGTACCGATGCGTGTCGTGCCCTTGAATAAAGAAGCGTTAGCGGTACGAAATAGTAATGATAGGCAATTTCTTGCCGTAATATGCAGGGCAAGGCCGGGCTCCATAAATCGAGGTTCGGATCCAGGAAGGTATGCGCCGAGGATGTTGGCAATATTGACCATGTCTCTCATCATCCTAGTGACAGTGAGTGTGTTGCTACAGACGGGCTTAGAAACCTCACTTGTGATCGCGTTTGCCATCCTCTTCGGTACGTGTGACGTTGAAGGTAGCCTGCGGCATTCCATATATATCAGTATATTTCTCGTTAAACGTGACCATGTTAGTATCGACAATGTCAGATTTGCCGAAGAAACGAAGGTCGACCACCACACGAGGGTCAGAGCGGGGACCAACACCGCCGTACGAGAATGCATCACGGTGAATTTGGATGTGCCATGGATACTTAGAGTCGTAGGGAATGGTGACTTGGGGTTCGGGGTCGTCGAATGGGATCGGCAAAGGGTCACAAGGGTGTTGCTCGCGATGATTCTTTATTTGTTCCTCGTAGTCTGCGTTGTTCCGAATGGAGTTGACGATGGATCGTTTGAGAACAATCTATAGCTAAGTGTGAGTGAAAGGGAAATTTTGTGCTGCTAGATCGGATACCTGGCAGAAGGTCAGAGATTGTTCGGTAAGGTTCCTACCCAGCGCCTCGGAACGGATGTTGCTATTCCACAGTATTTGGGGTGTACAGACGGATCCACAGGCAACAACATAGGCCTGTGATAAGGTTATTCTTGTAACAAGATGATCGAAGCATAGCAGACCTTGGCAATGACAAAATAATCACGATCAGCCTTAAGGTCGCGAATTTGTGCGAATGCAATGACGTTACCGTGTTCGGTAGGGGTATAGTAAAGCTTGGTGACTCTTGTCTCTGCACGGAGTGTGAAGCGGGGATGGTCATGGTGCCGGGAGAGGGCTTCGCCGAGAATAGTGTCGGCGCCAGACCAGTTGACATATGCCTTATTATCTGTACAACGCTTCGCAGCCAAGGGAAGGCTCTTAACTTCGCGGGAGGCTCCGGCGAGGGAGTCGGTAAGGGTTTTCTTCACGACGCGGTGGCGGATTGACTGGTCGAATTGATCGTTGCGGACGTTGAGAAGAGCTTTGCCACGGTCAAGAAGTCCACGGAGTTCCTGTTTCTCAATTGGGTTCTCGGACATCTCCTCCGGGTGTGGCTCGGCTGAAAGAAATTAAGTGATGCAATAAAGAAGTGAAGCGTGCACGTACGACAAGCACACGTCCAGTGGGTACCCATCCCGCCGACAGTCCTGGTGATGGCATTGCCAGGAAGATTGACGTGGGGTTTCTGGCAAGGATTGAAACCCTTAGTAAACATTTCATTGGTAGGATCTGGGGCCCAGGATACGATCCCAAGGGTGGATTGGTATGAATCTGGAACAGGGACGGATGTAGTTTGCAGTGCACCCTTAATGGTATGAACTGCAGATAATGAGCAAAGAGTTGACTCGACTGATGAAGGCCTTCGCCCTCGACATACCAAATGCATCAATATCTTTCTGGAATCTTCAAGACCGATGATTAGTACCCGCAAGGCAGGATGGGCGGCGTACTTGACTGCGTTCTTTTGATGAGCTCCAATGACAGGGCTATCCTGAGCACCGATCTCCACCATCAAGACCTTGTCGTTATCGGATGCGTCTATGATGGTGCGAGCGTACGCAGAGGCTATGGGGCCACTTCCAGCAATGAAGACATCGGTGACGATGACAGAATCACAGACGTGCAGAGAGAGAGAATCTCTGGCCATGGAAAGCGACGAGGGAGGGTTGCTATGCCTGCCCAGAGCCTGTAACGTCTGGAAGATCCCATCTGGTGAGGTAGCATGACCAACTTTGGCCAGCACGCTCTGAACGTCCTCGGCAGACAAACGAACAGGAGACATGAGTGAACTGAGACGATGTTAGTGATAGAGGAGAGGATATGGAGGCTGCGGTGGCGACGAAATGAAAGAATGTTCTGGATGTTTATATACGGTCATGGTTCCGAGCACCGACTCCTACATATAGGATTTCTTGGTTGACTTGGTGGTTAATAATTATGCACCTGCACACCTGGATCTATTCGTCGTTCAAATGACTGTTGCCGTACATCGCAGATCTAGGGTGCTTTCTGCTTGGTCTGTTGACCTGCCCCTCTCGTCGCCCTCGTCGCTGTCACAGGTAGCAATAGAATAAGCTGAAGTTCCTGGTGTAGACATGATACTTGGTTCTAAAGATCCAACGGTATCGGTCTTCTTGCACACAAGTGCTGAGACTAGACTAGACATGTCACATTGTGAACGTGATTTAGCGCTCTCCGGATTGACGGGTGAACTAGGGTACACGATGCCACGGCGAGGAGTACGTATGGCATGTCCACTGCCGACAGGAGTACCTAGAACGAAGAGGTGAGACCGATTGAATAGCCACCAAACGCGAAGGATTATAGATATACATTGAATGACTGCATCCGAGTTCAGCCGGTCAGGAACAAAGATATTTCTCGAGCTTGCTATAAAAGGTCTAGCTCAGACGAAGGGCTCACCTGGCGGCTATTGGTATGGACAGTATGATAGAAAAGAAGGCTTTGAGTGGGACGATGATGAGAAGGTCTGCCATTCCAATCGATGGGATGGCACGCATGAACTCGTCCGTTGGCTGCCGAGACTAGTCAAATTTGAAGCCATAAAATTGATAACAGGACGCACTGATAATACGATACCGGGTTTAACCAGACCTCCGCATAATTCACAACGTGCAACCTCTTTGTTGCGGATGTGTTCCTTCATCCGTACGTCGTCATAGAACTCATGGCAATCAATGTATTTCTGCGAAGTAAAGCTCCCGCGAGCTTAGACCACCTTGTAGTTCGGGACCCCCGTGCGCCATTCATGCGTGTCAATGTTCCGCGTGAAGCACTTATGAAGGAGCCGTCTGGAAGCAATAAGACGGATAAACGAATGTGTGAATGTAGGCCGGTATTTTCCGGGGTATATAGCCTGTGCAAGAGTGTAGACTGTTTGAATTATTTTTTTAAGGGTATCAGAAGAGGAATAGCCCTGCATGAGAGAGGATTCTGTTGGAAATATTCAAGTTCAAATATCGCTTCAGAGTAGGGAAAGTTCAATGTCGCAAGATTCGCCTATCCATACCAATGCCAGTTGAAATGTAACTCGAGGGAAACGTGTCCAAAAAACTCGCCTCACATATAAATCTGACCACGACATTCCATTATTATGTATTATCGACGACCGATGCAGACACGACTACGCACCTGTCTCTGGACACCGGTAGACGGGAATGCCAACAGAGGCATTTACACCTGCAATTGCCCTGACACATCAGTAGCATCGTGTTTACATGTTTACTGATTTACTGACCGGCACCAAGCTGTAGAGCGTTCATTTGATTGAGTAGATAAAACAAATAAATAGAGGGAGCACTCACCATGACGATGATATTCAGACAATCCTTGGACTTCATATACTCAGCGACAGCTTTGATGTCATTTCCCTTCAGTACTCTAAACGTCGTCGGTGCCTTAGGTGCGGCGTTTGTTGTTTCGACTTCCTTCATCTCCGTATCGGCCCACAGTTTTATCAGCTCCTCCTCTCATCCCAATTCTCTGCACAAATCTTTTACAACTTCGTCACATTTTCCAAGAAGTAGTACATCGTCGGGCCGACGTCCTAGATGTCCCACTTTTTCAAGATTGATGAGGACCCACGGGCAAAGAGGTTCGGCCAGGCCTGTCAAGGAAGCAAAAGGATGGACGTTTAGAGACGTTCCGATTATCAATAGAGATCTGCCGTCTTGACGGAGGGGATAGCGTGTATGAACTTGTCCGGGAGCTGCAGCCTCCCGTCAGCTTGGGCTAATAGCGTTACTGTAGCACGTACTGACTCGCCGAAGAATACAATGTCAGGCTTCAATAAACCCCTACACTTCTCATAGAAGGCGATATTTTTGTTGAGGATGTTTCCTTCATGTCCAAGCCGTCATAGGAAGCGTTGAGCCAAATCTTCGATACCGTGCCTCTGTATCAATTTGCATCCTGGAGTGCTAGGCGCAAGCAAGTACAGAAGATGTATCTTTGTGGAAAGAGGTGAGTTCTAGTTGCGGAGATAGCCGTACAAGCACAGATCGCCAGGGATGATATTGACATTAGTAGTGGTCAAAGTGGGCCGAATTAAAGTGATACCAAGCCTCAGGGTCAGGAAAACCATTTTGCTCGTAGCCAAGCAAGGACGCGGTGTCCTTGTATTCGGAGGTGATAGGGTAAATGATTCAAGCCATAGGTCCGCGCGGCGAGGCTCGAGTGCCACTGTCGCATGAGGCGTATGGGCTCAGGGTTGGTAAAGCAGGGAATTAGAAGGTAGGGCTCCCGTGCAAACGGGTCATCACATGTTTTGTGACAATGTGTGACATACTCATTAAACGACGTGCCGGAGGTCAAATTTTCGCGTCTATTCAATGTCAAGTACTGTGCTCCTACACAAAACATGTTCTTTCGTATCAAGAAAGTCTCCAAAAGAGACCTGTAGCACTATTTGAGTGATTTGCAAAACGTCCCCATTTGGCAATCAAACATTAAAATTTAAAAATGTATCTCCTCCCGCTAATTGGACAAATAAATTACTCTGGCTTCGTTATGACCTTGGGAATAGCATATTCTAGGCATCAACGGCGAGCTTTTATCCCAAAGTTCTCAATTGAGGGAGGAATTCCAAAAAATAGCAATTTGTCACAAAAGTCATGTAAAAATCATGTGATGACACCGTTTGCACGGGAGCCCTAAGGCTATAGCCTGGCAAGCCGCTTTATAGATACTCGCGGAACTCGTACCTGCATATAAAGGAGCCGTACTTACCTTACGCAGTTCAGGTCCGGGATCGGGCCAGATAAGCCGTGTTCGTCATCACCGTCTTCAGAGTCGATGATGAACTTGTTTCTTTCCTCCTGAAAAGATATCCTTGCTGCGCTACTGTTCAATACCCTTTCATGCTCCGCCTTCAATACAGCACAGGCGCAACTCCTAGTTGAAGCGCCGGCAAACACAAAATGGGAGAACGGTGAGGAGTCTGGGAAACTTTTGCCGACTTTTCATCCCAGCTAGCGCTCATCCAAACAGGCCCCCAGAAGCTCCCGCCAAAATTTGTCCGGATTTTAGCATATTTTAGGCCCCAAAACTGCAAAAACTTTGTCCAGAGTTAGCATATTTTGGGGCTCCAACTAGGACGACTTTGTCCGGGATTTAGCATATTTTGGGCGGTAGCGGGGTCGAAAAGTCAGTTCCGGCACTACAGATGATGTAAGTTTGCATAAAAACCATGAGAAATTCACCCTATCGTCAAATTCCTCACCAAATCGTTCCCCAGAGCACCGATGTTAGCAAGAATTGGTTAAAAGGCAATTTGGAAACGCAATCGGCAGGACCGGCAGCTTTCCGGCTGTCGCGGGCCGGAGATCTTTGTCTGAGATAGCATATTTTGATACCCAAATGATGCATATTTGAGGTCCAATTTCCGCGAATTTGCCGGACAAAGTTTGGTGGGAGCTTCTGGGGGCCTATCCAAACTCGACTAAACCACCAACTGCGATTCTCACCCTCGTACTGACACACCACCCGGGCGAATATCCTTCCAAAGCTTCTACCAATGGTCTGACTGAACCGAGATGCAACCCGTTCAACAAAATTCCGGTTATGCTTCACTGACGATGAAGGGGAGGGAGGCCAGTACAATTTCTGTGTGCGTCCCGACCTTTGAAGACCGCACAGTCTTCCTTCGTCGCAGACTGGCCATCAGCAACGCACAATTCGAGTCTAGGACGTACGACAAGGAAGCCCAGCGTGGTGCAACGCGTATGACGATGGGGGGATTCGAGACGCTCCGTGGCATATTGTTCGCAAGTCACCGTAAAGGTCCCGTATGCTTAGTCAGCCCTAGACACTGCGTCAAACCTGGGATTCGATAGCTGGGCGAGAGACGGGGTTACGCGAGGATCCACACAAACTTCTCCCAGTGAGTGATCTTATAACTCGACTTAAACATCCCACAAGTCACCGTAAACTTAAGGCATCCTCAACAACCCATCCGTGACGTGTACCCCAAGTTCAGGCGACCCTATCACAATGGGACTCGCTCGACTCGATTTTGAAAACGAAGCAGCGCGGCGGGGGATGACCGGAACACTCACAAGCACGCCGATTGCCCTAACAAGAATCGGGGATGTCGTACTAGTGTCCATTGGAGGGTGTCCGTGTCCTAGCGAGACCCGCACTTCGAACCAAACTGTTACCGCCAGAAGAACGCGAAAAAGCTCACCCAGTATCATTACATTTGGTACTATCAACATGCCTGCTGAAGACTCGAACCGGTGTATCCTCTAGCCCTTGGGTACTAGAGTTCATGCGTATTTATTTGTTTGTTACCGCTGCAGATTATAAGCCAACTGCGTATGGGAGTCAGTCATACTGGCAGCCTTGGAGTTTCGTACGCCATCGTCAGCATTTGACGTGATCCTGGGAATATCCCCCTGCCTTCATATTGCATCTCCTGGACTTCCGACTGGTCCTTAGTCGAGGAGATGGTATGTATCTTGTTTCCGGTCCTCAATTCGATTTTGAATTGCTTACGAGTCTCTGACCTCAGGCTGGGAATATGTACTCCATCGCAGAATGGGCAATGTTCACCGGACTGCGGATCCTTCCTTTTGCCTGTTATTCACTGTATGATTATAGGCGGGACCTGACGCAAGCCAGCGCAAAGTCCATAGTATACAAGCCTCTTTCAAAACTGGTATATGCGCTACCACAGCACCATCATCGCACCCACCACCACTCCCACCACCAACGCCGCCCCGCCGTACGCCTGCCCGCTCCCCACCCTCCACACCACCGAGCTCGCCCTACTCGCAAACGTCGTCACGAACCCTTTCGTCGGGTCCGGCCCGCCGCTCACCGTCACCGTAGGTATCGACGAATCTGGCGTGACGGAAGAACTGGCAGACACGGCCGTAGCATTCACGATAGAGAACTTCGCCGACAGACAATGCATAACCCCATGCGTGGAGTTTATGAGCAGCATGAAATAGTCGTCCCCCGTGGGCACGTCCTCGAGGTAGATATTCAGGGACGTCGGGGAATACGGCTGCGACGGGACTGTTCGCGCGTCAGCCACCAGGGAGAGAACGAGCTATACCTAACTCACCGTTATACGCGATATACGTGATCCCATCCTCGCTCAGCCTCGTCATCTCGATATCGAAATGCGTCACCCCGTCCCAGACGCCCTTCTCCCAAGAGAGGACGTTCACGGCGTCGTTGGACCACTGTGCGCCCTCCCGAGGTTCTTTGATCATAAAATACGCTGCAGCAGAGAATCAGCGTAGTGGGAAAGGGAAGGGATTGGACGTACAGTGGGTGATGCATGAAGCGAGGGTTGCGAGGTAGAGGAGGGATAGCGTGCATCGATGTGAGAGCATGAATGAGGGCGACGAGGGAGGTCGTCATTCAAATTCTTTGAGAGCAGGACCGTGATGGCTGCGGGTGCGACACGGCGCACGGCGCCCTTCATCGCTGCGGTCATGAGGAGCACGTAAATTCGAACAAGAAGTTTTGAAGGCTGCGCAAAACTAGGCTTGCGACGCCGCTAGGATCATCAAGATTAAGATGACAGGCTTTGTAAATCATAAAGCGCAGGTGTAGGGTAACTGCAAGCAACGAAGTCCATCGTTTGTATGACAAACGGTGGGCGCTCGAGCCTACCGATGCCGATATCGGGCGACTGCGAGAAACTTCAAAGAAGCATGCTGTTTCGACATGCATAGCAGTACTCGAGCCTTCGAATGCCAGAAGATCAAGATCACGTCCGAGATGGCGGTCCATATAGATGCAATGGTATCTGGCATGGAGCCGCTAACGGTGGTGGCCAGTCGGCACTCGGCCCGCCAGGTCTAGTACGCCATCACGTGAGTGTCTACTGCTGATTTCCTTGAATCGATCCAAGATGATTTCTCGACTTGACTCCATGACCACCAGTTTATATTTGGCCTCCTATACATGCAGCGTCCTCGATGAGTACGGTAGGTTTCTCACCAGCATTTCGGAGGACATGTCACCGGGAAGGAAATATCCGCAAGCACTCTCACATCTGCCCTCGGACCCGGACCCTTCCGTATCATCTAACGAATACCAGGTAATTGTTGCAACCCTGAGTACCCCCGGATCAACCATATTCCTCGCAGTGGATCGAATCTGGGAGGAGATCACGCGTCACCATCTCGCTCTGGTTCTTACCTTTCATATAACAGAATCGAAGCTCATTTACAGCTCCGCGTCAACTCTGGGTTTCGAGGAATGGATCAGTATCTTTTTCAACCCCAACTAATCATCATTCGTCAAATGCATAGGGTATAAATCCGAAATAGCGAAGGGTACGATAAACTGTAAGCTTTAGAGAAACAAGTCCCTAGATTAAGTTTGAACATTTTAAGTTAATGATGTAACGATATGCGATCAAATCCATGCGTGTGCGAGCGTGCGTATGCGAATAAATAGAATGTGGTAACTGCCTGCAGCTTCGTTCGTGTCTTTTTCAGAAGCAAGCTGCATTGCCGCCCCGGTATGCATTTGCGCGGCCCCCATCCGCTAGGAACACACTCCCGTTCATATAGGCACCCGCACGACTGCCCAAGAACAATATCGCACCAGCCATATCCTAGAAAAGCCGTAACCTGTCAGCAAACCGCCTCTGACCTTTTACCGGTCCGAACTCACCTCTTCCGATCCAGCACGTTTCAGTGGCACATCATTGCAAAGCACACTAGGATCCAGCCTGTAGCCCGTATCCGTAACCGGTGACGTTGTCATTTCTGTATACAATACAAAGGGTTAGCTCAACTCCGGCCTTGACGAAATAGAGAGACACTAACCACTAGGGAATACCCCAGGAGCTAGAACGTTGCTACGAATACCCCAGGGGGCCAATAGATTCGCCATCACCTTGCCAAGATGGGTGCACGCCGATTTTGACAGGGTGTACGACATGGAGAGGATTTTTGGGTCTATCCGGAAGGAGCCAGACGACGATATTGAGATTACTTGGGACGAGTGGTACGGTGGTTGACAGTGGCTGAATGGGCTAAAGTCTGCCGCCTGCTGACGGAGGTTTCCCTGATGGAGAAGGTCGAGAAACGCGACAGTGGTGTAATACACCGCCGTGGTGTTTGTAGCAAAGACGGCTGCAAAATCGTCGGGCGAGCCTGTATTCCAGAGAGCAGACTGGAAGGATTTGATAGAAGGAGGCCCGGGAGGCGAGACGGGGGATCCGGGAGGTGAAAGCGGGTTCTGGGCCGGAGAGCCGGACGGTGAGGGGAGTGGATGGGAGTATAAATTCTTGGCGATTCCGGCATTGTTGACGAGCAGATCGATGTAGCCGTGTCGAGCCTTCACAACCTCAACCATGGCGAGGAGACTCTCGCGGTCAGTCACATCTCCGGCAAGGGGAATCAAATTCCCGAATCGCTGAGAGAAAATTTAGTGACAGCGTCGGGAGATAAGGATATCAACGTACGTTGTGTTCTTTTGCGGCTTTTTCGAGGACGTCTTTTCTCCGTCCTGTGATATAAACGATGGCGCCGTTGTTTTCGAGGGTAGTTGCCATCATGAGCCCGATGCCTGTGAGAAAATGTTAGAGCGCGTCAAAGGAGATCGTCGAGCCAAACGTACCGGTACCAGCACCAGTGATGACGACGACCATGCCATCGACCTGGAACAGATTGCAAGGCATGTACCTGTCAAATCTCGAGGACGCGTCGCGAGACTCGGAGCAACAGTGAGAGACAGAGGCGTGCATTATATTCAGAAATCAAGGGGTAGGAACGCAGATGTAATTCGAATCACAGGGCGTGTATTTATGTCGTCGGTGTTAGTGGCAGGACCGAGTAAGTCACCAGTGAGGTTGCAGGGACGATTTGTTCGAATGGGGTGATGATTACTCCAAGCCAGAGGTAGAGGTCCTTTATAGGCAGAATTGCCAGCCGCACTTTTCAGGATGATATCGTGAGCTTTCAGTCCCGATTACTGCATCGTACCTTTTCCGTGCGAATAGATTTACGTCCGCGCATGTCCGTGTCTCCCTCTTGATCCTCCATGGATGTACGTCGTTATGAAATAGTAAAAGAAGCCCTGAGGAAGCTCAAACTCACAAGAAGCCTGCTCATGGTGACCCGTTAAGGGGAACAAATTGAAAATCACGCCTACTCTTATGGACTTCCCAATCAGGAAGTCAGAGTGGTTAAACTGAAGAACCATGAAGCTTCAATGTGGAAGACTCAGCTAAATTCCATTTTAACAGATCTTGGTTCACTGTCAAGCAAATTTTAATGAATTCTTGAGCTTTAGCATCTATGCATGATTCTTTCGATATTATCATATCAGCGTATTGCACCCTGCGACTGAACGTGGGGTTGCTGGGAACAAGAACCTCGGAGTTTCGAAGGCCAACGAATATTCCCGCTATATCCGACAAAACGCACTACTCAAATTAGTGACGGTGACATGGGTCATCTGCAGCGAGGCGCGTTTCCCGAGTCTCTTTCCGTGGTTTCTGTACACCGCGCAGATCGCATGACAAATTGGGGCACTCCAGTCCGACGCTGCTGATACTTTGCAGATACTATGAATTCCGCGGAACGCGAGTATCCACCGTTGTCCATAGTCAAATATGTTCGTAAATAGTTCTTCACCTTTTCTCTTTGACCGCTGCTCCGTGGCGTCGAAAATTATGGAATCCGACGCTCGTCTCGTTTTCATTTGGTAGGCCGAGTATGAAGGGTCGCCCACGCTGCTTTATAGAGTCATGCTGATGACGAACCCCGCTAGCGAACGGGCAATGGCGTCACGCCCACTGTTCGATAATCATAGTTAATTATGATTCGAGTGAATCCAGATGCATCGTCTATTTCACAAACTTGGCTAGTCCGGTTTCGTACTGAGGGCGAGGGGATTCGAGATTTCCAGATCACTGAGATGGCCGTGGCTGTGGCGGACTAGACATATGTCGTCAAACTCCAAGGTGGACCTACATCGACTTCACCGCCGAATGAGCATATGTGGCGTCTAATCGAGATTTCACATATTCCCCCGCGGTCACGACCTCGTATTTCGACGGATGTTCCGGAGAGACACAACTAGGAATAGGCTACACCACTAGATTAAAATCTTCAAATTCTAAGCTGAATGCGCCATACCTCAAGTAGGACATCATAGTCGGTACCAAAAAATAGTGGTATGGAATATCGCTCTTCTCCAGATCTGTTGATTGCGCGATGAAGGGTTGATTTGAATACATCGTCTGAATGGCACATGGCAGAAGCGATCAGATCGATTAGAAGGGTCACGGCGTAAGTACGTACTCGTCCAGCGCGCGAACTGATCCCCTAAATTCAACACCAGTGTTCCGGGGATAGGTACTGCGTCTATCCATTTACCAGTCGCATTCTTCACTTGCAGTGCAGGAACCCTGTCTTGCCAGAGAATCGTGAAACACTAAGTACGTCAATTTTGTCTAAACCTGGGTAAACACCAGCAGACTGCATGGTACTCACTTCATAACTACAAGATCAATGTCGTCAGCTCCCAAGGAAAATTCAATGGTAGGAAATTGTACTCAGTATGTGCTCCTATGCCAAGCACTTTCTCCTGTTCATTCACACTCGATGGCCTCTGGGAAGGGTAGTGTAATAATCGCATTATCGCAGCTGGTTTTGTCGTCTACCGGGCATAAGAAACTTGGTCGCGGCGACGTCGGATATCAGATTTACCTTGTCTTTGAAGAAGTCCTCTGGTAGATCTAATGCTAGCCCAAAGAGGGGAAACAGTTTCTGGCCTAATCGAACGGCTTCGTGGCTAAGGGTGTATCAGTAAACCACGACCAGAAAAACCCGATAATCGAGGATTCACTAGTATTTCAATACGGGTTCTTTGAAACCAGGAACGATTTCGGGCCAAACGTTGCGACCCGACATGGCCGTCTCATTCTTCGTCTCCTCTAAGTCTTGTTCTTCCCATCCCAGGTCAAACCCTACCGATGAAGATCAGCTTGAGAATTTTGTCACGTAAGAGGATAGTCCTCCAGTGTACCTTCATGCAGATCGCCATGTCCTTTCGGATCGGTATTTTCTCCCAAGAGAGCGGTGTAACCTTTATAGTTGGATGATCGATGAATATCGAGCTTGGAAAAAGGATAAGCGCTTTGGGCCGCGTCAGATCTCGGGATAACGCACATCCATCTTGGAAGAAGTTGGCAGCGCAAAAAACTTCTTTCCTGCATCTATGGCAGCTGTAATGGTATCCTCAGCAATTCCATGGTTGTTTACTAAGGCCATTAGCTCATAGCGTCGTTAGATAGGGCTGTACCACTAACTGTAGAAAAAGCCGACTAGCTTTATATCAATAGAAGGTTCAAAGACAGAAGGTCGCGTCGTCTTACCGTTGATACATGCATCCCTGATCTCGTTAGCGAGAACGCGTCGTGCCACAGGATCGGTACTGGTCGCGTTCGTGATGTCACTACAATTCATCAGACATTGATGTATAAGATATTACGGAAAAACTGACATGATAGGGATCTCTTCAAATGAACTTTCAGTGCGCCGATTGGACAAAAGGGAACCCAAACCGGATTCGAAGTGCTCGTGGTGGTCCATGGCTGAGTTGCGCGGACCGGGATCTACGATGGATCTGTTTCCAGAATCATCACGTGGAGGTAATTGCCGCTTCGGCTCCGTCAATAAGCGCTACTAACGAGTGTAACAATGAGTCTCCAACTACGCGTTGACGCCTCTTACAGCTTGCTAGATGGCTTTCGGTTATTTAACTCGGCTCGGTGTATTATAGCTATCTGATGGAATAATTTCGAAGGACCAACTGTGCCATACTTCCGTGTAGCGGACAGCACGCCAAGAGTCACCTCATTCCTGCTGGCATACGGTAAGGTTAAATAACCTGTGTAGAATCAGGCGAAGTTATGATAGGTACCCACAAGAAGGCGAACAGTACGAAGAAGGTACCTAGGATTTAGGCTAACCTCATCCGGTCGTTTTGCACGAGAAGCTTGTTTGGATGCCAACATCTTTCTGTTTGGATTTTTGGTTGCAACGTCATTGGGTATAGTTCACTTGACCTTCAAGCTCCCCTATTCCGCGATGAATACAGTTGCATTCTCGACAGTATCATGAAGCGGCCGGCACTAGGCAGCTCCGACAGCCTTGTCATTAATCAAGGCGGGATGTCGTTGAATGGGTTGACGCTCCGATGAATTAGAATTCACACATGGGATCATTCACTGGCTCATGTGGTTGTGTGGTTCGGCGACTATAAGGACAAGCGGCAATACTAAGAACCCTGCTCGAGGAGAGAACATCATACGTACCGGACTAATGCGCATTTATGTGCCTGGATAAGCCGCTAGGAAGATCACCCCGGTATAGGATGCGCTAGGAGGCTGACATGAGTGACGGCGATGGTTGACATGACGGAACATACTTCGTAACAAGCAGAAGGCAAACAGTCAAGAGCAAACAATCGTTAGCCGCTTTGCAGGTCAGATAGAACGACCTATCCACCCGTTATCTCGTCATGTTGCATGAGCATCAGTCATTAAGCAAGAGATCGGCAGAGGGAACGGTCGTAAAATGGGGTTTACCCGAAAAGATCAACGTCATGGCGAAGTGGGAATATGAATCGTTGTCCGTTACGACACATTAACACAATGTCGGGAACCCAGAAAATTAAAGACGGAAAACCCCGATTATTACATCTCTTTCTTATACACGTAAGTCTCTAGTAAAAATAACTTTTCAAACCAATAGAAATCAAGGACTTGCCAAGTCCCGAGCAAAGTGGAAGAAGTCTACACTTGACCCGTTCACGCCATACTTGTAAATCTGCGTAGCGGAGATTCAGCTCATACAGGTTAACATCGACAAACACAAACTCACGAAATGCGACGCAACCCAACTTGAAAAGAGGGCACGTTGGTAGGGTTCAGGTAGTCTCTTCAACAACGTATCTAACCCAACCTTGTCGACAAGCGTCTTCGGAATCGCTCGTCGCATCACTCCTTTACGGCTCAGCAAGTCATCGTACAAATCTGAACTCTCCAACTCAGCTTGGAGGTTGTTGAGAGTGGAAGATAGCTCATCGGAGATGATTGTGCGAGGTTTGGCACCCTGGAGACGAGAATGTTCTCGCCAGATACATTGGAATTCAGAGGCCGCATTCTCGGTAATCTTTTGCTGGATATCTCGAACGTAGCTCTGATAAAATTCAGACGGCTTGCCGTTGCTGAATATCATCAGGTCCAAGTATTCCTGTGTCGAGAGGGCTAGACCCGCAAGGACCTCCAGTGATGAACTGGTGACACCACCTAAAAGGAATCTCACTACACTTGCATAGGCAGATAGGACGGACAACACCCACCCTTATTGGTGCTTGAATCCTTGAACAGTAGGACCTTACGCTTCTCAAGATGGAGGCGCGCTTGCTGTGTCAAGAACAAATTGGCACCCTCGACAATATACTTGAAGTGGGCTTTCCCCTCGGAGTCGACGAGGGCCGCAACATTTGAAATGTTGACAGCTTCCGGACTGATAGGGAGTAACATCAGCAGCATATACATAGGTCAACCAACGAAAACGCATACGCACCGGCCGCCACAGGGAACAAACAAATCCGCCTTGTATCGCAAATGAGCCCCATTACGGAAGTCAGTGCCATCCAACACTACCTCTCCGGCTACAGTCATTGATCACGGCGTTAGACTGAAGGGAATATGACATGAACACAGCCTTACATGGTAGCTTGATATCATGTTCTTCGACCTTGACCAAATAGCCGTCTTTGCTCAGCTTGGATTTGTCAAAGTTGGCGACAGGTACGCGAAGTTTCGCAAGACGGATCAGCTCTTCACGGTTAAGACCAACGGGATCGGCGAGCACACCGCTACCATCAATAATAGCAACAGTCTTGTCAGAACTGAGTAAAATCTCATCTGACAAAGCCAGTGAGCAGCTGCACGCATAGAATGAGACGAATAGGAATTACTGGATCCGAGATCACCATCTAAAACCGGTAAAATGAGGAGTGAGGCCGGGTACAGCGATCGAAGAAAAGGAATAACCTACCAGGGCCGCCGGTCTGAACCTTTGTGATATCCTTCTCCCTAAGGCCGAGCTGTTTGTAGATACCAAGGACATACTGTCGAATCGACAGTGACGTCATTCCATAAGTGTCATGAGGCACTCCGCCGAGAGTCTCCGCGCTCTTACCCGTGGTGAACGACTTCCACCAGGTCTCAGCGCCTCGGGAACGAGCGTGCACTTCATTTTGAAATGATAAGGCGAAAATCATGAAACAAAAAATCGACTCACAAGCCGCCCAGTCCATCATATCCGCGGTGCCCTCTGCAAGAGAACACACGGCTCAGTAAAACTGAGTAAAACGGAGTGATAACGAGGCGCACCGTCAGGACCAAAGAAAAGAAGCTCTGGCTTCCCATATAGATCAATAAGGTGTTCTTTAATTCCGGGAGTCTGCCCAGGAATTAACAGGTCGATGATGGCCTAGACAAGTAGTTAAATCAGCATATATAGTGCATACATCGTTGATGCCTCTCCGATACTCACATCGACATATTTTTCGAAACACAACCGCGGAGTAGCTCCCAGCCTAGAAATAATCATCGATATTGATGCGTTTCGATCTGGACGTCACTTACGAAGGTAAGATGGTTCCCTTTGCACCTCCTTCCGGGATATCTTTGTTTTTCAAAGACTGAGTCGATGCCAATCCATAGTTCTCGTCAAACCTATGTTATTGTAAGATTCTCCCTGACACGTTCAGCTGGGTATGAACATACAGCATCCTCTGGTTGATGGAATAGTTTTCTTTGTTTCTTGACATGACAATCCGAATACCGCCTCGAGCGACGTCGCGGAAGCGTATATGGAAGCCCCGGAATTCGTTTCCTGGAAATAGATAATGGTCAATGAAAGCACACGCTATGGATATCGAGGGACCCACCGATCACAATGAACATGCCGAATGGTTTCTTGGGATACTCCACCTCAGGTAGGAAGTCGGGCGCAAGACGGAACGACAAAGCCACTTTGGTTGGCTGATAGAAGTTCGTCTTCAAGACGTGTCTACAAATCGTAGAATCTTCGGTATGTGTAACACACCGCCGATATAACTTACTTGTTGAAGATCAAGAAGCTTTCCAAAACTTGCAGTTCATGCTTGTTGGGCACGGAACGACGGAGCTTGTCGTGCAACTCGGCATCCGACAGGGGTTGGGTGGTCTGTAGCCGCTGATAAGACAAAGTCGGCCTACCAAAATATCAGCATACTAGACTTGGCAAATGATAAGGAATCATACATCAGCTGGGAAGCATCATCGGCAGTTGGATAGTGCGTCATTGCAAAGTTAACATATAGAAGGCGGATCTGAAGGGAAAGTCAATGACTCCATTCATTCGTGTCGGCCAGGCACTTACCAGTTCCGAGTGGTTATGAATGGTTTGTGCGATGCTCTCTCTCGTAAAGGTTTCCTCCCTGAACCTTCTCTTGATGTTATTCAATACCTCTGCTTCAATGGGATCATTTTCATTTAAAACATTCTTGAGCTGCAAGTACGCTGGCCCTAGACGGTTGCAGAAATGCTGCGCAAATATCCAGCCAGAATCTAAAGGATAGCGTAAGACTCGTAAGCAACGATATGACATGATGAAACCCACACGCATAGGTAGCCTCCTGCACTGCATGGCTGCCTGAGGCGCTAGGGAGGAAGAACGGGTTATCAGGCAGACAGAAAAGCAGTGAAGCTTCCTTCATGACTTGAAAGATAGAATGCTCGATGGGCGGCGCGTTGCCATTGGGGATGGGGTTGAGGTAGAGCGAAATGATGGTAATGCCGTTAGAGAATTGTTCTGTCCGCATTTCAGCATCCACCAAAATAGAAACAGAAGAGGGGATAATAACGCACCGACATATTTACGCGCGGAATACAGAGAGTAGAAGTGGTAGAGGTTCGATAGCGCGCTGAAGAACCGGGAGGTACCACCCATCTTGTAACCGATGACAATTCGCCGTTCCCGCGATCCTTCCACCTCATAGACTTCAATAACCGGACCATAGCGTTCCTCGACACTGGACATAATCTAAGTAAACCGGTATGAGGTTAATGCGATCGTAAGAGCTCCACAAGTGAAGAATTAACCTGCTGATAGATTTGGATCGTGTTCTCGCTAGCCTTCTCCAAAAATGCCTTGTCAGACACGCTTCTGATTTCGGTCTTGCCGTTGGCATCCTTAACCCCCTCACGCTTCTTTGGGAAAACACATTTTGTGACGAAATAGCAACGTAGCTGCTGCGAAGCGGTAGCAGAAATAGATCCGGCAGAGCGGAAAGTCTCCAGTCGGTAGGCTTTATCTGGCGTAGAATTATCGAAGAACAACGAATCGATTCTAAGATGAAAACGTCAGCACTAAGCATAGCACGTTCAGAGACACAAATGGACGCATATATGCGCTAAAATTGGCCAATGACACTGACCTTGACTCGCACGTTGCTCCGGGACCTTCCGTGGTAGTCAACCCAGGCTTGCTGGTGTGAATGAACGTCGCGCCATTTTCGTCAATCTTCTCCAGGTCGATGACGAGCTTGCTAGGGTCGTGCTTCGTGTACGCAAGGATCTTGGCTCCAAACAAAGCAATGATGTGATCACAGATGACTTGACGAGACTCATTCTGGAAGTAAGTATCGTCGATGCCGAGGTTGGAGTAGAACCAGTTGACTTCGTTGGCAACCAGTTCAGGCGGAATGAAGCCCTGCACGATGAGATCGAGTCAGATACGACGATGGATGAGAGGCGTAGTTACCGTACCTTGGCGGCTACCTCAGCCTGGACTAATGCGCGCTGCTCCTCTTTGCCCTTGAATACTGGGGTGTTGTACCCTGGCACGTTCTTGATACGATGCACCGAGGTGTCGCTGCCCGTCCTCGAACCTGGCACGGACAGATGGGCATAGGGACCATGGCCAAAGCGCGCCGCTGCCGCGTCAGATGGGGTCGATGACATGAAAAAAGATTAAAAAAGACGATGTGGATGGTGGGAGTAAGAGAGAGAGTGGAAACAATAAAGAGACGAAAGTGTTTATATATGAAAAACCAGGTAAACCGATGTAAATTAACATCGTAAAATTAAAGGCAGTGTCGGCGGGAATTTCGCATTACGCTCATCACTGCTCCCGTCCAAGATCCGGTTCTCCTAGGGTCGCAGAAAGGTATACATGATAATTTTTCGGTGCTAGCTGGTCGTGCATAAGAGGTTGGTACGTGTGGTAAGATGGTAAAACAATTTGGGTAACGTTGACCCTGCCGTTGATTTGCACACAGCCGAAGACGACCACATGATGAAGCGCGTATTGCACGCTTCATCCAGCTGCTCCTTCGAGGGGACCACCCCGGTAAGAATTAGCTTCCCCTTGGCTTCCCCAACCGTTTCATATCCTTTAACGTATTGTCATCGACGGCTCTAGATGACTCGGACCACCTTTTTCCCCACATTTTTCCAGGGCACGTTCATATTTGGTCTCACCTGACCAGAACTCCGTTTGTTACGCTGATGTTGTTCAGCTTTTTTGCTCGCAATTACGCCTAAGAATGTCACGATGGCGGTACGGCGCGTCACTTGACGAACGCACCGGCTTTTGTCCCGAAAAGTACGACCACCGCTCTTTCGTCATTTGACCCAAGCCACGCAAGTCGGGAAAGCAACCATTACTGCACAAATTTAGCGGTAGGTCTTTGCGCAGTTCTTATTTTATCTGTAGGAGTGCGAACATGGCATACAACATCATGATGGTCTCATAGGTGCAATACTATTCCGAGTCAACAATAGCACCTCCCCATTCTCAAGTTGGAACTTCTCCGAGCAGTGGCACCCTTCGTTCTCAGTGTCAGAAGCCGGCGCGCTGTTACCACCTACACGTCATTTGACTCGCTTTCATATTCATCAATCATCATATGGCCTGTACCGTGAGCAGCAGTCTCAATATACGACTAACGTACATCTGAGGTAGAATCGACATCCGTGCACGCGACTGAAAAATTGCAGTTGCTCCGGGACTTTCTCCGTACGGTCAACGGTCGGATCAGACTCCACCAATCTTCCGTGTCTTGCATCGTCAATTTGGGCGTTCGTTTGCTGTGCACTCCATTAAGCAGATCCGGTTCTAACAGAAAAGTTGCGCCAAGGAGGCTTACAAGATATCGCATATTCAGCTAGGAAGCTGCATTCTAATACCCACTCTTCTTCCTTGTCTCAAACCGGCATCGCAACCTTGATATCTTATTAACACAAGGTCTGAAAATATTTCTGTCTTCCTTATTATGTTGAAGGATGTTCTTAATTTAGACTCCTTAACGTCATGTCCGTACATACATAACATCGAGCCGTAAAATATTTTGCAAGTTAGCGATAATAATCTCTAGGAGCCCCTCATTGCTCTTCACGGCGATGTTACGCTCTTAAAAACCAGGCGCCGATATTCACGAAATCTGATCTCGTGCGAAAAGACAAGACTGCGTGATTATTCTATCACGCTGCGTCAAAAGCGCGTCTCCTTGTTTCTTAAAGCGCCATTTTGATATCCGAACTTGGGGTGCCTTCCTTGCACTTCTGACCCTTTCCGCAACTAGTAAAAAACACAGGCAATGTTTGGTGCCATTTGTTGGCACACTAACATTCTTCTCGCGAGTGCCTGCTTACTATCGGTCATTTTTTCATCGTCTCTTCCAGGGCCACTTTGATTGCTGGACTTGCCGTACCTTTTCACTTCTAACCACTTGGTTACCACTATCGCTGTTTCTGCAATCGATTTACGAGGTATCTGTTGCCCCAAGCGATGTCTTTCGCTGCTAACTCGCGTAGTCATTAGAGACGTTTGCACGCGCGCTTTCTTATCTCTCACTGAATTGCGATTCTGTGCTCTCTTGTCTGTAAACCACCTTGCAACCTTATCTTTACGTTCTAGTTCTTATGCTGTCTCTCTTGCATGTACATTACCGCATTGCGACGACTCGGCAAAAGGAACCCTGGTAGTAATAAATAGATGCAATGGGATTTTCCTGTCCATCACGCTGCGGCTATCTTAAACTGAAAATAGACCTCGCTCTCTGTCGAAGGCGACTGTCGTCAGCCATATCCTCGTTGCTGATATCTATCCAAAGATAAGGCGGAAACTCGTTCTTCCTGTTGTTGCTAGGTTGCAGTAATTGACGATGCTCGCAACTCAAGGCGGCGATCAAGCATATCAACTGAACCCTGGATGATTTCTTCCACAAGTGGGGAACAGAACGCCGGGAGAAAGAGTTATCAATGGCTCGTCACTGAGCTACCTAACTCGAACACCTCATTGAGTATCAGAAGGATTCTCAGGCTACTAACGACTGACGCCAGAGTGTCACCCTACGAAGGTTCGCACAAACTTCAAGTTGGTCTTCATCCATGTCCGGCGATGTCCGGCGTTCAGCACGACCATCAGAGCCTATCAAATCGCACTGCAGTGGAATCCTTCTCACAAAATAGACCTTTCGCTTGATGACAACTAAATTGCAACTGAAAACTCCACTGTGTTCCAGCTATCTGAGTTAGTGCTGGTATGTATCCCAGCTCATTATTTAGCTGACTTATGGCTTTGACGATGCTGGTCTTCCGCACTCTCGCTTTAACAGTACATACTTCTAAGCTCTAAGCATAAGCCTGAGCACTAACGGTCCGGTTATTTGTATGCTGGATCCAATACGCGTGAGTCCTGATTCCGAATTCATGATTGCGATTGATACCGCAAGTGTGTCGTACTGCCTCTCCTTCTTCCATGTGCTCTAAACCGTTCGCGGATGGCCATGAATAACGTAGAGATACATATATTAAAACCTTACCGTGACAGATGGAGTGGTTCACCGCGGTTAGAAGAGCGATGCGGCCTGTCTCCCCCGTACAAGCGTCTCCCAATCGCCGGTTATGAAAGCTAGATTTATACCGAAATGATACTTCACGTCGGCGATGGGAATAGGACGGCCAGTATATTTCTGTTCAAGATCTGACACTCGAGAAAGTGGGCAGTGGAGCAGATCTTTTATTCTGTATGTATTTCCGGTGATATCAAGACAAGATCATCACCAATTCACGCGCCCGGTTGATACAGGGCGCTTCCATCATATTATTCTACTCATGATGGTCCAATCCAGAACGCTCAAGGTCGCCCCCAATTGCGATATCGGTGATTCCTAGGTGCTCAATACTCCACTCTGAATGTACCTGTGGTCGCGCAGCCTTGACAACACCGACTCGTCGCAGAACTTGGAAAGTTCTTGTCGCTAGATGTGCCTTTCGACTGAGGATCTCTGACAGTACCTCGATGCTGTGAAAATCTCTGGCCAACTGTTTGAAGGGATAGAATCATGTTGACCGTGCACTGACGTTGTTTCTGACAATGTTTGAAGTCAGTGGTAGAATCAGAATACAAAGGCAGCCGAAAAGGCAAGTCTAGGCCACAACGTGGGATTTCAGTCACACCCCCTTGACAACACCCCAGCATCGGTCCAAGGGGCCAACTCGTTTTTTCTTCTTCTGTTGGCATCCAAGTCCAAGTCGATTCTCTCGCCATTCCTTGCGTTGACCACGTACGCTAGACCGGCAGGCTCCGCTGGTCTCGTCTAGAACCCAAACGCCCAGCAGCACCCACCCAGTGCTCCCAGTTTGTTTCTAGCTACTCTCATCGACCGACTCGACGTCGGGAACATCTAGCCCACCCCACCACAATCGGTTTACACATTTGTATCTCTTTTCATCTTTTACCATCATCATGAGTCTTCGTCCACCTGCTACCAGTCGCAGCCCGTCGCCGGCAAACGACAGTGGAAGGGCCGCTACTGCACGTCAGTCTTTGGGGCCCTCGACCAGGGGCAATGGCGGTCTGGTGCCCTCGTCTCCCCGCCCGGGTGGTATCAGCTCCAATGCTCGTCCGACCAGTGAGCTGCTTGGCGGTTCCGGCATGTTCCAGACGCCTGAGGGTACGTGACTGTGCTCACCATCTCTTCTACTATTCTAAAATAATTCGAAACAGCTGAAGCCCTCGACCAATGGTTCGAAAACCTCCAGAGCTATGAAGCCACCCTAGAAGAGATGGCAGCCGCCTCCTTGGACGTTAATTTCAAAGAAGAACTCAGTGCCATCGAGCAATGGTTCAAAGTTCTCTCGGAAGCAGAGCGCACAGCCGCTCTTTACAGTCTTCTGCAACATTCGACGCAAGTACAGATCAGATTTTTCATTACCGTCTTGCAGCAGATGGCTCGGTCGGACCCAATGACGGCTTTGCTGAGTCCCGCAATGGGTGGTGAGATTTTCTTTGTTTATTGTGCACTAATACTAATGCTATACAGGTTCTATGCAGAGTCAGATGGAGGCGAAGCTGGCGTCTATGAAGTCGCCTGGCCTGAAGTCGGGCCTTCCCGCCTCGCCCACTGCCCGGAATTTCAGCGGAACCAATCGTCAGTCACTCGTTTTGGACAACTCCTCCAACTACCTTTCCCCCGATTCTGCTGCCAATCCACCTCCATCTGCTGATGCCGCTGCGACTTTGGCTCAGCAGAGGGCTAAGTTCAAGGCGACCAACGCGGCGCATCGCATTTCGGCACCCGTGCTTTCGTCCCCTTCAGTTGGTGATGGGCGTCCGACTACATGGGGTTCACAACTCAGCCAGCTTGCTGAACAGAATGGGCCCGCTCAGGAGATCGCTATTGGCTCACGCCCGAAGAGCACCGAGTTTGTGGGATCACCCCGACCTTCCAACGGGGAGGTGACGCTACCCCCAAGCGACAGCTGGGCCAGCATGGTCAACACGCCTCTCATTCCCATGTTCCAGAAAGAAAATCGCTTGAACACTCAGTCGCTCGACGCTGCGAGCACCAAGCTGAATGATTGGAACAAGTCTGCTGCGCCAGGCGTTCCCATGATGGGCGACCCTACGATTCATAAGCGGTCTTCCAAATCCTCTACGGGCAACGACGGACGCGATATCCAAAACAGTATCTATGATGAAAACGGAAATATGATCAATGCTCAAAACCAAAACCGTGGTGGCGGTAACATGAGGAACGCTAACTTGGGTGCTGGTGCACCTGGTGGAGCCAACTGGTCTGGGACAAGGAGCCCGGGGCTTCCAGGCTCATCCTCAAACAACGGTCGATATGACGACGGTGCGGGGAACCTCAACTCGATGAATGGACTTGGAATGCAGATGGGCGGATTTGGGATGTCTCCGCTGGGTATGCCCAACATGGGCGGGATGCCTCCGATGAGTCCGTTCAACAACATGCTGAGCGCCATGGGTATCTCTCCCGAGGCGCAATTGTTGGCGGCTCAGATGGCAGCTGCGAACGGATTTGGGCAGGCGAATTGGCTCGGGATGCAGCCCCAGAGTGCAGGGTTGAATAATAACAATAGACGCCACCCGCCCAAGTCGGCTACGATGAAGAGTCCGAACAGTGCTGGAAGCGGCGGGACACCCAAGGCTGAGGACGACGTTGACCCGCAGCTGTTGCACGACATTCCTGCGTGGTTAAGGAGTTTGAGGCTACACAAGTATACGCCGAACTTTGAGGGTATGAAGTGGCAGGATATGGTTGTGCTGGATGAGGCGGCCTTGGAAGGGAAGGGCGTAGCTGCGCTCGGGGCGAGAAGGAAGATGTTGAAAACATTTGAGCTGGTTAGGAAGAAGATGGGCATCGAGAGTGGACCGCCGCAGTCTAGTTCTGCCGTTGGCTCGCCTTGAAGTTGACAGGAATAACAGGCCGGATCCTTTGCTGTGATTCGGAAAGGCGAAATGTCGCAAGCCTCGGTTCTTGGATCCATCTTTTCTCCGGTGCATTCTGTTCCTCCATTCTCAGCTCTTTTTTTTAATTTAAAAAGGAAACCTTGTGATGGCCAAAATTGGACTACCTACATATGTATTGGGTTTCCACTTTATTCTATACCTCTCAATGAATGAACGAACGTTTTCTTCCTCGGAAGTTCCGGTCACGCTGCATCTTTTATTCATGTAAGTACAGCAGCTCTCTTTCTAAATATAAGCGTGGATTTTTTTAGCCAGGGTGCCATGCGGCGTAAGTCTTATAATTGAACCATGGGGCGTGTTAAAATCGAGGCATGGGGTGCGTTTCATGATTCGGAAGTGAGCGAGAGCATGCATCGTTTTACGTATAGTTCGCAAACGTGATCCTTTCGCAAGTTGCACGAGCATTGCATTATAGAATCGACTGTCGCATTTATTAGGCAATATTATTCTGGCCCCACCCCTTTATGTACTTCGAATTCTGCGGAGGTACTTATAAGAAGGGCCTGGTCCTTCGAAAAACCCTAACCACCACTTTGGCTCCTACCACCACCCACGAACTCTTCGCTGTTCTCACCGTCCTCGACCACTAGCTCTTCATTCACATTACTCGTCGTCTTCGCTCGCCATGCCGATATCAGATCGTAGTCGAAACGGCTCCCCTCTCCGCCCCGCCTTTATCGCGACCTCGTCGTACAAACCCGACAGCATGCAGGTCGCCGACGAGCTGCACCCCGTCATCCACTCTGGCCGCGTCGCCGTCATCACGGGCGCTGCAAGTGGGATTGGCAGGGCTGCTGCGCTGGAGTTTGCCAAGTCAGTCTAGTTTTTTTTTCTTCACCCCAATTTCTCACGAGGTCGTCAGGCTTGAGCTGAAGGTCGCCCTGGCTGATATAGACGAGGAGAAACTAAAAGCTGTTGGCAAAGATGTGGCTGCTGTGGTTGGCGAGGCCAACGTGCTCGTCGTGCCCACTAATGTAGCCAAGCTTGAGGAGGTTGTGAGGCTCAGGGACAAGGTCTATGAGCTCTGGGGTGAGGTGAGGATCATGAATTGCCAGTGGTCCTACTCTCCCCCCCTCAATACCCCCCGGCCGCTGGACCCCGTAACGTAAACTCATCTTTATCCAGGTCGCTGTTCTCATGAACAATGCTGGCATTGGGGCTAAAGGCACGTCGTGGGATGGCATTGAGAACTGGAGGAACGTCTTTGATGTCAATCTCTTTGGGTGGGTAGCCATTGGCATCTGTCTGGCGTTATCTGATTTTCTTCTTCTCGTGCTTCAGAATTGTGAATGTCCAGCAGACTTTCGTTCCCGTAAGTCCCTTCATCTCGCGTCCTGCCGACAAGCTTATCCTTTTGCGTCGATTTAGTCTATGCTTCACCAAGAGAACCAAGCTATGATCATCAACACCGGCTCTAAACAAGGCATCACCAATCCTCCGTATGTATCGTCGTTCCACTTTTCGTTGCCAGTTATGGGGTACCTCAACAAAATCTGACGTCATTTTTTCCCATCCCTTCTGTAGGGGTAATGCAGCGTATAATGCCTCCAAAGCCGCTGTAAAGAGCTTGACAGAGGGCTTGGCCCATGAATTAAGAGAACGTCCTCACTCCAACGTGACCGCTCATCTGTTCATGTGAGTCTTCCTTACTCTCGGAGCCGCCTTCCATCCAATTAATTTTATGCATAGCCCCGGGTGGACCTTCACACCCCTAGCCGGTTCCCTCCACTTCGCGAGCAAACCGGAAGGAGCGTGGACTCCTGAAGAAACGGTGCTCTACATGATTGACAAGGCGCGATACGGAGACTTTTATATTCTCTGTCCAGATAATGAGACGAAGAGGGCGGTGGACGAGCTGAGGATCATGTGGGCCGCTGGGGACATCGCTGAGGGCAGACCGGCGCTTAGTCGATGGCACAGGGACTACAAGGCGTTGTTTGAGGAATATATGCGGGATGGGTTGGCGAGCAGCGACAGTGGGAGAGCCTGAAAAAGTCGAGGTTGATGTGATAGAATCACCATGTAGAATTTGTTCAAGAGACTCTGTAATACTTTCTGTTCTAGTACGTTGTTTTCTGCTTTGTTACGGATGGATGTAAAGAATTTTCCTTGACAAAATATTGGTAGATCCAAAAAATGCTATTAGACCGGACCGTTGAGAGCGCTAAGTTTCCCGGTCCGGGGTTGCCTCTTCACTACTTAGTTACCCCAAGGGCAGAGACGCGGGGGGACAAATGTGCGCAGTGGGACCAAGGTCCCACGAGAAGCGCACCATCTACGCCCCTTACGTTGCGAATGTGCGTGAAGAAACGTTCAAGTGCCTTGGGGTCCCTGCTGAGGCTTCTCGAGGATCTGTTCGCAGAAGAGGCCTATTCATTGGGGAAATCTGGACTTGTTCACGAGGGTGGGCCGTGACCTGACGCCAAGCAAGTACTACCGTAAAGAAGCGGAAGGATCCTCTATTTAGGAGAACTCCAGTCGAATTATGGTGTCATTCTGTCGTCAAGCGGCCTGTCATTCACTTGCCAGTGTGAAGACAGCAATCGACGTACGGTGCACGGGTCGTATAAAGTAAGTGATTGAGGATAAGTTAGTAATTCCCTTGGAAGACAGGTAGACGTTGCATATGCATCCGAGTCTCGCTGTCAAGTCTTGGAGAACTTATTGTTTAGGAGACGAAACTCGGCCAGGAATAAGCATAACTTAGGCTTAAGTTTGACTGGGACCGGGATCGTCTTCTGGCAGTTTCCTGATAATGTTTCTCGTGTCGACCATGGGAGACAAGGCACGACTTTGCTTGTCTCCCCGGCGTTTCTCGCGCTATAGTCGTACAGTAAATTCCGACATCTCAAGACGAAACAGACCTTTCACCATATTGTGCCCTATGCTGAATTTCTAAGAGGGTTTAATGGTAGTACTTGTCTGATGAGTGAGTGATCATCATTTTCAAGGCCATCCACGATCCCCTCTATTGGCAGGCGACCCAAGATATCATAACTCCGAGTGCGGTCTTGTCATCTTAAATTGAACGCTTCGTCGAAAATCAGAATCTGTCAAAGGTATGCAAATATTGTGAACCACTAGAACTCGGTGAATCGCAGATGACTGATGCGATCGGCGTGGATCGACACTCGGACATTGACAAGTTCGAATTTGAATCGCCGGATGATCCGGGCCCAAGCGTGAGGCTTGTACAATCCCACCCAAGGAAGTATTCTGTCCTGCTATTGAACGTCTGTTCGACAGGACTTCAGTCCCTAACAAAATCTGCCTTGCGTTACCCTCGGTCATAGTGTCATCAAGCCCTTAGTAGTATGAAATCCAGTTTTAAGATGGTGGCGAGTAGGATTGGCAGAAAGAACACCGAGGGCAGCCAGCATTCAGGATGCACGGTGAATAATATTCCTGAGCGTGATGATGTGACCATCAGGATTCAGTCGTACGTACTTATACACACGAGGTCACTAATAGTAATAAAAGTTCAGACCATAGGAATCCCGACTGCCATATCACAACTTTACAACAATACGCTGTCCTCCCTCCAATTAATACGGCTGTGACGTTGTCTGTCTACGTGAGATTAGGTGGCTCCTTGTTGTATGGCACTCTGTTGCGCCAAGAAAGTGGTAGACGCAGCAGGACAACCTATCCCTGCCCCGTTGATATTCTGCAAGGTGACTAGGGCAGTTTGAATCCTCGCAAGCTGGGATGCTTGAGAATTATCCTCCGGGAAAGACACCTGCACCGATGGATTGTTGACGACGAATCCAGCATTGACATTAGCATTCAAAGACTATTCGTAGTGTAAGAATGTAAATTTCGTGGAAAACCTGGATGCATACCTGAATGAAGGTATCACGGTCTGGAGGGCATGTGCAAGGAATCAAAATAGGGCTCCCATTGGGCCCCGTGATTCCATCACAATCTCCAGTAGGGGTGGGGTTAACTCCCGCTTCCACACCGAATTCAGGAATTAAAGCTGGGTTGACATCTCGTCGGATAGGTGTGGATGTCACCGACATCACAATAAGACTTGTGGCGATGGTAGCAGCAGTGAATTTCATACCGGATAATCTGGTAGTTGAAGGAATGGAATATGTGGCCAATGAAGCGTGGACGAAGCACCTTTATACATCTTTGACCCCTGTCTTTTCCCAGCTGAGGATACTGCTACAGCCGTCCTGGCATAACCAGTGCATATGAGAGCTACAGCTGTATCGAAAATAGAAGCATTTTGGGTGCACCGGAAAGTTATGAAACTTCAAGCTTCAAGTCCTGAAACTGACCTAACCCGCCATTTCTCCAATTTCGGGACTAGTTTGCTAGCCTGGCAAGCCGCTTTATTATAGACTCGCGGAACTCGTATCTGTAGAAAACCTTTCATTTGCAGTGTAAGCTGGATTCCACAAAGGTTTACAAAGGTCGCCGAGCTTGGCGAAAGCTAGTTAGCCTCAGGCTATTTGTCGATCAAGAATTTCCTTCAGAGGTAACAAGTCAAGGGCCTGACGATCACTTAGCCGAGGGGTCGTCGTCGCGTGCGCCGGAGAAAAGGGTCCATAAATCCACAGAACGAATCTTTAGAGCCACAAAGTTATAAAGTTTGCGTGCCTAAGGGTGCAGCCAGCGTTCAGGATGTCGCTGCAACCACGTTGTCGGTCATGGTTCATAGGGCCTACATTGGCACTCGCCAGGATTTCCGATTCCGAGGAGCTAATAACTTATCTACTCCGGCCTGTTGATGGAATTCTAATCTAGGACCTGGGAGGCTCGCCGCTCGAATTGACTCGTTCCCTTTTCTAATATTAGACGAGGACCTCTAAAAGTTGCGAAGTTATCCAGAGCGCGAAGCATATGCATATGTATACAGCTTTTCAGCAAGGATACTGCCACAGCCGTCGGCGGCCTCGGATACTTGGTGTAACCAGTGCAGATGATGGCATTTCTAGAAGGAGCTTCATCTGGGTTCCCCAAGGGTTTACAAAGTCCGCCGAAGTCAAAACCTGGTATGTAATTTGTCGATCAAGAACGTTTTCTATCCGAGCTAGCAAGTCGAGAACCTGACGATCACTTAGCCGAGGGGTCGTCGTCGCGTGCGCCGGAGAAAAGGGTCCGTACATCCAGAACGAATTTTTAGAGCCAGACAATTATGAAGTCTGTGTGCACAAGGTTTTGCGCGCGCGTTTCACGTATGCAGTGACTTTCGCGCTTTAGTTAACCCGCGATTTCTATGTATGTGTATTGATGCGCTCAAGAACCTTCATGCACGGACACGAGGTGCCGCCTACCACGCATCTCACAATCTATCTCACAATAGGGATTCAAAACGGTACCTGCGTCTCGAGCTATTGCAATATATGAGGCACGGACCGAAAAATATATCTCAGAAATCCAAGTGAGCATTATGATCCGCTCAGACGTAATTCTACGGAGTCGCTCTCCACGACCCTTCAAGTTATAAGTAGCCTGGACCATGGCATGTGTCCGCAGTCTATAATGGTCTATTCGTACAGTGAGAAAGGTATGTAGTCACGGCAGTGACGCAATCTGTGGTATTACGAAAGTGTATGTTTCGACTTCAAATAGCCAGCCACGCAGCAGCACCTAGTCCAGCAGCTCCCAGCACTGCGGCCGTTCTCGCATCCCACAACCTCATGGCACCACTTCCCGATACCGTGGTATCGGTTCCGTTAACGCTGTACACGCGCACTGAAGCAACATCGAAGTAGGCAGTGTCATAGTAAGAGGCAGCCCCAATGACAAAGTCGGTGTAGCATGTGCCCGAGCAGGTTTCGTTAAACACGGCCGCTGCCCCTGCAAAATCTGCACCGGGAAAATTCAGTATTAGCTCAATCTTATAGACCGCCAGTTATTTACCTCCGCAGAGTGTTATATCAAAAATCAGACTCTGTGCCGAGAAGAACTGGTCGATATTGCATCCACCGTTGGGCCAGTTCGCAACTGGGGTACCCAGGTCGGCAGTGTCAATGGTACTCGAATTCGAGGAGATAGTATCGGGAACACTGGAGCGACTAAAGAACCATATACTACGGAGGATATGTCAGCAACCGAAATAGAACTGAGGGAGTCGAAGCTCACGATATCCCGGTCTCTGCGTATTCCGTGACGAAGACGCCACCTTCTGAAGAAGCGAATCTGGCTCCATAAGATGCTGTGGATGGGTCTGTCACGACACAACCCAAGTTGCTATTTGCTTGGTAATTGCAATCGGTGCTATTGATGAGGGTGGACGATTGGACTGGGTTCACTTGCGTACAACCACTGTCGGTGTGTAGAGCCATCTGGTTCATGGTCACAAGGTTTACTCCTTCAAAAGTATCGATTTCTCTGCGATCAGAATATTAGGAGGACCAATCTGACAAAGAGCACTGTGACTTACCCGCCGGTTGGCCAGCCGGGTGCCTGGGACCACCTAAATAATTAAGTATGAACACCTACATTTTACGTCAATGAACAACGAAGTACTCACCATGCTGGCCAGACGGAGCACTGTAAGCCACGAGAAAAACGTTACTGCGGAATCGAGAGGAGGAGAGGAGAGGAGAGGGCGCTTACACCATATGGAACATGGTACATGTCCGCTATCCAGATACTTCCGACACCGTAACGGTCCTTTGACGCGATTCGAACAGTGTCGCGCTTGTAGTTGTAAGCCACGGTGGAGCTATTGTCGACTTTCATGATCGCGCGGTTGGTGTTGGAGTCTATGTACGTGAGGTCGGACCCGGAACCAACAAAGCTGATTGGTTGTAGATATTAGCAGTCGAAGAGAGCTACGAGCAATTTACGAACGTAGCATCTCCGTTGGTGAGATTATCATCTACACAGTATGAGATTTAGCGCTATATGACAGAGTGTGGACGCACAGTGGTCATAATATTCCCAATCATCAAAGAAGCCCGACCCAGCATATTCTTTGATCATTTCGTACGTAGTTCCTGCAGCAAGTTCGCAGGCAACGAAGCCGAATGCGAGAAGGAGAGCCAAGTTTGGCATGGTGGTCAAGTAAAGAGGGTATGGGAGTAAGTGATGAAGGAGCGGCTTTTGTTATGGGTCGAAAAAAAGAATGACTGTGCTTTGCGCGGCAAGCTTATCGGCAAATAGTTTGGGCAAAGGGGGAATGAAATGGCTGCGGCAGAATCGTGGCACTGCGGACAGTCACTTCTTGTTCCACGGCCGGCGTGTTGATGGAGCCGCTAATTTTGAATAGAAGTGTGCTTGTTCTAGGAGCTGAAGGAAGGAAACGAGCGAACGGCTGTTAACGAAGTTCCGCTGAACAGTGGTGAGCGTCGAGCTGACCTAGCGACGGGGATTTACGTCATGCACCCCGCATATCGGCCACGACTTCTTGTTTTTTTGTCGCCTAACGGGGGGTTGTTCCGAACCATGGTGGTCCGGTCTACTCAATCCAGCGCCGCCAATGAAAAATCGGAGCCCCATCGAACCACCCCGCGAAAACGCCGTTAACGAGAGAAAAGAACACTGATCCGTCGGCCTCACGACCAGGAGTTGCCGTGCGGGCAAGTTACCATCGGCTGAGTGACTTCAAGTTACAGGATAGAATTCATTTAAATCCATCGGAGCGAGCAGGGAGTAACCCAGTTGTGATACGCCAGTCGGGATTCCTATTATCTGAATTATCACTATTAGTGACCTGGGGTGTAGAAGTACGTGCGGCTCATAGTCACAGTGGATGATATTCTTGAGCGTGATGATCTGATGATGATGAGGATAGTGATGGGTATATGATGGTGAGCTTTGGGTGATCTGGCCCTTGAACTACTTATAATATTGTATCAATGTGACTTCCAACACCAACACCAGACATACCTACAGATATAGAGGCAGCCCTATAGAGCAGAAACGATTCCGCGATGGCTAAGTAACCGCATACTCAAGTGCGTAGAGACTCAGATTTGAAAGTGCGGTGTAATGATAATCGGATGAGCCCTATGATTGGCTGCCTGTGTCACGGCGTGACCATCGAGAATGTAACATGTGCTCGCATGTGGCGCATGTGGCAACCGGCGGGCGATCGACTATATTTAGGCTCTAACTTCGAACAATGGACAAACAAGGCTTGCCCTTTCTTACCCCCACTCTCTCTTCAACCTGCCGACTGTGTCGACTATTCCTTGCTTGACGCAGGAGTTTTGCTTCATTTATTCAATTCTCTTCAGTGTTTTCTGCTTCTCTACCAGTCCCACCCTTCATTAGTACCCACAATCTCCATTCCCTCACGTATCATTTTATCCAGTATGAAATTCACTGCTGCTGCCCTCGCCACAAGTCTTATTGTGATGTCTGTGACATCCGCACCTATCCGACGAGATGTCAACCCAGCTTTAATTCCTGAATTCGGGCTGGAAGCAGGAATAAACCCCACCGGTACTGGAGATTGCGATGGAATTACGGGGGCCAACGGGAGCCCTGTTCTGATTCCTTGCATATGCCCCCCAAACCGTGATACCTTCATTCAGGTAAGCATCCAGGTTTTTCACGAACTTCACATTCTTACACTACGAATAGTCTTTGAATGCTAATGTCAATGCTGGATTCGTCGTCAACAATCCATCGGTGCAGGTGTCTTTCCCAGAGGATGACTCTCAAGCATCCCAGCTCGCAAGAATTCAAACCGCCATAGTCACCTTACAGAATATTAACGGGACTGGGAAGGGTTGTCCTGCTGCGTCTACCACCTTTGTGGCGCAACAGAAAGCCATACAGCAAGGAACTACTGCCGCGTCAGCAACATCCTCGCCAGTAGCATCTTCATCCTCGTCTGTGACGTCTTCGTCTGCACCAGCCGCTGTCAGTTCCCCTGTCGCAAGCGACAACTCCGCGGGGACGGACACCACTGAAAGCGGAGTTGACCCATCTCTAGTTCCCGAGTTCGGAATAGAGGCTGGCGTCAACCCGTCCGGCACTGGCAACTGCGACGGGACTACCGGTGCTGACGGCAAACCAGTGCTTATTCCGTGCTCTTGCCCTCCTGAAAGGGATTCGTTCATCAAAGTGAGTTCTCCGTACACAGAAGTCCTTCTCCGACGCTCACAAACGGTGCAGTCTCTCAGCGCCAATGTCGCCGCTGGTCATGCCGTCAACAACTCAGTTGTTGCGATAGATTTCCCTACGGATAACTCGACCGCATCACAAATTACGAGGATTACGGCGGTTTTGATATCATTGCAGAATCTGGAGGGACCGGGGGTCGGTTGTCCTGCATCATCGACCACATTGTTGGCGCAGATGAAGACCTTGCAGGCACAACAGTAGCAAGATCATTCTTCGCTCTGTGGTAACTCACCCTCACCAGATCATTGCAGTGCGGTTGATCTTGTCGAGAAGGGAAAACGGTGTCTGGTCGATACATTGCCAATTGTTCTTGATAATTTTATAATTTTATTATGAGATTGAGCCATTTGATATAGTGCGTGTTCGGAAGAAAAAACATGGCTATGATATTGCACAATGTGACGAAGCAAGTACCAAGCATACACTATACTTCATATCAATACCTAGAGCAGAAAGATTTAGGTCAGTGAGGTTGTCCACAATATAGCGACGTGAGAAGGGGTCAGAAAGCTAGGTAAAGATTTCGGCAGGTTTGAATGCGATGTCTAGTCGCACTTGGAAACACGGACCATAGCGAAGGTCATCAGGTTATATACAACAGCATAACTATCGAAAATAAAAAGGACGAAGAATGCTCACCGAGAAGGGATATGAGATGGAAGTGAGTTGCTGAAAGGAAAATAGAGGAACGCGACGTATTTTTTAAGGTTTTTTTCTAGCGGCGCCTACGTTCGGAGTTTCAAACTTCAAACTTCAAACTTGCAAGCGCGGCCACGTGCCATCAAGTTTCGCCTCACCAAGCTTCACCCCATAGAAACATAAATGCTTCTCCTGCTTTTTACAGTTCAAATTCCCTGGCAGAATATAGCGTCTCTTCGCGAACCTTTTTCGTTACTTTCCTTTTGCACAGCCGCCAGCGAGCAAATTGTCCTCCGAGCCACCAACGAAATCGCAGGAATACACGTTGTTGTGTTCGTGCCACCTGGATCGGGACCTATGTCAACCGTAGCATCCTACGTTACGGTATCTTTACTCTACGTCGCGGACTTCCAATTACTAGAACTCTACTCATTAGTTTACTGCGATCATCTCGGTTTTTGACCTCGGTCCTCTGAATCTCTGGTTTGATACTTACATATTACTGGTCTGGGCTGTCTGGATGCCGAGAATAGCCTTCGAGCAAGCGTCGAGGCTCAGCGTTTCACGGAATCACGATGTTGATTCAACTAGGTCCATGGGTACGTCGTTATAATTAAAACCATGCTACAGATGAACTGAAACATTGCACAAAGGGGAAAGATCCCCGAGATATTCATTGCCTTCCGAACAAGCGCCTGTTCCGACTTTGTTTCTGTCGTTCTCAGCGTCTCAGATCGAACACAAGTCCGCCATCTAGGGCATTCTCTTTGTGGATTCCCGATGCTTCGTTCCTTATCAAGTGAACAGCACGGACTGAAAAGCCCTTCTCTCACTTGATGAGATATGCCAGCATCGGTTTACGGTAACATGGCGCATTGTGATCGTGATCTTCAAGGGGCGCTGAACCCTTGCCATGGCAATGACGAGGGGCCGAGTGATGCCATTCTGGCGCGCCTGCATATGGACCCACGCGTCATGAAGTTAAGAAACCACGACAGCATTGGGATACGAGAATTCCGTGCGGCTGACGTTGTTCTGCTGAGGTTGTACATGTATGTCTGCCGTGGCGACAGTCTCGACCATGCCACGCTGTCCTTGACGGGGCTCTGTGACGGCCGTCCTCATGCTGAACCTTTTCAACCCGAAAGGATCAGAAATGGAGGCCCTTGAAAATCGTACCCGGTAGTTCAAGTTCGCGCATTGAGTATGATAACCGTCCCCGCGATAATGATGTTTTGCCAACATTTGCCAGTGCTATGATAGTATCAGCTGCTGTCAAAAGCGGCAAACATCCTTCGACCAGTGCCTTTGGCTTCCAGATCTGAAATGGTTCCTGACTGGGCCTGTATGAGATAAAACAAGGTGTTTATTCGATTGTTCGTCTGAACGGCGAAGGGCGAGACGCTCCCGATGTAAATCGGACTACTTGAGGCGCATGCATGTAATCCCTTCTTGATTAGCCGGTTAACTGATAGGTTGTGCCTACGGCCAAGTCTGACTGATCGTGACGCATTACGGCCAGACGAAACGCGATGGTATGCGGGAGAGGGTTGAAAGTGCAGTGATCAGCATCGCGTCAAGATCCCGAAGGGTGAGAACTCGATACTCGCCGCCGAGGATTATTTGGCTCATGCTGTCGTGTCAAACCTACTTTATCGCCAGGAGTATAGGGCTATGCCAGATTCGGGCAACTCGGTCCTAAAAGGAAGAGCATTGTTTGAGCTTTTCATCCTCCCACAGAAGTCTTGTGTATATGATCTTGAAGAACGGGTTATCGTCACGTTTGGGTCCCCTGAATTTATCACTAGTGTGTACTCATCCTTTATTCCGTGTCACGAATTTTGACGCTAAACAATTTACAGTAAATCATAGTGGTCAATTCTACGATACATCCTCGGGGTACAATTTCGACTGCAAGAATTGACATTCCAGGAACCAAAACTGCGACCTCTTGAATCTTTTTCATACTACATATCTATCAATATTTAACCCATTCTGATGCGTCTATCAAAGGTAACTCCATGGATGGACATTTGATGACAGCCCTATTATCCTCCCGCAGCCTGAGACACCCACGCGATCGCGGAGCCGAGGTAGATCACCATTCCATACTCCCTCATCCGAGATTTATGGGCTCCTCTGAATCGAGTATGAATAACCTCCGATTGCTGGATCCGTCGCCGAAGCGCCAATCAGGACGAAGGCACAATAGCACAGCGTCCCTGATGCTTCATCTAAGTCCGTTCTACATCATGATTTGCGCCAGGCTGGTCGAGCGGTGACAATGTCTGGGTTCTGGATGTATGATCATGATCGCTCCCACCTGAGCAGCTCGGCTCGCGACTCTTAAATTCGACTTTAAGCCAAGAACACATGCATAGAAGTGTGGAGAGTCTTGCTGGTATCCTGGGGGTGCTTTACTGCACTTATTACATCCTTTGCCTCTTGCTTGTTTCACCACCCAGGACACGGTTCTTTTTTCCGAATTCAACATGAACCGAAACGGTAAAGTGCGGGTATCAGTGGCCTGTATTGGCATGGCTCCGGCAGCAACCGGGCCGGGTCTATAGAGTTAGTAATGATGATGTCATAATTCCGTCCTCATGTCTGTGTCATCTTCATCTTCATGCTTTATCATCATTCTCCAGCTTGTCTTTGCTCTTTCAGTTTCACTAACATCGCGCGGTCGTGTCGAATTGATTTCAATCATTAATTTCACGTTACTTCAACACCGACCTGAAACTAGCCAAGTTTCATTTGGAATTGCTGCATATCAACAAGTATGAGAGCCGTACTGATCAAAAACGACAAGGGACCACTCGAGAATCTCTTCATCGGGGATGCTGAGACGCCAGCTGCTGCGGAACGGCAGCTTCTTGTAAAAGTACGTGACCGCCGTCTAACGCGACGATAATCACATTCTCATGTCACACTTTATTGCCTGAACATTACAGATCAGGGCTTTTGGACTGAATCGCATGGATATACTCCAACGAGAAGGAATGTACCCACTGCCGCCCGGAGCATCTACGATTCTCGGTGTTGAGTTTTCGGGACATGTCGCTTCTCTTGGATCCAACGTCTCCGGTAACTGGAAGGAGGGTGATGAGGTCTTCGGTATTGCCGCAGGTGTAAGAAGATGATACAGTCAAAATCTCCTGATTTTTACCCGTCCTTTAGGGAGCGTATGCAGAATATATCGTTGTGGATGAAACCCACCTTATGCCCAAGCCTTCGTATCTGTCTTGGGCTGAGGCTGCTAGTATTCCCGAAGTGTTTCTGACCGGTAAGAATACACTAATATCAGAAAACGTAGAAACTGATTCGACTTTCATTAGCCTTTCAAGGAATTACAGTATACGGAGAACTCAAGCATGGCGAAAGTGTTTTGATACACGCCGCTGCATCTGGAGTTGGTATCGCCGCCATTCAAATGGCCCGCTCGCTTGGCGCGTCAGTTCAAGTACTGTTCACGTAGTCTTGACACTTTAATATCTATCCAGGAAGAATGTCGTCGCCACTGCCTCTACGAAGGAAAAACTCGACTGGCTGCTTTCAATCCCAAACGGTGCGACACACGGAGTCAATTACAAGACTCAGGATTTCGCAGCCGAAGTACTCAAAATCACGGAGGGGAAGGGAGTCGACGTCGTTCTTGACTTCGTTGGTCAAACACATTGGAACAAGAATATCAATTCGCTTGCTATCGATGGTCGTATGACAATATTCGCGTTCCTCAGTGGTAGGTGATCCCTGACTCTTTATGTATCGCGACCTCATCGCAGGAAAGGTTTCACGGTCCCTTCGGTGGATCTGCGGCCTATCCTGTTGAAGCGCCTCCGGATCCAGGGTTCCACCCTAAGGTCTCGCAGCCTGGAGTATCAGGCGGACTTGATCGCCCGGTAAAGATTGCCTACATCTGTTATTTCTTATCTGACAAACGGACAGTCTGAGGGACCAATTTCTGGGGAACGTTACTGGAAGCGAAGGGGATGGTCCTATCAAGACGTACATCCATAAGGTGTGGCTTTTATGAATTCTGAGACTTTTCTCACCACTAATGACATGTACATATATGTGTAGGTTTATAATTGGAACGATATACAAGAGGCCCACAGAGAGATGGAGGCGAACAAGAATATGTAGGGTTTTTTCTCCGACAGGCGTCATTGATCTGACTGTGCCTTGACAGAGGGAAAATAATTGCTGAAATAGAATAACTGCCCTGTAATCGGACTGTCCCTTCGAGTTACGTTGGATAACTTAGTTTTATGTCTTTTATCATCATTTTTTCCCCCAAACTTAGAGCACTCTCAAAAATGGAGAGATCCGCTTAGCTGAAATTTGATCGGTGAGCGATGGAAATTGCCGAAACCATCCTGTTTCGATCCATCATCCATGCCGTTGCTGGTGCTGATTCTTCGCAGGTTCTAGGTCGTACTGCGTAAATCATCGTCCACTGTCCTATCAAGATATCAATAGCATTGATTGACGCCTGTGCCTCTATTATGACATTGATGGGTATGGTAGTCCACCAATAGTGGCGCTCCGGCGCCTGGTTGGTGGGACCGAAGTCCAGCAGAACGAACATCTATGAATAAGGCGGACCCCGCGAAACACTCGTGGACCGACCAACTCTAACACCTCAGACATACATTTCCTAACCGGCATGCCGGCGTCTATGTTTACTCAAGTGAGTATCTAAGATGCCAAGGCTTGGGTGCGAGACGAGGCAAGGACAAGGGATAGAGCGGTTCTGGATCGTGTCCATGCTGCTGAACTTTAGTGAGCCGCCGACAGCACATTAATCGCCTCACTTCTCTGTTCCAAGAAATTGGCACTCCACGACTTCGCGTTAGACATGTATAGGCTTCCACACCCTAGACTCGGCGTCAGCACGCAAGGAACTTGGCTTGTCCTGCCAGTTAAATCTAAGATCCTTCCGGCAATTTGATCACCGTCACCAATCATACAAGTGCTGCATTTTTGCCATCCGATTCCGCGTCCGCCAGGACGAGCCCCGTGACCAATTTCATCATAGAGCCAAAGGCTGCGAACATCGTGGCCTCTCATATAGTGATCGTACCGATAGTTCGTGTTTGATTCTCCCATTCAGCGAAAGCCACGTTGGGCGGAATATCAGACCGCTTATAACTTAAGATGCCTGCCAGTGAACCATCGATAATCCCGGAAATCGCGTTCTTGATTTGACCGATAGTTCCCTGAGTTGGGCTGCTCCGTTGTGGATAGTCGACCCACTAACGAGGTCTTCTATCCATGGTTACCGGAGAGAACCACGGTAAAGTGTGGTATCGTTTCGGCGACAATGTCAAGGCACACTAGAAGACTGTTAGCAGGCCACCAGTAGTGAGGCATGCGTCAACTACGCATGTCAACTCGAAGCCATTTCAGAATGGAGAGAATTCCCGGGCTATGAACTGGAAGGAGGCCCACGCAACAAACTCGATTAAATCACTATGAGCTACAAGAATACTCACGCGCCTTCCCCATCATGTGTCCGAGACCATCGCATATATATTGTGATTTGGAACAGGTTATGAAAACGAACTATCGTTTGCTAGGTACGAAAGCGTACAATCTTGGAAATACTTAGGCAGTACCGTGGACTCCGCGTGTTATGATGTTCGAAAAAATTGTCGGAACGTGAAGGGTTGTGCATTTTGAAGAATGACTTCTCGAGTCTTCTCTGATGCCCTTGGGGACTTGGTTCTGATGTCCGAGAGGGACTGAGCATTCCTAAGCACAGCCACGATGACGTTCAGCCGCTAAATCCGCCGGGTAGAGAGGCTTGAACGGAAGCAAATGGCCGTTCATTAAAAACACAGGTCTGTACACGGGTCCTTGTCAATCTTGACGGAACGTGGAACTTGGATTGTTTGGACAGGTATGGAACACATCGTCCAACTTACGAATGGATCAACCCGTGCCCCCCCACTTTGATCAGCCTCTTTGCCGGGGAGGCCTCATCATCCTCAGGTACCTTCGCAACCATATGTGGATCAGTTACAGCTGCGAGTGTAACGTTACTTGGCAGGATGCCCTGGTGACAGGATCGAGAATTGCTGACGGTTTGAATGCCAGTAAGCTATGCATGCATGCCTTCCTGAGTCACATTCAAAAGAAATGATTAGATTTGGATTTTTTTACTCAGACCATGGTCCACAATTAAAGTCCACGTTACATTTATCAGGATCACTCCTTTGCCGAGCGGCCCCCTAGTTCCGGACGACGTTGATGATCATTGAAATGATTGGAATGCCTATATTACAAGCATTACGCATCCCATTGAAAACCGAGGAGGAGGTGGTGAGAAGATTTGAGAGGCACGAAAACGTCAACCTTTGAAGAAGCTAACCTTCGAACGCACCCGAAAATAATTCTACAAAGAAAACCATCAATTCGAAGTCGGAGCGTTCGGAGTGTATTCGGAAGGAGAACCAGCCCGAATTGGCTTCTTCGTAAGTCAGGCGCGCGCCGCGGCACGAACTTTGCACCGAGTCACCGGCAGATTAGGCCAAGTAGCGCTGGCCGCGAGCCAGGTTTGAACCAAGTATCTAAAATCACGATCGACTGTTGATGAAAATGTCCGCTTTCGGCGGTAGGTACCTGACGGCGAAGGGCTGAAGGCTGTGCGAGGAAATAAAGAATTCGCTTTTTTTTGGCACCAGACAGAAGGAACCAACAGCTTTGCGGTGTTGACTTCCAAAAAAGGACACCTCCAATGGTATATTTTTGAAACGTTGGAAAGCTGGGCGTCGTGTTGCCGAAATCATCGTCGTCATTTTGTCAAACGAGCGCCTTCGTGGGAGTTCCATGCTTGGGTAAAGCCACCGTTAACTCCTTTCCCGTTTTGAGTCATGGGTAGTCATCCCATAGCATTTCGTGGCCGCGTGCGGAATTTGCCTCAATACGGCGTGGTGATCCTATATAAAGACCAGTTAGTTGTTGTCTCCCTCCCCAGAACCAGTTCGACCCCTTATCGGTAGTCATCATTCCACCACCAAAACACCTCTTACCACCACTACCACCACTTCATTTTCGAGCCCATCCTTATATTTTCATCTATCATGCCCGCACAAAACTCCTCAAAGCCATCGCAGGGCTCGCAAACGACAGTGAAGGGGGGCGCATCATCCGCAGGCCCAGTGTTCTTCTAACTCGCAATTCCCATTCCCATTCCGTCGTGCTGTGGTATTTGTGCCACAGTCAACGGCCAGCCACGACCGACACCGCTAGCCATGTGGCTATGTTCGCGTCCATCCCGCGTCTGACAAGTCAGCGTAGCAACCCCACCAATACCCTATCATTCACCTAGTTCGTCACCACTCGAAACATGCATCCGACACCTTCCATCCGTCGACGATGTTGTATACGCAGGGAGACAGATGCATCATAATTTATTGAATCTCGATGGCGGGGGCTTTGACCTGATGGTAGAAGGACGCTAATCGCCGGCGTCGCGAGACGGAGATCTCCTGTTATACACCCATCTCATATGTAGAAGGGCTAAGTTCATGGACTTGACATACAACTGATTACTTACCTTCAAATAATTCTTATTCCTTTAATATTATAGTCTACACGTAGTTGCTCCTAGTTTTAGCACATTTGTTAACTGATCGCGTATCGCAACAAGAATTACTTACTGTTTCATTTGTCCTCGCATGATCTCGAGTTTTGGGGATCACAAGCGAGATCATGACGCGTTGCTACAATTGATATCAAGGGAAGCGCGTCAAGACGTTCTAGAACCGTTGGAGCCTTCATTTTTGTTGTACGCGTCAAGAGCAGAGCGGGGATTGACGGCACGCCTATCAGGCACAGTTCAGCCACCACCACGCTGTTGTAAAAAGGAACGCAAACGACTCGGCTGATACAACCATTCATCAACGAATATGTCATAATTGGACGTCGAATATCAAATGTAGAAAATCATAACGGCACGTACCTGCCTTCAAGGCTCACTTAGGCATCTTCAGGCAGATATCCCAAGTAATGGATCATGTCAAAATTGCGACGTTCATCCCTAGGAACAAATTCATGTAAGTATTGCACATGGTTACATCTTGCCTCTAAGATCCGCAGCCGTCCCTTTCCATATACCTGATTGGAGATCCCCGCGTTCACGAGCGCCCCACCATTCTAGAATCGTTGCAACTACCTCATCCTGTCGTCCAATAAAATTATGATCTGCGTGTTCCATGAGATGGAGTGAATGAGTCCCCGGGTCTCGATTGCTCAATGCCCTGGCATAGATAACGGCGTCGTATCTACGTTTATGGAGTTAGTCCAAACCTTTTGTGAAGTGAAAATCAACGAACGGCGGAACCTGTGTATCCGATAGCCCATGTATAGTTAGGACATCAGTGCCCTGAGGGAATCTGTCCCAAACTAATGACGTATCAAACTTGCAGAAATTTTCAACGTCTTCTGGATGAATCCTGATCGAGAGAATCTTCCTCGCGACTGTGGGCGTCCAGATATGAAATCCTTGCGAAAGGAAGCTCTCTGACCACTTCTTTGCCAGAGCAGTCTCTGTGCATCAGACATAAAATTAACGATACGATAAAGAGAGGCGGCGAGTTTCTTTCACCGTGGATTTTCTTAGGAAAAAATAAATAAATGTAGAAGAGCGAAACGTTTCAAGATAGAAAGACTTACATGCATACGGTATCGGCCCGATACATTGACAAAACCTGACACCTTCTTTCCACCTTCGGTAGTACATAGCCAACGCATGGCAACCAAGGACCCTCTGGAGTGCCCCACGATCAAATCAACTTGGTATCCAAATGTTTTCGCGAGATAATCGACCACAACGCTGATGTCGGCCACTTCGTCCTCCAAACCGTGTTGCCGCCAAGTCCCGGGTGTTTCATGGCACCCACTGTAGCAATGATTAATGATACTGCGCAACATCTGCATTGAAGCAATAAAGTTACCGAAAATCAAAACGAAATGAGTCCAAAGGAAGACAGAGCCCGAGGCGTTTGTGAAACAGATAGTCCTTATGCCTGCCGTAAAGTTGAGATAAACACGATTCACAGTGCGTACGGAGAAAGGCCTACCCCGCAGAACCATGGAGAATCTACCGGTAAGATAAGGAGCGACGAACGTTGAGAAAGGTGTCTGGACGACGCAATGAAGCATCTCTAGATACACACCAGAGCGATCTTCCTGCCATTAGTTGGCTGGTCCGGTGTCAGCTGCTGTAGGATCCCCACAATGGAACAATTAGGCTCAATTGAATGAGGAATCGAGATTTTTGTCGAAGTCCTCTGGCTTGCAGCCATGGGGACGTTGAGGGTACGGAGCAACCATCGACTCGTATGGCGCCATCCATGGGGACCGGCAATCGGCAATTGAGCTCACCGGCAACCAACATCTCATTGTTATCAAGGATTGAAAACAAAACAAGTGCTCTATGCTAAAACTGACTTCTTTCCGATAATCTCATTTTTGGCACTCTTGCCTCCCTTCGCCTTGACTACCTTATCCTTTTTCTTCTCACCTGGGGCGGCACTGCGCTTTTTCTTGAGATCATCCGCAGTGAGAGAATCTGTCGGAGCCTTCGCTACGCCATCATCTGCTGACTTAGCCTTTTTACTCTTCTTATCTTTCTTGGAAGGACCGTCGGTGGGGGCAGACACTGACAGCGCAACGGTTTCCTTGGGGGACACCTTTTACATCTGTCAGGAGGCTGCGCAACAAGGGTAAAGACGATGCATACCTTCTTGCTTTTCGCGTCACCGTCTGCTGTACTGGGGGTATCAATCTCCTTGTTAACGCTCTTTTGCTTTTTCGCCTGCTTCGTCCCTGTACCTTCATCTTTCTTGACCGGTTGAGTAATTTCCGGGACCTTCTTCTTCAATTTCTTGGACTCCGAAGCGGGTGAGGGCCCTGGAGCAGGGGCGGGGGCGGGGACGGGGACTGAATCATCAGAAGAGGCTTTGGCTTTGCGTTTCTTCGACTTATTAGAGTCATCGCTGGTAGAGGGGGCATCGGCGGAAGGGGTGGGTTTGGTCACAGGGGGAACGGAATCCTTGGGAGCGAGAGCTTTAGACTTCTTCGATGAATCAGCGGCGACCTTTGTAGCGGTGGAAGTGGCAACTTTGACTTTTTCCTTCTTCAGCGGCGAATCCGCTGTAACGAGAGCTTTCCCTTTCACGGCTTTGGATGGCTCCGGCGCAGACATGCTTTCGACGCCTTTGGTCTTCTTTTTGGGTTTAGTGGTTTCCTCTGGCTCGTCATCTGCAGCAGCACGCTTCTTTCCGTTGGATGGAGATTTTGGTTTCTTCGAGGCAGGTTCGTCGACTTCCATGGCCTCGTCATCGTCTCCATCTCCACCGCCCTCCACGTCGGGATCAATGTTCAAGCCTGCCCATCGACCACCTTCCTCGTCTCCCAAAGGACAGCTCCAAATGGGCAACGAGGCGCTAGAGCTAGTCTTGATGGAGAGAGCTTGTACATTGTCCCATCCACCGCTAATACGCTTGGCAATCACGGGAAGAGCAACCTTCAGGTTCGCGAGGATCTGAGCGGGCGTGTGGGTCATGTTTCCAATCTTTATTGCGCTACAGTAGATGACGTCAGAGTCAACGTAGCAGCAGCAGGATTAATACGTACGTATTAGTACCACGATTCTGGTTCATGTACGTCGACTGTATAGCATGTTCAAGCTCTTTTTTGAGATCCTTGCGAGACAAGGTAACAGGGATAGGTTGCCTGTGCCGTGAATCAATGAGACGAACAAGACAAGTGAGTATTGAACACACTTTTTCGCATTAAACCACTTTTCGCCCAGCAATTTCGGAAGCAAAGGGATAACCCGATCGTCAGCCAAGAACAGCCCGTTTTCCTTCAGCAGTATTCTTCGAGCCTCAAAGGGCTTGAATTTCCCCTTCAACTTGGTGATACCGACGACACGAGAGATGAATTTGATATCTTTAGCCTCCAGCAGGTCTTTGTACTCTCGCTGGGGGTCTTTCGTAATGAGGCAGACACCTGATGTCCGGGGGTCGACAATGGGGTGAACCACAGGACTAACGCGATATCAGCACTGGAAATAATACATCGAGGTATGACTTACATTCGCACGGGCATTATTTTCCTCTCAGCAGCGACTTTCTTGACCGCAACATTCAGCCAAACAATCTGCTCTTTCCCCGGTAAGAGTTCATTTGCTGATTCCTTGTCAGTTTTCTTGGCCTGGTAGGAATGTATGGCGTCGACGGCGCGCCTGCACTGCTTCACCGAGACGCGCGAATCAATGAGCTCGTCCCCGGCCATGATTGCTTGTTTTCGAAACTTACGTCTACATTCGGAAGACAAATTTTCATATTGACACTTATTTGACACTATTGGTCCTTATGGTACTCAAATTCCGCTCTGTAGCCAAGTTAAGTAGCATCCATTCTTGATGCATTCCATCGTCTCAGAGAGAACTCAGATTACTTAGGGCCAAACCGAACATTATTCGAGTCCTGTCAGGTTAATATGACGGCAAGATGGCCACAGAAAAACCGCTCAATACTATCATCATCATTTTTCACCTCGGACTCGGAGACTGGAGCATCTGCAAGAAAACAAAGAGGCTTCTTCGGCCGTTGATACGATCGTGAATACAATACCATCTCTGTTCGCGCAGCCACAGAAAAACAGCACGCGGTTCGTACAAATTGAAATACGATTATTAAAAGAGATCCGTTTCATTCAATACCCACTTTCGACACCGTTACCGAAAAGGATAGTTGAAGGGCATGCAACTGCAAGCGCTCACCATAACATTACTTGCATCACGGAAGAAGATCAGCCTTCAGGGACCTATGATCGCATGATTTCGTCAAGTAATGGAAGAAAGCCAGTTACAGACAGCTCTAACTCTCAACAATACAAAACTTTCCCCTTGTTTTCCTCCCGCTAGAAAAATGCGGTGCCAAAAACAAGCGGTACCCGGGTGTTTCCATAAATAAAAGGATGTATTGGAACCGATACAGATCACCGGTAGAGACAATCCAGTCCTGATATAGCTTTATACTGCAGCGCATTGAGGCTACTAGTGCGGACAGGAGGCTGAAGTTACCGAGGTTCCGGCAATCTGACTCGGAGAAAGTTGATAAATATGATGGGTAAGTACTGCATGAGAGAGAAGAATATTTAATAAACGCTTTGTTTCAAGAACGTCATCACCGTGATGCACGCACGAAGAGCGGTCCAGTCTCGTCGCCGCGACGCCGCCCATTGAAATTGGACAAACACGATGAGCTTCCAACAATATGACAAATCCTGCGAAGGACTATGCTTGTAAGGCGTATGGAAAAAAAAATTGCGAGAACCGGGATATACGTAACAGGGTCTGAGCTTTGTGACACAGGGGCAGGAATGTTGAGGAAATTGACAAGATTTGAATTTCTGGAGGTGATGCCTAAATAAGGGACTATCGGGAATAACCGGTCCATCGGCATGACTCGGACGTTTGTTCAGACAACCATCGATCAACGTTCAGGTCCTCCAATCTAACGTCTCGCAGGGACCGGTATCTGTGACTGTACAATTTCCCGACCCAATTCTCTGTTACAGTTTCTGTGCTCTGTAAAGACGCCCTTCGCGCACATTGCGATAACCCTGAGCGCAATGGCACCACCATCACTACCTCAAGAGCTCGTTGACTCTATATTTGAATATCTTCACGACGACATACCCGCCTTACGACGATGTGTTCTTGTGTCACGTTCTTACCGTGCCGCCGCACAAGGACACCTATATCACCAAGTCATACTCGTACTACGTTATACCTGGTCTCCCTATCTACGCAAGCCGTATGCAGGAGCGTGGTATACTTGCGCCAATTTCTACCAATTAATACGCCGCTCCCCGCATATTCCTCCACTAGTCAGGTCATTCGTTGTCCACGATGGTCTGCTGGGGAATGACGTGGACGGTTACGATCCAATTACCAAAAGACTCTTTAACGAAAAATTTCTTCCCCGCATCTTTCCTCTACTTCCGTGTCCACGCCGCATCGTTCTTGCAAATAGAATAGTCCGGTTTGGAAGGGATAGCTTGCCGTCATCCCTGAAATCTTCCATTCGTGACGCTTTTTGTTCCCCACATATAACGAGCGTTCATCTCGACGGTCTGGAGAAGGTAGACCAGGGGTGGCTACTGTCTCTATTTGAAGGATGTCCATCTTTGAAACATCTTACGTTGACCTGGTTCAATGAGTCTGGAAGGCGGTCCTTCCCTCTCGACCAAAAACTTCTGGTCAAGCCAATCAATGCTTCCCCAGCGTTAGAATCACTATCATTCTCTGATGAGATTCCCTTCATAGTGGAAAAATTATTCGCCATCCAGCCACTTTTCAACATATCCCGTCTTCGAAAGCTGTCGATCCACTCCCGCTTCCGAGCCGATTGTCCAATCATCCAAAGATTGCTCGATGCGACTCAGGACTGCCTCGAGGAGTTGACGTTGCGTACTCAGGGATCCCGTAAGACCATTCATTACTCATAATGCGTTCGCCTCTATTTACTGTCTATCGTGTTCTAGTGCCTATGAACCCCCTGCCGGGACATGTCCTGGATATTAGCCGCAACACGAAACTTCGAAGGGTCTATGTGGTTGTCGATGCTATGTATCTAGAATGGCCCATGACCATGCCGTTCAGCACCATCTTGCAGGGCCTGACGATAGAGGTTGTCTTCTGGCCTGGCAGCGGTGTTGATGAGATAGGGCGTCTTAACTGGTCGTTACTGGATGCCTATGTGAATCAGAGTATGCCTTCGCTGCGCAATATCAACGTGAAGCTTCATACCACTAATGCGCATGCCAACCAGTGCACAAACCAAGTATGCACAGGCCGAATGCGTTCTGGTGATATGAGCGATGCGGTGCAATATGTTCGCGAACATCTTCCTACCCTGAACAATATGGGTGCTTTGCAAGTAGAAGAGATTGGCGGTAAGTTTTACCCACCCCTTTGATCACTACCATTCAAGCATTGGCAGAACGTACTACCTGGAGCATAGATGACACTTTGTGTTCTTCTGTGTTTTAATATGGGGCCGATCGACATGGCTCCGATCACTATTGCCTGGACCTGGGGCGGAGCCGGCTGTTCCTACTTTTCATTTGTTCCTTGTCGTCACAATATCACTGTCTACGAATCGTGGCTGGTGGGAAACTTCGAATTCATAGCCCGTCTGACCAAGAATCGCACCTCCTCTATGCACCTACTTATGCATACCCTTCACGGTGCCTGAGAAATGACTGACTGACTGACCCCTGTAGATGAAACATGTATCCACGTTCTTATTTATGTGCCGCTTGATCTTGATTTTATGGTCAGTCCGCTAGCCATTAGATCCAGTAACCTTTCTTTCCATCCTTTCATTGTCCTCTCATGATCTCGGTCTACCCACGCTCTTTTCTTCTCCTGGCCGTCTTGAGCCTCTTGACTGCTAGAGGTGGGCACACCAACTAATCATTCTCTTCTCTTCTTAACCAACGACGCTCGTCAGTCGTCGCGCTCGCAAACTTGGCCGCAGGTTCACTCCTTTTACGCACCACGCCCGGCTCCATAAATACGACAACTGTTCCGGACAGCTGTGCGTGGCAATGTTCCATCCTTGGGACCATCAGTGTATGCTCTCATTCCTCTCGAAATCCTCTATCTGACTCTCTGTGCTAGATGTGTGGCCAGAACCAACTCGAGTGCCTCTGCTCCATGTCGTACCAGGGTAGGGTTTCGGCTTGTATAGACTGTTATATTTCGGCCGACGAGCAGGGAGGAGAGAAGCTAAATAAACGTACGTCCTCCGCACGTACCCCGAACCCGTGAAAACTCACTCTAGTATGATAGTATACCAGACGTCATGTGATAACGCTTCGTCGGCGGCGGCTGCGACTCAGACCACACCTCAATTAGCTGTAGCCAGCACAACAAAGTCTGCGACATCCAAGTCCAATGGATCTTTGTCCCTGAGGGCTTCGTCGAGTTCAGTATACATTTTCATTGGGCTGGCTATTCTATCTTTGTTCTAGCAGGTTTACGTGTGGGAGTGTTTCAGGATTTTAGGTGGTATGATGGCCATGTACATTCGTTAACCAATCCAGCACATTCGTTTGATTCTGACACCTGAATAAGTTAGATGGCCCCCTGTAAGAGCGACTTAAGAATAACACTGGTCTCCATGCAGGTAGTCTATCGTGGATCACTCCGACAGGTACAAAGGTATAAATTCGTCTGATTCCTGTCATATCGCATGTAAGAATTGGATGAAGACGAGCTAGTCGGAGTTAAGAATTCTCACTCAGATATCTATCTGCTCGGCTGCAAGATCCTCCAAATGGAATCAGCGATAAGTACACCATCCGTCGGTATATCCTTCCGTTTACCCACATCTTCCACAATATCTTTGCTCAGTATTCCACTTGCGCCGCGGGTCTCCACAATAATGGATACTATGGGCTCAGTAAATTCCGGGTGGCCCTGAACGGCGAAGATATGCACATCATCCTCCTGCCCATCCTTAAATTTGACCATTCCTTGCACGGGGGCAATAGATGTCGAGGCGAGCAGATGAAATCCTGGCGGGAGCAACGGGACATGATCCTGATGCATCTGTTGTATCACCAATTCGCCCGGCTTCCCAAAAATATTCTCCCCCAGCGGCGTCAGCACAATCTTGGTCGGGCCGACCTCCCAACCAGCCGTATTGACCACGCAGGCCTGATTCCCGCCTAATGCGCGCGCGATAATCTGATGCCCGAAGCAGATCCCAATGAGCTTCACCTGAGGATGCGAGGAAGCAGTGGTTCGAACGAAATCCACTAGCTTGAGTATCCATGCGTCGTTGCCATGAGCAGAGTGCTTCGATCCAGTCAGCAGAATTGCGTCGTAGGAAGTTGGATCTTCAGGATAGGAATTGGCAGAAACAGCATCATAGGGATCGAGTGTGAATGAAGGGGTATACGAGGAGGAAGAGAGAAGGCGATGGAAGATTGAAGTGTAGTCTCCGTACGTCGCAACTACTGCGGGTAATGGTGTATCGCACAGAAGGATGGCAAGCTTCATTGAAGACATGATAGTCAGACGAGACCCGTGAATTAATAAATCCGAACATGAACCGGAAAAGAGTCGGACCGGCGGTACGGGACAACCCTCTTCCACCCCGACCACTACCACCACTACTACAAACCTAGGTAATGGGGGGTATTTGCTGTCACTTTCGACTCATGCACTGGTAGATGATGTTGCTACAACCGTCGCTCATTGTGAAATGAGCCATTGAGGTCGGTAGGAGTAGTTTACTTCTATTTACCGACGATGACCAATCAATCCAATAGTTCTCCAGTTCTTCTTCCGACAGCCTCGTTGTGGCCTCATGGGAGATTTCCCATCCTTACTTCTTGAAGTCATAGGAACTACGCGGTATTGGATACTGGAAACCATTCGGAAGAATGCCAGTGTTCTCTAACCTCGAAATTGACAACCCTCTTTTGACTCTTACAAATTTATTCTTTACCAGCAGTAATATTTCTACTACGCGCGAGCTGATAGACGCCCATAACGGCAGAGGTATCAAACTTCGAATTGTGAAAACACAGAAAATCACGAGTATTCAGTACTGTATGGTAGTGTATAGTTTTCTGTGAAAAGAATAGAATAGCGTGAGAGAGACTATCGGGAAAGCAAGCCAATGGGTAACATTATACCTAAAGAACGTAGTTGTTCGTCTGATGAGCATTGTATCCGACCTGGGCCTGAGCGCTAATCGTCTGGCGCCTATCAGACGATTAGCGCCTGTTAGCGCATCATTTAAATAACAACCCAAGGAAGGTACATCTTTACTTCACCGCCATCTCCTGCTTGTTCTCAGTGTCTTGAGTATGTCCGTGAACAAAGGGAATCTTGTTGCCTGGGTACGGTGGTCGAAAGCTCGAAAAGGCAATATCTTCGATTTATATAATCTGAAAGCCTGATTAGGGACCTGCACAGACTATACCTGTGGCTCTTCTCTTCACGTTTTAACGCCACGATAATGTCGTTCTCCGATGACTCTGACCTCACTGAGCTCTCCTCTGGCGATGATGACGACGCATCTCTTGCGGCGAGTCCTACTCGAGGGTTACGCAAAAAAGCCGTGATCAACCCCGCGCTGCGTGCTCCAAGGACCGTGTCGTACTCAGTGGAATCCTTGTATAGTCAGTCAAACTGTTCAGTTGGAGGGTAATGCATCTCATTAATGACTTTCTATACTACAGGGAAGCTTTATGATAATACCCTAGACTTGGATCCCGAATATCAAAGGGGTTCGTTGCATTTCATACACAACCCTACATTTTCTTACCTTTTCCCAAGATGTCGTATGGCCGGATGGCAAGCAAACGCAACTCATCGACTCACTTATTCATAATTACTATATCCCGCCTCTAATTTTTGGTGCGTCTGCCACTGGTAGATTCTATTTGTCTAACCGTCTCGCAGCGGTATCGATCAGCTCTGAGGGAGAAGAAAAACGTACATGTATCGATGGAAAGCAGAGACTGTCGTCAATACAAAGATTCATGGATGGACATGTGCGTGATTTTCTTTCATCCTTTGGCCCGTTGCCTGACCTCGTGTATGTCTACAGATCATGCGTGCGTTTTGAGTTCCATCTCCGCTTCATCTATGCTAACATTCTTAACAGACAAAGATTCAGTAAATGGCGGCAAATTTTGGTACACTACCGGCGCCGGAAGGAACTCATCTCGCACCCTTCTCCCTCCCCAGCTCAAATCTCGATTCAGTAACAAGCAGATCACTTGCGTGGAATACGACGACCTTACACATGATCAAGAACGGGAGATCTTTCGGCGCGTGCAGCTCGGTGTCGCTCTTACTCCTGCTGAACGACTGCAGGCCATCAATGGCAGCTACCCGATGCTCATCCGCGAAGTGAAGGATAGGTTGTCCTCTCCATCAGGCTTAGAAGGGTATCTCCCCTGGGGAAACAGCCGAGGTCGCGATTTTATGTGTCTGGCTCAGATTGTCTACCTTATCGATCTCGGGCAAAGCAAGACTGAGCCATCTACAACGAAAATCGAAGCTTGGCTGTCGGATAAGCGCGATGTCACACCTAAGCTACAGCGGAACGTCGATAGCACTATTGACGTGCTTTGTGCGCTGGCGCAGGATCCGGTTCTCTCAAAGCCATTCAAGGCACCCAAGGTCTCCCCTGTTGAGTTCGTCATGATCGCTTATATGATATTTCTCTATCGCGACCAGCTTTCCATGCGGCAGCTATCTGATGCTGTAGACCAGATACGCAAAAGCGTTAGGAGCGATTTCCAGGAGATCCGTTTCAATTCCAAGGTGTTTAAGAACATGCTTGCGTTCGTGCAGAGGATGAAGAAGATGACTTTTAAGAGTGACGGGAAAGGGGATAAACCAGCTAGCGAAGTCGCAAAGTCAGTGCCCAAGGTGAAAGTTAAAGAAGATGTGGTCATGGAGGACTTGCCGAGAAAAACTTCCACGACTAAAGGGAAGCAGAAGGCTGAGCCAAATAAAGCAAGGAAGCGCAGGCGGGTCGATGATTCAGATTCTGAAGAGTGGACTGGGAGCAAGAGTCATTCGACCAAAGGAAAAACGAAAACGACTACTACGAAGACAGGTGCAGCCAAATCCAATTCCGGCCGGGCTACATATTCTACGACTCGCACTACGGGGAATTCCAAAGCTGCTGTCATACCGGCGCTACCAGCAGCAATGAACCATGCATCACCGACTCCGAAAGGAGGGACGCCTGTGCCATCATTACCCAAAGCCAAATCCGCAACCAAACCCAAAATCTCTGCAATATCCACAGATGTATCGAGTCTTCCACAGACCGCTACCCCACGAAGCAAAATGCTTACTAGCGCGACCAGCCTTACCGGATCGCCAATACTACCCCCGTCCCTGAGTCGTTCAACACCCAAAATACCCATGGCTCCTCTGCCCAAGATAAATAAGATCCCAAAAGCTGTCGAGGTTGAACAATTATCCTCCACTCTATCAAATACCAGCCTGTCGACTCCTGTATTAACACCAGTTCCGCCTCCTGTCACGGTTCCTGCACACATTCAGGAAGCACCACCACCAACAAGTGCACCCTCCCCTGTGATACGTGTCAAGGAGGAGCCACGAGATGATGGTCCATCACTTTGGCCCTCTTCCTCCTTCTCAGGGCTAGGAACACAGGCCAACCCCATAGGTCTGGATCTTCTCGCACCCATGAGGGCTGCAAAGGCTAGGCTTGAGGCTTCCGCGAGGACTAGAGATCCAAGATTGAACAATCCCCAGCCTCCATCCAATCCCGTGCCGGTTCCCGTAAATGGAATCCCGATCCCGAATGTACTGAATGGTGGCGGGATACCAATACCCATTCCGATTCCGATTCCCTTCCAGTCGAATGCTCATGGATACAATGCATCCGTGGCCTGGGAAATGGGGAGATACCCTGGTCCTCCTCCTTCTAGTGCCGGTAGTTCTTCTGGGTTCCCTCTCCCACCTTCAAGTGCGACTTCGAGCACCTTCAATACACCGATTGAGAGAAGGTACTCGGATTATTCCTTGAACCATCACAATGACTCGCCTACCTCTCACGTAAAGCGCGAGTCAGATGATAGGGATCGGCGGATGAGTTACAGTGGCCGTGAAAGGGATCGGGAGTATGACTATCGGAGAGGCAGGAGCAGGAGCAGGAGTCGAAGTCGGAGTCGGGAGAGGAGTCGTAAGAGGAGTCGTAGTCACAGTCCGAGATATGGACATTCCCGCAATGGCATCAAGCCCTTACCTCCCCAAGATTACCATTATGAAAGCAGAGGCAGAGGATGGGGAAGGGGAAGAGGAAGAGGAAGGGGTGGATGGCGAGGTGGTTCCAACTCTTATGGAAGCTGAATATCAAGAGCACTTCGGGAAGATGTGATTTGTTCATGGTTAAGTAATAGTACCTCACTACTCGCATATATTGATGATACACTTTCGCTTATGTTTTATCCGCACAGCAGTTTGATATGTAGTTTTTTTTTTGTAGTTGTAATAGTCTATGACCGCTACTTTCTACCGATATGCATAATGTATTCCACAATAAACAAGTCGAGAGAGTGGCAAAGCACTTCATTCAACCACGCCAATCATCCATTGCAACAATATCAAGACAGAAGCTGAGTAATGGAAGACACGTCCATGGTATATTTGCAGTGCAAGTCTGGAATAAGTACTATAGGGTAAGATAATACATGAAGAAGTAAAATCATCAAGTCCACAGTGTCTAGAACCTTGCACCAGTAGTAGGCAATGAGCGGGGCGGAGGATTCTACATGCAGAAATAAGCACAAATTGCCCTCAAAAAGTAAAGATATTTGTTCCCACCTTTGACGAGTACGCCCTAAAGGGGTATGAACCTCCTGCGGCGACACGACCCGTCGGAGCCGTACTGGGTCCCTGCCTCAGATTTGCAAATATCTTCTTACTCTTCCCTGACACACTCGGCGAACTCGAAGGCATACGAACAGGTGCTGAGGACGGATCATATTTAGCGGCGTAGGTCGTTGTCAAGGACGCCGCCGCAGTCACTGGAGGTCCTTCAATCTGGCTGGGCTCGATGTCAAAGCCAACGGATTCTTCTTGTTTCTTGCTGCGGAAGCGGCGAATAAAGTAGAACACACCTAGAGCAAGAAGAACCACGGCGACTGTACAGGAGGGTGTCAAACTCTGTACTAGACAGTTTGATTGCAGCGTTCACTGACCGACGACGACACCGATAGCCACCTTGACAGCTGTCGATATTTGCTGTTTGCATACATTGTCGCCAGAACTGAATGTGGCTTCTTCATGAGAAACACAAGTTTACCGAGGAACGATAAGCGAACGCACTCGGTCGTGTGGCAGACTTGCTCTGCTGAAACTATAGGCAGATATACCAACAGTGTCGCGACATACAGTGCTGGGGTAGCCAAAGACCGCCTGGCTGCAGCAGGCTTGCGATGGCAAAGCGCAGTCTCGACTCTAGGCCTTTCTTGACGAGCGGAAGTCGTGACCCCCGAAACAGTAGCGCAACCAGTGCTCATGATAATCGCTCAGCGATAAATGTTCAGTGTCGTGACCTGGCACCGCGCTGCAGCACCAGTTGAAGGGCGGGAAAGAAGGGAAGGGAAGAGGGTAGGAATCAAAACAGGCGAGCCGGGGCGATATATATCGTTACACTATCATCAATCAATAGTGATGGAGACGCATCTAATGTGTGCAGAGATCTTCCTGTCGCAGCCTAAAACGAAGCTACATCATGATGAGAAACACCGTAAGACGGGGTTTGGGTAGTCACGTACTACAATCAAATTTGTAGCATTGAAAAGATAAAGATGACACCGTCTATGCATCGGCGCCTACTGTATCATCAGCTGCGAAGATGGCCACAGATAAAAGTGCCCAACTATTACATAAAGACCATCAAATATGTCGTTCACTTGAACGATCCCGTTAGTGCGAAGTCTGCAGCCCTTCTTTCTGGATTGCTTCATCGATCCTCTCAATCCCAGCGTTGAGAGCAACAAGGGGAAGCACCGCGTGCACATGTTCTACACCAGCGTATGAGAAACACGACAGTGATATAAGTGTAAAAAAAGCCACATACTTTTCGCGACCTCGGGGTCATTCAGCAAGACAGACAGTGTTTTTCGAATTGGCCCGAGAAGTTGACGTTCGATATTTTTCAAATTATCGCGGTCACGGATGCCACTCTGAAATCGGGCGCACTGTTAACACCGACACGCTGCGGAGAAGATATGCCATACCTTGTTCTTCTTATCTTGCAGAATCAGGACGTAAAGCAAGGCGAGACATTCAACAAGTCGTGCAGGTTCAGACGATTCTTCTAAGACCGTCAATGGAGGAACCGGCGAGAAGAAATCGGGCGGGTTGGGGCGGAACAATATTGGTCCAAGGACCTGCAAGAATCGCGGAGAGGCAAAAAGGTTCGACGAAGGTGCATTGCTCCCGAATGCTTCTAGAACGGCTTCCTTCACGAGGCCTACTGCCGCAACCCTCATTTGAGGAAAGTCACTTGTCGAGCAGAGATCTTGTAGGACTTGTAGTCGGAGTGGAGGGGCAGACAACGAGAGTACTGTTGAAAGGACACGGAATGTCCGGTGACGGAGGGATGAGTCGGGGTGCGCGCTAGCCAAAGTCGGCAGAACGGTGCACAGTGGTATTGATATATCTTCGGGTATCTCGGCGTTGTTCAGGCAGAGAGCATCCAGAAGAAACGAGACGCATTCATCTAGGGTGTGGTTCGCTTGTATGCAGCTGATAATGACGGGTAGCATCATAGACAGGGTTCTGATGGTTTTGTGGGAATCTTCCTGGTTGTGAGCAAGAAGAACGAAGTGACACAATGAAGGTGTCAAAGCCATGGCCTCGACCGAGAAGCCAATGGAACCATACGACCCCTACGTCGACGCTTAGCACAAGACTGGACAAAGACAGGAAACCACGCACCAAGATCGCATTAATCGCTTTCTGTCCGTCCTCCCATCCTGCAGCGGGTACGGAACGGAAGCTCAATCGTGGAAACCATCTTGCAAAAATTCTCGCGCCCAGTGAGGCCTGTATACACTGCTCATACGACGTGACTGTGCCGTCGAGAAGATTCTGATACAGTGCCTAAGAAAACTGTCAGTAGCAGAATACGACGCAATTTATGGGTGCACGAACCCGGCACGATGCTATCTCATCCTTTTGCGCATCCGGTTGCGTTTTTGCCCACGAGTCCAGCTTTACTACGAGATCAGCACTAGTCTCCATGATCTGACGTCCTTCGTCCCGAGAGCTATGCGGCCCTGCGCGACAGAATGCAGACGCTAGCTCCATCACGATAGGTCCCAACATTTCGCTCGCAGGTTTCTTCCTAAACTTGAGACGTGGAATAGCTTGATATGCGATGGTAAAGCAACAAAGGCTTTGAAAAATCAATGGCAACACACCTGCAGCGTACATCCTGACGAGCGTCAAGAGCTGTCTATTTGGCTGGACCTGCTCATCGTCGAAATCGACACCGGCAAGGTGATGCTCTAATCGTTCCACGGCTTCCTGCACGCCAATAACGATCTCCTTCGCGTTGCAGCATCTCCCCATGAGGTTGAGAATATCCGACGCGGCCTTGTCTGAACTACCAAGAAGAGGTGGTAATGTGTTCAACGGATCCTTATCATCGTCAGCTAAATGAATGGAGCACTCTTGGTGGTACACACTAGCAGTGATGCTGTAGAGTCATCCTTGGCTAGTTCATCGTAAATCTCCTTCAAGACTGGCTTGAAATCTATGTCATGACTGGCCGACGTGATCAGGGAAAGAATTTCAGTGCTTTTTTCCTGGGTGGAATTGAATTAGACGCCGACGAAGAGCAAAGCTCCTACCTCATCAGAAGCCTGGTCAGAAAAGCTGAAGATAGACATGTGCAAGATCTGGAACGACAACCTGTAGTCCTTTTCGTCTCAGTTGCTGGATTCTTGTACTGTTTTTCTCTGACTAAGTTATGTCGGTGTAGGAGGGTGGGCAGAGAAGAGTAAGCCTTGATTTACTGCAAAGGCTAGAGGGTAGCGAACGACACTAGCGTGGTTGGTACTCGTCGGCGTCGTCGCTTGATGGTAGTAGTAGTAGTACGAATGATTCAAGAATGATTATGAAGGTGCGAGACCACGTGCTACCCGATCGCGTCTCAATTGATTTTGAATTTTGAATAATTAATAATAATAACGAAAACGCTCAAACGTAAATGGATTCCTCAGCTCACCATTCAAGGTAACACGCAAGGTGACCTCCGCATCTGAAGTCATCTAGAAAGGAGAGATTGGGAAGATCTCAAGATCAAATTTCCCCAGGCTCCGCTGTCCTGTCTTCTTTTTGATCTCGCCATCGAACCCCTAGCAGAAATGCTATGCAGGTCTAGTCTTAAGAGGCCGGCTCTGAGGAGCGTCTGACAGCTAAACTCTTTGCGGATGATACCACAACCTTTCTCCAGGAAGACGATGATGTCGAGAGCTTGATAAACTTCCTAGATGACTGGTGCTTAGCAAGCGGGGCACGATTCAACGTGGCAAAAACCCAAATAATCCCGATTGGATGTAAAGACTTCTGCCAAAAAGTAGTCAGGGAACGAAGAACAAAAGACAACTTCAACACAATACCTGAAGACATTCACATCGTTGAAGATAGTGAAGCAATACGTATCCAAGGGGCTTGGTTTGGAAACGAGATCCAAGATGACACGGCGTGGCCCCCCGTAATTGAAAAAATAGACAAGAGTCTAGCACGATGGGAGATGTCCCATAATTCCGTCCCTAATTGCAGAATTATCATTCAAACAGTGATAGGTGGCCTAACGCAGTACCTGACGGCAGTTCAAGGTATGCCGAAGCATGTAGAAGACCTACTTGAAAAGGGAGAGCGAAAGTTCATCTGGGAGGGTCGAACAAAAATTCTGGTGGACCTGGAGACCCTTAAGTCACCGAGAATCCGAGGGGGGCTCGACGTCCTGGACATAAGAGCACGGAACAAAGCTATAGAGGCAATGTGGATTAAAGAAATCCTCTCTGAAGAAAAACCAACCTGGACATACTTTACTCGTGATATCATAGTCCGACAAGGCACAAAAGCAGAGAGAAATATCAGTCAGGAAATCAAGACAAACATCTTCCTGCAATCTTTTAATACCAAGAAATCGGAACTCCCTCCTGACTTACAGAGAATTCTGAATGTAGCAAGAGAAACTGGCGTTCGTGTAGAAGGGATTGCCTTCTCCAGAGAGATCCTGCGTAGTCGCCCAATATGATTTCATTCTGAAGCAAGCCCTAGAATCCGCCTGCTGACGCGCTCGTCAGCAAGTGTATGCCTCAGAGAAAACCACAGCCTACGAACGGTAGGAGAAGCTGAAGAACTATCGCTTCTCCTTGATGTCCCAAACCATATCAATGCCAGCTGAGGCCCCAGATGCTCCTGCTACATTTGCGAAGCAATGACGGAGAACATAGGTTGCAGGAAACCAAATGAATGTTTACTTCGTGCAAAAGATTTGCTAGACACCCTTCCGAGAAAATGGGACCCCCGCTACATGCTACCAGAAGACTATGAGGAAGACCCAACTCTACGAGATGAAGGGTACGAGTTTGGCAGACGAGTAGCAATCATTGGGTCGATCGCAAACGCCTTCCGCGTCTTCACAGAGGGCGAGGTATGCAACGAACTGCTGGACCTAAGAATCGCGCCCCCGAGTGATGTAATCCTGGCAGCCACGGATGGATCCTGCCACGAAAACGGAACTGAAGAAGCGAGAGCAGGAGCAGGTATTTTTGTGGAAGGGGAAAACCGCCTCGAAAGGGCATTGAGAGTCCCGTCAAATCTTCAACAAACCAACCAAGTCGGCGAAGCATTAGCGGCAAAAGTCCTAGCGGACAGTGTGAACACTAGAACCATGCTTCACAATGACACTGACTCGAAATATGTACTAAAGCACCTCACAACCTCCCTGCAAACCATGGAAGACGCTGGGTACATTGGAATCCCTAACAAGAAAATCCTCCAAGCAATGGTAGCGAGCTACCGCAGAAGAAAACAAATTTCCACCATGAACTGGATAAAGGGGCACAGCGGCCATCATGGAAACGAAAGAGTTGACCGCCCGGCAGAAGAAGGAGCCTGGAAGGATCCGGTCGAATCTATGAACCTGGAAGTAACACCTACTCTCCGGGTAACAGGCGCAGCACTATTCAAGCTATCCCAGAGCCGGGCGTACAAGGCACTTCGGAAACGCAACAACGAAAAACTCACACGTCGCAGAACGACTGTAGAAAATGTAAAACAAGCTCAACGGGGAGCAATAGAATCCTTTGGGTTCAAACCAACAGAATCAGCTTTATGGAAATTGCTAAGACACAAAGATATTAATCGCAACACGACATATCTCCTGTGGATGGCAATGCACGATACTTACCGAATAGGAGCAAAATGGTTACACTTTGGGGCTCAATATCACAGCCTGGAAGACATGGCACATATCATGACGTCGTGTGAATCTCCAGGACAAAAAGAGGTATGGGAACTCACCAAATCGATCTTGGAAAAGCGCGGAATACCATGGCACACCCCCCTCAATGGCCAATATTCTCTCATGTGCCGTCCCAGTCTTCAAAACTCCCAACGGGATCAAAGACTGCGGAAAGGAACGCTTCTACCGAATAGTGTTCAAGTGATTTGGAATGCACGGTGCAAACGGGTCATATAAAAAGACAACGCACCATTCTCGCCGGTACAAATACGAAACAGATGGCTGAAAAAGGTCCGGAAAAGGCTGGAACTAGATTGCCTGATGACACGCAAACATTTTGGCAAGAAGGCCCTCCAGAAAGACCTGGTCTTAAGGACATGGTCTGGTGCTATCAAAAATGAGCATCGGCTTCCTAAAGACTGGACAGAAACAGACGGGGTTTTAGTGGGTATGAAGTAAGCGGTCCGGGGTAGCACGAGGTAAGTATGGGGACGGCGCGGAAGAAGTAGAAGACCTCCAGCCAACTCTTACAAGTCCCGAGCCCCACACTCAGTGCGTAAGGCATTTCCTCGCGGTGAACATAAAAACAAACCTAAATTTATCATACTAACTACACATACTTGGTTTAAAATCCTGGCAGCAAATATGGCTGCACGTTGGAAGCGACTGTGTCGCTGGACCAGCCGTTCCTGATTGGGACCTTGTGCCGGTACACACACCACACCGCGCCACCACCGAGTCTGTCACCAATAAATTATAAATTATAAATAAATAAATAAATAAATACTGCACCTTCCCGCATCCAACGAACGTGAGGTATTGAACGTGTCTTCCCTTGTGTTTCGGTTCTTCCATCAAGATCAAATCAAGATAAATGTGAACTAGTCTAGTCTACAAGTTCTCAAGCCAGGACCCATGACAACTACTAAACCACAGAAACGACGTTTGCAAGATAGAGAAATGCAGTGGTATCAAAAAAATCGGGTACTCATCGGTTTCTTCCCATCAACGAGCCTTCGGTGCACGATATTGCTACTGAACGAGGACCACTGCAAGCATCAGTTAGTCCACTTGAAGGAGAACGCGAGATGAACGACTAAATAACGCACCCCATTCCCAACGAAAACAGCAGCCTGCCGAGCGATATCCATATCAACCGCCATACTCAACTCCTTCTGCTCCGCAGAATCCCAAACAAGATCCCTACTCGTCCGTATCGTGTTCCATCCCTCGACCCGCAACGCTTCCCTCAACTCATCCAACCACTGCCCCTTCTCATTAGTCAACAAATACATTACATCCAACGCCATCCCCGTCCCCTGCAGATACTCCCCCCGCGCCAGCCGCACTTTCCTGATAACGTCCTCAACAGTGGGAAAACACCGGCTCAGATATACAGCATCTCTCTCAGGGCCTTCCTCGCCTGGGGGGACCGTAAAGCGATCAGGCAGAAATTCGAGCTGGTTCCACCCGTAGAACGTAGAACTGTACTTTGAGAAATGTCTGCAGGATCCCTCATAATCTCCCCTGCGCAGATGCATGGCAAGCATACGCTCGTATGGATTATGACTGGCTGGATGGAAAGGGCGAGGGCCTTTCGGCAGGAATAAGTACTCATTCCTATCGACGCCAGATTTGACGATAGGCGACGTCGCAAGGAGTCGAGAAGTAGCCGAACTCGAAAAGCGCCCCCATATGGAGAGAATGCGCGTATTGCCCCACAACCACAGATCGAACACCTGGGGGAATGAATCTTCAGGGGAGGTGGTGACTTCGATACACAGCTCGGGCGCTTCGCGGAGGAGGCTAGCCCACCTGTCAAATATAACGTCCCCCTCCGACCATCCTACATGTTGCTTGACTTCTGAGGTGGGGATGAAACGACGCTCTGATCGAGGGCAGACGACGTCAAACCATTCCGAGGAAACGGATCGTGGCGTATCGTCGCCTGATTCCCAAAGACCACCGGCTGCGGGACCAGCAAGAAGGGCACTCAGTGGCGTCTTCGGCGGCCAGTCATATTCATCCTTCTTCGTCCACAGATAATGCGCTGGCTCCCATATGTAGTCTGAGAAAACGTACGCCCGCCCAGATTCGTGTGCGAGATGAGCGTCCATGAGCCTGAATAAAAAAATCGGTAAAAAAAAAAATGATCATGACGCAGGTGAAAACCGTACACTACACCAAGTACGTTGTTCCATCCAAGCATCTGCGTTTGACTCGAGAATTTTACATACCGACCCGCTTTTCCTTCAGGCGCTGGTAGGCTGAGGTTGTGTTGGGGAAGGTCGTGCTCCCACTGTCTGAGCCAATCATATTTTGGAGGTTGGTCGGTGTCAACAACTGACACAGGAGAAGGAACACTGTTGACTACTAGGTCATAGTAGCGCATCAACCACAACACAACTCCTGCCATAATCATGGTGAAGACAAGAATAACTGGGCGCCGTCCACTCGCTAGAAACCGATAAGACGCGTTGGCACTACATGCAGCAACACCGGGGGAGAGACATTTATAAGGAACCATCGTGTCGAAGCGTCGGGGAAGTTAAAGAAAGCTGTCGTGATTAAAAGGTCGCCATAAAACAATCAGGGATAGTGAGGGTGAGATATTGAGGAACGCTTCACAGCCAACTAATAGGCGCTATCGATGTCGCTGCGCACGGATGACGGCAGTTTCTCTTTGCCTGAAACTTCATCCGTGATCTATCGTTCGGTCAATAACCAATCGAAAGTAAGAGTAGTGTTTTGATGTTTACCGGTCCTTTGCATATCCCCCGTAGGGGAACCCCATCGTGGGATTGAGGTTGTTAAGCCTATAGAATAAAATTCTGTAGCGGGACGAAATCACTGATTCCGGAACAAAAAGATTGAAATGCATAGCCTCAACGGCTGAGTATCATGTTGGTAACTTGTGCTCGGGAGGCAGACGACCTTCATCACAATACAAAGAGATGAAGGCAATACCACAATGACGAAATTTTTTTGCCGCTGTCTTGGCGCCAAGAGATAGAAATCACTCTATAACGTGAGCGCAGCAATGAGCTGCCTCGCGGTAGCGGATCCGTGAATGCATCAATAAGTATTTTGGGTATTTGCAGACATATCAGAGCAGCGGGAAGAATATGAATCATTATACGAAAACCGGCAAGGCCTAAGTAGGGTGATTTGAAGTGTCCATTATGAAGAACAAAAGCTCTGGCGCCGCCTCGTCCCAATGGCAATTTATGCGCACTGGCAGCAATAATTAAGCATGCGAGACTAATAAGCAGAAAAAATTTGCGTACCACTCCCTTCATATCCGAACCGCTGGTGTTCATGATAAGTGCAACAATGAGACCTGCAACACGTTAGGAGAAAGCTACAAAAGTTAGGTAAATTGAAGCGTACCGTAGAGACCCAGCACTTCGGCGAAAATGAGGATCAAAATCTAAGAGACATTTAATAAGAGGCTTTTAAAGACAAAACATTTGCGCACCATGCCGACAAACAATCTAGGTTGTTGAGCGGTTCCCCGTACTCCAGCATCTCCAACAATACCAATAGCGAAGCCAGCAGCTAAACCAGCGAGACCGACGGAGAGACCAGCACCCAACTGGACGAATCCTTGTGCGAGAGGCATGGTGACGCTCACTGTAAACGCGTATAAGCACTGCACTTAATCCCCCAAGAAGTACACGTACAGTCACCGGCAATAAGGACAGAAACTACCAAGCCGTAGATCTACGTAAGAAGGGTTATCAGCAGTTGATGCATAATTAACAATCATCCTCCCAGTAGGACTTTAAAAGCGACATGTCAGGAGACTTACAGCAATGATACCAGCCATGATAACGGGAACAACACACTTCATCATCAGATCAGGGCGTAGCACTGACATTGCGGAAATCCCGACACCAGACTTTGCTGTACCATAACTATACGCGAGCAATGAAGGTGAGTATTCATCGTGCTGGCCATCAAATGCGACGAACCTTGCTCCTATACCTATAAACACCCAGAAATACGATTTCCGTTAACATTACTGCACCAGTGGCAGCACAGAAAGCCCCAAGAAAGGCCTACGCACAAGTAAACACGATAGCGCTCGTGCATCCCTGAGGTTCAGTCACGTCAGCTTTCCGAACCAAAGACGAACCGGGTGCCTCACCATTGCACTGAAAAAGGGAGCGTATACTGGGCAGAGGTCGGACATTCTGAAATACAACGATTTATTGATTAAGAAGAAGAAGGAGTAGAGAATTTCAAGGGTGGTTGTAAGAGACGGTGAAGGAACGAGCGCATACGTCTGCTGCTGTTTGGCATCGGCGGGGGCCGGTCGGAGTTCATCGGAGTATAAACATCAATGTGGCGCCAGATCCTTCGGTTGAAGATGGGGTAATAGAACGTTAGAACGCCTTGTAGGTCCTTCGATTTGTCCTTCGTGCTGGCCCTCAATTGGTTTACTTTAGAAATGAATCCTCCGGCTTTGTTGGATCTCGAATTAGAATTTAACCGCCTAATTCGCTTATGTAATATATTCGGTCGGCTTTCCAAATCCCGACGGCCATGAACGCCCATCCATCTGTAAGGCAGCATGATTATTCTTGCGCTTTTTAGTTAAATTTTGTCTCCCAGACGCCAGCGCTGACTTTGCTGCTTTCCAAATACCCCAGGACTTCTGGCAGTCTATTCTTGGTCTACAACGATGTAGTCCACGGTTAGATATTCGATCTCCCTTTTTCTTTGGCCTGATATCGTTGCAGCGCAATCATGGAAAGACGTTGAACCGGTGGATCTCGGAGAGCTGTGTCCAAGGGGCGCAGTAAAAGGTCGCAGACCAAATATTGACTCAAATGAGCTCGTCTACGTCGTCCCATGTTCTTTGGCGGAAACAGTGTCCTATGCTTGGTCCGTCATATAATACACATCCGTGTGTTCCGTGGCTTAAACTGTTCCCAGGCTGCAATCCGCTTTCAAATCACTCTCAGATCCGTCGGAAATTTATCTGGGAATAACCGCAGATGACTCTTCAATAGTGTACTACAAGATCAGTTCCGGCATCGTTAAGCCACCAGTCTAGTACATTCGGAATAGAGAGGGCATGTCTCTTGTAGATCTTCAGAGAGGACGCCGTCGCGTTTAACGACAGGTGTAGGATCTGCAGAAATGTACGTACAATCCGCACGGTTTGATCCATCTTGTATGATGTGATGGTCGTCTTCAGAGGAAGTGTACCATTTCTATCCTCGTATCCATGATGTGCTGCTCGCGACAGAAATTATCATCGATTTTAGCTCAAACCCATCGGACACTTCTTCGGGTAGCAAAATGCTTGGTTAACGAGGCTATACACCTGCAATATAACCGTCAGCCTCAAGGATGAAAATTACAACCTCACAAAACTCGTCTATGTGAACCGCTGCAAGTTATATAGTTGGACATGAATGTTTTTATAAAGCATCTCAGCCTGACGCGACGAGAAGGCGACCTCTGTTCTCTCATCCAATCCCCAGCTCTACCGGGAATGTTTGGTGAAAGAATGCATCGAAGCTAGGTCATTCCTGGAAGACGACGTAATAGCAACGACCGGTGGCTGTAAACGGGGGTCGTAACTCTCCATATTAGTGTCTGCGGCTTGTTACGCAAGACTTGAATTAAGAATTTCTTTTCCTGAAACTGAATTCTTCTTGCCATACCAGAATCGGTTCACTGCGGGAGCCTCGCCTAGTCCCACTGTTAAAAAACTCGAACTAAGATACATCTTGTTCCAAGAGGAAACAGATGCGACGTTGGCAATGAATGAGGACTCGGCATAGCCCTATTATCGATTACTGGTACATCGGACTCGTAGAGTAACAATGCATTAATGTGACGCTTTCTTCCCTATCCCAGCCGTCAGCCATCGAAAACAAGCAAAAAGAAGAACAAAAGACACACCGTCAACGAACATATTCCTCGTCGCTGCTGGGAGCCTAACCTCCCACCGTCCATCCTGTACATCCTTGGTCACTTTCACCTGACACCCAAGCCGACTCGTCTCCGTCAAGCCAAACGCCATATCCAGCATATCATTTTCGTCATCCCCCGGTTCTTCCAGCTGGTCGAACACCTCCTGCTCTAGTATGACATGACACGTCGAGCACGCTATTGAGCCCTCACACGCGCCTTCCAGGTCAATGTCGTACTCATGCGCGATAGAGAGAATGTCGTCCCCTTCATTAGCTTCGACCGTCTTGATTAACGTCCCTTTGGAATCCTTAAAGTCGATAACGATACTGCTGGCTATGAGCGCGTCTGAAAGATAAAGTAAAAAAAGTGACTCGAACGTACCCCGTTCCTGGTTTTGGTCTATCAATCCCTCCGTGTCTGGCCGCTACCTTGACCTGTTAGTGAAGTGAATATATTCCAACACGCAAAAAGAACCAACGTATCGACCGGTGAAACCCACGGGTATTCCAGGTTGCGGCAAAAGTGTCTCGCCTTGGACAGGCTTTGAAGTAGAATGGCCGCCGCGAGGAAATATTGAGAAAGTCCAGAGCCAATCCGCGTAGCATAATGGTTCAGAAATGCTCGAGAATAAGCCAGTCAAGGCTGCTCCCAGGTGTCGAAGAAACGTGAGCGGGGTTCTACGGGGGTTAGTGGAAGAGCTAAAAATTCCGATCGGCTTGTATGACGCATCGTGCGGCCGGATTAGGGTTCCGTAAGAAATTATGGACATTTCAAACCGAGGTTTCAAACAATCGGTAAAAAGTCTAATAACTCAACCATATTCATAACATGCTTGCAGATAGATAGCTTTGATATCCTAGTATAATGCTGAGAGAGTACTGGAAGGCCCAATTCAAGCTTGCATACTGTTGGTTCGCGTCGGTCACGTTGTTATATTTAGGCATACTCATTATTTTTGCCAGGATTAGTGACAAAACTAACCAAACCTGACGAAATTTTATCTGGAATATCAACAAATACTATGTCCAGCCACCAAAGTTGTTCTAGAGGTAGACAGAGCGCTGATTTCTGCTAGTAAACGCTCCGACGTCATGAATATCAACAATTGTTAACATACCCACTTGGACCCCTCGTGTTTGAAACCGGTCTCCAAACATGGTATAAACAATGCTTAAAATTCAGACATTTCTCACCACAAAGATCTGCGTGCTTGGGCTCCTGGCTGATTAATGAGTGCGATGATGGAGAGGCTTGACCAAAGCGGCAGAGTAGGTTCCGTCCCGTAGCAGTCTGACTCAGGCTTCTCCATCTTAGCTCAGCTGACGGTGTAGATAGATCTCACGTCGTTTTTTTGTTGAGCCCCGGCAACTATTGAAACTTCCTTCTTTCCTTCCTACGCCGGATGTTAAGTGGTAATGATTTTCATGAATATGCATCGCTGATAATAAGTACTAGTAGCCCATCCCTTGGACTCAATTGACCTAGGCTTTCCATAAAAAATATACATTCCACAGCTGAGCCCGTTGCCGATGTGTCAAGTACTGAACGTAAGTATACTATCACGAATTTTTAACTTTGTGCTTCTTTCCGCACTCCACTCAAAGCGAACTAGGGTAAGACTCTCCGAGGCAGTCATGTTCGCTAAGGAACAAAAAGAGATAAGCACCCACACTAAGCCGCAGCACCACCTGACATACCTTCTTCGCCGACATTGAACGAAAGTGTCTTGAAAGGCTCCGAACCTGCATGTCCCTGGCGCGGCGGCGCGCCAGGATTGAAAAAGCTCGAAAAACTAGAACCGACTTTCCATACCAACACCACACTTTCCTCCAGAGATAATGTAACCAGGCGGCGCCCATCGGGGGAGAAGCTACACGCCGTGATACCCTTTTTATGCCCCTCAAGCACATACAACCGAATAGCCGTCTTCAGGTCGTACATGACAATTGCACCCTCACTTGTTCCGACAGCTAAGCGCTGGGTCGACATGTGGAAATCGATGCAAGGGTACCTAGAAAGTAATTCAGACCCACATTCTCACACGGAACATGATATGGGGCCTACGTCTTCACAACGTGCCCGATAATCTCAGTCGCAGTATCCAGAATGGCATCTCTATGAGAAGTTGAATTGGGATCCAACGACTTCACAACAGCTTCCATCAGCTTGGGCAAGTTTGGATAAAGTACCATGGGCCGCTGTTGGCGTGTCAGAGATGTGGGTCCAGACAGTCATGGAATCCCGCGAACCTTTCGTATCAGAAAAGCAACGATCTGCATGATCGACTTTCGGTACTCGACGTTGGCCGGACTGAGAATGTCAAGTCCCAGCGTTGTCATAAACAAAGGCGTGTTGGAGGCGGCAATATGCAGTACGGCTAACCTTGCCTGTGCACCTATGTTTTGAGCCGAAATGGCATCCTTCCGCGAAGTAGTGGCTAGGACGAAGAGGGCCCTGAGAATTTCCATTGCATCGATATAATGTTGCCAAACATGGAAACCGCGGGAGCACAGATCAATAGCGAGCACCCTGAAGATAGACTGCTCATCCTGGAGGTACAAAGCTATGGACTTCGATATGTCCGTCAAAACGCTGGAAACACGGGTGAATTAGATGATGCAGGTAACACATAGTAGTAGCTCCACACCTTGATGCGAACAAACTATACTTCTCTGCAGCAAGATATCCGCAAATGAACAGTGAAAGAGCCGCCTGAGTGGATTCCCTATCAGCAGTCGGCTGTAGACACGGGACTTTCCCCAAACATCAGAAGATCACAATTAATCAAACGTTGTGAAACCCACGATGATGCTGCCATTGCTCTGCGACGGCGTTGGCCTCTTCATCAGACAAACGTATGACAGCCGCGTCGAATAGTAGCCGAGAGCTTTGTCGTACTTCATCTGTCGAAGTATCTTAATAGCCGCGGGATCAAGGCAGGTGATGTCACCTACGGGACGTGTCAAACCATTGCCTGGCAAGATATGAAAGGCTATGTGACTTGTAATTGGGGCCAATTATAAGAGGTAAGGATGTAGCATAGAATGCGATAACAGCGTTCGTGAAATCTGTCAGCTCTGTGAAGAAACATGATATTATACAACTTCTCGTAGATCGCACAAGAACAGTACCTTCGAAAAGTCCTAAAGCACGGAGGGTGACAGTTATGGATAGTGCGCGCGCAGCGGAAACCTCGCTCGATATGCACCATGTGTCGCTCGGATGACTGGATCGGTAGATACTTGTGAAGCCATGACTACGATGGATCAGACATAGAGTTCGTAGACAAAACGCTGACCAGCACTGACCTTGAAAACCCTGGGTGTGCCAATGACGTTCCAATACCCAAATGATCTCGACATATTTCATCAGTGTCCTTATTTAATCCCGGTGTCAAGAGGACCGAGAGGAGTGAGAGAAGCCGGTGGCGAGTTGAGAAAATCGCTTGCGTTTGAGAGAGATTCGTACTGATGGTCTTTATAACCGTCGTTGAATAGGTTATGAAACGTTCGAGATCCAAACAAAGCGTCGTTACTATTGAAATCAGTAAAAGGAATAATAGGCTGAAGAGCGGGTAGCATACCTGCAGGTAGCGCCTGTCCAGGTAGCTTCTTCAAGACGGTATCCGGGATGCAGTCTTGGCTATCAGATGTTCTGCAGGGGATTGAGTGAAAAGGCAACACATATAGGCTTAATCCTACAACTCGTGCCATCCTTCTTTCCCAATGAGCTCCTCCGCTTTATCCAGGCTCAAGGATCTCCTGAATTCCTTTGTCTTGGCATCCCATATACGAGCGCGTCGATCTGCATAGATAAGCAGAAGCTCGTCGTCACCCAAGCATATTCTGATCAGAGGAAAGGCGGATCCAGGGATTAGGTACAAGCTGGTATGTCATTAGAACTGATGATTTTTTTCTTTTATGGAAAGAAACGGAGCACGGCTTACAACTGGAAGCCATCTACTACAACGACGGCTATTGTGCCGTCTTGAGATACACATAGAACGCATCCACGAAGAGGTCCAGTTGTCATCTTATGAAACTGATGGACTCGTACCAGAGGCTCGGTGAAAACGATCCAGCGGGCGCAGAGTTTGAGGGTGCTAATGATAGAAACATTAATCAGATATGCCCACAAAGGAAAAATAACTAACATACTCAGAAGTCCAAAATGCGATCGATCCATCATCCCCTCCGCCTACAACGTAACGTTCCTTGGTTCTGCCATTTCGAACCACATGCAAAGCCATGATATATCCGCTGAGAGGCACGTCCGATTTTCTTTGCTTGACGGAGGATGTAGGCGCTGCTTGACACAACTGAGAAAAGGAACTCTGTCGCAAGCGTCCGTCATCTAAGTAAGAGTTATATTTTCTCCACACAACGAGAAAAGTTGATCTTACTATGTCCCGTGATGGCTATATCCAACTCAAGAGGTAAGATGGAAGTTATTGCGGTATGCGATGTTGTAGAATCAGGCAGAGTCTTGGGGGGTCTCCACAGAATTCGCGCGCGCTGCTTTGGAGAGGATGTATCATCGTACGTGACGTGAACTAGTTGGCATTTTCCGTCGGTTCGTGCAGCAGTTAATTTGAGAAGCTCTCGCGAGGAAATAACGTGAAGTGTTTCATGTGGTGCGGTGTCGATAGCGTACAAAAATCCTGGCCTAAAGGAACCATCAAATTATCATGCACAACCAGGAGAGGGAAACACTAACTGAATATAGATCGTGCTTCCGCAACGTGCTTTCCCAACATCATCGTTATTTGCATCGACGAACCTGAAAGTGTGATACTCAACGCGCTCCTTTACTGGATCATTAAGTTCCATACCAATAGCAGAGAGTAAAGTGCATACCTCAGTGACGATAGCGTATGTTGAATCGTCAACCCATTGAATATCGTTCACATTTTCCATCGGCTGAACGAACAAATTCTGCAGTGTGCCACCACAATAATCGAAGGCCTATCTTTATGTAAATATGACGAGTTCATCAAATGTACGACGATACATACTGCAATATGTGTTTCAGACCAACAGAGTCCGCGCAAAGCACCATCGCATGATCGTGTCCGCATGCCAGACAATGAATCTGGAACTTCTAACTGGCCAGCATCAATCATCTGACCTAGCGAGATTCTTCCAGGATTCCGCTTGTGTACGGGCGGCACAGAATACGTATCTGCAGGCCGTGTTGTCATCGCTTTAAATGGATTCGGTAACGAGGTTACTTCATGTGTTGGCAATTTGAAGGGTTGGACTAGAGGATGGGCTGTCAAACGTAAGTCACACAGCAGCAGATGGTTATCCCGTGAAACATAATGGATAATCGTGGAATCTGCCATTTATTCCTGATGAGAATTGATGTTCCACTGCTTGTTACGACTTACTATCTGAATCAGCATGTATTCCAACGGTGGTGTGAGTACCATCGATATGCCATTCGCCTACTTTCTCAAGAGAAGCCTCGATGGCACCAATGGTGTCACCAGAATGGTATTGGAATACCATTATACGGGATTCTTGAGAGTAGCCGTCGCCATCTATATCTGCCGACGGCAGAGACGACGAGTTGGCGTCAAGAAATGCAGATGCCAGTACCAGCAGGGACTGCTGTCAAGCGTAAATATACTTTTCTTGAAGAAGTAAAACTTTAGGCATGCCTCGCCGATGCTGATCGTCTCGAGTCCTCTCCATCTCCATACCTCATTGGCAGCGACCCTGTCTTTTATGCCCTCAGGCGGTTCAAGCAGTACGTCGTCGACATGGACTGACACTAGGCACTTCCCATCCCTGCAGGACATCACAGACACGTCACTAGAAACGAGAGGTCAGGACCACTCCCCTGCAGGTATCACCGCGTCTTACCCATTCTCTCGCAAGACCAAGTAACGAGCCTCGTTTAGAGGGCAAAGCGATGCTACAGCATGCCCTTGTCCGAAGTGAGGAGGTATGATACAGTGCGAGAAGTCAAGCTTTGAACTATGCTCGATCAAAGGCTGATCTCTCGGTGAGGCGGGTGTCGAGATAGATTTGGGAGTAAATCCCGGAGAAGTAGCCGCAGAAAGAAGTGAACGTGGCTTTTCCTTCCTCTGTTTAGCAGGAGAAGAGGCTGCTTCTGGTAACAGTGTAGGAGCATGCCGCAAATTAGACGTACTATCTCGAAGTTCAGACGAGTTTCGTCTATCCTTTGATCTACGGGCCTTGAGCATGTCTTTAAGTTTATCGGGCTCGTCTTCGAAATCGACATAGTTCTTTGGCGCTTCTACTTGCTCCGTCGTGATTCCAGATACGATTCGAGATCGTGGAGTGACATTAAACGGCGGAAATGTCGAGGTATTGCTCGTGGGCGACGTCGAACGGGAAGTAGCCTGAGAATCGCGGGAGACGCGTAGAGGGCTCGAAGGTCTGGAGGACTGAGCAGAATCGTGCGGCTTGGACACCGCAGAAGTGGATGGCACCAGTGATGGGCGAAAGACGAATGCAGTTCCGTCCTGACATCCAACGACAGCAAATCGTTCGCTGCCAGAGCACGAATCCGAGAGACCCCAAGACGTTATCACTGTTGCCTTAGAGCTTCCTTCACCAAGTGACGCAACGCTGTGATTCTCAACATCATTTCCATTGGAAAAGGTCAATGGTACCGCCAATCTACTTGATGAATCGTTCGAGGCAACCATGCTGTAAGCCTTGAGATAACAATGAGCCACGGTGATACTACAAGAATATGCGGCTATAGCATACCCACAGGTCTGTTTCGGTCTGCTATGGGTCGGTTCAGTATTGCATGATGGATGATGACACGGTCGAAAGTGGAAAGGGTCGCATGCGACATGTGACACCGTGAACAAATCGGCTAAATCGGGAACAGTGCCACTCAGGACACTGAAATCCCGGATCGCCCTGCAACTTGGCATCAACCAAAATGTCAGTCAACACATTCGTTAGTAGAACATCAAAGACTATCAACGGCTGGAGAGCTCGTGGTATGCGGTGAATAGGATCAAACCTACTCTCTCTTTTTTAGGTTGTTCCGCGTCGTTTGAGTGCGCACAATATCTTCGAGCATCAGAAATATTCGACGGATCATCGACTTCGAGGTGCTCAACCAGTCTCATATTCAATGCCCCGTCAACCGAGCCCCTATCCATTAATGACACGTGAGTCGTTGTCTCTACGCTTACACACGTATTTATCTTTTTATTGCCCCGACCTCAAGAGGCGACGTATTAACGTATCAACGTCTTAAGGTTTCCTTCTTGTCTTCGGGGAACTTAAATTTAGAAAATCTCCCCCGAGCTACAGCCCAGCATGGTATGTACCAGACTAAATTGCAGGAAGAAAGGTACCCCAACAGTCGGCGCCGTGATTGAACACTGTTCCTAAAGAGATTCATTTCGGCATCAAAGATGACAGAGGGCCTATTTTCCTTGCAATTTCCCTTTGGATCTATTTCTGTCGATACTATTTCGACTACCACCGGCACCAGGGTCATCCACACCGATGAAGATAAATATTACTGGTGGAGCAACACGCACCCTCTACCAAGCACAAGCTCCCGCCATGATAGTATCCATCGTGTCCAACACTTCTCTACCACCAGTCCTCCCGAACGATGATAACATATCCCTCAATGTCTTGATCCTTGTGACAGTGGCGTGTGGTCAGTTAATTTGCCAATTCGTGTCTTGGCCCACTGTATCATCTCACTGCTGTCCAGTTCTCTCGGTCTTTCTTTCAATCGTTCTACTCTTCTTTTTTTGCCCTCGTTTCCGCGGATGGCTGGAGATTGCGAACCAATTGTTCGCGAGACGTATGTCCTGTCCTCTCTTTACGGTCAGAAGTCTATCTAAATCACCCCCAGACATAGCTCCTCTGTCTGTGTCTTTATTCTTGCGAGGGTCTGCGGATCGTTCCCCCTCGTAGGTACTCAGCCCTTTTTGGACAGTTTGGTACCTTTCTTTGCTTGAAGTTGTTGCATCCTCGGGGGTCACCATTGTCATATTCCCCGCAAATCTCCCCATCCAGGTCCACTGTCTTACTTAGCATATCTCTTCTCCTATGTGGCGTTTCTGAATTTGACGCTTAATTCATTCCCTGTCCCAGATATAATATGGCCTCCTCATCCTTTCCGCCCGATCACTCTCCGAGTACCGTCATTGCCTTTGCTAAAACTAGCTGTGACGATCTGCGATCACAAAAGATCCGCTGCATGGACGCTGACACGCCGATACCCTGAATATACATTGATATCAACGTATAGCATCTACTCGCCATTCTTAAAAACTATTGGCTGATTCTATCATGCGTGAAGGCCGTGGGATCGTAAAAACTCGTTTCTTCCGACGTTAGTTCCTACTAACATCGTCTTGGTTACAGAAAGCGGTGAGAGACAGTTTTCACAGTTTCACGTTCTGATCGTTTGGAAGCCCTGCCCAATTACGGCGTTACTTTCACTAGGTGTGAAGGTCCTCCATACTGGTGGGTGTATCTTCCCATTCTCAGTCCACGTTTACACCCTGAACCTTGATAGACGCCTGGATGCAACACCTCAAACCCGAGCGTGCATTGTTTCGATGGGAATAACGAGAGAGATATGATCCTTGTCTATTCCGCTTCTCTTTTCTACTCTGTAAAGCTTTCAACATTCTACTAAAAATGAATATCTGGAAGGATGCCTCTCGCTAGGCCTTCTAGACCTTTTCTCCTAGCCCTCGGCGCTTAATATGACATAAAGCGCCATCAAATCACTTCCGCATACCAAAAGCAACGCCGTTCCTTCTTTATGTCGGGTAAGACTCCGATATACTTCCTCCTGATTGCTCTTACGCCCCATCACTCTTCCTTTTTTGTTTTGTTTTGCAGCTATATGGTGGGTTTTGAAGGGTCTCGGTTTAAACGAGGCCACATCAAGTTCACTTGCTCGTCCTACCGTAAGTTTCCAGGTTTCATCTGAGAGTAACATGGCAGCCTCTCATTCTGAGGTAGCCTTGAATGGTGTGGCTGCGCAACAGCATTTCACCAGAATGTGCTGCGAATTGTCAATAATAACGAGTCTTATTTCGATTGTACGGGCTGGTACGCCCCTACGGTTCATATTAAGGCCTCTTTGAACCCGTAACGTTCCAATGGGAATTTAGTGAGTCTTACAGCTTGTACGGTCATGCAAAATCAGGTCGTGTTAAGCCGGAGGCTGCGCAAAACTCTGACGAACGCAAAAGTTAATGCATGCCTAGCCCTTCCCATCATGGTATCAACTGTCCGCCCTTAGCCAGGAACCGGCGCTTACTACGGAAGCTAACTCTGAGATTTTCTACCCGTCCTTCAACTTCTTTACAGCTTCTGCGCACAGGGATTAATATCGTCGGAAACAGCTCTGCACTGGATCAAAACAGCGCCTTGAAACACATATCCCATGAAGCTATGCAATTTCGCGACCGGGGCAATCTGTACAGCAACATTCACAGCTTTGAATACCGCGCGCTTGACAGCTCTACTTGCCGGATGATACTTAACTATGCAATCCTCAAATAATTCTTGCTATGACACCCCTACCAGAGTATCGAACTGGACAATTTCGCTATCTCTTTGTATCGAGATTTTCTCAAATACACTATCGTCGACACAATGCACTTATGAGAGTGATCCAACTCGCAAGTCCAGCGATTTCCTAAATCTCCCACTAGCTCGTTTACAGCATATTGCACCGCAGAAACAGCTTCATAAACCGCACTTATATAGGCCACACTGGCCTCTGATTGTAAGTCTTGTAAGTCTACTCTCCGTTTACAAGAGATGTTTTCATTTTCAGGCAATACTTCAGAAGACATGAAAGTTGGGCCACCCCGACCGTTGCCACCGTTCGTTCTTGCCCTTATTTCCATCATTTTACTTGCTTTGGTTGCGTTAATGATCGTGGGTATGTTGTCTGATAGCTCGGACTCCTGATCCCTTAGTGTCACTTCGCACCATTAATACGGTACTTTCACAGTATTTTATCGGGCCTTTTCCCAGAGTCAAACCCGCGTACCTCTTAGGTCTGATGGAAGAGAGGGTTAGAGTGACGCCGTCTATGCACATTTGAACCTTGCTGACGTCATTTTCTGACCCCAGTATTACCTGCCTCAAATTCCCGTGTGAATGCAAGATGGGAGCGCGGACAGACTGACGCCACGCAACGGTTCAATTTTGGAGCTCGTGACCTCGGACCTGGTGAACGCGGATTAGCAAGGACCTTGCAGCCGCCTGAGGCCAGTGTGATAAGAGGCACGGCTGTAGTATTTTTCCAGGATGCTTACGCTGTGTGTCTTGCCTTTCCACGTCGTCGACCACGAGACTCACATGTTCATAGGTTTTACACCATCAATTTTCAGTCAATAATTATCCCAGTACTCGAGTGTTGGGCCGCTGGTTGCCACGGTCCTATCCTGTCGACAATAACGGTTTTACTCATAGCATGGCATAGTTTTTTTCTGGGGGCGGGGAATGATTATGAATGTATCATGCTTAAATGATTATTCAATTATCTCGCAAAGACGAGAAGACCTGTTCATACATAGATAAAAGGACAGTGATAACCAAGGATTCCAGAACTCAACCTTCATAAAATGTACTACAGACAAGCAGAGGTCTTACTGTGAGATTTCAAGTTAATATTTGATATTCAGTCGATTGTCTCCGGGCCGGTCGTCCCGAATAGTTCGCGCTGTTCGAAGCTCCGGCGCTGATGGCATAATAATTCAGAACAAACTCTGTCTTGAGCCGACTCGTACAACGAAGATAGACCAGGCACTACGGTAACCCATACTTGTAAATAGTCGCACTTTCAGGAATCCGGTAAGCGTACGGTAGGGCATATCCTTTTGCTTGTTTTTTTGGGCTTCAAGATTTCAATTCTACTCAGGAGGGCCTGCACCTCCAACAGCACCATCGACTTGAATTGCTAAGAGGAGATCTCCATGTCACAATTGAATTCACAGCCTCTGAGCTGTCGCAAGGACGCGATTCGACAGCTTTTCAAAATGCTGTAATGTGAGTTAACTCCGTTTCTGATCAAACTCTCGCAGGCTGAGCGCTTTCTAGTAGTTATACTTATCACGATCTTTCCTAGATACTCTCAAGAACTACAGTATCATCATTAGCTGTTGAACATGATGATCTACTGCTGTACACTCCTCCGGGAAGTTACTTTTGAGTTGACAGAAAGCGTCATGATGTAGCGCTAGTACATGGGACCGTATAAGAACGATCGTGCCATATCCCAGCTCCCCACTTTTCCGAACTTCTCTGGATAAACATTCGCCGCAGTCTGGTTGGAGTACGACAAACATTCGCGGCGTCATGGAAGGCTTGTCGCCTTTCCTTCTTGCTTTTCTTCTCATCCTGATGCTTGTTTTGGTTTCGTTGATGATCAAGGGTAAGCACGCTGTTAAGGCCTTCGTCCCCATCAAGTTATTTCGCACCATTAATACGATTCTTCCGAAGTGTTTCCACGAAGCTTTCTTCGTGTTCAAGTCAGGCGATCACCTAGGTCGGACCCAGAGACGGGTCAACGTAAGTTTGTCCATGCGTAATTGGGCCTTGCTGATGCTGGTATCTACCCTCAGAAATTTCTGCATCACTGTCTTACGGGAATACGGAATTGTGGATCAGGTGGATCATTGGATCGTGGCTTAATCGTACTACCGGACATCGTGATATCTCAAACCCACACTTTCGAGCACTCACTGAAAGTAGTGAACCTGGATCAGCAGAGTCCTTGCGGCTGCCCGAACGTGCTATAACAATATTTCGGCCTGGGGCGTATTTTTATCGCACGTATTCTGTAAGTTGTTTTTCGGAAAACTTGTTGGCAATTGTGATCTTAGGGCCCTTGAACAGGGTCTGCACCATCAATTTTCCGTTGGCAATTATCCAAGTACGCGAACTTGGAGCAATCAATTATTACCGCAGCACCGTTCCACTATGAACGATAGTGGGGCGTAGAGTAGGTAGGAGCTGCGAATTATTCCGACATATCTGAATAATTACCGACCTTCAGTGGATTAATACCATCATATTTTTTAAATCTCAGTGATTACGATTAGTAGTTAATGAACAGCACGCGGAGTATTGGTTCATCACTATAGGCCACGCACGGTCGAAATTCATTCATGTTTGCAAGATAGGTGACGATCGCGTCGTACGCTTCCGAACCCCGGGACAACTCTCTCTCGGATACTTTCTTAATTTAATCGTTTTCTCAACATACTAATCGGTACCGAACCGCGTTGAATCCCACTGTACTTATCATTCGGTTGGATGCTGAACTACACATCTTGACTGCTGTCTGACCCTTAAGGCGTTATCGAGTGGCTTCACCGGACACGAAGCTCGTGAGCGGTATAATTCCTTCTTTGTACCTATGACTCGCCAGTACTGACTCCCGCAGCGAATTTGAATTTTGGGTCTATTAAACTGTTACCTACTATTTGAAATACTATTGGTAAAGCTATCACGTGATGATATTTTTTCGATCCAATTTTGACAATTTTGTGGCCAAATGCTCCCTAAATGGGAAAGCCACCACTGCTACTTGCATCGGATGACCTTCTCGGGAGCTACTGAACAGTTTTGAAGAGTACCTGGCTGTCCTTCCAGTCTACTCCGGGGTACTGGAGCACTGCCTCACCCGCTTTGATGGTATTGAGGACGCTGGCCACCGGCACAATAACCCTGAGCGACCGAGTCGGACTGATTGTCGCGTTCTCGATGTCTTTGTGCGGGGCACACAGCCGAAACGGGCTCAGTGGCTTGTTATTCTGTCCCCGTTCCGGAAATGCTGTACTCTTATATCACCCATTGTTGAACACCATAAAGACCGGTTATTGCTGTGGCCCCACAACCTCTCGCTCTCCATGGCCCCCATCCTTGCAGACCAACCAACGCCTGGCTCAGGGTTGGAGCCTTGTTTTGACGTTGGATCACAGAGCATAACATTGAATCGTATGTCAGTCTTCCACTTCCTTGAGTATTATGTAGCTCAATTTACTCCGTCACTTTCAGATGGCATCATAATTGTTTGTCTGCTGCTCGTTTTTTACGCCCTGGCGCTTTGGGATAGATGGATAACATTGAAGTTGTACGAACGTCAGCGATTGCAAGGTGAAATTTGCCTGGAAATTATTTGAGCCGTCAACTGACTGAGAGGTTTTATCCTAGGCCACCGTCTGCACGTCAATTATGGCGCAATTGAAAGTGGCATTACTATCACTCGAACGCCATCTCCGAAACTAGACAAACAGTCTTTATCAGATGATATGACCATACCAACTTCGAACGGTAAGGATTTTCTATTCGTTTGGCGAAAATCATCGACCCTCTCTACCAGGCTTCCTGGCGCCTCCAAGACCGGTAGACCAGCTGTATGCTGACCGCGGGCGTATTGTCACAAAGGATTGAACGCGTGGCCCTCTATGATACAATCAAGTTCCTCTATTTAATCAACTACAGCATTACTCCGTGTATTGTACCCTTGCCATATAATTTACTCACAAACTTGGACTCATTCCGTTAACTATAAAAGGATGCACATTCCAAGTTAATCCATCATAATGACGGGTCCTACGAAGGTTGTTCTCCGAACGCCGTCTCGAGCTGTAAAAAAACAGCAATGCTGTTGAGTGTATTGCCTTTCTGATCAAAAATTTCAACGCTAGACGTGTTTGGAGCGCACTAAATGGCATCGCCAGATCAATCAATCATTGTATCTTCCTGTGAGCTGGAATTAGCGCTTGGTCGTCGTATAAATTCCGATCCACTGGGGCATCCAGTGTATCTCACTTACAATGTCTTCCTTCCTCTTGAGACGCGAGCAATCTTGCGATGATGACACTGTCCTCTTGGTTGTTGTGATATGTATGCTCATTCCTGGCTCCCCCCAAATTTCCGCTACTCAACCTGTCTTTGCCTAGTTGCCATTGTTGTGGTCGGGTTATGCATCGTCTTCGCATGCTTCTATCTCTACCGCCGTGCTCGGTCGCCCCTACGGCCATGTACGGTAGACCCACCTACGGCGGTCATGCATATAAACCGCATGGAAAAAGCCGCTGAAAGGGACGTGGATTCGATTCCTACCGCAAATCAGGATGAACTTCGTGGATACTGGGTTGTACCGGCCTTGGCTTTCGTGCCTGATGCCGAGAAAGGTACTCAGACAGAAACGTCGAACGAAGAAGGTCGGTGCGCAATCATTAGCGACACAGAAGGATGAAAGCAATTAACTCGTTTGCAGGACCTCCAAAGTGAAAACTATAATCAGAGGGTCATTAATTGCGGATAGATCACCATCACCAAGGGTTACATTCATTCTCGCCCTAGATAGTCCGCTTCTTTACCATGCAATTTCACTACCGCACGTTGTATAACTCGAGATGACCTTGCTCCAGGTTTGAATATATGTTGTCGTAGAACTACCTACTGTTGTATATTTTCCCGTGTAAATGCTTCTTCCTTGTCCACTCTGAACACCCCGCTTGAACCTGCTCTTGACATTTCTGGTCTGACAACTTTCGACAACTTCTGCACGTCAGCCTGTACATCCAATGCAGTTAGTCGATACTGCCTCGGCATTACACCCTTCCCGAATGTCTTCGTAACATGATTCGAGCAAAGGAGCGCTATCGCAATATTGATCAGATGTAAGAAGACAAGGGCAAATGTCGCGCTCCATATGGTGCCTAGATTCTTGCTTTCGAAACGATACAGCTTCCCTTTACATCCGGGTAGCGCCGTCCTAACATAACATCTATGGCTAGGAGCAGCCTCGTGGAGAGGGCTGTAGAATCCGCAGCAGCGTAGAGAGTTCTGTATCAATAGACGTCCCAACGGTGTGTAATATTGACTCCAAGAGAAGTTGAGCTTGCGATCGAGAGAGAGGGTAGAGCGCTTGTAACCGGTGTATCCGACAGCAAGCATGGCGATGAGAGCTGGCCAAAGAAGCAGTGTGTACGTCGCAAGGATCGGCCGAGAATTCAACAAGGTTCCTGTTAGTCCAATCATGGCAGTGAGAAGTAGTATAGACGCCGCTAGCGTTATTAAGACGAGAATATCGTAATCTGCAACATACATCACGTCCGCAAGGTCCGAAGCTGTTAACACGGGTTAGATGGGTCTTCATTATTGGTCAGAAAAACTTACTTCGGAACCAGATTGATAGAACGTAAATCATGGCAACAGCACCGTATACAAAGACGGTGATCTCCGATAACAGCAAGAACCATTTGAAACATGGCCACTGGCGAGCCTTATCCATACCCAGGCCCTGTCCTTCCAAAAGGGCAGATACAGCTTCATGGGATAATTTGGCTCCTGTCGCACCATGTCGTTGGGTCTCGGGGTTCGTTCTTAGGGACTGTGGCCGAGGCCATTTGTGTGTGAGCTTTTCGGTTGTTCCGATCCCGGAAACCAGTGTTTCGCGGCCTGAGTCAATGGAAGAACTTGTTGTATGACTGCGGACAGAGAACAGCGTATTCGTTTCAGGATCCGAGTGGCGAGAAAAGGGCAATGAAATGAACGAAGGAGGGCGGAATGAGATGAAGCTCAGGCCACGAGATAGCGTCGAACGAGATGAGGACGACCGAGATGGCGAAACATATCTTGGATCTTTACTGTGCTTATCATCTGCATGATCTGGCGAAGGTAATCGAGCAACGCGCGTCTGCGATGACCAGGTAGTTGAGACGCGCTGGACTCCACAGTCTTCCAAGCGAGGCGTCAAGGGAACAGTATCCATAGGAGATAAACAGGAGGTCTGGGAAGATTGCGGCGTCGTATTCGTTGGCAATGGTGGCAATGGCGGGGATACAGCTCGACGACGAACTGCCAACATGATCCTGTCATCGTTCGCATCACAATTTCTCGCTTCTCTCTCCGAATATGCACCAGATCGCCGTCGCATACCACTTGAGGCTGTCGTCGCGGGTAGAAAAGAAGGCTTGCAGGACATCGTGGTACGGTAAAGAGATTTGTTGTGGTGGTTGCCTTGGAAAATGTTGGGACAGGCATCTCGGGCCGGCCATGCTAGGTTTGGACAATAGTCGGGACTCGGGATACGCGGAATACCCCAACAGGGAATAATTGCGCCCTCCCGACGAAACTTCTCACCACTTGCGTGACGTGACGATCATGATGTGGGTGGCGGTGCAGAGTTGCGAACTCTCTGGTCGACTGCCATGGATCCCGACAGAAAATCTACCGTCTCGTCATTCTACGGTCGTAAAGGCTCGACAGACGCATTGAATGTCGATTACCCGTCACCTACAGACCCAAATTATGGCTCACAGAGAACCCCGCGAGACGATGCTTCTTCTTTTTTCAATCCAGACCGTGCGTCACGGCACCTAGATAACTACGGTACCGCTGGATATAATCGCAATTCCTTCTTCTTTGCTGGGAGGGAAGAGCCGTTAAAAGGTGGCCAGGACGAGGAGCAGGGCAACGAGGGCTTTGATATCTATGCCGACTTCAACAATGCGGGACCCAGGTATAGCTCTGCGTTGGGCGGAAATAATGATGGGTAAGTATTGGTCCACCGTTCTGTTTGTCCATTGTTGATCTTGTTCTAGGTACCAACCTCTGCCACCATCGACACCAAAGCACAAGGAAGACAGTGGAAGCACGATAGGCCCCGTTGAGCTGGTGACGGTACCTGCGTTAGGACCAGAATGGCAGCGTTCAGAGCTACGAGATATGACCAAGGCCGGCAAGCGGGAAAGGAAGCACGAGAGTCGTCAGGGAAAGTGGGTCGCATGGAAACGAGGCGAACGTGGGATGTGCGGCAAATGGTTCACTAGACGAATGACAGTATTTGTTTTCTTTGGTACTGCAATTGTGTACGTTTCCAATCTGTTTCGTGTCCATTCTTTTCCTCACTTTCTGTGCAGCGTCGGTATACTCCTGGCTATTACGGTACCACGGGTGCCGAGTGCCTCGATCAACAGCGACAATCCTCTTGCCAATGCTACCGGCGACTGGAAAAATGCTGTACCAACCTACTTCAATCGGGCACCAGCCAACTTCTCTTTCCCTGCATACGCCAATCTGCAGTTCAACACAGCGAGCAATATCCTGCCTCTGACGTTCACTAATGTCAAGGCCTATGTTTACGACCTAGATACAAGCAGGGAAATTGCGACAGGCAACTTGGGCCATAAGACCTTACCTGCGAAGGCCTTCCCGGAATTTCTCCTCCCCTTGAATTTCTCCTACGTTGCCTCGAACGATTCGGATGCAACATGTAAGCGAAATTGAAGTTCCCTACAAAGTTCAGCTTCTCACCTTACTCCCAAGGGGTCAACTGGTACGACGGTTGCAAGAATGCCGCTGCCTCGCAGACTGGTGTCCGTGATTGTGAGTACTCTCTACATGAAGAACCAGAGTATCTCTGACAAATGCATTCATCTGTAGCGGTCAAATTTAAGCTTATTCTAGAGATGGACATCGCAGGTCTTATCGGATCGCGCTCAACGTCTACACAAGTTACCAGTGCCAATTGTCCGATCGAACTGGCTATCAACGCTGCCTGAACATCTCCTTTTAAAATTTGTCCGCTACATGTACATACCGCTGGACGTCTCGAGTAGTCTACACCTTCACGCCGGATCCTGGATCTTCACGTTTCGGACGTAATACCATCTAACCTTCACGAATAATCTTCCTGCTTTTCGAGTTTATCGTGTTTACCCTCAGTTTATTGTTTTACCCTCATACTAGCACAGATCATCTGTACAATATCGTTCGGGCATTATGGACAGAGTATTTATCGTAATAGCATGCACTCCTTATGGAGTATGACATGACATGGTGTACTTAAGAGCTGAACGTCGTGGTACAACGTGAACAGGGTGAATTACAAGATTTGTATACATGTACAAGATACATGGATATCTATTTATTATGTAGTAATGCCTAACACTCTATCGAATAAATAAATGGTCCAACTCATAACGTATCATTAATCGACCGGTTGCGTTACTATCATCTCACCGTCAAAGAAATCCTCGATTTGGAGAGGTCGGATATCAAAACCCTAGGACATAGTAGTCAGAACTAGCCCCGAACATGGCGATAGCACGCTCACCTCAATTTGGGCCTTCGCAAGATCCCCATCTTTACCAGCATGTTCCTTCAAGTACTCCCTCACAGGCATCATAGCCGCATTGCGGCATACTTCCTTGAGGTCTGACCCCGACAAGTTTTCTGCCTTTTCGGCAAGGAGACTCAAGGGGAAATTAGGCGCCAAGGTAGTATCTTTCAGCATCTAGGATGCTATTAAGTCGCTGATATCAGTATAAAACTCATGGCTACGCACTAGTTTGAGTATATTTAGCCGTTGTTCCCTGTCTGGCCTCGGTACTGCGAACTTCTTGGGCATACGCCGTAGAAAGGCAGGGTCGATATCATTAGGTCTGTTGGTTGCACCCAGCACCAATATACGATCCGTTCCAGATGTCAGACCGTCCCACAAGCTAGAATATGTTCATCAGCCCGTATGGCGCGTACATGAGCATTGGAGAAAAGTACGTCATGAACTCAGCTTTCATCATTGCTGTTACTTCGTGGTCATTCGATGCTCGTTCCCTCAAAAAGGAATCAATTTCATCGATGAATATTATTGCAGGTTGCGTTTTCCGGGCAAGCCCGAACAAGCCCGCAACGAGCTTGTTCGATTCTCCAAACCATTTGTTGGTCAGAACTGACGCGGAAATGTTGATAAAGGTAGCCTTGGTTTCTTTGGCCATGGCTTTTGCGAGCATAGTCTTCCCGCACCCTGGTGGTCCATATAGCAACACACCTCTCGGTGCACCAAGCAGGGAGGACGAAGTCGTGAATAAATCAGGATATATGAGGGGGTATATGACTGATTCGCGGAGGGAAGATATTATTGGTTCCAGTCCGCCAATATCTGGAGGTACATAAGTGGCCGCAACGATGGGTAATCTCACCAAACGTGCCTGAGAAACGAACGGGAATATCATCTGGATGAATGATTTCATTGGCCAGAGTTCCTGTATGTTCCGACATGAGTGAACCCGAAAGTCGAGCAGCAGTCACGCCACGTACGTTCATATTCGTCCAGCACAAGCTCTTCGTGACCCAATCTCTTCAGCACCTCCATCTGCTTTCCCTTTACCTTGGTCTCCTTGTTCGAAGGTACGTATGCGTCTAGCACCCACTAACATTCCGTGTCAGTCAACGAGTCCTTGAGGGATGCAGTGCAGAGCTCACACCTTCATTGTGTAATACAATGCTACCTGACAAAAAGGTCGTAAGGGAATGTTCCATGAATATGTTTCGAGAAAACGCACTTGAGTTACCACGAACATGGCCACTATTTAATCCGTATGTCAGCAACAATTAACACGCATAGATTACTACCGCACCATCGACCACTGCTCGCCTCGTACTTGTGGGTCCCATTCTTGCGTTTCAGATGGCCTCTAGCTCAAAACTTGACGCTGACAAGGTGGTACAAAAGATTGAAGCGGAGTGTCACATGTGTGACGATCTTCCCGGCGGTTGCGGCGGTTTTCAAAACAAATAATTTTAAAAATATTATTTTGCCTTTTGATGTGGCCCGCGTGAAGCGCTAATATACGCTAGCCTCTGTCACATACGTTCAACATTGAATCATTTCCCAGCAAATTTCTGTTCAGTGAGTACGACATCATATCATTCGACCTATTCTTCTTACTGACATTTAGGTCAACCTGTCGCCTTGTAAGCTCGAATCTGGAACCTACTTCCCTCTCGGCCTAATTGACGATGAAATCATCGACAGTCTCCTCTCTATAACTCTGCCTAAGCAAACAATGAGGGCAAGTGTCACAAACAAAGTTTGTACATCTACGATAAATGATGCTCAACCTTAGGACTCCCGCTCTTGAACTGTTAAACTAGGACCCTCCGCAGGACAGGACAAGGTCGCGAAGATATTTCAGTGTCATTGCGCTTTGTCGACAAACGGCCAGACACTGACGCCATAAAGCGCTTAATTCGGAGACTGTGTCGCTCTAAAGGCAATAATCTCGTAACGACCGTATGACGACGGTAGACCTTACCCTAATAGGATAAAAGTATATGTCACGAAACAGTCGCATGCAAATTGTTGCCATCGGCCACGGTTGTGGGTAACGAGTCTTCCATCGTGGATAATACTTGTGATTCCAACGGTGCAGTATATATCATTTTAATAATCTTATAGCAACGTACTTCTTACACATCTTTCCCCGGCAGCAACCACGAACAGTCATTATATAGTTTTCCTTTCCTGCCCGTCCCCCCTCATCCAAATTGACTCTTATCCCAAGGATGGACGCGTTGCCGTAGGTGCGGCCCATCCATTCTGACCAGCTTGATCTTTAAAGTCTGACGCCTTGTCAAGTGACGGGGCGGTGTTCTTGCTATTGTCTTTGCTAGTATCTGCGTCGCCCTTTAGTGCATGTAAACACGGCAGGAAGAGACACGAGACAAACCAGATTCGGTGCCCTTCTTGAATAATGACGAAAACAATGTGGTTGACTTCGTTTCTCCCTTCGTAGACGAAGCGCCTTCTTTGGGGATAAGGCTGGTGGTGGAGTCTGAGTTCTTCAACATTGTCGCGTATAGTTGTAAGATTGGAGAGCGAATTGGACGAATAAAGTGATTTGTGGTGAAGCTCCTGTTCACTAACTCAATTATACGACAATTTTCACTTTTATATACGCGCTCTTGGGCTTAGGGCTTTCATTTTCATTGAGTCATGGATCTCAAACGCGTGTTTTTTTGGTTCCGCTCGCAACAAGACTTATGACTCAGACTCTGCTGACCTAGGTTTCGAGACTATCTTGCTGCGGTCGGTCTGCGCAAGGGTAGTTTATCTATTCTGAAGTCATTCCTGTGTGTATAGCTGACCAGCGCGCACATTCCGCTGTATTCCGCAGCACGATATCCGCGCCGACGAAAATACTATGACGCCATTGTCCATATGCTCGACTTTCGTTAGCCCTAAACCCATGGTCCGCCAAGTAGATGTGTATCAGTTAGGGATCAGTGAGTCAGCTTTGAGAGACGCGCAACCGAGGAGCTATTGGCAGCGCCTGTATGAATCATAAAGTTCTGCATGCATTGTTATATATATGGAGTTCATCATGATCAAGGACTATTCCCCGCAGGAGTCATGTACAATTTCCCATGTATTACTATAGTACATGCAAGCGCTCTCGCTGTTAGTATTAATATAAAAATGGCGGACTGAAAGAGCTACTGCAAGCCCAGAATCAAGTTTACTCCTTGTTTAAATATTTATATTTCCCCTAGGATCATTATTTCATGAGAAGAAAACTAAATAGCATAAATGAGCCCCGAGCAATAGCCAAAAAATAGGAAAACCGACAAGAAATTACAGATGCACAAAAAATCATAAGCGTCATAAAGGTTACATGAGTCGGCCCTTTCTATTTTCCTGGTGGTCGATGAACTTCAGAGAATCTCGACCGACAAACATATGACCTACGTTTGAATAGGGAGAGAACCGACTTCTTCTTCTTCTTTGATTTCTGGCTCTCGCCAGCCTGACCGCTTTGCACTCCGCCCGAGTCTACTCCACGATCGGGAGTGGAGCTCGATGCCGCGGCCGTACCTTCCGGTATCGCTGGAACGGTAGAAGCGGGCGTAGACCTGGTGGGTTTAGGGTTGGGGACAAAACCACCCGTTCCATATCTCGACTGCAAAGAACCAAATGCAGCGGCGTAATCTTTCTTTGGGCCGGGAGGGGGGTTTAATGGGGAGGTCGACGTGACAGTGGTGGTCGACTGTAGAGTGGTAGTAGACGCGGATGGATGTGGTGTTTCTGCCATTGTAGTGTGCTTTGAATGTTAAAGGCCAACTCTGAGCGTAGTAAAGTTCTTATATACTTATCCACCACAAGGCGCCAGGCCTAGGACGTGAGTCAGAGCCATATTCACACCCACATGGGCGTGTTTGTTGTTCCTGTTGGTCACCGGAGAGTAAACATTTAATTTTAAATTGACGCGCATTGATGCAATGGCGCAGCCTAAAAAATAAAGGTGTTCCTATAGCCTTGATCATAACTAAATCTGTTGACCTACCTTTCACATTTCAGAACTAGTCCACTGAAGCCATAGTAGTAGGGCTTGTGCGATGCCAAATATGTGAGTAGAATGGTAAGTCCTCTATGGCATACTCACAATTTTTAAGAGGCAACGACGGGTGGATGAACCAGCCGAGAGGATGATGGCAAGATAAAAGTAGATATCGCAATGCACGATCAATCAAATCGGGCCGGTTACCCAATTTGGACTTTCCTCCCACCGACCAACTTTTTGCCTCAGACATGAGTTTGCGTCTTCCCGTCGCCGATGTCATTGATGAAGACGGTCCTAGTCAATCCAGCAGCGATGAAGACGATGAAGACGAGACGTGGGACGATTGGGTGTCTGATTCTGCTCGCCAACCGTGTCGGTCTCTATTCGAGGAGAAATCTTTTCCCAGCGTTGAAGAAGCGCTCAAATACGACAATGCTACGCACAGCTTTGATCTGAACGGGACCTGTGCAAAACTGTGTATGTTATTTCGATGTATTTTTATGTCGGAAATGTGAATACTTATGTTCAGAAGCACTGGACACGCATGGTCGTATCAGGCTCATCAACTACATTCGAAAACAGGTCGGCTGCTACGCTCGCTGAATCTACTGTCTGACTCACCAGATACTCAGAAATTTTCTGCGGCAGAGGTTGCTGCACTCACCGGGACGGAGCCTTTCTTCGAGTCAGATCAATACTTGATCCCGGTACTCGAGGACGATCCATTACTGCGTGCGTGCTACGGTCCCTTTATCTGTTTCCCCACAATAACAATAGCATTCTCAGAACTTCAGGCCGATGACTGGTCTGACTCGGATGATGAAGATACCTCTGATCCTAGTCGGCGAATCCTGGCGCTGGAGAAAAAGCTAGCCCGTACGCAGCAAGACTTCCACGAGTATCGAACTCTCATCTCTAAGAAAATGGGTCTTTCCAGTCTCGTCGATGAGCCCAGTACGTCAGAGCCCCGACCTCGTGACGATGATACCCACTACTTCGAAAGCTACGGCGCTAATGGTACGTGCTGTCTCAGAAAGATACCACATGGAAATCTGATCATCTTCATAGATATACACGCAATCATGATCCAAGACCAGGTTCGGACATCGACATACGCCGAATTCATCCTGACAAATCCCAGTATCTTCGAAGACGCCGTGGTTCTTGATGTCGGTTGCGGGACCGGTATCTTGTCACTCTTTGCCGCGCGTGGAGGTGCCAAACGGGTTTATGCCGTTGATGCTAGCGATATTGCGGAAAAAGCAGAAAAAATTGTCAAAGTGAATGGGATGGAGGACATTATCACCGTCATCCGCGGGAAGATTGAGGACCTCACTATCCCGGAGAAGGCCGATATCATAATCTCCGAGTGGATGGGATACGCCTTGTTGTATGAATCGATGCTTGATTCTGTTCTAAGTGCTCGTGATCGTTTCTTACGTCCCGGTGGTATCATGGCACCTAGTCAGTGCAAAATGATGCTCGGACTCTGCGACGCCGGCGAGATCTTGAAAGATCGTGTCACCTTTTGGAATGATGTGTACGGTAAGAGCATGTTCAGCGCCCGTTCGTAAAGGGTTTACTCAAGCCCTACAGGTTTCGATTTATCAGCAATGGCTGATGATATGTACGATGAAGCTATCATCGATGTTGTTGGCCCAAATACTATAATCAGCACTCCGTACACGATCAAGGACCTTTATCTTGGGAACATTTCCACACGGCAGCTCAACTTTTCATCTCCGTTCACGCTCGTGTCTAGAGCGGATCGGCGGACTAAAGTAACGGCGTTTGTGCTCTACTTTGATACGTTCTTTACGAAAACTGGAAAACCCGTTTCCCCGAGTACGCAAGTAAAAGTGGTCAAAGAGGACGAGGCTGTATTAGCCGAGGTCTGGCCGGTGGGCGGTAAGCCTCCGCCGCAACGGAGGCCAAGCCAAGGGGCAGACAGAGAAAAGGTTACGAGTTTCAGTACCGGGCCCCAGAGTATTCCTACACACTGGAAACAAACTCTCTTCTTGCTGAGGGAGCCTATCGTTGTGGAAGAAGGTCCGTCTTTCCTGCGCTCTAAATGCCTAGCTGACCCACGGGTACCTCAGGTTCCAAGGTCCGAGGAACCTTCTATTGTCGCAAGAGCGAAAGTAACTCTAGGGAGCTGGAAATCGAGATTCACTACGTGAAGCAGGATTCTACTGGTGCTGATGAATCCAAAGACCTCGTGGTGCAAATGTATACCGTGCGATAGAAGTGAAAGGGGACGAGGTGGGCTCAAAATGGGACATGTAGTAGCAGTGCTGTATTTCTTGGTGATTTGATACTTCAATGAGTCAATTGTATTACATCTAATCGTACATTGGCTTTCATCATTGTTCTGCCTTAAAGCTTTTCCTTGAGCTCCTCAAAGATCTTGGTTAGTTCGGCCTTTTCAATCTGCTGTGTTGGCCAGCCTATCACCAAGCCTTCCTTATCGCTGTTTGGCTTGGGAATGACATGGAAGTGAACGTGGTCGACTACCTGCCAGTTAAACTTCATTATGAATGGTCTAAGCGAGTATTGTGAATTAAATCAAACCTGATGAGCAACGCGCCCGTTATTTTGGAGAATGTTGTAGTTCTCGGCGCCTTGGGCAATTGCGATTCGCTTAGCGATCGGCAGGATGTCAGTCAGATGCTCATCGGGAAGTTGGTGCAGTTTCTCTGCGTGATCTAGAAGCACAGATTAGATATCCGATAACTTTAAGGACGCGGACGGGTCTACACGCACACTTGGGAATAACGAGGGCATGGCCTTTCGATAGAGGACCGATGTCCAAGAAGGCGTACCTAGAAATCAGTACAAGTTATAGATAGTACGAAAACGAGACTACGAGAATTGAACGAACGATAGATCTGTCTCAAGGAGCTTGAGACTCGGAATTTCACCTAGTACAGCATCAGTATCGAGATATGCGATGACTGCTCCAGTACTCACCTTTAATGATCTTGCAGAAGATACAGGTAGCCAATGTCCTACAATATCAGCTGTCGAATATGTCCTTTCTGAGAAGTGAGATTGAAACTTACTTTGTCGCCATAGTGGATACCAACAAGTGATACTGTACGGGTGGTGTCGGATTTGTCAGTACATAAGCGATTGCCTTTTCTAGGTGAGCATTGAACGTGCTCCTTGGAGCGGCTCTGTTACTAGCGGTCACCGTCACTTCATACACTGGTTAAGTATCTCGCCGAAATGACACTCTTGGCATCCATTGAAGAAGACAGCACATCGTTTCAAGAAATACCTATCATGTACGACGTCCCTCCAATGGGATAATCGCAGTCTGATAGCTTGGCAGCGACCTGGCGATGATCTCGACCGAGGACCCAGGTAGAAAAAAGGCGCTGGCGGATAAAGTACGGGCTGCCTGTGTTGACGTGGGTTTCTTCTACGGTGGGCGCGTATGACTACTCTATTACATCCCCTCTGAGTGTCAGCTTCCAGTAACGAACCATGGTATATCAGAAACTATAATCCAGGAAGCTGTAGACCGTTCCAAAGATTTCTTTTCATTGCCGCTTGAGGACAAGATGATGGCGAGTCGATGTAACCTTGTTATCGGACCGCTCTCTTATACAGAGTACAGATTGAAAATAAGAAATCCCCCAATTTCAAAGGCTATTCTCCTCTTCTTAGCGGCAACAATGACCCCGACAATGACGGCGACCTTCAGGAAGGCTTCGAGTTCGGTTTGGAGCAGATTGAGCCACAGCCGCAGGGGCAAGACGATTCATCCGATGATGGTGTCATGACCGGCGCGAATGTATGGCCTTCGCAGCTCCCCGAGTTTCGCCGAGCAGCGTTGCAGTACTAGTTGAGTTCTCACTCTCCTCTCGGAAACTTTAATTTTATGGGGTGCTTTAGTCATGCTGCTGTAAACCTAGGAAAAAAACTGTTCCCTCTTTTCGCTCTCGCACTTGATTTGTCTGAGAACTTTTTCGAGGACAAGGTAGATTTGAAAACATAATCCCGCCACGCGTGGCCGCTGCAACTACTCAATTCATTAGACACGGCATTCAGCAGCACTAATGAAAATGCTCCATTACCCTCCGCAGACGGGCCCGGTTGACGGGCGAGTTCTTGGCATTGGGGCGCACACAGAGTGAGCTAGCTTCGTGAATTTTTTTTATTACCGTTTCCGCTAACGTGCGGTTCAGTTGGGAGGTGAGAACTGGCTTGCTCTCCTAAGACCTGCCTGCCCGATACCCTTCCCTTGTTAGTGTTTTACTATCTTGTGGCAAGAACCGGGAATCCAGGCACTACAGGTACTGAACTCAAACCAGGAGTGGATAGACGCCCCTCCAATTCCAGGTAACGACCTAGGGGTTTCTTATGTTATGAGAAGCTGTTGACGTTTGGCTCGTAGGAACCATGGTCATCAAGTGAGCGCAGCTGTGTATTCGCGACTATCATTCCAATCAGGTATTGCAGCCTTGGCGACCAATTAGCCCGCTGGACGAGTCGGTTCACTTCTTATTGACCCCGCCCCTCTCTGATGACATTCTAGATGATGTTTTCAAGTCCACGGTACATCGTGCAATCAATCGCAGTGGCGTTCGTCGTTATTCCATCCCTCTTTTTTTCGGAACAGACTACGGTGTCAAACTAGAGGTGCGGTGTTCTTCCTTCTCGGACATGCTAGAAACCTCACTCGGCGTCGGCGACCCCGGTCAGCCCATCCCCAGCTGCGTATCTACAGAACGCCCTATGAAATACGAAGTGATAACTGCTGGGGAATATGTCAAAGCAAAGTTGAAGGCAACCTATGGTCATTAATCGAGGCGGCCCGCGGGCCGAACGTATACAGTTGACCCTTTTCTGAATAACGACGCTGTACGTATTATAGGTGGATATATTATACCGGTCTGGTCCGTTCATGCAGGAGATTCGCTCCGAGTCTTGGCGACTTACTCAAGCTTACACAACTACCTGAGAAATTTTAACCGGCCATTATTACTTACACGTGCGGTTCTACATCGACGCGGTGATCGATTGGAGCATCGAGATTTGTGAGAAAGGTCACTAATGAAAGCATATCAGATTCCTTGCTCCTCACCTTGGCCTTCAAGCTAACCTTCACTCATACAGATGAACTACCTGTTGCCGATAGGCCTCAACTTCCGAGACTTCAAGCTTTTGAGCTCAATGGCTGTATCCACAGCGACATACGGGATCTACTATACGCGGAAACGGAGATCACCATAGCCAAGAAAAGCGACGGAACCTATTTTCAGAACGCCAAGTAGCCAAGCCTCGTCGCTGCCTTTGTGCACCCGCCAAACGCGGTCGAGCTTCGAATCCCACAGAAACAGCGTCCTGTTTTTCCGATTTGGTACAATGACCATGCGAACGGACAAAGTGCATGAAGTATAAAAGAGGTGCAATTTGTCTCCTTCAATGGCAACGCGCAGCAGATCCATCCTGATTTGCGTGTCTTCGAGTGGCTCCTAATCCCTGTAATCATTAAAAGCCGAGCCAAGTGCACTGCCTACCCTAGCTGGCCTCGCTTCCTTACCATCACTTGTTCAATTTTATTCTTCGCGCTAAAAAGCGCCTTCGACTCCTCATTCTTCATCCTTCACCCTTTCCCTTTCTCTTTCTCTTTCCTATAGACTTTGTTCTGGCCGACTCCCTCCCCAAAAAACTCTTCTTTCTTCGTGATGCCGGATTCCTCTCAATCTGAGATCGGTGGCAATGCTCCAGGGAGCGCCACTCGACCTACTGTCAGCGCCATCGCTCGTCGCATTCATGGCTGGTCCTGGCAGGCGGTGAGCATCTTTCTTCGACGCGTTTTTCGTGCCACAGGTTCTGATCGACGACTCTAGTTCCCAATTGGAATGGGCACAGGCGCAGTCTATGTCACCCTCGCCGGTCTGAAGTATCATACCAGTGCCCTGACAACGGTGGAGATAGGATTCTACTTCATAAACATGATTCTTTTTGTTCTCAACTCCGTCACTCTTTTACTACAAGCTATCCGTGCGTCTTATCTATCCCCGTGTGATTTTGTTACTCACAACACGTAAATCATCAGTGTATCCTCGCCAAGCATGGCGACTCGTACAGGATCCTGTCAAAGGTGTTTTTGTCCCGTTGATTGTTTGTCGTCTTCCCTTTCAGTTTCAGTCCTGAATTCTCATCGTTTTGATAGGTACTCTCTTTCGCTACTATTATCATTGGAACCATCAACTATGCTGTTCCCTCGGGATTTGTGCATCCTGGGTTCGTTTACGCACTGTTCTGGTGAGTGGCCCTCCACGCGCTCGCTACCCTGTCTACATTTCACTACAGGGTTTATATCACCTTTTCTCTATTGACTTGTTTCCCGATGATCCTCATATGGTTCAACAAACCCCATGATCTGTCCCATTTCACTCCTGCATACGCCTTCCTAGTAAGCACTTTCGGGCCTTATTTCGGCTGTCTTCTGATTTTAATCATAGATCTTCCCTATGGTAAATTTTACACTGCGAAAGCCGTCTGCCGTCTGACGAATGATATAGATGCTGGTTGGCGTTGTCTCATTCAACGTTCTGAGGGTAATGGATGCGACCGATCCAAGAGCATTGGGCGTGCTTCTCGTTGGATATTTCTTCCAAGGTCAGTTTGTTCCAGAAAGACCCCTGGACCTGTTATGAACAACAATACTTAGGTCTCGGCTTTTTCATGACCTTCTTCTATCTCTGCATCTACGTTATTCGGTGTGTAATGTTTTTCGTTACTTATTACAATTCTGATCACCCTTTTTCTCAGAGTCATGACCGTAAGTCTGGTTCACGCCTTATGGGATCCGTAATATCCATTCTCACACATATATTAGACTGGCTTCTTAGAAGGACACCAAGCCAACGGAGCGTTTGTTGCTTGTGGTCCTCCCGGATTCACGGCGCTCGCTTTGATCAACCTGGCAGACCACGCCAGGGAAATGTAAGCCGTATTTTCCCTTTATCGACTCACTTTCTAACCCGATTTGAAGCCTTCCGGTGCATGGGCATGTCTCTGAGAACGTGGGCGAAATCTGGTATGCCGGAAGTATCCTTGCAGGCCTGCTGCTCTACGGACTTGCCGTCTTTTTCTTCTTTTTCGGCATTCTTCCGTACTGGTTCAAGCTTCACAAGCATCTTAATGAGATCCTAGGATGTAAGTCGTGTGTCGTTTCCACTTTGCCAAGTCACTCACCATTGCCCCGAAAAAAGGCTGGGCTCTGACATTCCCTAATGTTGGCTGGATTGCGACTACCCGTCTCTTGGGAGATATTTTCAACATCGAAGGTCTCTACATCGTCCACATGTTCATGGCAATCCTCATGGTCTTCACTTGGATTGCCCTCTTTGTTCTCACCGTCGTTGCGTTTTGGAGAGGTCTTATCTTCAGATCGCAGGAGGAAGACGTCCTCAAGGATAGTCTTCCTTCTCATGATGAACATCAAGAGAAAGGCATTCCTACTGTTGTCGATGAGGAGAAGGGTATGGCGACGCCTAGTACGATGTCAGAATCCAAGCCCGAGCACTTGCAGTGAAGGTTTCCCAACTTGAATTTCCTAGATCATCTCGAAGTCCTCCTAGTTACACTCACTGGAATATTGAACTACCTAGACCGTCTTACCATGCTGCGGCATGTAGGCGAATATTTCTTACATACCTAGACACTCATTCAATTGATATCGTTTCATAGATTTTGCACTGTACACCTAACATCGCAATGTATCACTTCTGGAAGTTGAATTCTTCTTGTTGTGGCGTTGAGCCTCATGTAATCTGAAAAATAGCCGCGTTAGTGTGAGGGGGCATGCTAGAGTTCTATGGTGAAAGCCTGTTGCTCGAAGACAAAGGCTTGGCTTGGCAGTCGATCGGGAGGTGCTAAAGAAGATCAGGGAACTCGTCGCAATTCATATACACTTACTACTAAGAACAGCGTTCTTCCCCTGTCGATAAATCTTGTGTAATGTCCCCCTAAAATACGAAGCGGGAATTGCAGAGTGCACTAAAAGGCACCACAAGTTCGGTAAATACAAGATAGACGTCGCATCGGAGCAGTTGATCTACTTCACAACATCGCTCATGATAGTATCACAAGATAGTAATTAACATACAATCTTTTTGCGCTCTAGATCTGTGCAGCACCTCTGGCAGACACACGGACCTACAACTATGACGTGAACCGTCACAAGACCTGTCAAGGTTTGGCGGTGATTGCTACTTTTGGACTTGGTGCGGCACTCAAGTCCCTGATCTTAATACTGATACTATCGCAGCTTGACGTCAAATGCTTGCTGCCATTTGTGGTGAACAACTTTTGGAAATGAGAAAGAGGAGCAATCTGAACTAGGGTATCGTACCACAAGGCCATACCACGTACAGCTACACATTTTATCGACAGGTGGAATAATTACAACGATGATAGCTAGTGCATTTACAACAGTCATTCTGGTCATCAAGAGGTATGGATATACGGACAGCAAGAAAAGCGTTAAGCATCACAAGAGCCGGGCCTCAGGGCACACCATAACGGCTGGAGAGCGATCGCCGCAACACCACGTTGGTTGAAGCGGAAACCGATATCGTGAAGCCTAGGAAGCGCCTCGGTGCCATTCCGTCCCGGACCACTCCAAAAGATCTCCGCAGATGCCGCGGCTCGAGGCCAGACAATCGGATCCAGGTTCGACGGCGAGGATTGTTCTGTCCAAAGAAGATGCTGACCACCCAACACCAGCCGGCTTTGCTCATCTGTGAGGGTGGCAGTAGGGTCGAATGAGTACGCCTAACAAGGAAGAATGGTAAGGACACAGGGCCATACGACGTCGACGAAACGAACTTACCTTCTGCCACGTCTTGAACGGGTCGCACCAGCTGTTCCCAGACACAGATCCGCCAAGCCAGCCACCACCACCACAATCGAGGTAGAAGTAATCGGATGCTGCGTGTACGAGCTTATACCCTTTCTCCGCAACTGCCGCGACATGGTCGGAGGAGATCCATACCATCACAACGGTGTCGTTCCCAAGGCTCGTGACATTGTAGTCGAGAACCATCTCTTCCCACACAACGGGAGTTTTCCCCGCAGCGCGCAAGGCTTTGTGGGTAGATTCGGTGAATGAGGACAAGGCTTGCGTAAACGTTTGTCCGCTTGCTGACAAGTCAGCCTGCGTCGCAGCATCATTGGTGTAGCAGTTGGCATTGATTTCATCGCCACCAGTCGAGAAATATTTGGAGGTGAACATGGAGGAAATGGCAGAGACGAGAGATGTGGTGAAATTGACTGTGGCACTGGATGCGATACGGAGCTGTCCCGCGGGCGGTTCTAGGCAAATGTCAATTTTTGTTAAGAACTGGGGTAACAATGAAGTGTACCATTTGCATAGGTCCCCCACGGAGTAGCCCCCGCGCAGGCAATGTGATCAGGATACGCCTCTGAAATGATGGCGGTATGCCCGGGGGTGTCAAATTCAGCCAAAACGTCGATACCGCGCTAGGTAACCATCAGAGTGCGGAGAGTAAAACACATCGGTCAAGACGTACAGCAGCAGCGTACGCAACAATATCTTTTATATCCGAAGCACTGTAAACGGACAAAGAAGAGTAGGCGCCCTTGGCGGATAGATTGGGGAACTCGGCAACTTCGAGAGGGAAGCTCTGGCTGTCTACAACGTGCCAGTGGAATGTGTTCATCTTGACCCAGCTCATCGCATCCAGAGTGCGCTTGATATCGGAGACAGGGAAACTGATAAACGAATGATCAGAACAAAACGAGAATCAAAGGAGGATCTAAGCGCACAAGTTTCTTGCAGTGTCAAGCATGAATCCTCTGTATGGCTGAAATGTGTAAGTCAGAACATGTTTGCTGGAATGAATCAGTACTCACATAAACAGGGGCATCGACGATGTCAAGTGGTGCTTCGGGAGTGTAAGTAATACCCTCCCAGTCGTACCATAGCTGGCTGAACGTTGTGAGCCCGCGGAAGAGTCCCAACGTTGAATTGGCCGTGACGGTGGCGTCTCTCCCGTTAGCAGGAACCGAAAGAGTATAGCTATCCACGCGACTTTCGAGTTCCGCCACCGCTTCCTCCGAAATACTCGACGCGTTCTTTCCTTGGAAGACAAGGTTGAGCTTTGCGAGATGGCTGGCGCCCTTGATAGCCTGTGCGTCAGAGGCCCCACGCCCTTCTACCAGACGCTGGAGCTTGTCGTTGGTCAGATACTGTTTCGTACGCGAGATAGCATCCTTAAGGTCACTAGGTGGAGATTTGATGCCGGAGACCGTGATATCAAATGAAGGAGAGAGTTGTAGCTGAGTAGAGCCCGTTGTGATACTCTGTGGTACTGGCCAAAGAGCTGTTACGTGTGAGGCAGCAAATAGAAGTAATGAGAGGCGATAGAACATGGTGGTAGGAAGTCAAGGTGGAGAAGCGAGATGCTGGTTGACTTTTTTATAGCCGCCAGGGACAAAAGAATCCACCGTCGTTCGAATTTTTCCGTGATCCGGTGCAGTCCTCCATTAGCAAAGCGGTCTCCTTGTAAGTAAGTACGGTAAAAATGATGATGGCGTTTAGATGGAAGTCGAATAAAGACAAAAGAGGAATCTCCGCCTTGAAGTGCCAGTCTCTTTCAGTCTCGTGACTGCCACGCGGTGCCTGTACGACGACCTACATTGACCCGTGTCAGTCTTCACCATTCAGTAGCACTACAAACCCAGTACAGAAGCACGAGATAAGCTGACAGGTGCCGAAGGGGAGGTGAAGGAGAATCAAGGGCAGGACAGGTGGTGAAACTCCGGGGATATTGTCGTGATAATACGCCTGAAGCTGATTTGAAGTCCGTTGCCTTCGTTCCATATGTAATTCATTATCTTCGATAAGTACATGAATTCCGTCCATTTCGTTGCATTAACACAGGCTGTACACAACTAGCCAATTGATATATAAGAACAAGACCCCACGAGCACACGATATCCCACGCTCCTCTCTCCGATAGCACCGTAACAATACAGGTCAAACCTTCTTGCTCAGTGCTTGCATCTGCACAAACTCATAGTAATCACCTTTTTGTGCAATCAGTTGGTCGTGGGTCCCGAACTCGCTTACACCCCCATCTTTGATGAAATATCTTCAGAACAAATCAGCGATTGATATGAGTAAAACAATTGACTCCTGCTATCACTCACATGCAGTCAGCGTTCTGGATCGTCGACAAACGATGAGCAATGGCAATTGTTGTCCGACCTTTGGCGGCTTGATCCAATGCGGCCTGAACGACCTTTTCAGAGCTTGAGTCAAGTGCTGATGTCGCTTCATCCAACAGAAGCACTTTTGGGTCCCGAAGGAGAGCCCGTGCAATGGCGATACGTTCTTCAGAAAGACTGGTCAATCGAGAACAAGTCAAGGACGGTGAGTGACACACGTTTCTGGCCTCCTGAAAGCTGAGATCCTTTACCGCCAACCTCGGTCTCGAATTTCCTACGGATCCAATGAATCAGAAGCAGGTAAAAAGACATCGCGTGGCGACGTACTGAGGAAGACTTTCAATGAAGTCTAAAATGTTGGCATTGCGGCAAGCATCCTCTATCTCCTCTTGTGTAACTTCTTCCGGTGGCTTGATGGCTCCAAGAAGGATATTGAAGCGGACCGTACCTTCACTGGATTAAGCAAACACTCAGAAAGGCGAGCAATTTATAATCCACCAGAGTAGAGCGTCGGCTCTTGAGACACCAATGAAATAAGCTGTCGATACTGTGCCACATTGAGATCTGATATGTCCTTTCCATCCAGCTAGCCAATACAACTTCGTAAGTATGTTACCCGCTCATTACGCTCGATGAGCTGCGTACCGTTACTCTGCCAGCCAAAGGGTCGTAGAAACGCTCTATAAGCTGGATCCTGGTGCACATAAGAATATTAGGCATGACGAAACAGAAGTAGTAGGGCCACACCCACGTCGTCGATTTACCGCATCCGCTCTGGCCGACGAGGGCGACATAAGTACCTTGCTTAATATCAAGGTTCAAGTCCCTGAGGACCCTGACTCCGGGTCGGGTGGGGTATCTAACACAAATGTCACATCACTGGAAGGATGGCTACATAGGGTTGCCCACCTGAAGTGAACGTCTTCGAACCGAATATGACCTTTAGTTTCTTCACGCTTGACTGGTTCCCCTTCAGGAGATTGTGCATCGATTTCTGGCATACTGTCGAATATCCGAACGATACCTTCGGAAGCCTCTTTGGCTTCGCTAGAGAGATAGTCAAGTCAACTGGCGTACAGGATATATCGAAAATATCCCACCTCATATCAGGAGCATGCTGGAATATATTGCCAGCTTGGATAGCAGCAAAGGTTGTGCTCTGTGAGTGGAGCAATCGTTACTACTACACAAAACGAGGATATACTTGAAACATACCATCAGACCAACGAAAAACTGTGTCGAGGTGATCTCCAATTCAGCCACAAGTCCGGCTCCGAACCAGAAGACTAGAGCAATGACCCAGAAGGCAACCGACTGAGCAAACGCATACATCATGTTGCTCCAAACCGCTGTCTTGTTGGATACCTGAAGGGGTTTTTCCAAGCTGCGACTGTACATGTGAAGACAATCCCCTTCCCTCGTCAAGGAGGCTACCGTTCGAATGGCACCGGCGGCTTCACACGCCAATTGGGCAGACTCCTCGTGTGCCTTCTTGTTGTACTTGTCCTTCACAACTACCACACGCTGCATACCAGTAAGATTCGACTCGACGATAAAGATAACGTTTGAGGTGGCACTCACAAGTCGGATGTACCCAGAAAGTATAACTAATGGAGTGCAAGCTAGTGCATGAAACATCAGTCGCATTTTGTTACGAGTAACGATGTATAACTTACCAATACCCACGAGGCCGATCTTCCACGTGAAGGACAAACCAATAATATAACCAACAACGAGCGTCGACAGAGATTGCAACAAGCTGTGTAGTATATGAATCAGAGCTCGTACTTGATTATGTGTCGACGTACGTTGCGAGAATCATGCCTGTTGAACGATGCGCAAGACATTAGCACAAGGAAAAGAAAGCCATCAACAAAGCCGTACCTGCCAGCCCATTGACTTTTTGAGGATCGTCACTGAGGCTCGAAACAAGACTTCCGGTCTACGAACCCAAGGCATACAATCAGCATAGAATAAATATTGAACAAAATTGTATACTGACACTGTGTTCCGCCTCATCAAAGAATTCAACTAATGACTAGTCTTAGATACGAGTGAACCGACACACAGAAGATAGAACGTACTATCTTGCCTCAGGATAGAGGTGAACATGTTGAAACGTAGTCGTGCCATTAGTGTTGTTGCCGCCGCAACGAAATTCCAGTTCTGGGCCATTGTCGTTACGATTGCCTGCGGATGGAGTGAGGAGAAGTATGAAAGCTGTGAAAGTACCTTACAATTAAAGACATTATGAACAACCTGGAACGATGTCGGAAATACGTTTGGGAAAAAAGCTACAAGAACGAACCATAGAGCGTTCCTATCTCCTTTGAGACGCTTTACATGGTTATCTGGCTGAGAGAATCCGTCGAGAGCAAAAGCTGGAACAATGTCAAGCGTGCTCACAGATACGCATGACATGCTCACCGAATACGATGCCGTAACTTGGGTAAATGGCGCCAGTCACTATAGAACGTGAAATTCTATCAGTTAGAAGAGGAGAGAATCAAACATACTGATTGCGGCAATAGCACCGATGATCATTCGATTCCAGCTCTCTCTATTGTGAAAGTTCAGATACACTACACGAATAACGAACGGCCGCTACTCACCTATTAAGAAGGAGCATCCGCATGAAAAGTTGGTACATTGAATACTTTCTTTTGCGTGTCTCTTGTCGTTCCTTCATCCGCTGCTCCAGAGCTTGACTGGCAACAGACTGGTGTGTCTTCTCTCGATCGAGGGGAATAAAATCGTCTGGTTCTTTCTCGTCCGTTGTCTCTGAGTCATCGGCTTCCGTAGTGATAGTAACTTCTTCGCCTTCCCTGATCTTCTGAGCTTGCACCAACTTGTAATACGCGCCATCCGGATTATTCAACAGAGAATTGTGAGTGCCCTCTAGAAGCATGTATCGTGAGCTTGCCCTCCCGTCAAATATGCAAGAGACTTGCCTTCGATAACAAGCTGTGACGGAAAAGAATATTAGACAACTAATCAAATATCGGAAAAATAAAATGCTGACCCCCTCACCCATAACATATATGGTATCCGCATCTTTAATCGTGCTTAAACGGTGAGCAACAGTAATGGTAGTCCGCCCTGCCGCGACTTTGTCCAAGGCATCTTGAACAATGCCTTCGCTCTGTGTATCGAGAGCACTGGTAGCTTCAGACAAAAATATCGAATCAACAATAAACCACAGCGAGAACGCAAAGGCATACGTACCTTCGTCAAGGAGCAATATCTTAGGATCAGAGACAATGGCCCGAGCTATAGCAATACGCTGCTTCTGACCACCAGAGAGAAGAATCGCCCGTTCTCCAACAACCGTCTCGTAGCCTTCAGGAAGTTTAGAAATAAAAGAGTCAGCATTGGACATAATGCAGGCCTCCTTGATTATCTTCATTTTCTCTTCCTTCGAAAGATCCTCATATTTCGTATTAATCAAACCATGGGCAACATTTTCCTGCGGTATGTTAGGCTGTGCGATAGCAATGAAAGATCGATGACTGACCCATATAGTAGCATCGAACAACGTGGGCTCTTGAGACACCAAGCCAATCTGAGAACGAAGCCACTTGATATTGAGGTCCTTCACGTTTCGTCCATCCAGTTTTACGATCCCGCTAGACGGATCATAAAACCGTTCTACCAGGGCTATGAGTGTCGACTTTCCAGAGCCAGAAGATCCGACCAGCGCGGTAGTTTTCCCGGCATTGAAGTGTAGACTTATGCCTTTCAGAACCGGAACTGTCGGCCGAGACGGATAATTGAATTGGATGTCTTCGAGATCGAGTTGTCCCACGACAGTCTCCGGCCGCAATCCATCTTCACTATAGGCGTCGATGGGAGGTACACGATCGATGGTAGCATAGAGCTTGGCCGCCGCTCCGCAAGCCTCTTCGATGGCTAGTACCAACACAAAGCACGTTAGACAGTTGAGAATTGCCTCAAGTGACTAGCACTCGCCTTGTAATTGCGGGGATAAGATGGCGAGAGAAAAGGAGCCAATCAGGATAGCGAATATTACATTCACGATGGTTCCTACGTCTCGTCAGCCTCGAACCTGAATACCTAATGCAGGGTCATACCTGCGTTCAAATCCCCGGATATTATAAGGGTTGTCCCAAAGTAGAATGCTTTTGTTTCAATTTCGTTAATACACCTTCGTGACATCATGAACACCACTCACCTAGCGCGTAGGCAGCATAAACCGTAAAGAGAATGATAGCAATGCATACGCCAATCCACATGGCCGTGCTGATCCCGATGTCGTGAGACTTGAGTAGATAACCGTTGTATACTTGTGCGAGAGTGCATTGAACACCAAACGCATGGACCGTCCTGACGGAGGATATGACTTCCTCGGCGACCGACCCTTTAACACGAAAGACCATGAATGATTAGGCGCAGTTCGAGCACACCATAACGATAGTTACCTCCTTCTGCAATCAGGCGAAGTATTTTTCTGTCATCAACGTGATTCAGAATGGAAACAGTTATAGAAATGGAGTCAAGTTACGAGATATTCCGCGACAGCCGAATATTCATGGCTGCACCAGCGGCTACCTGCTCTGTTATGAGCACTTATCAAACAAAGAGAAACGACAACTCACAATAACGGGGATGATAGAAGTCATCGCAAGGGCCAATTTCCAACTTCGCGCATAGGCGAGAATGAAACCTGAACCAACATTTAGCGAGACTTGGCAGTGACGTGAAGGATATATACCACAGATAAATGCAGCGACGCAACTGACAGCAATCGGAACCTTCTCACCCAGTCCCTTCTGAGCAAGGTCTGATATGACCATTTAACAAAACATATACTCAGTAACAGGGAACTTGCCTGTGTCGGTCTGGATACGCGTAGCAATCTCTCCCGCTCCAACATTATCAAAATAGGCAATGTCCTGGCGCAGGGTGGCTTCCAAATAGTGCTCCCTTATCCGTTTAGCGATAGCTTCCGCCGTATACACCCAAGCCATCATGTACACGTAAGTACAGGCGAACATTCCAATCCCTAGATACGCGTTAGACTATGCTAATTCTCGCATCGAGTTCCTCACCAATGTAGACAAGGTAGCTTGCATTAGCAGCTGCCGCAGACTGGAAGGAGGCAGCGACGGCGTCAAAACGAGCTGCTGCATTCTCATCGCCAGCTTCGATCAAATAGAGCGTCGTTGCAAAGTCCGTAAAGTCTTGTACAAGCCTTCCGAATAGAAGCGTCATTAAGGGCTAATGTGTCATGAGAAGAGCTCCTCGTCCAGGGGGAAATGAAAAGCGCACTTGGGCTGCACCTGCAGCGGCAGCTGCAAAGATACCAACGATATTAAGCAACTTCTCGTGAATGGTGGCATATCTACGTAAAATAATGGGCTCACAATGATATAACACGTTGAAAACACGCACCGAAATAATTCAACAAAAGATACAGGAACAATGTCCTGGTCAAAGACTCTGGGAGCTACTGTCGCATTTTTGACAGCGTCTTTCTCGTCAATGGTATCCTTGTCCGATGGTGCTCTCTTGCGACGAAGGAAAGAAAAAAAGGATGATTTGGGGGGCTCATGATGCTTCAAGTGATTATCGTGGCTGTCGCTGACTGTACCGACACTGCTGGGCCTAGAAGGAGGCATGATCACTATAAAGGTTACGGTCGGAACCTAAGATTCAAAGGTTGTAACAGAAGACCCACAGGAGATGTTGGTTGAACGAGGGAAAGAGACCTTGTGGGAAGGAACGTCATTTAATGAAAGAGCCATGGGGTTCAGTTCTCCAACGGGGTACGGCTGTGCTGACGAGCTCTCCAGTACGTGATAGGCCGAAGAATCCACGAGCCTAGTCTGTGGGAGTGGCCTGGACATGGTGGAAGTTTTTCGTCATGGTGCCGGACCGGTCCCGGCACGTTTAAGTATTGCAGCGTTCTGTTCTCGAAAAGGTGTGAGTCTGTCTGGTGAGCCTGGCAAAGTTATCAGTACCAGGTTATAGGCTCGGGTTAAAACGTACCCTTGTATAGGCAAGTTGTTCGTGAGGAAGGGCATCTATTCTCAAAAACATGATCAGAAATGAGCAATATCCGAAGCAGTTCGAGAAATTTCATAATCCGATTGAATGAAGGGAGAGAAGACACTGACGTTTCACGGTAGCATGATGGGATGATAACCAAAATGCAGAACATTTAGACCTTCTTGACAACGTACATGCCGGAGAATTCATGGAATAATATCTAAGATTGTGTTCCGGCCGTACTCGTTCGGATCCTCAGGCTCTCAGGCCCTAGCTGTGCACGATCTTACCAACCAGGCCAACCGCCTTGGTCCTTCTTGGATAAGACGATTGCGTGGGACTGAATCACGGTATATTGAGAGCGTCCCGGGGACTCGAACTGACAGAATCTACTGTGATTGAGTTATAGTGTTTTCAAAGATCTCCATGATTATCCAACAAGGCAGTTTTAAGAAGAGAATAGAGAATCCCGATTAACGAGATCACAGCAGTAAATCATCCGCACCACTACTGGACGTGGCCTGAGTCGTAGCGGGACCGAAGGACCCAAAAGACTGAGTGCCCATGGGTGGCTTAGACGTTGTCCTGCCCCACAAGCCGGCGTTGGCCTTCTCCTTCTCAAGATCCTTCATCGATTTCCCACCGCCTGCGGCAGCAGGTGTGGTTGGTTTCGTTCCCAAGCCGCCTCCCAAGGACATCGACCACAAGTCGTCAAAGTTGGCACTTGGGGCAGGCTTTGACACTGTCGACGAGACTGATGTTGTGGATGACACGGACAGAGGAGTAGGGGCCGCAGAGAAAGACGAGGCTGTTGTTGTGGGATTCATGACAGTCGGACCTCCAAAAAGGTTGGTCTTTGGTTGCTGAGCCTGCAATGGAGGAGACACTGAAGTAGACAGTGACGGAGAAGGTCTGTGTCCACTTCCGCCCATGCCCATATTGAAATTTGACCCTATCCCCATCCCTATCGGTTGTGGCTGCACTGAAGTTTGCATGAAGTGTGTACTGGTCGGACGTACAGCTTGTACGGGGTTTGTTGGAGAAGAGTTAAGCATTTCCATGAGATTGAGCTTGGCGTTCATGGGAGCGACTGTTGGAGACGTTGCGGTAGGGACCGGCGGAGAAGGAGCCGCTTGGAAGTCTGCAAAATCGTCGTCTTTACAATGACTCAGTCAATTGAGAAAATACGCTGAAAGCCAAATACGCACCATCTATGCTAACATTAGGTGAAGAGACAGCTGGTAACGCCTTATCTGTGGCAAACGTGCTGGTCGTCTTTGTCTGCGATCCAGGGGCCGAAGCAAAGGCGTCATCAGCTAAGCCGCCGAGAAGGTCCATTTCTGCGACTGGTTCAGGGGCTGGAAGGGGTGCAGTTGGCTTTCGAGTGGGGGCACGCGTGGATCCCATACTGCTGGATCGATTCGGAGAAGTAGTGACAGTCTCATCGTCGCCAGCATTGTACTCTTCGTATCCACGGCGAGAATCGTCTCTAAACCCGGAGCCACTTGAGCCGCTGTACGAGCCATTATAATCTACTGAATGGTTTGGATCTGTATATCACAAAACAAAGGCGCCACGTACCATTGCCATTGCCAAAACTCGCGCTACCGCTGTAACTGCCGCCACCCAGCGAGTCGCTACCAAATCCACCATACCGACTGCCTCCACCAGAGAAACTGAGCCCTTCATTCCCTGTACCGGTGTATTTGTGTTTGTTCGCCTTTGCTTTTCGACGTTCCGTCCTGATCTTTTCCACGTCTGAAAGAAGTTCTACGATTTCCTTCGAACGATTCCGCACTATAATCCTGATGTCAAAACACCTCGAGAATATACAAAAGAACGTGTACCATTGATGCCTTCATCCTTGCCCTTGTCATCAATGTAGTGGAAGTTCCTTAGCATTTTGATCGTAGAAACATGAGCGCGCGCATCGTCCACGACACGTTCTGAGCCGTGCTTGATGAGATATTCTAGAAGTTGAAGAGCCTGCATCCCTGTAAGTGCGTCAGCGCTAGAAATCAAGCTGATGACGCACCTTATAGATCTGTCTCCATTGCCTGGCCTCCTTTTCCATATACTTTGAGTAGATGCTGGGCATTATTTCGTTAAAATCTGGACTATTTGAAGAGCTCAGGATATGTCAGAAGCAGGGCGAAGATCACTGACTAGTTGAAGGTTCTACCATGAACGCCGAGGTCAGAAGAACAAGTCAAAAATTACGATGATACGTACCTGTTGGCAATATCTTGCATCAGCGTGGAACTTGCGCCCCTTATAATGGGAAAAAAGTGTATTAGGATATGTCCTCTAGGTTGCGGCAAAGCCGAGATGCATGTCCGTATCGGACCGACCACTCACCAAGGATCATCGTTGGTAGCCTCCCTGACTTTCGCCTCTATTTCGCTGACATTTAACACGACATTTTTGGCCTGAAAACAATCACAAGGAGGTCAGATGTCAACGTGTGGCCCATGCACCACCAACCACAAGATACCTGATTATACATGGTCTTGATATCGTACATCGTGATCTGGGAGAGCGTAGTCCCTAAGGATTCTAGTCGGTCCATCGTAGGCAACTTTGAAGTCGGGTGAGGTGAAAGTTAATGTCGTGGAGGACAGTATCACACAAAGCGTCACACTGTGACTTGGGCTCGTTCGGCAACTTTCGGCAATCTTCAACGAGGTGTTCGCAAACGGGCATTACTTAAGCGCGCATGGTTGCCAACGCATACCATGGACATTTTTTTGAATCTAAAGCGTAAAATATTTATTAGATGAGGGGCTCCCAAGCGTCATCAAAGGGTAGTCTTAGGGCACTGTAGTCGGATACGCACCCGGTCACTCCCTCCCGCGTGTATCGTCCGTCTGTATACGAGAGACTAGGTTCAACTTAGTACCTTCTGGACAGACCTAAAAATTTGCTATTTAGTACTGCTTTATTATCTCGACGGAGAACAGGCATCATGTATTGTGGATATTGGCATTATGATTCTTTGGCATTCTGGACGAAGTCACGTCGTCGTTCCCGTCACCGACCTCCGTACACCTGAATAGCTAGGGAATTGCGGTCTGCAGCTTGAATTGTAAGGTGCACGGCCATATAAGATGTCTTTTCTCCGTGTCGTGCCTACAGTATGGACGGGAGGGTGGCCTGAAGATGAAGGTGGAGTCGCAAGAATCTACGGCTTCTGACTCGGAGCACAAGAACGAGTCACGATAGCATGAGACAATGAGGAGTTATATAAATGAGCTCCAAACTATGGCACCTATATTTATATCAGGTAAACGACATTTGAAGGTATCGTGAAGTTGTCGAGAATACACGTTAACTATCATAGTGAGTATCAAGGAGAACGACGGAACAGAGAGTATGACAAACAACAAGTACATAGCACAAAAGCCTATTAAACAGCGGAATGGGGAAGGGACGGTCGGTAAGGCTGAGCATTCATCATGGAACTGAAAGAATTCCTAGGCGCCTGTTCAACTAAGGCTCGATCAGAAATGTCAGACGAAGCGCCATGATAGCCACGTACACTAGTATTATTGTGCAGGCACTTCCGAGGCGCTTCACATATGATAAGGTAATTCACTGCCTCGGATGATATACTGGTAAGGGCTGCTGGAGCCGTTCCGCCGCCCTACCAAAGCCCGCAGGAGGGTACCATTGAGCTATGTAGAGGACAACGTCATGAGGGAAATAATGGGTCGGTAGTGGTGTATATGCCCTCTGGCGCAGAGGCTCACGAGTCAGTTGACGACGCCGATGAAAACAAAACCAGAGAGATATCAACAAGCATATGAAGAGCGCTGCCAGTCGATTAGCTTTCAGTGAAGGAGACAGGAGCGAGACTCACCCCCAATGAATAAGGCTGCTCCAACTACTTGTGCGACAGGCTTTTCGCCGTGTATTAAAAAATAAAAAATATTACTGGTCACCATGAGTCGGGGTGGGATGTGAACTGTGCTCTGGGAGAACAGTCACTCTTATGTTATTCTGGTGCACATTCATTCGACCGTCGTTGCATAGCTTCAGGGGACTGGCTGTGTTTGCAAACCGGTTTTACGTCTTAGAGACAAAGTTGGCGGGAGAATTTATCGATCAAAATGGACCCAGAATGGATTTTTTTCTGAGTCATAAGAACCTTACCCCGATAGAAGGGGCAGTGAAATGCTGTCAAGTCGAGGGGTGTTGACTGCTCGGGGTACATGGTCATCGGAGGGGAAGGAACTTGAGGTCTGGGATTTTGCCTGATCGATCTGTCACCCGAAGGTGATCGTCCTGTCAAATAAAAAATAGATAACATCAAATTCGGGTTCCCAACTTGCTTTAGGACATTTGTCCAAGGTTTTCCGGAGCTCTGCATCATTTTCCACACGCCATGGAACACCAAAGTTGAGGGACAAACCACAGGACTATCATAAAAGAGAATTCTTCAAGGCCTTTGATACGCTTTCGTCGGATTCTTGAAATCAGAGCTCCTATGACTGTCATATACTCCTTCGAGATGGTATAAACTATTCACGTGGAACAAAAGGATGGTGCCCGGACGTAAGCGCAACGTTCTGGTCTAGCACGACAAGTCGATCACCCCAAGCACCGGGGAAGGGGGGGGCAGGAGTTTCGGTCTGTTCCGTTGGTTGTCAAGGACAAGGATATGAGGTTTAATTTCGAACCGTCCATTCTCGAATGATCGACATGGCAGTGCTGATAGTAGTTTTTGAGGCCCATAATACAGCAGTATTGACGCTAACCGTGGCCGTACTGATGTCAGCAGTACATAATCACACTTACATGATCAACATATATTTCAAGTAATGTGGAGCAAACTTCAGAGAGACCTACACATGCTGTTGGTAGCTTGACAGCAATTTTGTGGGTACTGTTACTGTACCACGTCTTGGAGGCTCTAATTAGGACTTTTCTGCCATCATCCCGTTGTTTTCCTTGAAGTTGCCGGCCACCCCGCTGAATAATAGTATCTAAAACGCAACGCCCTGGGTACATCGGGTGCATGCCGCAACCCAAGTACACTGCCTAGCATATCCAACAACCAAATCCTTTGTCAAAGTCATGAAGCCTAGAAACCAGGGTATGTAAAAAAAATTATCATCACCCGATTCACTCCAACAATGAAGAAATTTCTGGGCGATTTCCTCCATCTGAAAACTGCAACAAGAAACTACTCCGGCGTTCCCGGCACCCTACGATATCCAAATATAGCACATACGGGGCCGATATTCCGTACCGGAATACCGTATAAGGGAAGCCTGCCGACGGAGATACAGCGGAGTGATTTCCGACGTAGTTTTTGTCCGTCAGAAATGTTCCGCAAATTTCCTTATTTTTGGTGTGATTGCTTCGTATTCTAAAAAATGTCATTGGCGGATTTTTGGCCGGATTTCGAGCTGCCTTCAACTAAGTTATTTGCGAGCACCTCATGTTTCTTCTCGGCTACGAATGAAAAACGTGGTAGAACATATAGGTTCCGAGCTCTAATGCTTCGGAGCAAGCTAAGGTAGAAATGATCGCTTGGAAATTTTCGTTGTCGGCGCATCTCCGCCGTACTATCTACGAAAATTGACACGGCATTTTTCCACATTTCGTCCGCAGTGCGAACTTTATGTAGCTCCTTCCGGCCATGATGCCGCCAGCTATGATTGACCAATCGAAGAAATGAACAAGTATCATAACTTGAATTGCACTTGAAAATACTGCATGACATATACCGTCCTCATCCTCTTAAAAAAAGTATATCGTCGTCTGTCTAGGAGAGACTGATGCCAGTGATGACGCGGCGATAGACACCAGTTTCTTGTTTAGTAACTGAATACATCTGTTCGCACTGTGTTTTCTCATGAGCAACTGATGAATTCTTGTAGAGTACAGCTTAAGTCTTAGACTAGACCATGGAAATAACACACTGTGGCTCAGAGCCGAGTCTAGTAGGGCCGTCAAGTACTTTCTTGAATTCCAAAATCATTGGCTTTCCAAAAAACTATGTTTCTCTCGTGAGTCGTAAAGAAGTATTCACCAGGGCTAGATCCAGACTGCTCCACTACGCAGATCATCAATCCCAAAATCAACCTCAAAATCAGAATTCCGAGCCAGCGGGCGGGGAGGCACATCCCGGCCCGGGCTCGCGATCACGATCGGGAAATCCAAAGGTAAAGAAAATCTCAACGATCATTATGGTCTGATGGCCCTCTTCGAATTGGTTTGTTATTAGACGCGGCTCCGACGTGCAGAGGACTAACGTGGAAGGGCGAAAGGCTGATAGATGGTAGAACTTCAACCGGATCTAGGTTCTTAATTCGGAAGCACTGCAATAGTTGTTGACAGCAGTGGCGGCGGCAATACTGATAAGTAGCATCACAATCTACATATTCAGAATGTGCTGATCTTATCTAGCGCGCTGAACAGTAAGCCTTTCTTGTCTGGCCAGAGTGTCAGCTTTAGATTGAGCAAGGCGCTAAATGTGAAGCCGTACTTGACGACTGATACAAGAGACGAAATGGATGATTGCCATTGTGCGACACGTGAAGTGCAAGATGTGTCTGAGCAGATACATGGACTGAAACATATGATGAAACCAAAATAACGTAAGAAATACGTAGCATACGATAATGAAGAATAACAACTCTTTATCGCGAACACAGCGAGGAAAGCAACACGAAAGCAGTGACGTATTAAAAGTCGAATAATAAGAAAGGAAACGGGCGAAAACGCGAATCAAAGTGGAAGGTATCATCACAACGGGAAGAGGAATCGGGCGGTTCCTTCTTCAAACGACACTGATGTGGGTTCTGGCCCCATGTGGTTCACGCGGATAATATGTCTTCAAAGGGATAGATGGCGCTAATATTATTGGAGGCTGCACATCAGTAATAGTGTTATCCGGGTTATGCGTGGGTCGGCCTGACTCGGACAACCGGAGGCACCACACAAGCGTGAAACCCGACACCAGCAGCGAGAAGAAGACTGCAGATTTATGGTGAATGAAGCATCGCCAGAGGAGCTGAGGAGACGTACGCGTGCAAACTATGATTGCAACCAAGACCGAGTGGTCAAGATGCCGACCATCGTCATTGTCGATAAAGGTAATGTCGGTAACTGGAATAACGGCCATGACTAAGGAGAATGTGAGGGCGGTTGCAGTGTTGGCCGGCGGGAGGCGTAGCCTCTGCGGTTCGACGGTTGGGAACGGGATAGAAGACTATACGTGAAAAAGACGGGTATCGCTGGAGGCTTGAAGTGACTCACAAAAAGTCACATTATATATCTATCTGTGTATCTGTGTGGGCTGTGTCCGTCACTCAACAGCACAGAAAATTGAACCAATGCCGCAGCACAGAGCGTTCACACGCCCGAGGAAGGTCCCGGTGATGGGTCACCGATGGATTGTGACAAAACCCCTTCAGCGCCCCTCTTCTCCAACAGGATACCATAGCGGCTTCGAGATACAGTGAATCCAGTTATGAGATTGGGGGTGGGACCGTTCCTGCGCGAACCGAAACAAATCGCGTCGCGTCGGAAATCCGGAAACTTTAGGACAAGGCTAGCGCAGGACCAAGACTTAAGCCCTCAGAAGTAGAGCACATCTAGGTACACGGAAGGAGGGGAGGAGAAGAGACTTAATTCCGCATGTATGCTCCAAGAAAAAACCTGCGTCACGGCCTCGAGGCAATCGTGAGGCATTTAATTTGCGTACCACATGTCCACGCAATGAATCAAATTTGGATCAAGGATAAGAACCCGGGACCGCCGGGTAATTTGATGAGTCGCCGAGCAAAATTTCTGCCACTTTATGGGCCCTTGAGGCCCGGACTATCCATCTCATAACGTTCAACGAGTGGTACTACTATCAAGGTTCAAGCGTGGGAATTGTACCAGAAGTAGTTGGCTGACGATGACTAAGGAAGGGCTACGAACTTGCCGGAGCCTAAACAACGTCAAAACAACGTAAGTATGAACGAATTACTCCGGCGGCTAGCAGCCATTACCTTCTGCCATACATCGCGCTCAAAATATATGCCAAAGGACTATAGCTATTGAACAAACGACGGCGAGGATCCAAAAATATCGACCCAGATTGAAGGATTGCCGTTCTCGCACACTTGGGGAGACTTTTGATTGGCCAACATGTTCCCCAAACTTTCAAGCGTCCATGTGGCCAGCGCCTTCAATAACTGATAAGCAAGAGGCGCTGCTACCTATCCGTGATAAAGTTGGCACGTTAGTTCGACTTACGTAGTACTAGTGAAGTTCTATGTGTGTTACAATCACTACTCTGTTGTTAGCGCTTGCGTCTCCGTGTGTTCCTACGCAGCAGATTTCTTTCGTATTCCCACCCGCTAACAAAATGGAATGGTTTGGACCTGGGTGAGTTGCTGAATGCTTGGTAATTCGTGTCCTTCATACAGTGCGGAGATATACATCAAGGGGACAGTCAGTACATTGAACGATGCCGTGAGATGATTGCGTTCCGCAGAAACTGATGTGTATTATGCGGGAATAAGTAAATCACAAGCCCGGACGTTATAGAAAGCAACAAAGGCAAGGCAATGTAGTAGGACCATCGAGGTCTCGATAATGAAGAACACAAATTCATGGCGTGCAAAGAAAGCGAAGGCGAAGAAAGCACGATAGCAATGTGATAAGTAGCTTTTGAAAGTGCGGAAAGAAGAGAGCACAAGTGACAAGGGTGTCGGCGATGAGGCAGCTGAGGAAGGCACCAGGCGCTTTCTCAACCATGAATAGATGTCGCTTTTCTAGACGACAGAGGGGCGACTGCGATCCAGGCGCGGGCGATAGACTCGCAAAGGAATATACACAGGAGGCGGCAGTGAAACAGGCGCGGTCCTAACACCATTTGCCGTAGTCGTCGTATTGGTGGTGGTGTCAACTGCGGGGTTCTCGTCACGTCTTTGGGACCGTATGCACCACAAGAGGGTGAAACCCGCAATCAACAAAATGAACAGCACTGCTTCCACGGTGAGCGGAGAGATCGGGGAAATGCAGAATAAGACATACGAAGAACAACGACGATGGCAGTTAAGACTGAGCGATTGAGATGGTGACCGTCATCATCCTTAACGTCGGGGACATCAGCACGATAGAAGCCTATGGCACCCATGGCTGAAGCTGAGGTTGGTACGGACGACGCGATATACGGGCAAGGATATACTTACCGTAGGTCACGGTAGTTGATATGGAAGTGATAGGGTGTTGATGTCGGGATGGTATAATTCAACTTCAAGACGGTCTGTTATATGGACTCAAATGGTCTTGGCAGTGCTGTATGTTTGTTAACAGCACAACAAAGTACCCCCCGCAGTCGTGGGTTGTGGGAGGCGACTTCACCTGAGCGCAACATACGGGAGCGTTTCCGGCCTGCCGGGATCGTCCATCGGTGTAGCAATATAACCCCCTCCCCCCCACCGGAGCGGACACTCTGGCAAACATATACCAACAATACAGAGTCGACGTCACCCAGGTTGCTGTGAAGTTGTACCGCTCTGGCTGCCCATATCGAGTCGCGAACCGTGAGACCTCGCAGAAAACCGGTATTGAACCGTGAGCGGAATAACAGAGTTCGGTGGTTGCCCATAGACAGGAAGAAAGGGGAAAGGGCGTCAAGATTCCAAGATGTCACGATATAAAGCCTGCCTGCCATAGGCCTTGAGCTTGAGGCGCTAAGAGATGCTTCGATTGCATTCCACATGTTCAACAAAGCGCTTGTAGGATACCAGATGACTTGTGCAGTCAGCGGACCAGGTTAAATAAATACATCGCCTTTGCGACCGCACAATACCTAGATTACCGTCCCAGGGGTTTCACTCGTTGGGTCCGCTCGACAGATTTACAGAGGCCAAGATCAGTTTTTTTGCAAGTGATGAATGGTCAAAAATAGCAACAAGTCTTGCTGACCAATCAAAATGCTCCTCAGCCCGAACCACGTAGCGCTCTGGCTGCCGTTATGTTTATTGCCCTATATCGTGCTCAAAATCTACGTTGCAAGGCTACAGTCGTCGAATAAGAAACGGCATGCCGCAATTTTGCACGAATTAGGACACCCAAACAGCCAAATAGTCGGCTTCTTCCATCCGTATTGGTATGTGTCGCATACCGCTTGCAGATTGATAGAATCTGATTCTACTTAGATCAGCAATGCGGGTGGTGGAGGAGAGCGTGTCCTCTGGACAGCAATCTCGTCTATACAGCGATCAGAACCGGGTATTGTGAGCGTGGTATACACCGGCGACACTGATACTACCAAAGAGCTTATTCTCGACAAAGTCAAGGTGCGAAAGCGAGTGCTTGGTACAAATAAATAAGCTTATTCTTTCTTAGTCCAGGTTCGCTATAAGTTTGGACCCATCTACCATTCATTTCGTTTTCCTTGCTTCCCGCAAGTTGGTGGAAGATTCATCTTGGCCTCGGTTCACCCTCTTGGGCCAGAGCATCGGGTCTATGTATCTTGCTTGGGAGGCCATGTCTTTCCTAATCCCGGACCTGTATATTGGTACACTTTTTCCATGCGCTGCACCGCTGCGGGGAGATCTCATTTTGTTGATCCAGACACGATGGGATATGCATTTACATTCCATGTCGTTTCGTTGCTCGGGAATATTCCCGTTGGTGCCTACATTCATTATCCAACAATAAGCACCGACATGTTGGCTCGGGTCAAAACGCGAACCAGGGGGCACACCAACTCAGATGCAATCTCCTCCTCTTCGGTTTTAAGTCGAGGAAAGCTGTTGTAAGATACCATTCTACACTGTGTCCATAGCCCACCTTTATCCTGCATTCTAGGTATTACCGAGTGTTCATGTACTATTATGCACTATCTCTGCAGGTGGCATCGTTTCTCATGGTCAATTCATCTTGGACGCAAAATCATGTCGATGGGATTTTGACCCATTCCGATGCATTGCTTGATGCTGTACACACGCTCTCTCCTTTGATACTTGTCCGTGTGCTACTGCCGTTTCACTCTCGGATGACGAAAGCCCGAATTGTCTATCCCCCTTGCGACACGCGCGAAATGGCCCAGTTCACATTACAGGGTCGTCAGCGAATTCTCCTTAGCGTTGCACAATTCCGGTTCGTTCGTTTGAATCTCTAATATTAGGTCTGAACCGCGTCAGCAGACCCGAAAAAGATCATTCCACACAACTTCGCGCCTTTCACGAGTTGTTGGAAAGCCATCCGGAGTATAAGAGCGGTGGTGTGCTCCCGGTTAAACTCGTTCTTGTTGGTGGCAGTCGCAATGCGGACGATGCTGCCCGTGTCGACAGCCTTCGTGAACTAGCCAAGGAGTTGGCGATTGAGGTACGGACGCTTTCTCTGGACGTCCAATCACCGATTGACCCTGAATAGAACCAAATCGAGTTCGTCGTGAATGCGTCTTACCCCGTCATGCTTGGTTGGTTAGCCAAGGCCAGCATTGGTTTGAGTACAATGGTTGATGAACACTTCGGTATCAATGTGGTGGAGTTCATGGTGTGTATTCCTTTCTCAGTCATGCAAAGCGGGATTAACATGTGCTTCAGGCTGCGGGTGTGATCCCTATCGCTCATGCTTCCGGGGGACCTCTGAGAGATATTATCGTCCCGTTCAATGGTTTACCAACTGGTTGGGGTTTTGCTCCTTGGTTTGACTCACAACACTTATTGCTGTATTCTAGGGTACCACGCAAAGACGCCGGCCGGTTTCGCGGATGCAATTCACACCGCATTGGCTCTTCCCGCGGAAGAAGAGTTTGCACTACGTCTCCGGGCTAGAACATGGGCTGTACAACGGTTTTCAGAGGAAGAATTTGAAAAAGAATGGAATGAAAGCGGATGGAAGCGTTGTCTGTCATTGATCCATTGAGCTGCTGTCTATCCAATTCAGCATTTGAATGCAGGCAATACAAGGATATACGTGGCAAATGTCCCCATATAACGGGTTCACCCAATGTTGTAAGTATCATGTTTCAAAATCGATTTTCTTCACAAGTTCTTCACCGATGCCGTGGATCTCGTCAAGACTGACATATCCGCTCAATCCGAGGGTGGTATCCAAATCTGCCATGGTCTGCTTGATTACTTGCTCCACACCAGCTTGCCCTGCGAGAATAGCTCCGTATAGGAAAGGACGGCCAACTGATTCACGATTAGCATATCAGCCGCCGAACTTGGGAGAAACCTTACGGAGCACACCCTGTGCCCCCAGGGCCATCGCCTTGATGATATCGCTTCCAGTGCGTATACCAGAGTCGAAGAGAACCGTGAGCTTTCCCGCTTTCTGAGCTTGTTTGATTTTGTCGGAGTTCATGATCTCTGCTAGTGCATACAGAGATGGAATTGCACCGTCCACCTGTCGTCCACCTATGACAAGAATGAAAATCAGCGCTACTGCAAGGACACAAAAGGAATTGACCGTGATTTGACACAATTATGCCGTTAATTCCAGATTCAAGGGCCTTCTCCGCGTCCTGTCGACTCTATCAGCCGGAATTTTACTTCGAAACGGTAAACATACGCTACGCCTCTGTATACCCTTCAGAACGATAGGCCCATCCCAGTTGTCTCTAATAAGCTTGAGGTCATCCCAGGAATGAAACTGCCCTGAACAGACTTCGGCCAGCCAGGCATTGCCCAGCTTGCTCTCTTCCAAAGCTTTGGAGTCTCCCTCACTAATAAGCTTGTCCCTTGCAAGGGGATCGTAAGGAAACTCGGGATGGTGGTCGAGAGTAGGCTGGAGTCCGAATTTGGCCATGAACACAGGATCGGAACGCCCACATTCCATTCCTACGCCATGAATGAGGGGCATGTACGATATGTCTATGTCGTGCGGTCTCCACCCAAGAGCCATCGTGTCGAGGGTGATCACCAGCGCAGAAAAGCCGTTTGCCTTCGCTCTTCTGAGCAGAGAGACGGTTACGTCCTCGGATTTGGGCCTAGACAGCTGTAAGAAAAAGGATTATGGACGAGGAACGGAGGGCGCGGACAAACCAGTAAAGCTGGTACCATCGGTGTCCACTACCGTTCTCTCGAGCAACCTCGTCCATGCTCCTCGAGGAGACTGTGCTTAGGACGAAAGGGATCTTAAGGTTTCGGGCGGCCCGAGCGGGGGCAAGCTCTCCTTCTGCAGAGAAGATTCCTTGTACGCCAATTGGGGCAATAAGCAAGGGAGATGGGTGTCGTATCCCTAGTATCGTCGCCTAAAATATAACGTATTCAACGCCAGCAGAACAGAGACTTGTAAATCGCATCTCTCACCTCCAGATTTCGTACTGTGGTGTTGACGAGCATACGGGGTATGATTCTGTACCTTTGAAAGGCTTTTAGATTGGCCCGATACGTAGATCCTGTTCCTGCGTTTCCCCCCGCATACATAAATGTGCCTACAAGCGAATCGTTTCAGTAAAGAACTGATTGGGTGTAACTCTGGTGTCCAACCTGGATAATCCTTCAGTCTTTCCTTTGCTTTCTCCTCGATATCTTCGATAGATACGGTTCCCAAAGCTTCCGGTCCCTTTCTGTTCCAGTACACTTCCCGCATGTATTGATTCCATATCTGAGGCGCCGGTCTATTCTCGACGACTTGTTCTGTAAAAGATTGTTCAGCCATAGTGGTAGTCGACGTGCAGAAACAACAGAAGGCTTACATGGAATTCGTAGTGGGACTCCTTCATCATCATATGAGCAAAGTAACAGGTCATCAGACAAGGTATTAGAAAGACCCGGTACAACGTTGTTGTATCGATAATGACGTTGTGTCACACGATTAGCCTTATCATCAGCAGTAGTAAAAATGGAATATTGAACATGTATCCGACTTGTGAATGAATTGCAGGTATAATTTACACTTGAGCAGAATGAAAGGACTATGCAGATGCTAATCAAAAAAGGAAGAAGAGAAAAAGGGCCGCACGAGGACGAGGACGACAGATATTAAATTTAAAGTCCTGCGGAATGGGGGTAACCTGAATCCGCCTCGGTTTCGGAACCGTCTATACTGGCGTCTGTATCAAGCCACATGTCGCTTTCACCATCATCTGATGGAGACGATGGACTACTACGCGACCCGGGTGAAATGGACTTGTATCCCATTGCAGCCAAAAAAGGATCATCGCTTGAGTTATACTCTGGCGAAGACCTGTTTGCCTCCACTCCATTCATATGCGCGTTCCCACGATTCCGATGCCGAGAGGGTGTCGTTACGAAAAAGGGATCATCATCATTGACTTTGTGATCGTCGACGCGTCGTTGCCGACCAGTCGAGCGCACTTCATGCAAATGAGCAGTACGGGCCCACCGTCTCGCGCTTCGGGGTGCAGAACGTCCGCTGTTCAAGGACGTACTCAACGCGAGACCTCCGCCGCCCGAACTGGCGCGTTTGACTGGGGGCCGGGATGTAGTCGTGGGAGTTGCCGAACGTATTTGTGAAGAATTCAGGTGCCGGTTCACCGGTGTACGAACAGGAATAGGTGTATGGGAGCGAGAACGAGACGTAGGAGTCGACGGACGTCGTTCATGCATAGTGTATAATGATGGTTTGGCGGAAGCTTCAGCTGAAGATGTGGGGAATTCAATCTTTGCATCTAGCGCTGCGGGCTGACCATCTGTGAAGCCGGGTCGGGGAGACATCTTGATATTCGGGGGGATGCTGCGACTCCTGTTTATGAACCAATCGCCGCTGAAGCTCAAATGCCGACGGCCCCATTCTCTCATGCTTCGTCTGAACATGAGTGGACCATGATCGGCCACCGATTCGGACCTGGATCCACGAGTGAGTCCCATGAAAACCAGGACGGCGAGTAGAAGGCAAAGTTGAGCGATGCCCAGGCGCTTTTCAAGAATAATCTAGTGAATGCGTAAGCAAGTCTATCGACAAGGACACATTCTTTCCCCACCTCGTTGGAAAGGTAGTCGACTCTGTTTGCCAGCTCTCTGTAATCCATTTCGATTCGAAGTCGCTGCTTATCCCATTCTCGGAGTGTTTTTTGATACATTTGAGCTTGAGCTTTACCCTACATTCACAGTGAGTTTGAGGTTATGGATATGCCAAAAAAGGGCCTTCTTACGAGTCCATCTAGACGCCCGACATCTTCACCAAGCCTTCTTAGGACCTCCCTAACTCCAGTGGTCTGTTCCTCGACGTAACGAACGTACAGGGTGTGGTTTCCTTCTAACGCCGTAAGACGGTTCATGATGGTGCGGTATATAGATTCACCCCCCGTAGCGGGAGGCATCGGAGGTGGAACGGGCAAGTTATTTGACCCAGAAGCCGTGACGATTGTGGTAGTTGTATATGACGGAGACGAAGAGGTGGCCGACGAATATATATGCCCGCCTGTATCCGAGGACGAGATTACAACCATAGAAGACTGCAGCGAGACCGGGGCAGAATCGGTGAGCGATGTGCTTGCTGGATGATGAACGGCGGAGGAAGAAAGTTGCGCGATATGCGCATCTGTGGAACGAGTGTCGCTTTCGTGGGAGGGATCCTGAGATTCGTGGCGCCCATTCTCTGTCGAAGTTTGCGCTGTAATTTGTGTGCTGACAAATTGTGTTGTGGATTCAGGAGTAGCAGGACCAAATGCCGGTGAGGAGTAAGAGTTTTCCGGGATCGGACCAAGGTCGACGGTTTGGATACCGGGTTCAGCAGGATGTGTTGTCGGAATTTTACCCACCGTGGCGGCGTCTGGCGTCTGGACAGGCTCGGGTTCGTCAGTAACCGGAGCGGGTAGCGACCGCATTTCCTCGTGTTTGGCACGGTATTCCGCCTCCCACACATCCCATTTCCATTGTTCAAGATGCGTAAGTCCGTAAACTCGAAGAAGAGAGATGGGGCAGTAGTACTCGTTGCCGTAGTGGGAGTGAAACTCTATCCGGATATACCTATAGAAATCATGAAGCGACGTAGGTGGATGAAAGGACTGGCGAATGTCAGACGAAGTAATGATGAAGATAAGTAATGGCTGACCTGGACACCCCGAACATTTTTGGCTCTGTACGTCCCTGCTATGGTCCAACCCTCTTCTCTTGTTGTGTACGTCTTCGCAACGCTGACAGTAAAGTCCTTAAAGACCCCACTGAAGAATTCAAAGTTTGCCAGCTGCACGGTATCGATTCGGACGTCATCACATAATTCCACGATTACGAACTGTTTTTCTTTGGAAGTACATGGGCTCAGCATGTACCTGTCACGTTTGGACGATAGAATAGAAGACGACGACTTCGCTGAACGATGAGCTACATGGACACGAGCAGAACAATCGAGGGCCGCATAATTGAATCTGTCCGTTAGTGGGACTTGGAAATGGGGCGATATCGACTCATCCGTAGAATCGTGCGAGTCCAGCGGCGACGCCGTATGACTGTCGCTACCAGTGGTGTCCGACAGTCCCCTTCTATCAGTAAAGTGAATATTTGTCGTGCCGGAAATATTGCCTGAACGATTCCCGTCATTCTCTTTCCCCGCCTGCTTCTGCAACTCTGCCTGCTTCACCTTCCACTCCTCAAAGGAGAGTAAAGCATCTGTGTCTGTGAGTTCGACGGGCTCGAGTGGGATAAGGCAACAGACAGGTAGAGATTCCCGAGATATGGCCGCGGAAATGGCGCGAAAGGGATCGTTGAAGGACGTCGGCGACGCTGTGAAGACCGGCGACGCTAGCGCCAATGCTACCAAGGCCGTTGGAAGATTTACCATCGTTGTTGGCAGCGCCAAGAGGCGATGAGCAAGCGAGGGTACACGTCGACAGATGGTGTCTTGGGAAAGCCTATTTTTATCCGCTCTTATTATTTTGCTTTATTTAGCCATATGGATGCATGTGGACCGATCCCTCCCAATATAGCAATTCATTTCTTGGTTTATTACTTCCACCATCGCCGCCTTCGAACGCGATGAACTCAGATGAACTTGGATTCAGGCTACCAGAACATGTGTCTAGAGCTCCAAAGCGACCATTCCAACTCAATCTTGCCCTACAAACGTCAACACCGCAATCAAGAAGTCATCGGCATCCCCAAAAGGCACATATCTTTGCACCAACTGTACGACACGCGAAACCACATGCAAATATGTTTCTTGTCAATCCAGCACACTCTGCGCATAACGAGAATCAGCGTATACTACACGTCTCTCGACACAACATTCAATCCCCAACTGCACAGGAGGAGCACGAGGAGCGCTCCATAGGTATTGTGTAGTCTTAACGTGACCCGTCGCTAATTGAAAACTTAACAGACAATAAGGAAAACTCCCTGAATGCTCCTCCAGTATTCAAGATGTTTTCACAGTCGTCAAATACTGACCAACTGTCAACTCCCGCGCGACAGAGTGGTTCAAGGTCCTCCGAGCTCCCACAAACTCCGATATCAGAGAGGTTTGAACCTCATTCGCGACATTCCTCTGTTCAACCTGAGGTCGTCTATCATGGGGACGAAGCAAATTGGGAAGAAAACATGATGATCAGGAAGATGAGAGAGGCTTCAGCTATGAAATCCCAATTGGTTGATGAGGTACGGGACATTGAACCTCATTCTGGGCGCATATATTCACTTTTTTAAACTAAAACACAGAGAAAGATCACTTTAACTCTCAAAGGAGACCTTGCAGCGTCTCAGAACGCCAGTGTCGCGTTGAAGCAAAAGCTTGCTACATTTGAATCAGAAAACGAGCGTCAGGCGAAACAAATACAGAGCCTTACCGAGCAACTGTCTCAGACGAAGTTGGATCTCGGCCAGGTGACAGAGGAGCGGGAGCGCAACGTGAACTTGATGCAGGACAAGGCTGGCGAAATTGAACGCTTGTGTTCTGAACTCTTGCACGCCGGTGAGAAATACGCAGCCTGTGAAGAGCGCGCGGGGAAAATCAAGGATGCAGCGAAGAAAGGCATAGTTCATCTCAATCAAGGGCACGCATCCTCCTCCTTTTCTGTATTGGTACACTGAGCACTTTATACAGATATGAGTCTCTGAAAACTACCTTCGATGAACTCAAGTTACGTTTCGATGTTTCTGAGGACAATCTTCAACGCACGAAAGATGAAATCGAGTTACTAAAGTCCACTTCTGGCCGGCAAATGAAACGTACGTTGTTTATCTTTCATATCTTTCTTCGAACCAATTTCAAAGCCAGTTGTTGAATCCCACCTGGACGAAACTGGTCGTTACCTTCATAAATCTGCCGAAACCCGAGATCTCATTTCTGAGTTGCAGCAAGACCGCAACAGCTGTATGTACCTGCGGCATGGTATCCGACTATTACTGTTATACTAATCCAGACACTAGCTCAACAAGTCAACGATATCCTGCGCGAAAAGCTTCATTCATTAAGTGCGCAATTAGTGGAATCAAAACAGAAGATTGCTGAGTTGGAACTGCGACAATTCGAAGAAGGAGCGCGCTGGAGCCGACGTGGTGAAACGTGGCAAAACCTCCGTGAGTTTGTCTCCTTCAGTTTAATTCCGAGCTTATGCTGCGAATTTTTGCGGCAGAGTGTAGAATCGAGGAACTCGCCGACAAGCTAGCGAAACGAGAAAGCGAAGCCTTCGAAGGGCTGATAGAAAGTGCAAATTTATCGACCGCACTAAACGAGGCCATCGAGAAGCATGTCTTGTTCTTTGCAGTTAGATTCGTATTTAACACCAGATTAGGGCCAATGTTTTGCAAGTCACACTAGGAGCAAAAGAACAAGAACTCGCTGCCCTGAAAAAAGAGCAAGTGCTTTTCCGAATTTCCGCGCGCACCTCGTTTATCATTTATCATTCAGAGCCAATAACGTCGAATTTGCCAAAGTCAAGGAATTGGACGCTGCTCTCAAAGAGTCTGCAACGCACAGTCAATGATATTCTTAACCTAATGCATTCTATGTAGCCTGTCGGTTAAGCTCGCCAACAGCGATGCTACAGTACACAAACAAGAGACCCAAATGTCCATCTTGGACGATCGGATGCGCTCATTAACGACGAAGGAAGCGGTGCTGATTGAATCGTCAGTCTCTGTAAATACAACGACAAGTTGCCCTTCTCATCCGTGTTTACAGTAACGACGATTCGCGGAGGACAATCTCTAAGTTAGAGATGGCGATTCAAGAAGCCAAATTTGCATGTTCCGTGGAGTCTACTAAGTACAAACAGGTCCAGGATAAGAACATCCTTCTTGAAGCTCAGATCGGTAAACTGAGAGCGGATGTCATCGATAGAGAGGCTAGGTAGGCACTTTTGACTCTCCCAGTGCGTTAGCTCTAACTGGACGTCCTAGTCTGAAAACCCAAGACGTTACCTTCAACGTGCGTTCTGATTCTGTCTCTAGGCACCACATTCATCCCTCCAGTTAGGTTCTTCAAGAGCGGTTCGATAATCAGACGATAACTCTCAAACTCGCCAAGGAGCATTCTGGTGATTTACAAGTACGTTCTCTTTCTCACGGATGGTTCATCATCCGATAACATCCACCAGGAGCGCGTCATGGCATTGACGGTGCGACTCATGTTTATTTCTGTGGCTATGTCTGCATTAACACTCATCCTAGGTCAAACTTGAAGGAGTGACCACATCTGCGCGATTAGATCTCGCACATCTTCAGGAGCAGAAAGCTTCGCTTGAATCATCGATCCAGAATCAGAAGGCATTGTTTGAGAAAACGCTCCAGGAGCAGAAGCCATTGCTTGAGAAGACGTTTCGCGATCATAGCAGTCATCTTGAGCGCTCACTACAAGAGCAGGGAACATCTCAAGAACGCAAATTGCAAGACCAGAAAAACGTATGGGAGAAATTTGTCGCTGATCAACAGGCGCTCTTCGACAGGAACCTTGGCGACCAAAAGGCGGCGTTCGAGACTACTATCAAGCATCTACAAGACCAGAAGCTATCCCTCAAAAATTCTCTCACTCAGCTGCAGACGGACTTTCAGGTTCAGCAAGAAGCAGCAACCACTCTGAAGATCGACGTAGCCAAACTTGAAGAGAGGTGCGAACAACAAGTCAAGTCCGAAGCCCAGAAACTACAAGCCGCGAACAAGGAGCGTCTCGAGGCACTGAGACTCGCGCAGCAGAGGAAAGATATGCTGGACAGCCTGGCTAGCGAGTGTGAATCGGTGAAGAAGGATGCCCAGAAAGCCCGGTCCGAACTGGAGAGCGGCCTGCGAGAGGCAAGAATGTCGACAAAGCAGACGCGGGAGCTGCAAGAAGAACTGGGACGCCTTCGTGACAGGGAAGTGACTATGCCGAACCGATATGAAGCTGGACAACTGGTACCAGTCCACAACGCCATTTTTTAACCCTCGCTAATTGTTTTCAGAGCGACATCGAGAAGTCTTTTGTACAATCTGTCATTCAGATGTATAGGGCCACCTGCGAACAAGACATAGTCAACAAAGAAAACGATCTGCGCTCGGTGATAGTCGACTTTGTGATCTTTAGGTTGGCACTAATGATTAAAGACAGCGGGACAATATGATCGTGTCGTTGCAGTCCAAGATCGCTTCCCTGGAGTCGACCCTTGCCAAATGCCTGAAGGATTCTGGTACAAAGTCCATGATAGACCTGAACGTGTGGATGTCTAGTCCATTAACTCAAGGACCGGAGGTATCTTCGCCCTGTATGTCTTTCAAGTCCTTTCTAATATTCTCAGGACGAGGTACTTCCACAGCCAGCCGCACGACCTTCCGTCTCGGCCTCGCCAAAGCTATTTGCTGCATTTGCTGCCGAAGATGATGACGACATCTCTAAGGAAGAAAAACAGCCGTCTGCCTTGGGTAAGCGAGACCGGCCTCACTCGCCTATGACGAAATCCGACGATAATCAACGCCCTGCTCGGAGATCGGTTCGTCATTTTGCTTCCCTGCGATTTATGTGTCTGACGTGTGTCGCGTGGGTGTAGAAATCGGCTGCTCCCCGTAAAATCCAGGGAGCCGACAAGAAGGTTTGCATTGGACCGATCTTTTGACAAACAAAGGTCATGCTGATGGCAAATCTAGGTTAACGAGTCAGCGTCTAAGGCCAAGCCGCGAAAACGACGTTGATGGTGTTACTCTGGTGCTCGGAATCCCTGTTTCTTAGCTGCATTCTTCTGCACTCTCTGGTTGATTACTGGGACTCTTTCTTGTATTCTTCTTGATTCTCATTCCTGGATCGCGTTATCTTGGTTATAATGACCGTTCACTGCTCTAGACGCATAGACTTGCTAATCGTGATGATGTAACGGCGCATGGCTTCTCCCTTTGAAATACACATCTGCGCGCTATTTCTAATTAATGACAGCAAAACCTACGGGAAATGCGTGGAGAACAGGAATTCATTTTTTGTCCACCATTTGGATGCAGCAAGATCCAGCGGCTTTATTATGCTAGCGCTGCACCATGCCGCACATGCATCAGTCGACCAGGACTCGACCAACAGGGGAAAGTTGCTTTTAAATTTTACCAACAGTCATTCTTGCTATTCCTCATGCTTTTGAGAGAATTCGAAGGATAGAGCGGCAGTCGGGGGTATGTATCGTGACCCGGAGCCGCCCTGATCAGTGAGGAAGTCCTACGAGCCCGTATGGATAAGCCATCTCGGCGTTCATCGGCCGGGACGCCGTCGACAAGTAGATGATCGATGAATCGATGATACAGTTGATATTGGACCACTTAACTCTAAATGCAGCAGAAAAAGGATTCGGGAAAGTTTGATACGCAATTGATATACAATGCTTTCGGTCGTAAGGCAACTGATAATCCATAAGTAGCATGAACGAACGTTAGATTTATCCATGAAATTGCAATGGATCTAAGGTCAAATTGGATTTGTTAATAATATCTTCGCCAAACCATTCATGGCATCGCTACGGAACGTGTCTTGCGTGATGGTCAATGGTCGCAAGAGACCATCATTGAACGTGAGTAGGTTGGGTGTTTTCGTCGTCCATTGTGGCCACTGAATGCCGGTACTTCCGCTGGGATTCGAAGTAGCAACGAAACGAAGGAGGTAATCTGCCATATCTCCGCCGAAGTACACGTTGAGGATATCACTGGCGTGAAAAGATCCCAAGATCGGAACGAGCTTGAGGCGTTTATTCACTATAAAGAATCAGGAACTGAGGAAAACTTTACATATTAAAATGCGTACAAAAGGCCCATATATTTTGCTTTCCGGAAAGGTTTTGTAAGAAGAACCTGCGAGGCGCCTGGAAGACCGCGTCGCCTTGGAATGATGCGACCCTCTTGAACTGGGGAGTCAAGATATTCAATAGCCCGGTATCATACGGAGAACCTTCAAGAGGATCCGCAGGATAGAGCTCCAGCAGTGTGCCAAGATCTTGATCTGATATATTCGGGAAAATCACAGTTTTCAGATATGTCGCGACTTCTGCATTTGTCCTGTGAGATCTGAGCTAAGTCCCATAGTGCAAGGAAAGCGTCGGTCCACTTACGTGATATTGAGCGACGCCAAGGAAAACAGTGTTCCCTCGTCATCACAGTCGCCTGGTTGAATCTCTCAGTGCAAGCAATGACATTTTCAGCTTTGATGACACATACCGCTCACTATGGGAACATTAGCGATTTTACCTTGTTCTACGAGTCGCTGTGGATTATCGGAGAAGAGTACACCATCCGCCCGAGGTAGCCACGCCAATTTTAATGACTGATGGAGGTTTGATCTAAATCATCGAAACTTTTGACAGACCACCTACCTGGTAGTCGAATATGAAGGGCGAATTGTCGATTGCCGCTTTCAGAGTTTCGTATGAGACCGTCCTCAAACACGCGAGTGTATCGTCAGAACCAGAGCAGCCCGTCCGAACCACGATGTCGTCGTAATCTGAAGTAACATGAAATCAACAAGAGGACTTCTAGAAGCACTCTGCAACGCACATTTCTGGCCTCCTTCAAGATCTCCGACGGGGATCGGAGAGCCTGATTGCATAAACGCCGCACGGAAAAGACCTTGCGTATCACCGTCGTAGGCAATCGTATGCAGTGCAGCGGAAATAGCTCCTGCAGATTCGCCCCATCTATCCAAAAATGGGTTATTAATTAAGCACCGAGAGTAAATGAATTTTCACCCACATTGTCACTTTCGTAGGGTCACCGCCAAAAGTAGCTATATATTTCTGAATCCATCTCAGAGCCTCTCTTTCTGTAAAAACACGCATATAGTCAATTCGTACAACAAAGGATAGGACATACGGTCATGGAGTCCGAGGTTTCCAACAGCTGCTTCCCTGACTTCTTTGCCCGCAAGAAACCCGAAGCCTTCGATAAACTCATGAACGAACTTCTGGCAGACTTGAGAAACAATAACGTACCAGAAACACGATAATTCATCGAAACATATATGACTGGTTGATTCAGAGCGATCGACCGAGAAACAATGCTGGTGCCATCGTACCTGTAAAACGAAAGGTGTTGAGCGCTGCTGGTGCATCTAATTGAGAGTAGCTACAAACATAGCCGTGCCACCAAGCTCAAAGCCACCTTGAGATAGATGTTGTCAGAAGGTCTTGGGCAACACGCAATGACGACTGTTCTCACCTCCAAAAATCCACTAATGAGAGGTTTATTGAACTGGCCACTCCAGATCGTGACATGTTACGCACCGCGACGACAGGAAGCTTAGAATTTGATGTAGCGCTCGCTGGCTTCAGAACGTTGATGGTCAGACCTAAGAAAGATTAACCAGTTATACGTGTCAGGTGAGGCGCGCACTCACAATCCTCGTCATCAGGGAGAATAGCTTTGTAGATGGAATTGACGATGTAATCCACAGCTTCCTCTGGTAATCCCGTCAGGATCGGCAGTTTGACGGCCTGTTGCGGACAAGATGGTCCAAATGCGCTGGCATCATGCGACCCATTGTACGCTGGATGAGTTTCTGGTAGCCTGAAACGACGATCTCCAGTGCTGAGAAGGGAGGATCAAATACCCTCATAACTATAATTCATAGATCACTCACGGAGGCTGAGCAAATGGGATTCCCAAGAACTTTGAGACGGCCCCAGAGGTTGTTCCGGTGAACGTCGCAGAGTCGAGGGTCACAGTGGGAGCAGCGCGGCTCGAAATAACGGCAGAAGTAACGATACAGGCATGAAGCCCAAGGAGGACCAGAAGCTGGGAAAGCATGTCAGTCACACAACGGTGTGAGACTGGACGACCTACGATAATAAATGCAAGGGATCTTTATAGCTGCACCGCAAAAGAAGGGCCAACTATCTCATCTCATCCCATCATTACATGGCACGGTACCTTCAGGGACGCCAGATGCAAGGATACAGGTGCTCGCACTATGAAACCCATTCCTCCTATCATCTAGTTAACCCCAAGTCGAGCTCACAACCGAGAAACCCCAGATCGAGCCAACCAAGCCGTCGTAGAACTTGAAGCTTGAAGACCTACAGACGGGGAACTCGAAATCGATGGTTCTAGTTTCTGTACTATTGTCGTGGTGGACAAGTCATGAGATCTAAGAAGTCGTCACGAGAAGATCGATGTTCATTTTTTAATTCAATTGCCTCGCGTAAAAAGTTGGATTTTTTATGCGGAGGATTGAAAGTCGTCATATTTCGCGATGGTACCGAAGGCCGTGTTAGATTAGTCTAGACTATGCGGGGCCCCGCACTCGAAGCCGAGGATGAAAATCTGGACGACCGCCGGGATGGAATACGGGGAACACAAGGGCGCCTGGGTAAGGGGAGTAATGTCAGAAATCACAGGCTCACTACCGGGTTAAAATTTCACCGAGTCCTATGGATCTGCACACGCTTGATGGCAAATACCTCATGGCTGTATTCCTAAGAGAACGATGGAAGCGCGGAAGTGCGCACGAATGTGATTCTTTTACAATGAATGCACCGGCATCGATTCGAATTGGAACGAACATCGGACAAGATTAATGCACGAGCTAAGTATAAAAGTCAACTTCTCAAACATATCTCTGCGTCCAACACTTTGGAACAAAGCAACTTGTCGGTGCGTAGAATATAATTTCCTACATTATTCAATGGATTTCAAGGAGTCAAGAGGCTGATAGAGCCCAGAAATGCAACGGTCTTGGAAGGACAATTGCCTGCCAAGCTGGCGACTGAATTGGAGGGCAAATTACCTCCTTGTGCCACGTTAGACAAAGACACGGGGCCTTCGTGGTATTGCCAAGACACTTCCGATATACTCACTAGGGACAACGCCAATGACACATCCGAAGTCAGCCTGGACAGGTAGACTGTAAGCCAGCAGGTTCAAGTCATATGAGTCGGGCTACATAACCTGAATTGTATATTCTCCTCCGCGGTGAGCTTAAAGGTTTGAGAATTTCTCAAACACCTCACTGGCAGGCTGAATGTTGTGAATATGAATGTGGAAGTCCGACATTGCTCTGGGCAGTTTACATAGTCGGTCATGTTGATTGTTACATCTAACTCAGCATCAGAAAGAAGGGGTAGAACCATCTAGTATTTCGCCACCAGTTACGTGCTTGTGACTGGATCAGCAAACCTCATAGCAAGTCGAGGATCAACATACCAATCAAGGAATTCGCTAGCCAAAATACCTGCTTGTGAGTCCCTCTGGACTCTGGAGGGTCTGTGTCCAACCCTTGCTGGTTGTCGCGCTCCCAGTGTTTAGAACCGTTACTGTCAGGAATCAGAGTGTTGATGTCGACCTGTCCCAAGCCGCCTTTACGCCTAGCAAAACATTTGGAGCCGAGCGCTGAGCGCTGAGGTCTCGAAATGCCAAGTCATCCAGGAGGTAAAAGGTCAAACGTAGATTAACTACCGCCGATACCGACAGAAGGTTTCGAGGAAACGAGACAACGGTTTATTTAAACAAGTCAGAAATTGCCGAAAGGCACGTGGGCGATGACGTCACGAGCGCCAGCAGTCGCTCTAAGTTTGTTCGACGCCGTCGACGGTCGTGTCGTATCTCGCACGGACCACCTTGTAGAAACCAAAAACCAAAATCGCCCCGAATCATAATTTCATCCTTGCTTGTGTAAGTAAGTATTCCGATCACCTGATTACCGCGTTCAACTTCACCCTTGATTCCCGCAGCATTAAAAAGGTTGTTCAGGAATCAGAAAAGCTGCAAACAACTCTCTTATAGCAATTTCGAAAAATGACGGGATTCCGAAAAAGAATTAAAAAGTTTTGCCCATCGCTAGAAGTAAGTGAAAGGCGGGAACGGATATGTTCTTTCGGCGCTCGCCCGCACATCCCGGAGACCGTCAACAATAAACCGGCAAAAGTAAGTACACAAGTATCTGCATTGAATCATCATTGTCATGTAAATTCACACAGAAGTTCATCATAATTTTACATATATACAATTGACGAGCTCCTTCCCGCTCGATGCATCGTGGAGCTTTTGCATCATTCACAGGCTTTGAATCCTTTTAGCGCGGACTCTGCAGCTCAGGGAAATTCGAGCCGGAATCTATTACGATTCCAGCTCTGCCGCCTTGTTCCTCGTATCTGATATTGGTTACATACCTTCATCACTCCGTACGCATTTCTCCGGGTCAGAAATGGAAGAGGAAGCTGGGGTGTACCTGAAAGTCAACGGAGTAAGTAGTTCGTTACAATCATTAACGATCCAAACCATGTCTCATTGCCGCGACTATGTAGCCCATCAATTCCGCTTACAACTCAGTAGGACATCTGTGATGCATATGGGTGTCTATCGTACGCTTTTGACCAGGCAATGGCGCCGGTATAAAACGCCCCCGTGTCTGGAGCTTTGGGCTGACACCTTCGTTCACCAGCCAGCATGTCCCTGACGATCTATGTCGCGCCCATAGCTCTAATCATTATCTTCTTTGTCTGGTGGAAGCCTGTAAGGAATTGGGACTGTGTTTAGCCTCGTTCAGCTGCTAAAATGTTAACGTCAGTCCTCTCTGCCCAAAGGCCATCCCCCTGTCATTGATATCCCGGTACGCCGTTTCTTTTATGAGATTGTCAGCTGTACTCAGTGTTGTCCAGGCTGAAGATATGTTTCGGAACCCCCGTAAAGCGTACGAATCGGCTTTAAAAAAGCACGGGCCCGTAATAGGTGTATACAGGAAAGGCAGAGTAAATATACTTTTGACGGATGTGTACTTCGTTTCGCTGACAGTTCTGTAGCTCGAGTTCATAGTCGACGATCAATTTACTGCTGAAGTTCTCACCAATGATTCCGTCTTCAGTTTTGAGAGCGGCACCCTCACCGTATGTGGCATTTGTTTAAGACTTAAACCCGCCCGCTTAAACGATTTTTCTAGGTACTGAATCTCCACCCGCTGCTACTGCTTCCTCGCAGCTTTATCCGCGACATTGACAAACTAGTCAATGAGGGCCTTGCTCCTCTCCTGAATCAGATCATGAGGGAAAGTAAAATCTTGCATCTCGTCTATCTGGAATATTCGCTGACACAATACAGTTACTCCCATATTCGAGCAAAATATACTTGAGTTGACCGACAAAGCCCGAAAGGCTACGTCCACGGATGCGATTCCGGTAGATCTGGCCGGGCTAATTCACAAGACCATGGCGGAATCCATGCTTACAATCATCTTTGGAGAGGTAGGACGTTCTATTTAGATATTTCACTGTGCGTTAATTTCGTCCTCCCCAGACATACACCACCCCGGCGGATATCCGAGCAGCGGAAAACATCGCTTCCGACATTGCTGTTCTTTCAGGAATCTATCAGAACATAGGATACTGGTCTCGGACATTTCCAGCGACGTGGAGAGTCATCACATGGTAGGTTTTTTTGGTCAGTGCTTTATGTGCGGTCGATACGAGCAATCTCCGCCAGGGTACGCGTAATGGGATTCTCAATTCCTTGGAATTTTGTTCGCATAATTGGATTCCGCGTCTGGAAGGACCTAAGACTCTGGTCAAAATCTGGCGCTACAAGTCACCTCCATAAGGTATGCGACTATTGTTGTCCAATAGATTTAATTGAATACTTAGACTGGTCCCAGGAATCTCTACTCCACTACCTTGCTCAGCGCTACTCATACAAAGATACACATACCGTTCGGTTAACACTACTCGATAGTCTCTGGATATTAGGTCTCACCCTTGGGTACGGTTTATCAGCACCCCATCTCAACTGAAGACGATGTTAACGTTATAAATAGTTTACTCTTTGCCTCGATCCACCAAACGTATGCTGAAAGCTCTGCCTGTTGTGATGTAGCTATCTCTTACTTTCTACTCAGTGCCGCGGTCATTATCTGGGTTGTCTTCGAGCTGGCCGTACGTCCCGAAATCATACCAACTTTGCGCGCAGAGCTCCAAGATGTACTCGAGGTGGACGAGCACAGCGGGAAACTGATGCTAACGAGCGCTTCCCTAAAGAATGCTGAGCGACTTGACTCGTTCATCCGCGAGGTCCTGCGCACGAAGGGCGACACTTTGTCAACGATTCGGCTTACTACGCGAGACGTCACACTCGGTGGATACACTATTCCGAAAGGTATGTTCAAGGAATTGGCGCAGCTACTTATTTATAGGCTTATACTTGTTCAAGGGCAGTTAGTGTGTCCCCTTGCGACACTGTCCCACAGAAATCCCGCGTACCACGGCGAGGATGCCGAAGAATTCGTGGGGGACCGCTGGGTGGGTCATGGCAAGCCGGCGGTCATGGTGAGTCCCTCCTACTGGCCGTTTGGTCTAGGGAGATTTGCGTGCCCAGGCCGAGCACTCGCCGTCGCAGGTATGATTTCATTCCTGCTTTACTTTCCGTACAGATGTGTTGAATATCTGGTCGCAAGAGATCAAGCTTGCCGTATTCTTTTTAATAGGTCGGGCCTTCCCGTCCTTGGAGGGAGACAAGTACGAAGTCGTTGACCCTTTGAATATCACATCGGTGCCACCCGTGGGACGACTGCTGCTTCGGCCAGTTCCTCCGGTATTCTGAAAGCTTGACTCCGCATCTCTGATAGCACGAGTGATGTATTCCCGATCCCATATATAGACGGCTCGTCTGTTCCATTTTTATCTGGTTTGCTGACAGATTGCGTTTAAAGCCTTGATGCTTCTTTCTTGAATTTTTTTGTGTCTTGATAATAGATACCGTCAATTGTCAGTAGTTATAGGATGATACCATCTGATTACACACACCAGGACATCAAGTTGATGTGACGTTCAAGGGGAACTGTCAACGATGATAACGACGATCTGACCCGCAACGCGGGTATAGTACTCTACTATGTACGTTTTTACCACTATCCGTGGTCTGTTGATATATTTCTATTAAGTTCAAGGGGAGCATAACTGTGAGAAATTGACTGCGAAACAGGGTGAAAGTGTTTCAGGACCTCAGGCCATGTCGGATCAAGTGAGCTTTCGGGCCATGTCTTGTACTATGATGAGGGCGCTGCATTGTATCCAAGAGCCCGCAGGGCGAGCGTGGGGACACGGGGAATCAACCGAACTGATTGAGTTCAGCCTGGCCATAGGTGAATTTGGAGCGCACGGTGTCTATTTCCTCGGGGTAGAGGGTGTTGCAGGGCTCGGTGTCCGGGTCCAATATGACACTGTAATTATCATGGAATCAAGGGTTGTTCGGCGACCTGCGAATTATTTCAATAACAACATTGTGGACTTTAGAAGTCAGATGGTGATGGAAGATGTATAAATTTCGGCAAAATACGCTACACCATAGGGTGTTTTGTCAGAGAAGTGTCGTCCTGCCTTTGGGCCGGGTAATCGCCAGAGTCCATCTCAACAAGATGGCTAACATTCACTGCGACGGGAGTTCGGCGGCTCAGAGAGAAGCTCTGGGGCCCGGCGCTGCGGTCAAGTCCCGTTTGCGACAAAGCAGTCAATTCTCGGGAGCTGATGCCGAGACTGACGCGAAGGATGATGATCGTGAACGTGATCCCGATTAAGGGTGCAGTCTGGATGCTGTTTAGAGGCATGCCATCATGAATAGGGAAACTTGGAGACCTACCAAATCTAGGACCGTATACTGAGCATTTGAACCGAGCGTGTAGGTAATCATTAACGAAAGGACAGATGCTGAATATACAGCGGCCGATTCGACAACCATCATGAGAGCAGAACGCGCGAGATTCACTTGAATGACATCGCGAACTGCCCGCTGTATGCTGATAATTCGGTACGCTATGAGAGCTATGAAGGTATGTTAGCCTGGTAGGGTATTATCTGAACGCCATGCAATAGCAACTTACAAGTACAAACAATGTTGGTGCATAAAGTCATCGAGATGAAACTAGTAATCCAAGGAACGATATTCGGTAAGAACACTTCCGCCCCAGGTGCAGCATGGGAAAAGGCGACAGTAGCACCAAACCCACCCACTTGAATAGAAAACAGTAATCAGAATGAAGTTCAAACTAGTATACTAAAACTCACCGCCTGTCCCACACAGCAGTAAAAGGGGGCCAGGTACGATGTACCATCTACGATTCCATACAACGAAGCAGCGATAGATCTAGAATAACCTTTCATTCGAGTACAAGGGTGACCGAAAATTAAAGTACTGACCACAAATCCGTCTCCAACGAGGGTCAAAATGACATATATTGCTGTTTTGGCGGCTTGCAAAGGGTTTGATAAATCAGAGTAGTATTGCAGGGCGCCTCCGCTTTCCAGCTCAACGAATGCCTCGATAGCACGGATGATGTCTAGAATCAGATGCTGTAGAGCCAGTGTCAGAGAGGAGATGTATATAGAAAATCTTCAAACAGCTGACCACAGTTGCGAGAATCCAAATGACGATTACTGTCAATAGAAGTTTTACGTTTATTCCTGATCGCTTTTGGAAGATGGCATAGAGGGCAGCGATAAAGAGAACTGTGAAAGCTCCTAGAATCGGTGCGTTCAGACTGAACTAATGTCCCAGTGGCAATGAAGATACCATATAATAACGTCTCGAGCACTAGGGCTAAGAACTGGGAGATGGTGTCAGTTGGCAGTGTTAAATTTTAATATGATAAAATCTGACGTTAGCTTTATCCAGCGATATGGAGGCCATGGAAGTGTTCCGCGACACAGCACGGTCGAAACAGAGTCAGCTTGAAAGCCTTGTTGAACGAGGTTCTAACAAGCAAGAAAAACCAGAAGGAAGTTGAGAAGAATAGAAAGAACAGCTATGCGTCATCCGTCACCCATCACCCACTTCACGCGGGTCATGTTTGGTTGCGGCCTTCTGGCTCTTTCTGGTTGCGATTCAGTCGGATTTACTTAGACCAGAGCTAGTGGTTTGGATGTGGTTCAGCCGGCACCGAGTAACGGACTTCGATCAGAACTAGCCGCCGGGCCGGCATCGCACTGTTGATATCGAATCAACGAGTCAAACAAATTTTTGATGAACTCCAGTGGCCTTCTTTCTAGACATACCGAAGCTGATGCATCAAGCAGAGATCGCAAAGCTATGTCCAAATCAATGTTGACTACAGCTAGCGACCGTGATATATCAGTGCAGTGCTTGGTCGTCTCTTCTCTCTAGGTCATTTTGCACTGCGTAATCTCATCTACATCTTCTGTTTAACCAGGCTAATAATCTGATTCATCAGGATGCATGATAAGGATTCATGGCCCGAGCTGTCTCAAGCGGGACAGACCATTATCAAGCTAAGGGATGGGGACGCTGGAGAGATACCTTTGATAATCATTCACGGTTAGCAGTGATTTACAATACTGGCCCTTCGACTAGTTTAAATTTGATATTCCGTAGGAGGAGGCGGAGCGGTCCACGCTTTTGGTCCATTACAGCGTAAATTCCGTTCCGCGCTTTGGGCCCTTCAGGTTACCCCAGACACGCCCCTTACAACAGTGGAGGAGCAGGCAAATTTCTATTATTATAAAATCAAGGTAGTGTATCCCGTAATCTATATCTCTTTACACCGCTGATTTTCTTAGAGTGAGCGAAGAACGGGACCTTACCGACTCGCTGCTTTCTCTGCTTCTAGCATCATTGGATTTGCCCTTACACGCATTTTCGAGCGCAATGGAGATAAAGTGATCCAGTTCGCGCTCATTGACCATTTTCCGACTACCTTTCTTGCTCCCTCGCTTGGTGTCGATATCACCAAAACGCCACTCCAACATCCCTGTGCCCGGAAAGAGTTCATCGATGCTAGCCTGGACAATTTGGTCGCCATGACCCGGAGAGATGGGGGCGGAAATGTTCCCCGACGCCATCGCCTCGCGGATGGGCTTTCTGACGCTCGCAAAGGGCTGCCGACCGCACCCTTCATTCAGTCGCACAAGGACGTATTAGACCGGTTTCTTAACCAAGTGTTTGACTTCATGTTAGTCATTTGTAGGATCCCAGAAGTACCGGCGTTGTCTGAGACAGCACAACGCGAGCAGGGACGCAAAACCATAAATGCACTGGAAGATTGGCTCAAAACTGTCAATGCGCCTGTATCCATCTATCTGGGGTCCTACGGGATGGTAGGATCTGTTCCCGTGGAGCACCACAAAGATTGGTATAATCTAGGGATTCACCGTTGTTTCCCTACTGCCAAGGTCACACATTTACAAGCAGGCCATTATGACATTCTGGATAACGACGTCCTAATTAAATCATTACAAGATGGTTTTATTCCATCAGCGTCTCGACTGTAGATTCTATATACCACTTTCAAGGTTGTGTTTCTTTAAATAACGAGGACCTGAATATCCGAGCAAGAAGATGGCCAAGATTTGACAACAATATATTTTTCGGAGTTCGCTTGGAATCCGGCAATCATACTGCAGTGATACCCGTCAACTTTCAAGCCTTGCGCCAGTCCCCATTCATCAAAACCAATACAAACCCAGCGCAGGGTATTTCCACGAGCTTCGAGCCTTTTCCATATAGCAAGCCCGGATTCTGGAAATGCCAGGCGGCAATAGTGTGGAAACAGCTGGCACATGGAATACACTGATGGCCCGCGCAAGTTCTTAGGTACCGGGATCAAATTTCTCACTGTGGGAACTGGAACCATCAGTTCGCGCTGCTAAGATCGGATAGCTGACACCTAATAGACTTGGCATTTGCAACCACTCTTTGGTTTTCCCGAGCAACATGCCCGATTTCTACTCGAAGGTTGGCAAGCTACCGCATGTACCGGACGACCTCACCCTCCCACAATTCATCCTGGATCATGACCATCCCATAAGGCCGAAGCGTCCGAAAGACACACCCTGGCTTGTTACCGACAAGTCAGGCAGGAAGATAGATCTTGACGAGGTACATCCATTCATAACACCGAGGAATGTACGCAAGAACTTAAGCTGGATAGATCCAACGCCGAACAAATGGCCTCGCGGTTAGTCTCAAAGACAGATTTTCCATAGGTTGGCTAGATCATGACTCTGTACTGTTTTCGAGCCCATACTGAATGCTTTCAGGTTTGAATGATCCAGGTGCGTTTTTTTCTTGGGCGCGACTAGGGCACAACCAATGTTTCGCAGTTCTGTTTTTTTCTACCAATCACGTCGGTACATATTCTTCCACCCTCCTTTCGCTCAATTTTGTTGCTGATGCGCGCAACAGATTATCCTGTATGTATGTGGGCTGTGCACCGTGTCTTGGGAATCGTCACGTTTGTATTACACTGATTGTCTTTTCGTCTTTACTAAGCTCTTTCATAGACCCTGTAATCCTTCATTTACGATCCCAGAGCTTGTACAACACCTCCAATTATCAAAGTCTGGTCTCATAATCACCCATGTCGACTTTCTAAGTACTGTTTGTGCAGCTGCTCGTGAAGTCGGTCTTTCCACGAAGCGTATTATCGTTCTTCTCGATCAGGACTATCAGAGTGCCGTAAACCATACGGAATTTGTATCTGTGGACGACCTCATCGCGCAGGGTTTGAAGAGTCAAAAGACTGTAGAAGATGTTAAACTCGCGCCAGGCGAAGGCAAAGAGAGGATAGCCTTCTATAGCTCGTCAAGTGGTACCACTGGGGCGCCCAAGGTGTGTCGCCCACTGGTTGACTCGACGCCTAATTTTTACTGACGCTTTAGATTATTCAAATATCCCACTATGCCGCTATAGCTAATATACTCCAGATCGCTTCCCTTAACAAGGCCAATGAAGAGGATGGCGACTGGGAAAAGCGCAGATACCGACCGGGTGATGCATGTCTGGCTGTTCTTCCCTTTTATCGTAAGTATACCGTGAGATGAAGAGGAAGAACATTTCTAACTCGTTGATCTACAGATATCTATGGTTTGGTGTTAATTGTAAGCAATATTAACTCTGTGCGTTGTTGGACAACTGTATTGACTTTTGATGGCCGACAGCTTCACTTTAACATGTTCTCTGCGGTAGATCATCCAGCAGCTAAAATTACTCAACATTGTTCCTGATCAGCGTGGTTTAGATGTCTGTGGTCGTGGTCCCGAAATTCAATTTCAAAGAGATGCTTCAAAGCATCGTTAAGCATCGTATCTCTTCTCTGATGGTCGTTCCTCCACAAGTGGTTTTGTTGTGCAAGGTAAGCAGTCAGGCTGTCGATAGATTTCCGATGATCTACATTTGATGCAGGATCCTATTGTCAAGAACTTCGATCTCTCAAGTGTTAGAGTTGTCTTATGCGCTGCTGCTCCACTCACAGGCAAGGCCCTTGTTCGGAATCAAGCTCAGATGCTCAATTTTATCTAGCGGAACTCTATGACCAGCTCGGCCAACTTCTGCCGAACATATACATTGGCCAAGCGTACGGTATTACTGGGTCTGCTTTGGCACGGTGTGCGCAACACTCAATGTGTCTGTCTAGGTTCTACTGAAGCTACTGGTGTTGTATCCATGTGTCCTGTTGAACAAAAATGCGGCATGTTTGGGGGAGTACTCGCGCCCGGCGTTATCGGGCGTGTGGTCAAAGCTGATGGGACTTTGGGAGACTACGACGAGGAAGGTGAATTGTACATTCGGACCCCGGCAGCTGCAACAGGTTACCTCAACAATGATGCTGCGTACGTTATCTCGTCCTATGCGACTAAGAATATCCTCTGACCGTCTTTCACTTCTGACAGAACCCGAGATACGTTTACTGATGGGTATGAAACGACTTTACTAAACTTTCGTTGCGGACTCCAATTGAGTCTATTCGTTGCAGATGGATCCGTTCGGGAGATCTAGTTAAAGTGGACAAGAACCACGAGGTCATTTTTATTGATCGTTTGAAGGTGGTTTCTGATCTTTTTTTGTGATGGAGTATCTAAACAACCGGCATGCAGGAGATAATCAAGGTTAGGCATCAGTCGTTTCGTGTAGCCTTTTCTGAATTTCTATGCAGGTTCGGGGATTCCAAGTCGCGCCTGCCGAATTAGAGGGCTGCATCTTGGATCATCCTTTGGTCGGAGACGTATGTGTCGTTGGAATTCCCCATGCATACAGCGGAGAAGTCCCATTGGCCTTTGTCGTTCTCACCAAAGACGGAATGAATACAGGTGAAAGAGATGGTAGTTTTGCAGCTGTTAAGACGTCAATTCGAAAGGTATTTTCCCTTCTGCATCCGAGTAATCCGGCTATACCCAATGCCCATCTCCTTTATAGCACGTTGCGGAAAATAAAGCGTCGTTCAAACATTTACACCAGGTCGAAATCACAGATGCAATTCCAAAAACTCCCAGTGGGAAACTACTTAGGCGAGAACTTCGTGACAAGGCCCGGCACCTGGCTCAGAATGCTAAACTTTAGTGAAGTAGACAATGCTGTAATTTACTTTTTATATAAGAGACAGTGATTCACTCTAGTCTCTCGTACTTCATGGAGGAAACAGTATCAAGTTTCTAACTGTTTTGAGAGCCTGTAGTATGGAATATTAATGGGTGGGAGTATCCGACGGCGCGGAGCTGTCAGCTGACTCCTGAGCGACATCTCAGATTTGGTTCTTATCCACGTTGGATTCGGACTCGCCTAAAGCCCTTCAAGACTTGATCTTTTGTTGGAGGACACGTATACCGGTTCACGCCGTGCGGCGCCCTCTGTCACCACGGTTCCAATACCCTATCATCAACGTGAATGCGAGAAAGCATCAAAGACGTACAGGCTCCGTATCCTGATATGCAGACCTTCTCCGTCTTATTTGATGAAGCATCACCGTTTGATTTGGCCAGAGTCAGCTTGAGAGTTATCGGTCGAACCGGTCTGATCCATTCTCGTGCCGACAATGCACTGGTCTTCATTTGTTCCCGGTGTTACTTCTCTGCGTGTAGCCTCCTTGCGCTGAAATGGCTGAATCTAACTATCCGCTGAGAAATAAAGACAGCGGTACATTGTCAGAGGAGCAAGACTCGCAGGTTACTGTCATAGAGTCTTTGGACTCCTTGCAGAACAACCACTTCGATCATGGGATCCGCGCGTGGGGAACTGGTGTGTACTATTATCCTTATCAAACGTCGAGCCCTATTCACGCTGCAACAGTCGTAGGATCATGGCTAGTACAGTTTTGCATCATTGGTGTCCCACTGTCGTTTGGTGTCACCGAAAGTTTCTATGCCCGAGAGTATCTCGCGGATTACACTCCTTCTCAGATCAACTGGATAGGTCCTCGTTCCTTCAAATGTATCTATTTGCCACTGCGACGCTAATACCCACTGTAGGATCATTGCAACTATGCCTGATGTACCTCCTAGGCTTAGCGGTCGCCGGGCTGTCTGTATTCATCTCAAATCCTGGTCATGGAAAGCCGGAATAGCTGACCTGAAATACAGGTTTGATGCTGGGCATTTTCACTTCATATCTATTGCGGGGTCTATTCTATTCCTTTTCAGGTCTGCTGGCACCTCGTTCAGTCTTTTTTAAAAGCGCGTTCTGACTATGGATTGTCGTAGTATTTTCATGTTATCGCTAGCCAAAGAAGGACAGTACTATCAAGTGTTTCTATCTCAAGGGCTTGGGATGGGGATCGGAACAGGCATCATGTACACGCCGACTTCCTCTGTGGTCGCTCATCACTTTAGAAAACGAAGGAGCATAGCCATGGTGTGTCCTTCAAGGAATCATTTTTCAACAAGCCATATCATGTTCACAGGGAATCATCACGACTGGTAGTGCCATTGGGGGCTTCTTTTTCTCTTCAACATTCGGTCACTTTTTGGATGGATCCATTGGATTCGCATGGGGGATTCGGATTGGAGCGTTCGTGTGTCTGGCTTGCCTATGCACCGCAAATCTGTTGATGCGAACAAACTATCCTCGGAGTCAAACGGCTAGGCCAGCTCTATCATCCACAGCGACGCCCTTGGCAACTCTTCTCAGAACGCCTGCCTACATATTCATGATCTTTTATGGGTTTTTTATTTCTCTAGCCCTGTATAACCCTATGTTTTCAGTGGAGCTCTTTGCTCAGGAGCATAGCAATATACCGATTGCTCTGACGAGCTACCTGGTGGCTATCATCAATCTCAGCAGTACACTAGGACGAACTATTCCAAACTGGCTGGCCGACCGTTACGGTGTACTTCCTGTGTATATCCCGTGCGTTGCTGCTGCCGGTGAGTAATACTACTGGTATACATTTTCACACATTTGTATTTAGTTCGTCTGCAGGTGTCCTAGCACTAGTCATGATGGTCTGCACAACGGCAGCGTCGATTACCATCTTCTGCATTCTGTATGTACATACCTTCGTGACCATTACATAGAATGCCTCTCATTTTATGAATTAGGTACGGCTTTTTTTCCGGCGCTTGTACGTATCGACTTTCTTAAGTATCCGATTGACGCATGGCTTATCGTTCTATCGCCAGGCGTATCTCTTTTCTTCCCTGCCGTACTATCTCTCGATCCGGACCTCACCCGTTCTGGGTTCGTCATTTTCCCCCTCATTCCCCGTCACGCTGTTTGGCACTAACATTGAAATAGCCTCCGCCTTGGTCTCGCCTCCGTCCCCGTCGGTATTGCTTCCCTTGTGGGCACACCAATTGCAGCGGCAGTTGTAGGCGCAAATCATAAATGGTGGGCCGGGAGCGTCTTCACTGGGGTACGAATTTGTCCCGTCCCTCCCAACAAGGGGTCGACTCATTTTTCATTTTTAGGTCTTGGAGCTTGCGTCGGCGGGACTGTTATTGGCGGTGTATGTTACAAAGCCACGGTTTTCCATCCCAGCTAGAAGTTGACAGATTTCGTTCAAGATGTGCTGGCCTCCGTTTTATGTACGCGTTGAATAAATAGTTCAGTTGCCCTCAGTTCAAGAAGTCATACCTTTGCTAGTTGGTGCTCTGCGTGCAGAGGCTTCCGAAAGCTATTTGGACTTCAGGGGCATGTCGTATTATTATACAGTCGCATACTTGGAAGCACCGTCGTTGTTACATCATAGCTGGCTTCGGTGCCGGGTAGCCACGGCTCTTCTTTTGACTGATCCACATCGATGGTTGAAAGAGAAAATCATCAAGAGCGTCACAAGCGCGACTTTGGAATCATACCAATACCTGTGCACCTGATATACGATCCTGAAGTCCCTTTTCACTTTGGGTTGACATTGAACATTTTATTCGGCGTGACGTGCACGTTTAGTGAGCCTTCTTTTCCTTGTCCTTTTTTTGATCGAACTGAATGAAGTAGGGCAGTTGTCGCCAACCTCTACTATTGCCAACCGCTTCTGAGTGAGCTGAGACGTGCTCGTACTAGTAGTCAACTGACCTCGGTCTCCTAGTCGAACTATCAAAATCTTTTGACGTAACTTACAACGAAGTTTCGAGGTGAAGCGCCTCTTTCTTCTTACCGAGTTGTTGAAGACTGAAACTTTACCTAGAATACCAACGCTAATACAGGCTGGGTAGGAAGCCAACTGGTTACAATAAAACGGAAATATAATGATCGTACCTCCCGTAGATATGCAACTGGCCTCGTCTTCATCACACCTCTGGGAGATCTTGTCCGTCGCCGGCAGCTGATTCTCATCCTTTTGTCGGTATCCGTCTGTATGACCGTACCTCTCGCCATAACGAAGAATCTTGTGGTGTTCGAAATATTCTCTTTTTTCGTCGGAGTATCGACCGTCACCCCCCAAGTCCTCATCCCCCTTGCTGCAGATCTCTCCCCAGCAGAGCGCCGCGCCACAGCCATCTCCATCGTGCTCTCAGGGCTCATCCTTGGGGTGCTCGTTGCTCGAGTCATTTCTGGCATCATTGCCCAATATACTTCCTGGAGGGTTATGTATTACCTCTCCCTTGGGATGCAAGCTCTCGTTCTCGTCGGCGGGTACCTCATGTTACCTGATTATCCTGCAAAGAATAGTAAACTAACCTACTGGCGTATCCTCTGCACCATGGGGAGGTTCTGTGTCACGGAGCCTTTGCTCATTCAGGCGTGTCTGATTGAAATGGCCGTCAGCGCTTGCTTCAGCAATTTCTGGGTTACCCTGACGTTCCTGCTCGGAGGGGATCCGTACAATTATTCGACGTGAGCTTTCATTGCTGCCTTGGACTCGCCGCCATGTTCATGGTTTCGTCAGTTTAGTGATAGGCCTCTTCGGGCTCGTTGGGATTTTTGGTGTAGCGATGGGACCTCTTGTAGGACGGGCGGTTGACAAGTTGATTCCTTGGTACGCGACCCTCCTGGCGATACTCTGCTTGATGTGTTTCCTCGCGATCCAAGTGGGCGCAGGTGGCATACACATCGCAGCGGTCATTTTCGCCACATTTGGGCTTGATGTATTCGACAACATGATTCAAATATCTCTATCAACAGCCATTTTCAGGTATGTTCATCCAACCCGGATCTGGGGACGGTTCGCTTAGTGCCCGGTTTTGTAGCATCGAACCTGAAGCCCGAGCGAGGTTGAACGCAGTGTTTATCTTTTCGGTGAGTGCCTTTGGTGTCGACAGTTGGTACGGCGTATCTGACGCACATACAGTTGTTCCTGGGTCAAGTCATGGGTACATCAGGGGGAACCAAAGTGTTTGTTAGATATGGATGGCGTGCAGGCGCCGCACTGTCTCTAGGATGGGCTGGCTGGCAGCTTTTTGTTTTGTTACTTCGCGGACCTCACTGCGATCGTAGAACGTGGTTCGGATATGAGGGTGGTATCGAGGCGCGTAGAAGCCAGTTGAAAGAAACGGGCAATGTCATCACGGAGATACAGTTGAAGATTCCAGATGTCATTAATTGAAACGTATGTGTCCAAAACCACTGCAGCGGTGCTACCAGGTAATATTCCAATACGAGACTCTTATCTAGCCACTGTATTTCGCGGCAACCACAGGATCGTAGATCGTCGTATCCACGTTCAAGTCTTCCGATATTATTTCAGTATCAACTCATGGGTCCCGGAATTTATTCGACTGCAAATGTCGAAATTGATGGGTCTGCCCTGCCTACGCAAAATTCATCGATCACAATCACTTCTCGCCGGCATGTACAAGTTTACACCATGATAATATTAAATGACAATATTTTATACCAGACTCCATAGCGAAGAGCCCGCAGCACAAGTTGAAGACTAGAGTGTTTCTTCTGTATGGGAATTCGTGGTGGTAATGGTCCCTACTTTCCAGTCCGAGCCGTGTCTCCTCAATGTAGTCACCAAGATTTGACGATCACCAACAATGACAACAGCATACCCTGTCAAATTCCCCGTCCCCATGTATTCCTGCTCATGTTGATGACAAGCCAAATGCACCGGTCGACCTCCAGAAGATGGGAACATGCGTGAAGCGTCGGCTGAACCGCGCACACCTCATAAAGGCAAAAAGAAACGGAAATTGGCAAATTCCGACGTCAAGGACAAGTACCTCCCTTACAAAAGGTGTCCATAATCACGTACTCCTCGGTGGCAAGGTTATCGACGTTGTCTTTGTCGATGACTGATCACAGAACAGCTCTTGCAATATGGGTGGGCTGCTTGGTCTTCTGCATGGATTCTCGTTGCTTTCGCATACAGCATTTTTTAAACTTACACCTCGTGTGAGCGTTGGAAACACATAGAAGTAGCGTCCATACTAGTACTGATCAAACAACAAATTCCTTGAAAGCTTCATAACATTGCAGGATGGCACGTCGATTATCAAGGGGTTCATGCCCTCGCTGAACCTGTGGTGGGAGTAGGTGGAAACTGCCCGGACTCGACACATCGAGTCAGTTTTCGGATGACCGGGATCTTGAAGCAACTCGGAGATGTCCCGACCATGATTATACCGGGGATGACCTGAGTCTAAGATGAATAAGGGAGCACTCACAATAGTAGGGTCCGTACCTTACTGTCCAATGGATCAAGACCTACCGATAGCCTTCGAGCATTATTGTCCTGGAATGCGGCTATGATCTCGGCAATGAGTTGAGCATGCGCGTCGCCAAATCGTTTATCTTCTTGAACAAGGAGGATAATATCGATCGAGGATACAGACGTCAGGTTTCGCGTACTTTGAATTCCCGCAGGTGAGGAACCGCAACTCTTTGCGTGCACGAATGGCTCAAGGACGACGGATATATCCAAGGGAGCGGAAAAGGGCCACAGTAAAATCAATGACTGCTGACTCCTCCGAGGGCACCATTGCGAGTTCAAGCTGAGTAATTAGGTGGTAGGACGCGTTTTCGACTGCATCGTCAGCGGTAGGGGCCGTGAGGATCTCCGGGTGAATGGAGGGTGCTGGTAAGGTGCTTCGTCGAAGAATGTTTGAGCATCCTGGAAAGTGATTCTGATGTTATACGCTTCCATTTTGTTGTAAGTCCATTCATGTCCCGACTTGGCTGAGCGAATAATATTGGCCATTAGACCGGTGACCGTCTGTCTAGTCGTTGCAAGCAAGAACTTGAAGGACGAGTCGCAATTTCAATTTGAAGCACGGGTGGCTGTGGTCAGGTCAGGTGAAAATCACGTGTACTTCGGACCAATTCAATTTGAAATTTGAAACCGCTTTGCTTAAAGTTATAGTAGTAATGCCACATTAAAAATCCCTCGCAAGCGTCGTTTATTTTCAGTGCCCTCTCGATAATGAATCATGCTCTTTTACTACCTAAACCCATATTTTCGCCGACAAGCTTACTCCAGTTTGACCTCAATCTCCATATTACAACGACGTCGGTGAAGTTTCTTGATGTCATAATTTGAGGAGGTTGTCCCGTTACAAGTCTCGATATACGCGTCCTAAGAAGTGGAAAATTCTCCGGTACAAGACCTATCCAATTCTTCTACTTGACAGGAACCACAAGATCGTAAATTGTCATCTCCATGTTCAAGTTTTCCAGTATTCTTCCAGTATCGACCCACGGCACGCCAAACTTGCCGGAATTTATTCGACTGTAAAGATAAAATCAACCCGCCTGCTTGATACCATGTCATAAGCAAAAAAAACAATGCCAAGCATGTATCTCCTTCCCCTTGGTATTCTGTCTCATCAAGTCGTTCATCGCAGTCCTTGTAGCATCCAAAATCTGCTCGGGCTTGTCCTTCTGTCTGCCGTATGCTTCGATGTGAACAAGCACGCGATATCATGGCGCCCGCTTGAGATTAGAAGGTAGGTGCCCAGCGTTGCTGAACCTTCCTCTTCGCAATGTTGATTGTACACGGTGAAAGCTTCTGGATATCGTTCCCGAAATGCCAAGGCGATTCCAGCACCCCAGGAGCCTTTAGTGTTGCATGCATGAACTAGGATGGAGTTCTCAGGAGTCGAGAATATGTCTTTCTTGATGTAGGTCAGTTTCGACATGGTTGTAAGTGGACAAGGAACGGTCCGAGTCACTCAATGAATCCAGTAGCGGCAGTTACCGGGTCCCCAGTCTTCTTCCTTTGTAATAACGAAAACTGCTTGTTGACTCGATGGTCTCGGTATCCCCTCATCAAGAAGAATTAAGATATGCCTTGGTCAAATGTGGAAAGATAGTGGTGTAAAGAACTCGCTCGGCTTCTGCACCAGAAAGTGATGTGTCCTTCGAGTCAACAGAACCTTCCCCGTCATTTCCTCATTCTTCGGAAAGAATAGGGAATCGGCATACCGACTCGGTCATTCGGTTAACTTTCAGGATCCGGAATGAAGAGAAAGATACTAGCTCGCATTAGAACTCCAGCATCAAACTGACATATGTAACTTGATGCTCCTATGGCGCTTTGTCTTCTCCACAAGTCACATTGTGGCATGAACTTTCCCCGACGACGGCCCTATCGTTCTAACAAAGCATGGTCGAAAACTTAACTTCAGAACTAGATGTCATCCGGTTGTTATGGAAGGCCTCATGATGGAACGACAAACATTCCGTTTGCTCCATAACCGGCGCAAGGTCGGCGAGATTTTATATTGCAGAGCGGTGAAAATACGGCTAGATATTGACGTGAGCGCGCCGCAGTTGTGGAATGTAGTGAAAGAGGCTATATTTGCAACATGTAGAAACATAGTAGAAAAATTGGAAAGATTTTAACCGCGGAGGATACCTAGAAGAAATTCTTCGGTCAGCAACGCCATTCATAAACAGCGATAAGATAGGAAAAATCAGAAGGAAGGCAACGGAAGGATCCACACGGTTTTATGCGCTCTCGGACAACGAGTCTTTGACTCTTACATCCGTAACAATTTTCATCAAAGGAGAAAATGGCATGCGCAGCTCACCTTACGCAAAATCTTGACTATACTCGACTAGCAGCAGTAGCCCGACACCTGGATAGAAGAAGATAAGATTAGCCGTGACCGACGACACGGGGGAAAAAAGTGAGAAAGAAAAACAGGATCAGAAGGAAGGCAACGGAATAATCCACATGGTTTTAAGCGCTCTCGGACAACGAGTCTGTGACTCTACATCCGTATCTGGTTTCATCAGGAAAAATGGGGAGGACGTCTACTCACTGTACTGCGATGTGGTACGCGTCGTGGTTGTAATCAAAAAAAAAGATTTTGAACTCCGAGGTCACTTGTTACGCATCGGGTCACGGTGACGCTGACTGCCTTAAATGACTGGCTTGGCTAAGACACTATGTCGTCGACGGAGGCACATCCGAAATCTAGTTGAAACATATTTCCGACTTGTAACATTGCCTCGCAGCCTGCACGCAATGTGCTCGAACTTGAGAACTTCTCGAGGACAGTACACTACGCCGAGCGCGCCGGCGGCCGTTCTGGCTTATTCGGGAACGAAACGCACATGGCAACGTTGCCACACATCAGAGGCAGGCTGTGACCAAACAAGAACAACCACACTCCACTCTTTCCATCAACGTCGTCGCTACCGTTTCGTGGTTCTCCTACGCTTTCTTCTCGCTCTGCCAGCGGATATTTGCCGCCAATACCACTGCCAGCTCTTCGTATCGACACATTCATAAAAAGTGCGCAAGGACAGGACTTATAATGATCTTCAACCCCCTCATCGCCCTGGTGCTTGCGGTGCTGCCGGCTCACATTTTCGCACAAGATATTGTATATGATTCCATACACAACATGACCGTCATTACCGGCACATGGGCGACAGGGAGCAAAGCCGTACAGACAGGCTCGGTGAGTGCACCTTCGAGCTACTGCGGATGAGAAGACAGACTGACGTCTCATTCGTGGCGCCAGGGCTTCGCCATCCCGTCGAATGAATCCTTTATCTATCCATCCGTGACTGGGATGTCCTTCTCATTGTACGTTGACTTATACCGTGCAGCGCAGCAACAGCAGCTGACGCTTCCCACAGTGCGGACAATATGTGGTTTGAGGTCGCACGGTACCGCTTTAACTCTAATGGTACGTCAATTTGCTATCCTTCAGGTTGTCATTGACAAATTTGCACAGCTACCGACCCGGGATGTATCACTGGTGTTGTCGGATGGTCGCACGGCACATACTCCCTTGAGCCCAACGGCTCCATCATCCTGACACCCAACGGCGATGGATACCAGCAAATCCAAGATCCTTGCGCCGCCATCTCCAACTTTGTTGAGAATTACAACGAGACGGAGCTCTATGAGAGCTGGCGGATATTTCAAGACACTACAGATGGCTTTAAGTTGCATTTGTTCGCGTTTGATGGCTCACCGCTCCCGCCCATGTTCCAAGTCTCGACAACGCCCCAGATGCTTCCCACGCAGAAGCTGCGGAATACGACAGCGGCCACGACGGTGGCATCGTCGAGGAAGCGGTCATTGCTGCGCCGGAATACCAATGCCGGTGTGTCAAGTACGGCATGTCTCGCAGTGACGGGTGGGGCATGGGTGGTGAGCCTGCTTGCGTTGGCATTATAGACGATGTGGGATATACGTGGACATCGAGGTATTGAGTGCACCGACTACCACTATCCACCACATCACTTCGCATCGTTAGGACTTTGGACCATTATCCCCCCCCTCTCCGAGTTGCCTCGCTCGCATTTCTTGTTGTCGTCACGCAGTACATACAATAACTCGGATACCCCCGCCATTTTTATTTGCCTACAATTGACTCCTTGCATTCCACTCTTTTGAATTTTCACTGCAAGCAGTCCCATTGTTGTTAATCGTAGTTTGTTATGTTGTTTTTTTGTCTATTGCTTCTGGTTTCTAGGGTTCACTTGGAGGACATGAACCGTTGACCGGCAATTCACGACGTTACGAACCATTTCGCTTATCTGGCCCGTGGGGAGACTGGCGGAGAAATATGGCATAGCCGTCGATCGAGCGGGATGCGTGAGCAGGGCCGTATGTGCAGAACGGTGCCTTTTCCATCATCAACTCAAGCTCAAGCTTAAAGTTCGATCTATTTTGAAGTCGGAGTTGGCCACTGTTTCTCACCTATCACTTCCGATAGGGTTATGTTTCCCCTTTTTCTCTTTTCTGTTGGTGGTATGGTCATATGAAATTGCGACATCCATCACGAGAAAGATAAACAGATTATACATGGGAGCTATTTATGCAAAGTGGAGTAATGAGTAGCTAAATAACTGGCCACGAACTCGTCCCTAACGAAGCGTATTGCGCCGGATCACCAATATATAGACAAGTCTTCAAGCTTAGCTTCAAGCTTCACCATCAAATCTGAGGACGGCGTAATTATCTTGACAAGCAGGTCTTATCACCCCTGCATGTGATCAAAAAAAGTACATATACATGTTGTAAGTATGCAATGTTCGATTTTTTTAAAACCTCTACAAGCCGACGATACAGTAAATAACAAGATATGAACATAAAGCGTGCACAAGTCTATACAACGCGGCTGAAATAGAAACAAGGTCATGAGTAAAGTCCGAATACTGAACGTGAACCGTATCCACCGAAAGGGGAGTGGAGACTGAGTATGAGAGGAGCAGAAGATAACAGAGAAAGATGGGGAACGCGGTTTTATTACAGAGTGCGAGATAAACATTCAGTCCCTCTTCAAGTTTCTCCGCACAATAAAGACGCGCTCGCCATCTGTGGTACTTGACATTTCTTGGACCCCTTGAACCAATTCAAGACCCTGAAGGGGGCTTCCTTTCGCCAGAACGACGTACATCTCAAGACCATCTCCAACCTAGAAGGACAGCCAAATAAGAATGAGCCGAGGAGGTCCATACTACAGCACGGCAAACACACTGACCTCAATATGCCGTTCTGTTGCACTGGTAAACGAGTCGATCACGAGTGCTAGTACGTCCGTCAAGGGTAAATGTGCCGGATGTGACGTCCCAGGCGCCGGAGTCTGGTTCTTGAAGTAGATCTGCAAATGGAAAGAAATCGGGTGAATATTCAGTCTCATGGGTCAATAAACCCCAATGAAAGGCACATGATAAGGGTATCAAGATTGAGATGCATCTCCAATGGCATGTCAACGAGAAAGGAGGGAATAAGTCGGGAAGAAATCGGAGTGTGTCCCGAGGGGTGCATTGAAAGAGACAAGGAGGTGAAATTAGATGTATTCACGGGGTCTTGTGGCTGATAACGCGTAGCCGCAGCCGACGGAAGTTAGATGGGTCGGATAAACGAGACTAACCTGGTTGTCCAGGAAGGGTTGCACAAGTGAAGATGCTGCGCCAGCTGCACGGCATGCTTCACGCTCGTACGATCCCACGGGGTCGAAGGAGTAAACTGCACCCGAACCTGGAAGCGAATGATGGATCAGCGCGGAATTTGCAGTGGCGCCCCCGGAAGAACGTACCGTCTTCCTCTATACCTCCGAGAATATTGTACACGTAGTAGGGGAAAAATCGCCGGGCATAGAGCATAGATTGGATAAGGCGCGCGACTGCACGCAAGGGCATATCTTTGGAATGGGCGTGGCGGTACCACTGTCGGTCCCGAGGATGAGCACATCGTTTCGCACGATGACAAACGCCGAAATACGTACCTCCAGACGTTGCTTGACCTTCTTCACGAACATGTTCCCATCAGCTGCGAATCCATTCACCGCCAATACCGCTTTGTCCGTCCTGCCCGAGACTCGGACGTAAGCGCCGGAAGCGTTGGGAACCAGGTCACTCACAATCTGAATACCTTTGGGGCATACCGCGTCTGGATACTGTATCCCTCGCTCTGGCGAGTATCACCAGCAATGACGCTGAAATCGGCACCAGCGACGGCAAGAATCGTCCCGCCGTTATCACTGTATGGATTGAACTGGCGTTCTTGGGGTTGAGCTACTGGCATCGAGACCATATCTGGCATTCCTCAATGTATATGGCGTTCAACAGTAAAATACGACTAGCTGTAGAGAGATAATGGAAAGCGGTAGGCAGGGTAGTGGAGGTCGTGTAGAGGAATGGCAGGAAAGATGGATAGAGATCCAAAAGGTAATTTTGAGGACGCGCGTCGACCGTGGGAAATTATTTCCTCCGAAGTTTTCCCACCTCACACCAAGTCCGGCAACCAACTCGTGCTTGACTGACAGGGAACCAAGACCTCTTTCTATTCGAATCAATGAAAATATCACGACCGTCCTTCTGTTTGCATGGGAACTGGATCCAATGATTTCGTGTCCTTGTGTTGGATCTCCTGCTCAGACTGACTGGGCTTCATGCATCTACTGTATTTGCTTGTTCGCAGATTCTACCGAGTTCTCCCCGACACTAAGGCACGTCGCTGTTCCGCATGTTGTTCCATCATACGTGTGTTTCCTTTCTCCTTCAATTGGAAACGGCCTTGAAACTTTTCTGAGAGCGCTTAGAATACATTTAGAACCTCTCTCACTGTGGACCTGTCAATCTGTACCTGTTTTACCTCATGCCCTACACGCCCTACAAAAATTGGTGGACCCCGATGTCCACCCTTCATTCGATCAGTATCGGGACTGATATGCTTGGTCCGTAGTCTCTCAAAGGACGGCATGAATACCGGTGCCGTTATAATTACATCTACAAATATTCGTAATTTCTAGTATGTAAACTCAAAGGATCTCTAATCTATGACGAATACCGGCGCTTGCCCCCGAGCTTCGATAAAGGACCCCACAACACGGGGGAACGGAGGTTCGCTCTGCACGAGTTTTCTTCTGAAGTCTGAGGTATTTCTGTTTCTCTCACACCCATTCGCTGCCTTACTCACGCGTACCAACGACGTGTTATTCAATGAATCTTCTTTGTATCGGCCTCTCACGACTCGGTAGCTTGTACTCGAAAATACTTATACCCGTGGTCGGTAAGTTCGGCTATGATATTTCGCTCTCTGCTACGCTCACCTTCTATGCCAGCAAGGTACTAGTATGGGTGATCAGCATGTGCAACTGACCGAGTTTCTCTGACAGAGTCCATTTACTTTTGGACCTCGGAAAAATTCATGTATATAGAAGTGATGTAAGTGGACGGGAAATCGCAAGAGGACATTGCCTGGGACGTGAAACCACCGTGAAAATGGATTACCGTAGTTGAAGTCCCCTCTAACTGGATGTAGTGGAAAGCTAGATGCTGAGGAAGGACATCCATTACTAGTATCGTAATAGAATTCCCAAGATAAAATTCTGGGGCCGCGGGGCATAGAAGCTGTTGGACGAAAGGATGGAAGAAAAACGCGTGACATGACGCCCTTTCAAACCTATTGTTTACAGGGTTTCTTTTCAACCGCATTATTACAAAGTATGTCATAATTCGAACCGGCACCACGCCAAATGGATCCGGCTGCAAGCTCACTGCTGGCAAGTTCGCCATGCCGATTTCAAGCCGCACAGAGGAAATACCGCTTTCCTTCACCAAGGGTTTATTTAGATAATGATGTGACCCCTGTATACTTCCTTTCTGTTTCTTTTAAGCTTCTTTCGCGTTCCGGGACTCTATAATCTGTTTTGTCCCGATTTTTGCGTATCCTGGCTACTCATGGTATACAAGAACGTATCTGAAATTTCCTCACCACGGCGAAACAGGGCAAAACGCCTTTCCGGACTCAGTCGCGACTCATCGTGATTAATTATGTGATCGGAATTCCAGTTTCTTATTCTTAGGCGCGTCTGGAATCTGGATTCAGGGCTTGCCAAACCAGGTACCGCGCCTCATTTAAGCATGGCCGCATAACAAGCACCTATCGGTCTTGGCTTTCCTTCTAGAGGTCATTTTACCCAATCCCCTTTGAGCCTACTGAATGGTGCCCTTTGCTCTAATACATGGACCCTCATGTACATTCCCAAGTGGACCCACGCTTACTACAATCTTCTCATCGACATCATGGTTTTACCGGGCGTATGTATGCCATCACGCATGCGGCGGCATCACGTATATTTCGCGCTTACTGGCACCACAGGACGTCGCTTCCTACGATTCTCGCACATTTTAACGACAAGTTTCCCCGAGACGCAAGCGCCCCCGACCTCGCTAAGACCCTGTCTTCGACGTCTGATTTCGACATCGGACATGTGGCCAATGTTCCTCCTCGTCATGCCCTCCCCTCACACGAAATCCACGGTCCAATGCGCTTCTATGGTACTCGTACCTGATATCGGTAGCTTCATTCGCAGGGTGTATCGGCGCCATATGAGATAAAAATACAGTGATCAGCAATCATTGTTCATGGTGAGAGAGGTACGTATCTAATCCACCGAGGATTATCCACGCCGCTTTCGAAACCACGCCTTGGTCTTTCGTACACGGGAATGGAATCACAGCCATCGCTGAGCAAGGAGCATCTTAGCTAAGTGCTTAGCCAGTTGCTATGCGGGGATCAAAGTTTCCGAACCACCCCAAAACTGAGGTGAGTCCTGCACTTGTTCGAACACATGGTACCACACGTCGGATGCTGACCCTTTCCTCTGCAGCCGAGGCGCGCCGCGCCCCGCCAAGTCCAACATAAACGCGAACTTAATGTGGAGATGCATTATCAATCATCGACCGATGTCAACTACTTGTTGGCTGGCATGATGCGGTTCCGGGGCGAGACACCTCGGCTAATGCAAATGATACAGGTACTTGTCCCGAAGACTTAGATCGAATTCATTTGTATGTAGCAAGAAGTATTGTACACGGATATTATACGGAACATGTACCTATTGCAACATCTCTGAGACGCCACACAAAGCCCACCCCCCCTAACTAAAGGACAGTTTCCCCGCTTCCATTGCGCGACGTACCAACGCTCCATCGTCATCGTGTAGAATCGATTGATATAAGTAATCCCGCGGAGAAAATGATATCGTAACAGGCTGGTGGCTGATATTCCAGCGGCATTCGATCATAGCGGCGAGGGCAGGAAGGTCATACCTATGATGCGGTGATATCATCAGAGATATGACGAGCCGCTGCAGGACAGGAAGAGCCTCAGGAACGGTGAGAGACTGGACGAGGTCTTCATTATACCGAGCCTCGTACACTCGAAGTTCGAGCAAGCTCGCCAGGTCTCGAACAAGAAGCGTCGGGGTCAGTACATATAAAGCCGCCATTCCTTGCAAGGTGAGGCGAGTGAGCACACACGATGATAGCTCATGCAATGCTAAAAATGATATGGACGCAGTAGGGCGGCTGTCCAGATTGTTGACCTGGAGGTCTTCCAGTGCGGGTGCGCTGATCCATCGGAGTATTTCGTGGTCGCCAAGATTCATTTTTCGAAGACGCGGGAGGGTGACGTGGGCGTAGGTGAAATGGATGCGGCGATTGATACCAGAAGGGCCAGAGGGTCTGGTATGTGTTAGTTCTTCAACATCCTGAAAACTCGGACGGGACAGAATGGGCATGTAAGTTGAAAATGATGGTAGATTGGCTTCTTCCATGCGGCAGGAAGAATTCCCAGAAAGCTCGAAAAAGGTTCTTCCTGATCGCTGGGGCAACGGATAGAGGATTTCGATACACTGAAGCGCAGGAGCGTCGATATGTGTTAGAATGGCAAGGTTCGCAAGAGAAACTTTGCGAAGGTGCCGAAGTGACACTGCGAGAGGTTTGTTGGGTTCATGAGAGTAACGTGATTCGGCATTGCTGCAACAAAAATCTACCAAGTTGGGCATACGACGAAGAGCACCGAAGAGTAGCGTCGGTACGCCCCATGTGGTCACGACGTTCCAATTGAGACATGTCAGTTGGGAACATGGCAAGCCGTTTAGTATGTAGGATATGCCCTGCTCGGAATCAGTTACACCGCTTAACATAACGGTTTTGAGCCGGGGACAATTTCGAAAACAGGTAGGGAATCGGACGTCCAACACGGGCATCTCGGGGGAGACAAATAGATGAAGCTCTCGCAACAGTGGCAACTGAGCATCCTTCAAACGACCCATAAAGGACCATACGCAGGATCGTGGGCCATCAGAGAGTGTGAGGGACTCCCAGCGCTGTGACTGCGATGAGAGGAGCTGGAGGAGAGTCTTGCACCGAGACAACATGGGAAGCGACATCCCGTAATCCTGTAATGCAATAACAATTTCGAGAGAATGTTTCCCCGAGCGCTCTAGGCATGTGGTGAGCATTTTTTCCGGATTCCTGCTGAGTAGGATCATATGATTCTGGAGGTTAACGCGACTCCAGAGTGGCGGCAGTCCAATGGAAACCATTCTCCATTCGCTGCAGACGCGACCGAGTACCCATGGGTACCGCCTGTGGGAGAAGATGTTAAGAGCCTCGCCATTCGGCGGTGCCACCATACTGCACATGTCAAGGATGTGACAGAAGATTTCGCAGAGGATTTCTCGAGGAAAACGTCGAATGGCGGAGATAAACTCTTTATGAATGACTAGGAAAGCTTCGATATCCGCCTCTTCTTCACGCAGTTCCTCCGCGTCTCCTCCAACGATGCCACTGCGAAGATTCTGGATAAGCTCCAGCTGTGATTGGGCATTGGCAATGACGTTCTTGATGGTGGTCAGCTCAGAATCAAGAGGATATCTATTTGACCTGAGAAATGATCGGAAATTGTGGGCAACATGCCAGGACCTAGACTGCCAAGTAGGCTTCATCAAACTATTGAAAATCAGCCTCCGACTAGAACTATAGAGCATGATAACACTCGCCTGTTTCTGGGACTGGGTACCGAGGGGAACTTGAAGCCTGCACTGGAGGCAAGTGGCGAAGAGAACACAGCTTCCTCACAAGGCTAAATATTGCCGCAGTATAAGCGCCAAAGACAAAAGTCGTATTACGTTATAATAGCAAGGAAAAGGTACAAGACCATGATGAGATTGGACTGTACTTTCGCCAATGGACCCGCGGGGGGGAGGATGTTTGAATTTGCCTGACTGCCGGAACGAAGGGCCGGGTTTCCGGCAAGTATTTATTTGCCGGTCACTAAAACTTCGCGTCTGCCACCAGCCGGAGTGATTTGGTTGCCCCCTCCTCATACGCATCCGGGGCATATACAGGATGGATCCAGAGGACTGTTCATCTCTTTTGGCGCCTACTGCTGAGCAGTTGGCAGCAGTCAAAGTTTTTCCGTTGATAATTTCGCTCAAAAGCGATATTTCGGTGCGCCTCCTAGTGTCGCATTGTTTTGGTTCACTCATGCCTCGTAGAAACAACTAGGTTAGCTCTCAGTCGAACAGATAGCTTTGACCTGGTAGCTGATCTTTGCTCAAGAGTCGGCACTGAGCTGGGAGTAGGTTCCTTCATTGCCATCGTCCGTTTCCAAGCTGACGAAGTCTTAGTCAATTGACGGCCTCTGATATCAGCTTCGCTGTTGTTCGACCCATCGTGTTCAAATATTCCAAGGTTACCACTCTCCTACTTCGCTGACTACTCGTCTCATACGGTGCATTAGCTACAAAATATGGCCGTCGTATACGCGTGTCTGGTTGTCCGGTCGTACTTCTTGAACGAAGCCGAGGAAGATCTAGCTTACTCTGGTCTGATGCAGTCCCGTGCCATGCTCTGTGAAATCTTGGCCATAAAGCTCCTCAACAACTTTGCGAATAACTACATTCAATTGGTTGCCGTCCTCACCACCACTTGGAATCCTCTCGCCGGGGCTCCTACTGACGTCATCGACCAAGTTCGACAAGTCCTAGGTGGAGATGACGATGACCTTAACTCCCCGCAAAGTGCTCTCGAGGTCCAGCCATCCATCAATGTCTTCCATGCCAATCCCGTTACTCATTCGAATTTCTAGATGGCGATATCTACCGAGTCGAAGCATTTCCTTTCTTGCCCCGTCTCACAGAAGGTTGTCAACGACATCTATTCTGGACGCGTCATATTCTCGACAGCTGCCCACAGATCTGTCTTAGCTGACAACTACAAACCGCGTGCAATTGAGGTATACGATTGCCGCAAGGCACCATTTTTGGATCACTATCGGTACGATGCTTGCCCTTCATTCGCAGCTCACACCTCGATGCATGCAGACTTCGCGTTCCACGTTATGGAACTATCCTGGAATTTCTGAATTTTGCTGTTCTTTTGTGCACCTTTATCCTCTGCCTTACCTGTTTGTGAAATGTCCCTTGTTCTTCCGCTATTGCGCTAATAGATATACAGATCAGGACTTGAATGTGGTCACCGGTTGGGAGATTGCATTCGGTATATGTGCCGCTGCCTTCGTTTTAGAAGAATACACCGCTGCGACAGAACATGGATGGAGCATCTACATTGCCAATGTTAGTATTTCTGTCGAGTCGATTCACCATCGAAGCTCACGTTATCTCTTCTGCAGACGTGGAACGCGTTCGATTTTTCTTTCATCCTTATCTTTCTCATTTATCTCGGCTTGAGGATCCGGGGAATTTCTCAAGGCAACCCTGGCTATTCCGATACGGCATTCGACGTGCTTGCATGTGGAGCATGCATATTGATTCCCCGGCTGGCATTCTTCGCAGTCTCCAACAATGTTGTTGTCCTGTAAGTGACGACTCCTAGCCACACGACTGTTACCATCTAAACACTGCAGATCTCTGCGAGAAATGATATCGCAATTTGTGTTCTTCATTGGCATTGCCGCGATCTGTTTCTCCGGTCTGTTGTTTACACTCTGGAGACTTGGTGTGTTCTTCCCTCTTGGAAGACGATCGTTCTCCTGATAAAATTTCCCAGGAAATGGAAGTTGGTCGGTCAAAAAGATTGCTTGGCTCATGGTACAGATATGGTTCGGTAACACGTACTTGAGTTTTGGACAGGCTGAGAGCTTCCATCCGTTGTTCGGACCCATCCTTATGACAAGCTTCGCGGCCCTGTCGAACACTCTCTTGCTGACAAGTAAGTCTCGTTATCTTAGCGATACCCAGACTGACGCCCAGTCAGTTCTCATCTCAATCTTGTCCAATACCGTGGCAAGAATTGATGCAGTAAGTGAGTTTCACCGACCGTTTTGCTACGAGTATTGATGGTCATTCCCGCAGAATGCCACACAAGAGGTTCGTCTCCCATCAAGCACATATTCACGCTTTAATGATTGAATGTCTATCTAGTACCTGTTCCAATACGCTATATCTACTATCGAAGGGTATGCGGATGCTTTCCTTTCACATCGTGATGCACACTAATACAGAACCGTAGTGTCCAATCGGACGCCCTCTTTTCTTACCAGCCTCCTTTCAACATCCTCGCCTTCGTCATCCTCAAGCCGGCTAGCTGGATCCTCACTCCCCGCGCCCTTCACACCACCAATGTCTTCCTCACCAGGGTCACCAGTTTTCCCATCCTCGTTGTCATAGGCGTCTACGAGCGCTATTTCGCCTCAGGACAGCGCTTTCGTGAATCGGGCAAAGGTGCTGCACTATCACTATTCAACAGTCTCCCCCGCCACATCAAGAGCATGCCTCTTGTCGAAGCTATCGTCGGATCCACGTCGAATGACCTGTACGAAGCTATCTTTGAGGTTGACGCGGAGCACGATTTGGATTTGTTCGATGAGGAAGAAGAAGAACTCCCTCACCTACGATCGGTGCATTCACAGGATAACTTACGTTCGGATGCTGAAAGTAGGAAGACGCGCCCGTCGAGTGTCAGGCGGCCACCAAGCATGGCATCGGGTCCGAAGGGACTGTCGCCTCATGGTTCGCCCAGGACGCCCAGGGCAAGGAATCTCGACCTCCTCTCAGCTGAAGTGCAGTCCCCTGTGGGCTCATTTAATCCGTTGCAAAGACTGTTTAGTCGACCGGCTGATATTCCTCAAGTGGAAGCAACTGTGAAGAAGGTAGAGGCTTTGGTGGATGAGCTGCGCGACCTGCCTGTTCATAAATTGAAAGATGAGATGAAGGAACTGCAGGTATGTTTGCATTCGTGGGAGAACCGAATTCTGTTTACCTTTGTCTAGGAACGCCAAGCGAGGATTGAGAGCTTATTACTGATGCTCACGAGAGGTATGAGAAACGAAACACCGGGAGCATGATGATGATATCTGGACTATTCGAATGCATGTGCTTTGGACACCTACTTACCTACGGACACTTTTCTGATACGCTCAACCTTGATATTCCGATTGCTCCGTTTTGAACCCTGTTCACTTCGAACCCTACTTATTGACCCGAAAAATATGCCAAGGCCAGATTGAAACTTGGACTACATCACTGACCTTCATAGGAACTAGAACAAAGCGATACTCGATAGGGCCCGCCATTGCATACTCAGCGGCATTTGACCTATGATTCATGACAAGAGATAACCCGCGACGCGAAGCAGATTGCAGTTTTCGAAACTTGGATAAACGTCCCGTGTACATAAACTGGTTCCTTGAACACAACATTGACGGTCAAAAGTAAGTATAATTTAAATAAATCCAATATTATGATACTAGTTCCCTAAAGCACTCTTCGCATCTGTCGGCGGCACGTTCTCTGCGTCACCTTCCCGTGAACGTTCGTAATTCGACAGTATCGTTGGAAGGAGCAAAGTCTAACGGAAGATGTCAGCATAAATTATGCACATACATCTCAAGTTGAGCACTCACCCGCACGACACGACCAATATCATCCTTGAAAGGCATTTCGTGAGCTGGTATCGGCGGCATGTAGAAGGGCCACGTCGTCCCCCATTCGAATATCAATAGCAAGATGCCAAAATATTGACGGCTGTGGCATACATGCTTCAGCGCGCAACCTGTGAAGCATCAAGAGTCATACGCACCCTTTGATGAATGTCTCCTTCCAATTTTGAGGGCCAGAAGCTCTTTCGTTGTTGCTGGACGCGGGGTGAGTCAAGGAATAGATATCAAAGGCATCAGCACGTACATGAAAAACTACAAGAGTGTCTTCAATATTGTGTCAATGTAAGAGATCGAACATACCTGCTCAATGATAATGTCCTGGCACCATTCAATACGTTCATAGGAGCCCCAGTTCTTTCCCCACCGTGTGCTACTCAACTTATTCACACGTATTGGGAAATTGAAGTCCGTTGACGGAATCCACGAGTCTGAAGTTGGATAACTGCAAAACGCTCAACAGGATGTAGACATTAAATATTGGAAACGAACCTGAACACAGTATGGAGTGCATAAGCAGCATATCGAGCATACCTGTCTTCGAGGCCGAGCACGATCAACCCCCGAACGGTGTCATCGAAAGATACGACACCGTCGCCGTTTGTATCGAAGAACGTCGGCGTCTATAAACATATTATGATTAGCGTGACGCCGAATACTTCTCGCGTACTCACGACACCGCTCATATTCATCGCCTTGACAGTCCAATTCCCGACTTGCTTGACAGCAGCGAGAGGTAAACCGTTCACCTTCTCCAGGCCCCCACCAAGCGCTTGCAATCCATCAATGGCCTTCAACCCGCTCGCGACAGGCTGGAAGACCTTCCCACTCGTCTCAGCCGCGAGGGCGACTACACCACCCACCGCCGTCCCAGCGAGATCAGCAGTGCCAGTAACAACGTTCGTCGTGACGTTGAGACCTGTCTTGGCTACCTGCCGTCCAATAGACAACCCAGTCGAGCTGGCGTTTTGTATGAATCCTGCACTGTATTTGCTAGCGTCGATGGCGGGGTTTATGATTGTAGAAGCACCCGTAGTGAAGACATTTCCTACACCGTAGAACCCAGAGGCAATACTGCCGCCAATGCCCCCTCCTTGGGAAGTTTGGGCGATAGTATCAGCTTCACGACTGTTTTCTCTCTCACCCTCTTCAGCTTCTGAGGTGACTCCGACGGTTGTCTCAGAGTTCCCTTCAGTGACTGCAGGATGCGGAGTGGTTACGGGAGGGTCATCCGAGGGTGGAGTAGGATGTACCTCTGTCTTCGGTTTATTGGGATTGATGGCGCCAGTGGCCGAGGTCGCTATATCTGAGAGGCCATGGGCCATTTGTGAGAGCCCGTTTCCAGCGATGTCGGACGTGCTCTTCAGGAAAGAGGACATAGTTACGCAGCAACGTCGGCAGGATGGCAGGTATATATACACCTAATTGAATTTGTGGAGACCATCATCATCCCTTGGCGCCACTGGGGAGTCGGGACTCAATCGACGACATCCACGTGATGTTTTAGCTCGACATTCAAGCATAGAGAGTGTGTGAGGGAGGATGTTTATTCTGGTTTTCATGTCCCTGAGAAGGAAACTAACCATAGAGTCGGAAGCAGACGCTAGTAATTCTTCAGATATTTTAGATGCCTGTCAGGCTGACCGTTTGGGATGGCCTGAGCAAGGCGCGAAGGAATTGGAGCACCTGAATTGGGAACTGTTATCTTTCAAGGAATGAAGGAGCCTGTTGGATGATTGAGGATAGCCAATGAATTATGTGACCTTGAACGTCACTTAGCAACACGTACGAGGTACTCAAATCTAGCCAAATGAACACGTCAGAGACAACGATTCTAGACCAGTCAATGTTAGCAGACGCGTTGTTGAGCTCGTATACGAAAGGTCCGGTTACTCCGTACACACTTGGAGTTGCCCGCCCACTTCCAAGCACGTTTTTGCCAGATCAGCTTTGTAGACTGCATATATAATATCCATCCATGTTTCATGATTAATTGTCCGGATTTCAGAGCTTCAGTTCCAGTCGAAGTCGTATTACAACACGGTGATATCAGTGAAAAAGGACTCCGTCTGATTATTTCCCACGCTTCAACTTTCCGTCACGTCATCATCTGACGGTTATGAACACATTACCTGGTTCGCCATGTCAGGGCTGTGGGCCCGGTCGTTCCTTATTGGGACCTTGTGCCGGTAATTACTAACAACACCAACACCAACACCTTTCTTCAAATTCAACTCGAATCTTGCTGTTCCCTAATCTTGTTCCGACCCTGTTCCGAAGATCTTTGTATTGTACACCTGGTCTTGATCCGAGTCACGAATGATCTTTTCCGAATCCTCTGCTAAATGCTACAATGTTTCTAATTGGACCGCAAACCGGTTTTCTAAACTCTAAAATCTACGACCATCTCTTATATTCAGTCATAAAGTATGGTTCCCGTTTCAATCAAGGCGAGGTAATCAGTGATCATATGGACGCTAAGCAGTGGGTCACAGAACTTTCGGGGGTTGATGGCGGTCCTGTAGGTTTACTCACGGTGGTATCTCAGTTCAGTGAACAAGTGCTGTGTTCGTGAATGTTCTCTCACGGATTCAGAAGGCCGAACGTGTCACTGCGCGCTGAATATTGATTCATCAACAGCACCAGCGCCTAGGCATCAACTTGTCGTTTTAGGGTGCTCAGCGCTCTACACCGAAGCTACTTATCCGCATCGTGTCAGGCTCCGTTTTCATTTCCATACGGTATTGAAAGGCGGAAGAAGCGAGGGGAGTACCTTGGCGCATCTAAAGCCTGCTTCCTTAGAAACAAGTACCGGACGATTCCATTGACGCACTTTCCTTCCGTCACTGACGTGTCTTTCTAGTGATTTGCCTGTTCATGTATGCTCATTCAAAGCAAGATTGCAATGAAGGAACACATGGACGCTCCCGCGGATAAATTGCTTTGCATACATATAGATCCGCCCGATTGTCATCTATGCAGCTAGAAGGGGGGATAACTTTTCATCTAATAGAGCGCCATTGAAAACTGCAGGTGATCTGATCAACTTCATCACGTTCTATTACCGTTTGATTAATGATTGGTCAAGCCCGCAAACGTGCACACTGTGTTAGGATCAAAGCATGCTCGGTAGTCAGGTTGGCCGAGACTATAAGGTGGTTGACTCGAAAGCCCCCTCGCCTCATCGTCCCATGGATTCAGAGAAAGCTTCCAGCGACGTGGGCCACGGACCCGCCATTGCCCGACCTGGATATGTCCTCGATGAACGTCGGCGCGCAGCTCTAGCGGAGGTTGACAACGCCAAGTTCTCGTGAGCGGATTGATCACATTTTACCTGTCTCCAAACTCAAAAAGTTCGCAGATGGTTTCATGTAAAAATCTGTCTTGTCGCGGGGGTTGGCTTCTTTACCGATGCGTACGTTTGAATCAGTTAGAGAAAAAGTATCCTGTATCTCACCTTTGCTTTAGGTATGATATTTTTGCTATAAACATCGGTGCAACCATGATTGGACACGTCTATGGTCACAGTGAGTCGGTTATTAATTCTACTTTTCTTTTCTACATTACTCACCCTTGTACCAGACCAGGCGCTCAGTTCTAATCAAGATCTTGGCCTCAAAGTCGCCACTCCGGTTGGTACCCTCGTTGGTCAGCTCCTCTTCGGTTGGCTCGCCGATATAGTCGGGCGCAAGCGCATGTGTACGCACACGTCTCTCGTAACTTGTACCAGCATCAGGCTCTAACTGTTGCAGATGGTGTCGAGTTGATCCTCATGATAATAGCCACGTTCGGACAGACAGTCTCAGGAAGTGGTCATGCAGTGAATATCATTGGTGTTCTTGTTGTCTGGCGCTTTTTGGTATGTCAACAACCCCTACTCTCGCCACAGTCTATTTAACAGCCTCAACACTCAGATGGGAGTCGGAGTCGGAGGTGATTACCCTCTGAGCGCAATCATCTCCTCAGAGTTCGCCTCTACTAGAATTCGGGGTCGTATGATGAACGCAGTATTCGCCTTTCAAGGCTGGGGTAATTTTGGTATGCATTCAACGATCACGACCAGATATTCAAAACTGACGTATTCTCTCCAGCCGCGGCATTGGTGTCTTTGATTGTCACCTCCGCCTATAAAGATGCTATTCTTCGCGATACGCCTCCAAATTACAATCACGTCGACTTCGTATGGCGTCTTCTCATCGGGATCGGCTGTGTTCCTGGTGTCATCGCCTTATACTTCCGTCTAACTATCCCCGAGACGCCTCGTTTCACCATGGACATAGAACGCAACATCCAACAAGCCTCCGCGGACATCACCAACGTCCTTACTGGAAAGTCTGCCGAAAGCCCAGACGCCGTCATCCAGCGCGTCGAAGCGCCCAAGGCCTCCTGGTCAGATTTCCTTGAATATTTTGGCCAATGGAAAAATGGGAAAATCCTTATCGGTACTGCATATTCCTGGTTCGCTCTTGATGTGAGTATGACCAATGACAGTAGTCTTGGAAATTTTTGACCGTCCTTGTAGATCGCTTTCTACGGCCTTGGGCTCAATTCTAGTATCATCCTGGAGGTTATAGGCTTCGGAACGCCTCTGACAAGTGGTTCGCAAAAGGTCTACGATAACCTGAAGAACATCTCAGTCGGTAACCTAATCCTGTCGGCAGCCGGCCTCATCCCCGGATACTGGGTCTGCTTCCTCTTCATTGATTCATGGGGCCGCAAGCCTATTCAGTTGATGGGCTTTAGTGTGCTCACGGTCCTCTTCATCATCTTGGGTAGCTATTCTTCCTCTCTACATGCCTGTTTTTACATTAAAAAAATTTAGGCTTCGGCTTCGACGCCCTTAACAAGACGAAGTCCTCTAGAGACGCCTTCGTCTTCCTCTACTGCCTCACCAACTTCTTCCAGAACTTTGGGCCGAACACGACCACGTTCATTGTACCTGGTGAGGCGTTCCCGACTCGGTATCGGTCGACTGCGCATGGAATATCTGCTGCGAGCGGGAAACTCGGGGCCATCGTTGCCCAGGTAGGATTTGCCCAGCTGAGGAATATCGGCGGGACTAACAAGTTTGTGAAGCACATGTAAGTTGCCTCTGCTTCAGGCCCAGGGGTCATATCTGACGTGTACGGGCGATTCTATAGCCTGGAAATATTTGCATTCTTTATGCTGACGGGTATCTTCTCCACCCTGCTCATTCCCGAGACGAAGAATAAGACTCTTGAAGAGCTGTCAAATGAAGATCAGGAAGGCTTCGTCCGGGGTAAGTTTCTCCTTCCCAGTCCCTTGTCCTTACTAACGGTCTCCTGTAGGTGCCGGTCGTCTTGAACTGGACGACAACGGTTTGGTAAAAACAGTCTCATGAGGAGCGGTGCAATGATAGTGCCGTATGATTGTTCACTTTGTTACGATCACTAACGTTCTGGCATGTGTATCTGTTCAATGGAATCTGTATTCAAATTGACGAAGGAAACGACCTTGTGCCTCTGTGATTCAATTGCCACAAGGGTAGACTACGGTCGGCGGGTTATTATTGCGGGCGCTGTGCGCCTTCTGTTGCCGTCTTGAGCACTTGAAGTGCACGTAATGTTTGTCGTTCATTGTCGTTCATGTATGCTGAGATTCGTTCTCCTCGTTCATAGTATCGTAAGAATCCACACATCTACGCATGTGGGTCTTCTTTGAGTGGATGGGGGCCAGCACCGGAGTCTTGAATTTGATGACGAGTTCCTATCCCTCCCCACTGCTTTGGCCTCCTCTTTCCAGATGTCTCTTTCCAACCCTGCATCCTCATTCAAATTATCGACAAGAAGCATCACTGCTTTATTACGACAAACCAGAGCACTGGACGAACCACTGGTTCACCCGTACTATACTCCGACGCCGTCAGGCGTTTTCAAAGCTCAAGATAATGGAAACCTCGAAGATCACCCACCGCTGTTCCTGAATAAATCACCAGCAGGAGTATCTTATGTCCGCACCGGAGCCACCAATGTTAGTACGTACGCTTGCAGTGTCCATCTGTGTCCATGCGCTTTATAGTTTTGTTTAACTAAACTAGGACTTCATTTAGGGACTGTAACTCAGCAACAGAGACTGATGGTAATTATCGCTCCGAGTCCGATGCTTTCCGGAACACGGATTACGGACTCGGAGTAACCACATGTTGGAGTAGGGCTTTCAGGCGCTATGCCGTAGCTTGTAGAACGCAGCAGAGGAGGATACCATGTGCGCAATATCGGTGAGGAGTTGAGTTTGAATTGTATTTCAGAGCCTTGCATACGCCAGCGGCTTCCCGCCGGGAGGACTTTTAGCCTAGTATTAACGACGTCGACCCTTGACGCGCCACAATTATCGAGGTTCCCCACACGCTTCATAACAATGCTGACATCGATCGGTTTTCTGATCTTTGTCCTCGTCACCAGGCTCATAAACAGTTCATCAGGCTTATCGTCGACGTCTGGAACTCACGCTCTGTCAGTGATACATCAAGAGAACGACGTCCTCTCTGGAGCTAGAGCACATTCAGGTCGTCTGACCTTTTTTCCTGGCTCTGGATCCGCCGATCCGGACTTTGATTTCTGATTCGTTCCGGGTGTGCACGAATCCTGGCTTGAAGGATCACTGCCGCCGAGAGTCTGTGTCAAGTGGGTCTCGGTCAGACAGCCTGAATGTAGCTTCTAAAACAAGGGAACCGGGAATGTCTATATGCAGACGGTAGAGTTGCGTTTTGGCAACTCTTATCCCGTTGTTCGTTATCTTTGTGTTTACCATTCATTGCCAGGGCCAGCTCCTTTTCAGGACCGAAAAAAAAGTTTTGACTTTATTTTCCCTGTATTATGGCACAAAAACGGGATACGGAAAACGCAGTCAAAAGTTTGTCCTATTTAGTGCTTCTTTCGCATATGTACCGAAAACAGTTCCTTTTCTCTGGAGCGGTTTCCTTGTTCTGACTGCCGGGGACGCCTTTTTCATTCTGTTTTTTTCGGATCTTATCGACATACTTCGCCTACTTGACGGAGTGCGGAAATTATCTCCGAATCTTTTAACTTGTCTTTGTGAACTCATCCTTATCATTAGAAGTTCAAACAAAATGGCACAACATTTTGAGGCCTTGTATATCCGCCGAGAAGACGTACTAGTTCTCCAGCAAGTGATTGCAAGCGAGTCTCAGGTGACCACAATTATTTGCGGAGCCTGGAAGGGAAAAAACGCAGAAAGATTGTGTTCCATGTACCAACACTCTTCCTTGTGGCACGTTCCTGGATGCCTATTCCCTTTGATTGGTCTCGCTAGAAGTCCCGGCGCTTCAAGCTTCAAGGTTTTAACTCGGTAAGTTGCACTCAATCACTATGATCTAATGGATAGATTCTATTGGTACTTTGTCTACCACGTTTCTATTGTTAGTGTTCGGACTGATTACGCTCTCTTTGAAAACTGATTTCTTTAGGTTGGAGTCTAGGTCAGACTGGACTCCAGTAGTTCACAAGAACTTTGCAATGACGGGAGATGTAAGGTCTCGATCACCGGGTATCTTAAGAAGGAGGAAAACCAGGGACTAAGTGGTTATTTTTCGAATGGTGAACATTCGGAGGACGGATAGTAGCAGGCTATCTAATGCCGGCAGCTTACATGGGAGCCTTGGCATCAACGACGACTCCGCATACAACTTTGCTGAGACGTGCGCTCGCAGAACCAATAGGCTACCAAAATTAGTCACCAAGTACAATCATGCCAGTGCAAACACTTCAAGTCGGGAGTAAGTAAGTGCCTAGGCCTTGGAAGATACTACGTCCGAAGGAGTAGGGTGTCACAGTAGATGTTGATGGGCGAGACTAGTGGCTAGAATATAACGTAGCGCCAGCTGGTACCACGCACCTAGTAAGGGAGAACATGGGATGCACGATTTTTCAACATCAAAATTAGTTGGGGAAAATCAGCCAAAAAAAAATGTCGATGCGGATACCGGACCGGATAATAGATAGGGGTGAAGAAAATACAGACTCGAGATTGATCAATCTTCAAGGTTCGTCTTGTTATTTTCTTTTGGGAGCAGCTCGATTCAGTGAAAAAAAGTGTCTCTCAGACTCATCTCAGTACTTTACAAGTACTGGAAGTGGGCACCAGTGACGGAAGTCAGCGGCAATTCCCGGTCTAGGTCGTGATTACATCAGCATCCACCGTGGCAATCCTCTTTCCCCAATACCACTACCACCACCACCGCGGGAATGAGCAGTGTTTTCGTTCCAGTTCGCGTCGTTTCCCTTCTTCGAAGTCTCGTCAACGTTATTTCCACTATATCTATCTCGAATCAATACTTACTGAAGCAAGGGGCCAAAACAGAGGAACAAGAGCAGCGAGAACCGCCACCGTCATGGATGTCGTTGGACTGGGAATGGTGGAAGAGTGGTGACCGATGGTACTGGAATCTAGGAAGGCCAGATTCGGGTATTCTTCACGGTGCGTTGACATCCTAGTAGTTATTACTGTCTATTAACTTTATTGTGTAGCTAGGGCCTTTCAGTGGTCATGGAGTTCTTTTAATTTGGCTTCGCTGACGGAACTACGGACCAATCAATCTTATGCACCAGTTCAGATGCCTCCGTCGCGAAAATTTCCTTCGGACCCCCCGCCGGAACCAGACGCGATTTCCCAGGACACTATCCATCAATTGATACGGAATCCGACGCTTTATAATCCCCTCAGAACTCCTCGTTATCCTATTGTTTTGTGCCATGGTACGTGTCCTTGCAGAATTTTTCTCCGACAAATATTCGTACTTACCTTCTCTTAGGTCTCTACGGTTTTGACGAACGTGGCCTGTCCTCCTTTCCTAGTATGCGCATGCAATACTGGTCAAATGTCCTTCGAATACTACGGAAAACCGTTGGTGCAGAGGTCATAGTTACGGCGGTACCGAGTACCGGGTCAATAACTTCTCGAGCAGAAAGTCTAGACCGACAGCTTTCCGACAAGGCGGCGGGCCGCGGCATCAACTTGCTGGCACATTCGATGGGTGGTTTAGATTGCAGACATCTTATTACACACGTCAAGCCGTCAGAATATACGCCGCTATCGTTGACCACAGTAAGTACTCCACATCGTGGTAGTCCCTTCATGGATTGGTGTGCAGAGAATATTGGCATCGGAAGATTGATTCAACGCGAAGGGGAGCGTCTCGCGAAGACCATCGAGTCGCCCAGCCTGCCTGCAGAAGTGCATACACCAGAACCTGCAGGCGAAAAAACGAACACCAATCCCTTTTATTCGCTTTCCTTCTCTTCTCTCCCTTCATCCTTCACCACGCTCCTTATATCTATTTTGGATTCTCCTGCGTACTCGAACCTTACTTCCACATACCTCAATACCGTGTTCAACCCGAATACACCCAACAACCCTGCAGTGAAATACTTCAGTGTCGCTGGAAGGATGCCAAACGTGAACCTATGGCATCCATTCTGGTTACCCAAGATGGTTCTAGATGGCGTAGAAAAGAGGGAGAGAGAACGATTGCGAGACGTCGGAGAGAACATGTGGTCACAGCCTGAAGAATGGGGTCACGATGGCTTGGTCACGGTCCAAAGCGCAAAGTGGGGGGAATTTCTTGGGGTCATGGAAGGTGTAGATCGTGAGTAATTCCTGTCTTTTCCCTCCATTGTTACTGATGCCGTTATTCGCAGATTGGGAGATCCGAGGTGCCAGAGGACTAGATATCGGCGGTGACTTCTTCAGCTCCGGTGAAGCGGAAGAGGGACAGAATAGGGACTGGGCGTGGCTAGCTAAGGCATCGCGGAAGGAAAAGGCGGATTTAGAGGAGGAATCAGAGAAATCCCCCCGGACTAAGATCGAACGACAGCAGGCAAGAGATTTGGAGAGGCAGAGAGACGACGATGTTGTGAAAGCATCCACGGACAAGCTTTCGGCGGTGTTTGACTGGATTGTCGAGCAAGTGCCAACTCCTTCGCCGTTGCTGAAGAAGGACTCTGGTCACTGTAGTGAGGTGAAGGAAGCCAAGGTGCGGAACGATTTGGCGACGAAGAAGGATCTGGAGAGATTCTATGTGGCGTTATCGAGGAAGATGTACGATGAGGGATTGTGAAGGAGAGTGAAGAAGCTAAGTAATGTATATCTGGTAAACCAGTGCATAATATCATTATTGTGCAGGGATGTCACCAGCATTCCAACCTCGAGCACCATCTAGAAGGGTAGAGGAGAGAAGGCCGCCGTCACCGCTAAGTATACTCATTTTTGATGGGATTGCCTTTGTAAGACTTCGTCGACTTGTCTGATTCTCGGTTCCTTGCACGGCTGTGCCAGTGTACTGGCCGCACTGGCTTGACTGCCCTCCCCGCGTTTGTCGAGTTGTGCAGAACTCTTATCAGTTACTAGGCTCTCGCTCGAAGCTGAGCAATCGATGAGTTGCACGTCAAGAGCCAACCTGTGGTATCTTTGGGGGAAATACATATGAATGCCGAGAGGTGCGGTCAACCCTCTATGGGTCCCGGGCGTGGCACCCGTGAATGTGGTGCTTCTATCGGACTCAATCCCACCTAAAAATCCCTCAGGCCGGGACAAGACACGAAACGCACCGAAAAACGCATGCAATCTTATCCCATTGGGCGTCCCTCCTAGAAAAGAGTTAACGGCAAACATAAACCCAAGTCTATTCCTCAGAATCATTGATTGCCGATCAAGATCTCATCAAGCCGTCTTTGTTTCGCGCCGTTACGGAATTGATCATAACTTGGACTAGTTCTTTGTGCTGAGCCTCTGTCTTTTCTTCCAATGTGCCCTTGTATCCCCCCTAGTTGAGGTCGTGCCACCACATCCTGGACGCGTTGTGCAAGTCTTTTGACAATTGTCGGCTTATTGTTACCAGATGTCAATGAGAGTATGCTTTGCATGCGCAGCAGGACAATGCATTAATGCCACCAAGGAGCTGCAAGCCTTTAACAGAGACGCACCAGACGTCGAGCCCTTCCTCGTCATTCAACTCTCCCACTATGTCTGCGTCTTTCACATCGTCTGCGACCAGCATTCGCACGCCCATCGATGTATATCCTTCACCAGGAGAAGGTGGCCCAAACATCTTCACCAAAGAACGACAACGTTCTATCCATGACTGGCAGCGAAGAGTCAACAATTCCGGTGTAGCTGCTCCTCCCTCGCGCCCTCCCACCTCTGCTCCCGCTGAGGACCCACCCACGCGTTGTTCCTCCCTCACGAACTACGTCATCCCTCGTTCCGTCCTCATCGATATCAAAGACACCCAAGACGAAGACGACCACCGACTCCACACAGACGCGCCTCCTTTTCTCTCCTACAAAGAGGTCGAGGATAGGATCCGTAGCGCCAATTCTACAACGCTCAATAGGGGCTGGGAGAGGCATTTCTTTACAGGTACCCTTGCTTTATCATCTGACCCACAACTCCTACACACGCACGCAGCCGCGATACTGGTCTCCCCGGATTTCAATGTCGAGCAGGATATTCCGGGGCTCGCAGAGAAGTGCGTCCATCGAGTGGCGTTTAGGAAATTCGACTACGAGAAGGGGAGAAAGACACCCGAATCTATCGCCCCGTTCATTGTGGAGATACGTCGGAATATCTATGCCGTATTTGGTCCTATGGTTGCAGAGGCGTTCCGTGTCGAGGTAATAGAGCAGGCCATGACTTCGTTCGAGAGTTGCTGGTTAACGGTGTGTGTTCCTCTCCATTTAGGTTCTTAATTATTGACCACCGTCTATAGGCGCTTCCAAAGGCGATCATAACGGGAAATCCTGAACCGTTGCTGTTCACGATAGCCGGTACTTCCCTAGGTGCTTTCGTCGGTGATCTCCAAGTTTTGGGTTTCCTCGACGGGTCGAACGTAATAAGATGTCTCAGGATCTTACTAGACTCCATGGAACATATGGAGCATCTACAAGCCATTCATAAGATCCTTGAACGCACGAGCGGCGGGTACTGGCGCGATGGGTTGGGGCAATTGTTGCCTTTACCATACGTCGAGAAATTCCTGTTTAGGTTTCTGAGAGGCGCGCGATCGATTCCACTTGAAAGTCGCCCAACAGGACAGCAGTATCCTGAGTCCGTGGGCAAGAGGTGGATAGCCGAAGTCGAGCGAATGGTGCGGACACGATACACTGCCGACCTCGGGTTCTAGTCATGGAGAGCTTAGCTTTAATACCGTTCACACTTAGAATTTCTCGATCAGTAGAACATACATTACTCGCTCAACTATGAATCTACGTATTTCGATAGGCGTGAATATGATAATGTACCGAGAGGGACTCTCTTCCAAAGCAAGTATGACTAGATACAAAGCGATAACATGAACTATATATCGAGAGCGGGAGCAGAGCAGGATCAGAAATGTTTGAAATCCTCATGTTGTCATCGCTCCTGCTTCGGATGCTTATCCATCCATGCCTTCATGCATTCCGCCTTGTCCCAGGACGCGACGGCGATCTCAGCGAACCGCTTCTTGAGTTCTAATCTCGGGTTTTGGACGACCCGGAGCACCAAAGGTTCCGTCGTGTACCTCTGCAGCTCCCGGACGTATGTGTCCTTGAATAACCGCGTTTCCTGTGGGTCACGCTTTCGCTGGCAGCCCTTGCTCTCAAACCACAAAGGATGGCAAACAAGCGTCCAAAGTGGTACGGTCATAGCCATCTCCCAATCAATGATAGCTAGGATATGCCCTGCATTAGGACCGTCGGGCGCAATTATCATGTTCCTGTTACGCGGAGGGTCAATGTCGGGCTCAAAATAGTTTGATTGAATCCCATACCACGGATTGAAGTCCATGTGGGCTAGGACGAATGGTCCCGCTGCACAGCCATCCAGTTCGTCCTCGATCACATCACGTATACGGTCCCGAAATTGGGGGATCACCTCCTGCGCCAACCGCCACTTCATATTGATGTCATTCCGATACCCGTATGACGTTTTGGCCAGCTCTGGCAGGCGCTCCATGAATTCAATCTCCTCCGTGAGGCCCGCCCTGAGCCACGGTCCAGATAGCTTCCATGGGCCACGATCATAGGAACAATTTCTTTTGCGAGCTGCGGACTCGTGTTTGCACCACGCCACGGGTCCGAGTCTGAAACAGTCGGGTGGTGCAGCGTCATGCTTGAAGTAGATTGACCCGATGCGGTCGAATTTTAGTTGGGAGAGTTGAAGTACTATACGAGCGTAATCCCGAATGGCGTTGAGTTTGAGCTCTAAGTCTAAGTCCTCCCAAGGCGATCCGTTCATGTCTGATCCTTCCGTCTGACGGATCGAGTATAAGCACTACAACGAGGCTCAAGGTCCAATCACGAACTTACGAAAGATATGATAGAAAAGGCTTGCCCGATGGCGTTATGGCGGGTCGGACAGTACCCGTAAACAACTGGAACAGGAATGGTTGTCTTCAGCCTCACAAAGACCATCGTTGCAATCTAAAAATAATTTTGAAATTGTCTCCAATGTGCACCATGCCAGCGGTTGTGAGAAACGGGTACATACCTCAGATTCCATGCTGATATCCGACCTCGACTTGACATCACGAGCAACCCGGGCTAGCACTTTCTCTGGCACTTGACCTTGGCGGTCGAGAGGGACGTTGAGATCCAAGAGGTAGAGCTAAAAAATCAGCGACGTCAGCGTGTTGATATGAAGAGGCTCATGAATAGGTGAGACCTCATTGTAGAATCCCCACCGATAAGGTTCTTCAGGTGTTGCACAGGTGACTCCGAAAAGACATTCAGTGATTCGAGAAAACTGTGTCGTATCTGGAATAGACGTCGGTTTCCTTCCTTTCGGAACGGGGCACTCGAGGACGAAGGGGAATTCCCAATCTGTAGCTGCCATTGCAAACCCTGGTACAAGATTATTCGAGCCTGAGCAATCCGAGAGACGAAGAGCGACCAGAAATCCACACCTTTAGACGTGTTCCTAGCCACCGCCACCAACCAGAAAGGCTAACCACAAGGAAGTGAAGGTTCGAAAGTGACAATCCGAAAGGCTTTTCTGCAGCAATGCTACTAGAACATGGATAGCAGTAAACGTGGATACAAGTTCATATTCGGGGACAATATGATAGTAAAAAAGGTGGACACAGCCCAAAAAGAACTATATTCGGGCCGCCTGGGATTCTGACAGATCCCAGCGCGCTGTAACCCAGGAGAGATCCGGACAAGCTAGTTCGTACTTGGTGAGCACAGAAGCAACATACCGACTGCCTAAAGCGGCCAGCCGAGATCGAGATAGAGGGGTTCCGGCAATCGCCGTGCTGATCCCAATATGGGCATCAAACCTTCGAAATGATTTTTCACCTCGGATTTCGATTTCAACAGACATGCGGACTGTCTTGTATGGCAATTGAATCACCTCCACATTGTCCACGATCTTCGGCCAATCTCTTGACCCACCTCAGCTGTTTACCTCGAACAATCAATGAGCATACAATCATTAGCCAATAAGGGTCAGCAGGACCTGGTGTTTGGCCCAGTGAGCCCTTCGGTGTATCATGCCGCTTCCCTAACACTCCGTAAGAACATCACTTGACTGCGTTCCATCCGACCTGCAAACCAGACGTCAGCCCTAAGAAATGAATGTCAGGGAATCACACCAATAGAAAGACACCAAACCTGTCACGCAAAGAGAATGGGATTCATTTTTTACGTCGGAAATTCGGCGGCGTCATGTTACAGCGACGCTCCGCTCTCATCCCTGTGCTCGGCATTCTCCTTGTCTCCCGGTTTTGAGCGGGTGTGAATTAGAATAGGGCGTGTTGGATTCGATCGTGAAGCGTTTTTCTCACTCCGGTCCTAGACGTCAGAATCCAATGCTGCATTCCCGGGGTACTCTTGGCAGACCTGCATGTCTCGTCATACGACAAGGTCGGCCCGGCTAGCGGCCTCGACAATTAGCATTAAAGTATGCAGGTACGCATGCCTGCATAGAAGATGATCTCCGTGGTAAAGATCTCCTCTCGGAGATCCACGAGGGAAGGCGGACATTCCCGGATTTCTGATCCTGAACGACGAGGGAGCGTAGTCAATAGGTGATACGTAAAAAGGCGCAGAAAACGCGAAGCCATACGACCCATCGGTTCACAAACGAGCGCCTATTTCGTTGAGCATTTCTCGGTGTAGTCTGGGCATAAATCGGATAGGACTAACGGATAACCACGGAACAACCGCTGGGCTGGCCAACGATGTTATTTCTCACTTTGCCCGAGCAGCGGTCCTGCCCTAGGTATCACGCCTTGGACCTATGTCCTCCGTATGTTGAAGAGTGACGAGGCCTGTACGATGTGTAAGCAGATACGACGCCTGAAGCATGATTCGCGGAACAGGGTTGCGATGAGAAGTTGTAAAAGCAGCATTGATGGTAGCTTATGCTGTCGATTTATTCTAGGATAAAGCAGTCTAAAGTAAGAGTATTTAGACTGGGCAACGACATGGTCAATATACAAATGGGAGGGCCAAGACAGAACACGCACATTACACGTTCCCGGTGGCATCACTCAGACTGGGAAACGAATCTATAGAGGTTACACATGCCATGATGATACAGTTCCACGATGAACGTTAGGAAATCTATAAATGTACATTGCGAAATTTGACCATTGACCAGCGAAGTTTCACTCGATGATGTTGAGTTCTCGTTTTCGTGCTTTGGCGAAGTCGTTCTTGTACGTATCCCAAATTCTGAAGATAAGATATATTCAGAAAGTCTTCTAATAACGATTCTAGAGAAGTCATACCGTGTTAACTCATCGATGTACAAGGATTGAATGCGCCTAATCTCTTCTATATCGGGTTTATCAATCTGCTTGACGTGAATAGGCCGACCGACTAGACAGTGGGAAGCGCTCAGGCTGATGGCTACAATGGAGAGATATCGTACTCACTGACGACGACAATGCGCCGTCTGTAAGGCATCAGACCTAGATTATCTATGTGGGTTTGTCAGGGCCGATATGAGTTCAAGATGGTGCGACCCTTACAATTCAACAGTCCACGTCCATGAAAGAGTGGGAAAGTGAATCCAAAGATCGACTGGAACTTCTTCTGAATGATGTATACTGTCGTCCCCTTTTCGTTCGGCATCTGTTGGAAGATCTGATACATAATTGTGATGACTATCATGTTCTGAGAGCGTGAATTTGAATGATCCCTACGTCGTTTTCACCGAAGGAGAAGACCGGCACGAGGTTCGCCCTGTTGGTCAAATGGGTATTTATTCTAACCCAAATACATAAGACACTTACCCTTGCTGGATAGCAATCTTGATGAAACCAAGCCTAGTTGATATAGTGAGATGGCAATGCGTATAGACGGGAAGACATCTGTGCATACCGTTTCTTAAGAGTGAGATCAACGGTGCCTGGACGTGCACTCAGACTTTCGGCTGCTCCTCCAATGACGATGGCAATCGACTGCCCGGGACCACCTTCAAGAATGTTGCTGCATGATCTCTTGCTCACGCTGGCTATACCCATCCACATTATCAGGTCGCGGTAAAATGGTAGCTTGAAATTGCTGGAGAGTGTCAGTAGGTGGGGAGTTATTCCCGGAAACGCCTTCGAAAACCCGGTTGCTGCACAGAAGCATTAATTCTGCTTCAATGACAGCACATGGAATGCATACCTTCTGTTGCAAAGGTCGCCATTGCACCCCTGAATGAAATAGCGTGATGTTATGCCACAACGGGGCCTGAATGAGGACATACATTCCAATGATTCCTGTGATTCCGGCGAATTGAGATGAAGAACACAACATAACATGTCAACTTACCATGAGGATGGTACCCAAAGATATAGGTTCGGTCCGCAGGAAGATCGGCCTCCTACGGTAGAGTGAGCACATCGTCATTTCACATCGGAGCCCAGTGACCTTCATCAGCCTTTTACACATCCCACGTAAGTGAAATTGCTGCGTTGAAAACGAAATACCACTGCGTACGATATAGGGTAATAGTCGGCAAAATATTTCCAGCAGATAAAGTCACGAAACCATTTGCTCGGCCTTCCCCCGTGAATGGATGCTTTGTCAATGTAGTGAACCCAGATGTGATAGAGGGCGAGTAAAGGCCATAACGGGGGGAAAGAACTGAGATAAGACAGATAAAGTTAGCACAGTGAACGCTTCTCTGTAGGCGAGTGGCGCACCAAAGGTAGAGAAACAGGCAGGTCATCAAGACAAACAGGACTGACCACGACGCCACCGCCGTCATTTGAAGTCTTCGTTGCAGCGGAACCCTGGATGGTACGAAACTGCATATATGCTATTGAATTGCAAGAAGGATGTCGGGCAGAAAAAAAGCCGAACTCAACGTGATCTTGCAGTGACTGTTTGATGGGTTCCAGCGGTGTCGCCGCGAGTTCTGACAGCCTTCCCGTGAGCGACGATGCCTGCAAAGGATCCATGACGGCGGTGGTCGTGGATGTTTGCGGCGACCTTGGAGAAGAATGTCTCGCTGGTAGTCGGCAGTTGCCGGTAGCCCCTATTTACCTTACCATGCCGTCACTGCGCGTCAACACCTCCACGACGGTTCCGGCATGTCTTAATGGAATCTAGGAATTTACCTGGTACTGCGCATCCTTGCGAGGAGTAGGTAAATGAAGGTAACGAGGCGTATGCAGAATTATTCCGAACAGATGCTCAAAAATACTTCTGTAGGAAACACGAAAATACTGGAACGGTAATAGTGGAAATCGTTCAGCCCATTATCTTAGGAAATCTTTCTTTCCCAGGACCTGATACGCTCGACGATTGCGGTGCAGTGCGTAGCTGCTCACAATAAACACAGAAATACTCCGTAGAAACTCTATCGTTCGCTTAACGTTGCATCGCTGAGTTGGTAACAAGCGCTTGTCGATTAGCATCAAAGACGTCCTGTTCGAAGGCTTTCGAATGTATCGGTAAATTCGTTCCGAACTCTGTCGTTCCTGAGCTCCAGGTAAGTTATCGAGAAGATATGCACGAGGTTGAAGTCGGTAATTTCCGTCTTGCAAACCGTACCGACATCCGTGAATGTATACAAGGTCAATCATTAATACTGTCATTCTAGAAGAATTGAGAAGGCTTACATCGCGTAAACTAGTCTCACTAAGGCGAGAAGACACTCCTTCACGGGAGAACGACATCCCTTTTAAATTTTCCCTGGCAGATCACTGTCGCACGATAGTCTCGGGCCAATTCATTGCTGGTAGACCCTCGTCCGATGAGCGGTATACCAACAAGGCCAGCCGAAAGGAGTGCAATCGTTACTGGGTCCGTTATCAACAGAAGAATCGCATTTCTTGCGAGAAAGTTCAGCAGAGATCATTAGTATTAGGCGTCGGGTCCAGTCGAGTGAATAGGTTTAATAATACAGTAACAGCTGTGGGAATGAAGAAAAGCATCTGACTGACTGAAATGTTATGAGATGTCTGCATTGAAAGCCTAATTAAAGTTGGATTATCCCATTCGGATGCGGTGGTAGCTGACAAGCAACTGCCTGAGAGAAATTGCTGATCATTGGTACAGCCACACCCTTTTCCCACTTTCCACGATCTCAAAATTTCTGGACCCCAAATTTGTGTCATATTCACGCACCTAATACCCTAGTTTCCAGGTTTCCGAACTCCTACTGACGCAATATGAGTGTGTCGTCCGTCTCTTTGGCGCTGGGAAAGAATGTTCATTTATGACTCATATAGATGTGGAAAGCCTTGATGGACGCTTGTTATTCGCCATTCCAAAGAAGGGTGAGCGCGTACAGGAAATATCACAAAGAATACATAACTGAACCTGCATTTTATCTATAGGTAGGCTGTACGAAAAGTGCCTATCAATTTTAGCAGGTGAGTCACATTCATCCGACGAACCAGTTCATCTACGACCCATATCTCCTCTAGGCGCCGACATACAATTCCGGAGGCACAATAGACTGGATGTATGCCTCGTGCAGAACCATCCCATTGCCCTGTGAGAATGTTTCTTGGCACTTACCAACCATCCTAACCGAAGCCAATTAATCAGTGTATTCCTCCCCGCATCCGACATACCCTCTTTCGTTGGTAAAGGCGACGTCGATCTAGGAATAACAGGTCACGATGTGATCCTCGAATCTCAAATGCAGCAGCATGTCACCGAGGCCCTACGGCTAGGCTTTGGAAAATGTTCCCTCCAGGTCCAGGTCCCTGAAGCCGGACCAATCAAAACCGTAAAGGACCTTGCGGGTAAACGTGTCGTCACGAGCTTCGAGGTCTTGTCTGGAGAGTATTTCTCAAAGATAGACGAAAACCTGGGCTTGGAAGATGAGGCAAGGACGAAGATCGAGTATGTGGGTGGGAGTGTAGAAGCGGCTTGTGCATTGGGACTAGCAGACGGGATTGGTACGTACCCATCAACCGATGCATGTTCTGTTCTATACTTATTTGTTACCGCAGTCGATCTCGTAGAATCTGGTGATACCATGCGTGCAGCTGGTTTGCATGCGATAGCGACGGTTCTAGAGACAGAAGCCGTTCTCATCAAATCCAGTGTCCCAAAACATCCCGGCCTCGAGCCTTTGGTCAAACAAATAACAAGCCGTATCGCGGGTGTCGTAGCAGCCAGCAAATATGTTGTCTGCCAATACAATATCTTGCGCGATAAGCTCCCTGAAGCCACGATAATCACTCCCGGTCGAAGGGCACCTACTATAAGTCCTCTTGAGGAGGAGAACTGGGTCGCAGTCAGTAGCATGGTCGAGAAGAAGAAAATTGCAGATATCATGGACGATTTAGTCAAGATTGGTGCACACGATATCATGATCTTCAACCTAGACAACTGTAGAGTTTGATTGCCAGTTTCGACTAGAGTATTCCATCTTAATCAAAGATGTCAAAGTCAATACCCCAGCCTTTGCTCGGATTCACCCCTCTCTTCGGTTCGTGCAATAGCGCGGCTGTCTCCAGCTTCTCAAATAGTTCATCCGGAAGTTTCGTGACTGTCCAACTCCAGTTAGTCAAAGAAACAGCACAGCAGACGGAACAACGAACTATGTAGGTTTTCTTCTACTCTGCATGGGGTTACACTTTTCGGAAGGACGACAGTCTGGAGATATGTGAGTAGTCTCCTCTATGTGATGAGTCCGGTGACACATACCCCACGCTGAACATGCCACGAATTGATTACTTGGGCGGGAGTGATGTCAAGTTCAGCGGCAATCTCCTTGACCACAGGAACGGAGAGCGTCTCTCCGACGCGTCCATCGCCTCCAAGAGGGGAATACGCTTCTAACAATATTCCGTACTCCTTTGACCACTAGTGTTCCGGTTAGCGTGAGACCAAAAATGCAGGTACAGCTTACGGTTAGTAATTCCGGTTGCGGGAACCAGAAATTGATCTCGACCTGATTAACCGCTGGTGGATACTTCAAGGGGTTAGCGGTCAAATTTTGGATCCTGGAACGGCGAATTACGACGAAAGATTCGGAGGCAGTACAGTCAAGTTTACCTGCGTATATTGAAACTGTACGGCATGAGAACGTTGAAGTAGAACCAGGTTACGCATGCACAACGTACTTGCTGACACCGATATTTCTGATTTTACCCTTGTCGACTAGTTCTTCAAGCTTCTTCCAAGTAGGATACGGATCATCGGTGAGTTCTTGATTGTACACAGACCCATCTTTGTTCAGCGCAAGGGGCCTAAGAGCAGAATTATTTTCCATGAACATATTGATGAATGTGAGCTTTACTGGCCAATGAATAAGATAGAGATCCAAGTAATCAGTCCCTAGTCGAGACAATGACTCGTCAAGAGCACTTTCGACATCGTCTGGGTCATGAAAAGAGTTCCAGAGCTGACAAGAATAGATGAATAAGTATCCGCGCGGCGCAGGTATTATGAGGCTATTCACTTTGGAAGTCAACCAAATATCTTCACGAGGGGTGTCTGTTTGCTTTAGAGCGGCGCCCACCTCCGCCTCGTTCTGAGACACAGTGAGAAGGCGGCAGTGTGTAGTGAACCGCACGTACCCCGTAGATCCAAGCACCGTCAAGATGTTGGTATCCAGACTTTACAGCGGTCTGCATGAACTGTAAGGGGATATTCCTCTTTACTCTCAGTAGAACATACCTGCACTGCTCTTCCAACTTCGTTCTTTCTTGCTTTCCACAAACCTAGATGCACATGAATCTTCTGGTCAGTACTCGCAAAAGAGTGCGAGACCCACCAAGAGCGACCGAAGGAATCTTGTCTCCGGATGGTAAAGTGTAGTGCTTGGGCAAATCTTCTCCCGTAGAAGAATTATACCTACTACACCTTCCAGTACCCAAGAATGAGTGTGTAAATCTAGTACCATGTAGACCGATGCCGAGGGTGAAGAACACTAGAAGGATTACGCAGACTCGCTTCGTTTTCCAGTGCCATGATTTGATTTTCGACCCGTTGTGGGCGGGCAATTGCTCGTAGGTTCCCTTGGAGAACATGGTGACTCTGATGCGACAAGTGGTTTCAACTGAGTAAGCAAAGAGTGGCGAAGGGAAGATATGTAACCCGGGCCGATGGGGAAAGATAAGCACATAAGTAATACGCTATAAGGCAACATATTAGTGGTGGATCCAGTGATTGATTGGGGTAGGGTCGGCGACACGCTTGAGACTTTAAATTCGTGCATATGTACAGAATAGAATATTAGAGCTCAAAATGAACGTGTAACGTCGCGCAATAGGTTCAAACTTCGCGACGTGCATTTGCCCAGTGTGGAGACTCACGAGGTTAGTGGCGTGGAAAACTATCACTACTCTTAGAATAACAGATACATTAAAACTCCGCTAGCTAGTAGCGAGGTCACGGACTTTGAAATAGCTGCCGAACCGGCAAAGCTCGGCTTCTGCCGATGTAATGCCGAGCCCAGTGCCCGCCGGCGAGTTCCAATTTAGGCAATCACCGCCCATCGAACTTTCTTTTCCTCCATTAGGGTCCTGTCGACTACATCATTCACTGCAGAGCCGCGCCTGTATGTTGCCCATGCACGTCAGCCATGCCCGAACGCACGAACGGTACATCACTAGTTGGCTCAGTGTTTGAACGGCCACCTTCCCTCGCTCTACACCGGCCACCCCAACCGTCGAAGACAGGATTTCCAGCAGCACAACATCGCTCGAAAAGTGCCTTCGCGCGGAGGCGAGATGAAGAACGCAAGACCGATAATACTCGACCACATGGTGCTCCTACGGTTGTTCCGATTCCAAAGGTTCAACCCTTCGCGCCCAACGTTCCTGAACGTGAAGAACCTGTGGCCGACTGGCGGGAAGAAGTCAGCCGACAGAATCAACTGCAGGTGCAGAACATGACTGCAGAGGAGAGAGAGCGCGAACGGAACGAGATATACGAAAGGTTCGGAGCAGACATTGGTGGTATCTTAAGGAGAGCACGAGAGGCACGGGAAAGACAAGCAGAGAAAGATTCCGAGGAGATGAAGCGTAAACGCCCTGAAGGCACACCCGTTACTGGTGAGAAGTCTGCAATATATACTGCAGCAGTTTCTCATTGGAATTCAGGAAATGGTATATTGCAGGAGCCAGGTATTCAGTTACATCTCTGCGAATACCGATACCATCTAACAGCATGCGTAGACTTGTTTACCAGCTCAAGGCGAAACTCGGAAAAAGGGCTTCCTGAAGGCATGCTTTTTGTCTGTTTGCCTAAATTTTTATTGACGGCGTTTTCAGTTCCAATAACATCCGAAAAGCCTACCAGCCGTCCAGGTGTGTTACTTGCACCAACCTTCTCTTTGACCCTGATGTCTGATCCACCATTTCAACAGTCTCTCCTCCGCTAGCATCATTTCCTCCTCCCTCTCTCTCTGCGAGTGCGACGCGTCCATCAACGCCTAGCAAAGGTGTTCGGAGGATAAGATTTGCTGAACTTTCGCCAACCGACGTGCATGTCTATGAGTCGGCCCCACCTTCTCCTCGCAAGAAGACTGTCCTAGCCTTGCCCCCACCGCCTCCTGCAGGAACAGACGAGAATATTGTTTCTTTAGGAACGTATCCCACTACCAACGAGGATCCAGAAGAAGGCAGTCCCGAGTATATTCGTCGAAAATATTTCCCTTCTGCTCCGTCCTCCAATCCGGACCTAGCATGGATGAACCCATCCACATCGGATGACCAGTCGGACGATTCTTCACCGGTTGACAAACTACGGTTTGATCTCTTGGGTAATCCAATTCCTTCATCTATCAGTTTGACTCTCCCTACACATCTGGGTTTGCATCACCATGCCGAGGGATCACATGCTGGATATACTCTTGATGATGTCTTCCTCCTGACACGGTCCAGCGTTGCCGCTCAGAGGGCGGCTATGCTGGGTGTTTTGAGCGGTGTAGCCCGATGGTTGAGAAAGTGCACTGAGGGCGGGAATGATCCAGTGCTGAATGATCTATCCACCAAGTCTGCCACACTTCTCAAGCGTGTATTGTTCGCCGGTCTGGAAGTCTTACCCGAGCGGGGAAGTGTTGGCGCAAGAGGTATTGCTGTTGTTTGGCAATGTCTTGTTGGCTGGGAGGCTCAAGAGATTGATGACCTACAGGTTGATTTGAATGACGTAGAAGCTGCTTTTGGGGAGGTCGAACTCAACATGCCAGTTGATGTCTCTACCGCCACCAGTACGACTCCCCCTCCGTCTATATCTTCATTAATCGATGCTCTACCTCTTTCTGAGATGCTCTCGCAATTAGCTCCCTTACTCTCATCCCCCCCTGACTTGAACTCCGTCGAATCCTTCCCTACTCCAAATCAACTCCAGCTCCTTGGCATTGTACATCGGATTGCCAAGCATTCCAATACTGCGGCCGAAAAGATTGTACAAACGTCCAGTCTCGTTGCCAGTATCGTCAATGTCTTCCTGCTCTCTGTTGCTACGCCACATCCTCCTGCTATTCACTGCCTCATTACCCTCGTCCGTGCTTCGCGGCGCAACGCCAAAGCACTGTGTGATCCGGCAGATGCGATGCTCAAGTTCATCGCAAGCACCATACCTTCCACTGATGGAATCGCGCAGTATCCTGCCGAGTTGGCGCATGAACTCTTGGTGTCTACCCTACGATTTTACACCTCTCTGGGACGGTATGGGATGTATTCGCATACCGCGACGGACGCACAAGCGCTTTGGATGCGTCTGACCGTCTATGTGACGGAGACAGGGGGAAAGTTAGCTCAGGCATGGGCTGAGTTGATAGGGACGTGGATGATTTGCGCAACAGATCCTCACAAGACGTCTCCCAGTCATGACATTTTGTGGAGTCGGGTTGTTGCTTGGGGATGGGGCGAAGACGTGTTGGCATTGAAAGTCTGTGATCGATTACCGGAGGATAAGGGCCAACTGAAACAGATAATTGATACTCAAAGCGCTATCTGGAGATATATCAGCGCATGGCTAGAAGGTTCCCGAGTCAATAGTCCTCGGGGCGGCCAAGCCGAACGGGAAGCCGTTTTGATTATCTTAAAATCTGGGTTTGAAAGTGAGGGTGGCCTGGCTAGACGGATCATGTTAGCCACCCTGGAGGGCCTCAAGGCTGATCTCGAGGACCTCCAGTCAAGAGAAGCTCCTTCGCAGTGGCTACCGACGCTGTTGAGTGCGGGGAGATGCGCCAGTGCGCTGACAGCCGTGATACGATTATGGTTAACATGTGTACCTTCGTCGAGCGGTCCACCAGAGTCGCCACCGTTTGATCTCCCTTTTTCTCAGATATCGCAGCTGTGCGCCCTGTTGGTTTCGCATCCGGTCTGGAATTATCCTCCCATATCTGAGCATCGTGGATTGGTCGGCACATATACTAGAGTTATGTGTCGACCTCTTGCTTCCCTCCTCTACTATTATCTTCTCTTGTCGAGAAAGCTTCCCGGGAGTTCAGATGATTTGTGGATGGCACAAGCTTTTGCTATCATCCTTAGGTGTTATCCTGGGGATGAAGACCACGCGCTTGCGATCGTGGACGACCTTCTTGGGATGATTACGGCTGATTGGGCTAAACAACGGCAGCTGAAGATACCGAATATCATCTGGGAACGGGGCGGGATGAACGCAATCAAGCCCATACTGCACCAAGTTATTCAGCCTAGAGACGACGTCCAGATTGCACCGACAAGTCCGACACCCAAATCAATCTTACTCTCGACGTCTCAAAGACTGACGACCTCTGTGCTCATCACAACGGATTGGGACCCCATTGGACTTCCGTTGAAAGGAGATTGGGCTTTGACGCCGATTGACCACGTTTTGCGTTCCGGTCACGAGCTATCTGCATTCCAGCGAAAAGGCGCGTTTCCTCCGTCCTGGGATGCATCGGAGACGGAGATAGTGCGTGCGTCTCTTCTGCTTGCACAGTTGGGACGAGAGGCTGTTCTGAGATTTGCGAGCGGCCTGGCGGACGTCGTGTTATCCGGTCCGGAGGCAGTATTTGGATGCATGAAAGTCTTCATGTTGGAGCACGAACAGGATCATGATAAGGGTCAGGATGAGGTATTCCGCGATCCGGCTGTGGGGTATTTGATGAGCGAGTTGGTTTCTCCGTACGCGGCGGGTATGCAACTGAAAGTCAAGTCGACCAGACAAGATGATCTAGAGACCGTCGCTGCAAGATTCCTTGGAGCTGGAACGCCATTTTACCAGTATTACACGGACTTTGTGGCTCTATACGACGCCATTTCTTTCGCCCATCCCTTATTCGCTCGACTTCTTCTGCCTCCGACGTCCATGCATTACGCTGTGGATTATCGGAAACATCTCTGGTTGGATTTCGGGCATCTCATCAAGAGTATTCACGTACCTCTCAATGCTGTCATTTTCCAGGATATTCGAGAGTATCTCTATCCCGTTGAACGCAGCTCTGAGATGATCGGCGCTTATGTTCGTGCGCTTGTGACGATAGGCCCTTCGATGGACGGGTTTGTCCGCTTCGTCGCGGTTCATCATGTTGCCTGTAATGTCTGGCCGGACTTGATGACGACACCTGGGGGTGATGTGTCGTCGAAGAAGCTATTTGGGCTTCTCATTGGGCAAGGGAGTAAAGAGGTCCTAAGGGATATCTTGACATACAAACAGGCCTCGGATGGACCTGTTTCGTTGGCTCCGCTTTGTTTCGAACACGGGAGTGAGGTGAAGGGGGAACGAGCAGACTGTATACTGCGCTGGACAGATCAGGGTATTTTAGAGAAGATGTTAGCATTATTTTAGTTTGACCTAGATAATCATCTCCGATAGCCTGCAGTGATCGGGGGATAAGCTATTCAGTTAAGTCGAGTTTTCCAAATCTATTCTCACACCCGCCTAGTTTTATACAGATGGAAAGTGTTAGATATATTTTGTCACTGTCGTAGGAGGCGCACAGCTGGACGGTCGAGCAGACTAAGAATAAGGCTATGATTTTCATTTTACTACACATTCCGTTAGAGCTTTGAGTGCTCCTTTGGCGTCGCCGTCGGGTAGAGGAGCAAGGACGTCCATAGCTTGTTTGGCATATGCAAGAGCGAGATCACGGGTATATTCTACACCGGATGACTTGCGTACATAGTCTCTGGCGAGCTCGACATCGCCTGGCTGGTTGAACTTCCTTTCGATGAGGGGCCCGATTTGGGGATGTTCCTCCCAAGCAAAGAGGGCGGGGCCCGTGGCGAGGCCGAGCTGCAGGTCGGCGCCTCCGGGTTTTCCGAGTGTGGCCTCTCCAGATTCGTAATCCAGTATATCATCCACGAACTGAAATGCGATACCCAGGTTCCTCCCATACGCATACGCTACTTCCCTGTACACCTCGCCCTCGACGCAGCCACCGAGCACCACCGCACCCCTCGCGCCCTTGGCCATCAAGCTCGCCGTCTTCATGTACATCTTCTGCAGGTACATCCTCCATGTGTTTGCCGGTGCCTCCCGCATCTGCAGAATCTCACCCTCGACGAGGTTGGATATGATACTCGCGATGAGCTCGACGACTTCGGGGTCGCCGAGACGTGTGAGAGCAGCGCTGGCGCGCCCGGGGATGAAGTTCCCGCCTAGGATGGCGAGCTTGCTCCCGTAGGCCTGCAGGGCGGAGGAAGCCCCACGGCGAATAATGCTACGAGGCCATCCTCGCATCTGAAAAAGTATAAGTAAAGGATTCGAGTACAGTAAAACGATCAGCCGGGCCGGGAAACTCTGATGACGAGAACTTAAGGAACTCAGCTGTTCAACGTTCAACCACTGATTTGTTGGGGGCTCCCTAATTTTACAGATACAGATACAGATACACAGCTGCTATAACAGACCTCAATCACTCACTCCTTAGGTTCAAACTTTGCTAGATACTCCTCCGGAAGACAGCCCTCCTGACTTCGCCTTTCATAGACTCTCAACCATTCTCCATCGCGAATCAGCGTCAACCTACCTGTTTTCCCCTTCTTCACAACCAGCGCCTGAATTGTCATCAAGACCTTCACCAGCTTGTTCAGACTGGGCTGTACCATCTTCGCCTGGTTAGTCAGAGCGCTGAGCTCATTCTTCTCAACAGCACGGAAACGTCCTAGATTATGGATGCCAAGGAAGTGACGAGGCGTTTGCGAGAGGAAGAGTTGGGGATACTGCTCGTACCAGTCAAACTGGGGGCGTCTGCGTTCTGAGATGGTGGTGAGTTCGAGGATTGCATTTTGAGGGACGTAGGAACCACCCGACTTGACTGTCAGTGAACGCGACGGGGTGACTGCTATGACGGAAGTCGTGGGGGGTCCTATCTTAACTCCCGAAAGCAAGTCCGAGAGGACATCGACGGTAGTTGGCGAACTCGAACTTGAGGCGACAGGAATGCGTTTGGTGGTATGGCCAGGTTTTGTGGGCATACAGGCATCAACTTCGAACCGGACCACCATTTTGAAACCACCGAGGTCCTTTAAATCAACGATTAGCATATATGCGCTGAAGGGATACTAGATGATCCATACATAAGTTATGATGCGATGGTGGCCGGTGCTAGATTCACATCCACTCGCAGGCTTAGTAGTATGATTTTCGAAGCTGTATCCATACGTGTATCCGGAAGCTTGTTCCCGATACCTCTTGTCCCACCTATTCAGTAGCACAGTTTTTTTGCCGGAGAGCTGCATGTCAATCCTGAATTCTTTCATACTCTTCTCATTATTTCCTCCCCCAATCCATCGAAGGAGTTTGCGGAGGCAGTTACGATCGGTAACAAAGTCGACGGAAGACCAATCGAAAGGTGGTTCCTTTTTATCTTCAGCTACAGTTTCGACAGCAACTATGAGCGGAAGAAGGATAGCAGAAGGCATCTGAAAGCCATTTTGGTCAGAAAAGAAGGTGCCATTGTCAGCAGGGACACTATAAGGAACAGCCTTGTTCTGCCATTCTGGTGGGGAGCCTGTGAATGAGATCGTGAGCGATATTTTGTCTGATCGTGGAGCCGATCTTACCAGGTACGAGTATTGTCGGCGATGGGTCCAGGACGTCGGATGCAGAGTTGGGATCCTTAATCCAGTTGTAGGAGCCGATGTATTCGACGTCCTTTATGTCAATCGCGACATCGGTTGTGTCGAGAGAGGGTACAGTCAACATCTGGATACATTTGGTGTCTAACCCTTCGAATATACTCTTATCTGAGGGAAGAGGCGAAGAAGGAGCCCTGCCAGATGAATTCGGAGATGTGTGCGAGGCAGTGCGTGGGAGTGCAGATGTACCATAAGGTGAACGTCCTCTGGATCGACGATTCATCGTAGCTGTGAGTGAGCTGGGGTGGACAAGAAAGAGGCTTTTAAATGTGACAGGAGGCTTGAAGTTAGAGTTTAGATAGGCGCCCGGATAGCAAAAATAAGTTCGTTGCGCTGAATGCACATCGAGGTGAACTTAAACGTGCATCAGAAGACAGAGCCATTAGCCGCCAATGATTTCACAGCCTGAGTGAGTATATAGTGGAAAGTTGTTCAGATGATAGTTGCAGACCTTGAAATGGCTGCCGAGCCGGCAAAAATTCGTCTTCGCCCAATTCAATACCGAATCTATCATCCGGAATCTATAGTCTCGCAGCTCTAAGCAAAAGAGTCTTCTTATAATTTTGGACTTTCTCGTTTCTGGCGGAGCCGCCGGGGGCGAGCCGAGGGGACGCGAGTCCAGGCAAGGGGCTGTGCATCATTATACAACGATATTTAAATAACCGTCAGGCTCCTGACACAATAACTTACCATCATGTTGTCTCTGAAAGCCGCGTACGTGGACTTCAGACTGTACTGATATTCCAAATGGGTTGACCTACTACTCGATAGTGCACTTGTATTAGCTGCCAGTATTACCGTCCAGGGACTTCAGCTCCTGAAACCCAGCCCTGGAGGATGCCATGGATCCAAGGCTGTACTCAAGGCTGGGAGACCAGCGAATATTTCCTGGATCGTAGAGCCAGGCGATCCAGAGTCCATCACCTTCCAGCTCCAGAATGACTTGACGCTCGATTCGTGGCAGGTGGCGACCAGGGTGGAGACCGCCCGTGGATCTGCGCAGTGGACAATGGATGGTGATGTTACCCAAAGGTGCGCAATGTCAGGCGATGAGCTGCTTGGAAACTGAAATGTTGGGGTGCAGTGATATGTATTATCTGCAGGCAACGGATATTAAGTGAGTGTCGCTCGATCACTGTTGGTGCTGACGTTGATGGATATCCCTAGCGACATGCGAGATGTTATTGCAACCAGCCCACTGTTCGAAGTTCACGGAGAGCCACCTTCTGTAACGTATGTATTCTCGCATAGCGCTCAACTATTTTCTAATCCCCGTGTATAGCTGGGCCACGGATGACGCTGTTAACAGCTCCGCACCCTCTCGTTCCAAGGGTGGATGCAAATTCTCGGTTTCTAAGAACCATCTTATTGGAGCAGTCAGTATCGTGCTGTTCTGTGGACTCGCATTCTTCCATATTCGACGATTCCGACTTCGTCGTCGCCAAGCTAGGGAACAATACATCGCTTTGCCCATCACTGTTGACTCGGGGAAGCAAGGATATTGACTCTGACGTTGTGCGAGTCTTGAACTGTAGAATACAACTTGTTGTCATCTTTTGAAAGCCATTGAATACATCCTACATGTCCGTCACATGAAATCTTCTTCCAACTCGCGACCCGTCTTTCTTGGCTCATTTGAATCTTCATCTTCTGGCACGTTGAAAAGGGAATCATAAGATCGAGCGGCTTTCTCTGCTTCTCGAGCACGGGCCAGCTCCTGATCTGCCTTTTTCTGGAATGATCTGGTTCAGATCGGTGGATTCAAAATGAAAAAACATCGTACCTTTTCCGCAGCTGCAGCTCTGCGCTGCGCAGTTTCCTCCTTGATTCTGTCCACCCTTTCTTGTTCGTGGTTCACTTCCTTTTCAACTTTCGTCTTGTTGAGTCTGTTGACTATCGGATTTTCGCGTTTAGTGATGTGAACTGGATGATCAGTGAGCGATCAAAGGTATACAGGAAGGATGTCAACAGACTACCTCGTTTAACACGTTTATCGTTGTGAAAGGACACTTGACCGACGGCCATATCTCCAGTTTTCTATCGTCCTTCATCTACAAGGAAGTTCGATGATTAAGCGAGAACTGAATGAGCGCACCTTGAGGTTATCCGCAGGGGTGTAGATGACAGTTAGATTATCCTTCTTGTTTCCTGTCAAAGGTGTGGGTACAATCCGTGCCAAGAATACTTGGACGTACCTTCAATAGAATTGGCCTTCACCAACTGGCTGCAATCGGCGAGTAATACTTCAGGTATTGACTCCCATTGCATCGACTCGGGCATCCGAAGATACACATGAGCTGAGGACAACTTGTCGACATGGAACCACACATCCTGTGGCCAGGCATACTTTATCAGTTCTTCATCTGTAGACGATATTTGTGTCAAGTCCAAACGGGAAGGATGTTGCTCACTTTCTACTTTGTCCTTGCCCATATATATAGTTGTGGGAGGATTTGTAGCTAAAAGCGTACTATTAAACAAAGTAAACAAAAGAAAGACAATTTACCTGAAGATGTGAAGAACAAGACCATCCTGCCTACGGGAGTCGTGTCAGTAAGTACAGTGTAACGTTTGTTAACGAGAGACTAGGCTACATAGAGTCTAGGCCGGGTTTCGGACCGAAGCTTCACGTATGAATCACATGACAATGATCTGTCTACATTTCAAAGTTCAAACTCAGATTGACCAGTCTAATCTAGCGCTTACAAAGGTCAGATTCCCACTTTAAGGCATTTAACTTTTTATTACGAGTTTGTTTATTTCAGTTATTATTTATCTTCTCCGCTCTCGACCGTCACGACACCTACTTCAATCAAGGTTCGGCAGACGAATTTCTCGGCGTACGTGAGTGCAAAGTCCTGTATATTCCACATATACTCACTATCTGCAGTCCTCTACTTCTTTATTGAAGTCGGAACCCATCAAGGTCTGGCCTTTCTTCCCTTTGTCTGTCACAGAAGTTGAATCGATTAATGTCGGGACAGCCTACGCCAAAATGCAACCCATGCCAAATCGAATGGGACTTGGTCTGCGTCCACCTTTGCCGTCGTACGGCCAGGGTCCCTCAATATCCGCTCTCGCACAGCAGCAGCAAATGCATTTTGTACCACCGAACCAGAAATTTACTACTTTGTTCGTCGGGTCAATATCGGGAGGCATTCAGGATAGTTTTTTGAACCAACTCCTTTCCGTACGTGTTCGTATCTTTCTTCGCCAGCCGGCTTTGCTAACCTCTTTGTGGCAGGCTTGCGGTCCTATCAAATCTTTCAAGCGTCTAATTACGCCTGCGAACAAGCCTCAAGGATTTGGCTTTGCAGAGTTCGAAGAACCTGAGGGCGCTTTACGGGCCCTGGAATTGCTTAACAACGTGGAGTTGCCAGCGCTGGAAGATGGTTGTGCGAACAAGAAGTTACTGGTGCGTCTACCTGTTTCCTTCCTCTCATTCCCGCCCACGTCGAGTATCATTTAGGTCAAAGCAGACGAAAAAACGCGCGGCTTTTTAGATGCATATCAATCACAACGAATGGCAACCGATGTGCGCTGTTTCCGTCTATTCTCAGGAATGTACTGACAACCACTCAGACCGACGAAGCGAGACGGAAAGAATCCAAAACCCAAATTGACGAACTCGTCGACGAAATTAATAAGAAGTCCGAAGATGCTGCTAACAGTGGCCTGATTGACCGTGAAAAATACGTGATTCCGCCGCACCTGCACGATCTCCAAGAGGCAGACCTACCAGAAACACAGCGAGGATTGGTCATCTCAGAAATCGCACAGTTTCGCGAGAGGGCTGCGAAGCGTGAGCGAGAAAAGCTGCGAGAGGCTGCTTCTGGGCCATCCGGGGCGCCGAGCGGACCGAAAATGCGAGAATGGGGGAAGCCACAGCCCACAACGTCAGCGCCACCGAAGCAACAAGGTTTCGGCAAAGGTGCGCAAGGTTACAGTAAACCGGTGGGCTTCGTCAAAGCGGGAGAGGATAGATCTTTGGATGACTTGCGGGCTGCGCCCGGTAAAACCACTAAGACTGATGAGGAGCTGGAGTTTGAGAGGAGGGAAGCTCGGAAACGCGAAGAAGAGATTTCGTTCAGAGACGTGAGTCCTCTGCTTCTTTCTATTATTCTTGCTAAGACTGGTTCACAGCGGGAACGACGGTATGAGCCTCGAGAGCGAACGAGAATACTTGCTCTAGAGCGCGCTATTCAGCGCGAGAGAGCCACTAAGGATGCAGAAGAACGAGATAGAATTGAAATGCGAGCACGGCTAGACATTTGGGATGATGATGAGAGTGACGAGCTGTTCTATGTTGATAGGTATGTGATAACAGTTAACTCCATTCCTCAAGTACTCACTGTGACCAGGACCCGATGGCGACAAGGTCGAGCACGTCGGCTGGAAGCAGAAGAAGCCGCTGATGACAAATCACGCCGATTTGAAGAGCAAGAGGCTGAAAACCTCCGACGAGAGTCGGAAGACTTCTTGGCGCGACAAATGGATGAGATGCAGGCGTTGGCTGAAGAGCAAAGAAAAGCAGGGCTGTTACTCGATGATGGCGCGCCGGTGAAGCTCAACGTGTCACTCGCACCTGCAACCACAAAAGAGCCCGGGAACAAGGAGAAGGCAACCGTGTTCGTCCAAGAAGAGGAAGACGATGAAGAAGTAAAGAAGAGAAAAGTTCCTCTTGTAAAGCTCGATTTCAGTGTCGCGGAGAGCAGCGAGCAAACTAGGGCAAGACTGGAGAAGATCAAGGAGTCCGTACCCCATGATAGGGAAACCTTGTTCAAGGCCAAGGTGCGCTGGGATGGTTTGTCTGATGTGCGTTTTTTCCCTTGTTTAAGATTACTAGCCATTGCTGACTGGCGTTGAAGATAATGATTGATAGGAAGCTTGAACCACTTGTCAAACGTCTTATGGTCAAATATCTTGGTGAGATGGAAGAGGAAGATCTAATCATGTTTGTTTTGGAGCACCTAAAGGATCATAAAGGTCCACAAAAGTTAGTCGAAGGTCTTGAACCCGTGAGTGCTTAGCGATGTGGTTGAGTGTTCTCATGACTGACTTGACTTCTCCTTAGGTGCTGGAAGAAGAGGCCATCGAGCTGGTGATCAGTGTCTGGCGTCAAGTCATCTTCGAGAGCATGGCATACGGCGAAGGTCTTCACAGCGAGAAGTTATTCGTTGACTAAGCAACCTCGGGGCAGGTGCGTTGTGTGCTGGGCATTCTTGTCTACTGAGTGGTGTACCGTGAGATACTGCTAGTGTTAACGGATTTTGCTCGCGCTGGTCAGTCGTGGAGGAGTATTATATGGGAGATTGTACATGCCGTGAGTTCGCCATTTGAATGCAATCCGCGAAACATAATGATATTTCACTTTTCCCTTACTCCTGCAATTGCGCAAGATCCTCGGCGTTTTCTCATCCCAAGCATGTTCGGTTGTTGAGATCTAGCCGGGTCACGATGAGTACTTGCAGTTCTCTATCTGATCCAAGTGTGCCAAAGTCAGCACCTTTAGGTGATAGCATCATGACCCTACCTTTTGGCTTCCTTTTTCTGATTCACCCCATTCGGAGGTGTGTCCCCAATTTTCCACCTTTATGAGGGTGTACAAAGCGACATCTTTTCTTTCCTCAAAAAAACCACATCTTTCTGCTTTCATTGAGTCTGAAACGACCATGTGATAAAGTGCGCGTTTGCCGCTCGCTTTGAAACCCTTGGACTATAAAGCGGTCATTTGATGACTCGCCGTTTGATCTCGCCGGAACATCCTGTACGGAAATGATGTGGCTCGATACTATTTAAGAGGCGACGGACGGCTTTACCACCCCCACGTCCCCTTGATGGCAACGCTAGGCGTGATTCTGGTGACACTATGCTTTCCGGGAATTTTGGCCCAGTCATCGTCTGAGACAGCTGTCTCTACGGCTGTCCCAAGCCCATCTGCGGCGCTCGAGTCTCCTCTGCCCTCACAGGTTCCGGTTCCTCCCACGCAGGCTTGGTGTCCATCTGAAATCTTCTGCGCTGGTCCGGTGAGTTGCTTCTATGTGGAAGGTTGCTAAACTAGGCTTAGTGTGTACTTGTTTAGCTACTGCAGACAGTAAATCTCGCCGCGCTGTATTCCGATCCCAAGACCTTTGTGGACAAGGTGCGCATTCTAATTAGCCCCATATTATTTTCATTGATACGTTTTAAAGCCCACGGACAAATCTGCTGAGGATGTCCTGTCCGACTTCGAAAACATAACGAGCGGCAGCGTTACTGAGGGCCAAATTCTAAATTTTGTCGATGCCGACTTCCGTGGTGAAGGTCTGGAATTGGAGGCGCTGACTTTGAATAATTTTGTCGAAGATCCTCCGTTCTTGGCCAATGTATCTGATTCACTACTGAGAGCTTGGGCGCAAACTGTCCATGGGTACTGGCTCCAGCTGATTCGCACAACCAATTCTTCCGTTCTATGTTCAGGAACAAGTTGCGAGAGCTCTCTGATTCCCTTGAATCATACTTTCGTTGTTCCAGGTCTTTCAAGTTTTGTGACTAGCATGGAGAAGAGTGCTGACGTCATCATACAGGCGGCCGATTCCGTGAGCAATATTACTGGGATAGTTTTTGGATTGTCGAAGGTCTTCTTGAGTCGCAATTATACGACATTGTCAATGATACGCTGCAAAATTTCATGGACGAGCTAGATACCATCGGGTTCATTCCGAATGGCGGACGAATATATTGTAAGAAGCAAGTTGGCGGTCGTCCACCACTGGCTCAGATAGTTTGCAGACCTAAACAGGTCTCAACCGCCTTTATTTATTCAGGTATGTCACCAACTTGTTGATGGTCGTTCAATCACGGACGAATTGTAGATGCTGTTCCGCTATATCACTGTGACGAATGATACAAGCATACTAAGCAGAGCGCTGCCACTTGCTGAGGTATGGTCTCGCTATCCACCTTTATATAAACTCCCTAGTTTCAATTATGTACTACAGAAAGAACTAGATTGGTGGCAAGAAAATCGCACAGTCAATGTGACGAGCCCATCAAGTAATCAAGTATACGAGATGGCCCGGTATGCTGTCAACAACACTGCACCAAGGCCCGAGTCCTACCTCACGGGTGCGTTTTCAATAGACATTCCTGAAGACGATTGATTCAAGTTTGTTTCAAGATTACTTGACTGCTAATGGAGCCAATGTGTCGCCCGCTCTAAATGAAAGTCAGCGCTCGTCTCTCTATGCTGAACTTGCCAGCGGAGCAGAAACAGGTCACTATCTGTTTTTGGCCCTCGATATATTATTGATTTTGGCAATAGGATGGGATTACACCTCCCGTTGGTTGACCAATCCAGCCCCGGGTAATGCGGACCTAAAGGAGTTGAACGTTCGAAACACGATACCTGTTGACTTGAACAGTATCTTGTGTACGTTTCGACCCTTTATATGGGCATCCAGCGCGAAATTTAGTCCTTCCTATAGATAGGAACCATATAATCATGGAACAACTATACTCAGGCAACGAAACTGCTGCGGTGAGGCACCGCAACAAGGCCGCTTCTATTCGCGAAGGGGTCCTTGACTTGTTCTGGAACTCGACGAAGGCAAGTACGCTGGCAACTGTTATCATCTTCGAAGAGATTGATAATTCTTAGATGGGATTCTATGACTTTAATATCGCATCCGGAAGGCAAAACAGCGTGTTTTCTGTTGCCTCGTATTATCCAGTATGGTCAGGCATTACTCCTACAGAAATTCTAAGCGGTGCAGAGGATGCATTCAAATATTTTGCGCCTCTCAATTTAGTCCTCAAACGTTACAACGGCACATTTCCGAGCACCTTCATAGATACCAGTCTCCAATGGTATGTATTGATCGTTCGATCTACTTATGTGAAGTAACCAACTCCTGAGCCAGGGATTTTCCTAACACATGGGCACCCCATCAGTATATCATCCTCCAAGCCCTTCGTGCTCTACCTTCCAATATCACCAGCGCTACCCTCTCCGCGCTGTCTTCTAACAAATCTACGTTTGATCTTTTGCCTTCTGATCAACTTGGCCTTTCAGAATCTCAGCTCTCTAGCCAAATGCTTTTGTCAGGCGTCAACGCGACTAACTTGGGACCCGAGGCCGACATAAACACTCTGAATGGAACGGTTCTCAATGGCGGAAACGCGACAGACAGCGAAGGTTGGGCCCAGACCCTCCAAAGAGAACTCGCAAATAGGTATTTTTCTAGCGCATTTTGCAGTTGGTGAGTGGGCCTTCGCCGCGTCATGAGGTTTCCTGACCTGTCGTAGGCATGCAACAGGCGGCGCCATACCGAATGTTCTACCCCGTCTTTCTGACGCTGAGCTCAATGTAACACAGAGTGTCAACAATACTGGCAATGTAAGTCATCCAAAGCAATGTCGAGTTTCCCGATCCATATTCACAATATCCAGATGTTTGAGAAATTCTCGAGTCTGGACATCGATTCTGCCGGTCGGGGAGGAGAATATACAGTTCAGGTAATCCAGCCCGACTCGTCTTGGAACCTGCTAGCTCACAATTCATTTGTACAGGCTGGCTTTGGATGGACGAATGGCGTCGTTCTCTGGGTCGCAAGTATATACGGAAGTCTCTTGGTGACACCCGAATGCCCTGCGTTATTGGTCAACACAACACAAGGAGGGGTTTCGACCTCCAATTCGGTGGCCGGATTGACAGGCAATCCCAAAACCATAGTATTACTACTATTCTTTGCCGGCCTCTTGACTCTCTGAATGACAGTTTTATCTCATGAAGTAACAGCGCCGTTACGGAGTGATCTTATGTGCTTGAGAGAATAACTTTATACTTAGCTCGTGAAACCGATCTTGTCCGATGTTCGCTCCAATTCGTGTCGGTACCGGTGCAATCCACGTTGCAAAAGAATCACGTTCGTGTGCACTTGTCGTTCTTTCAGGGAAGCAGCCATGAGGTCCTTGCAGGTTCACCTCTAATTGTCATCATTTGGATGGCCTGCGCAAGTCTATAGCACCCGGTAACAATCGAATTCGTCACTTTACTTCTGATTTCTGACAGTACTTGCACAGGCGTCCTTGGATGTGTGTTCACGATTTTCCGTTCCATGAGTCGCGCGTATTTCTATGCTAAATACTTCCAGCTTCAAGTGTGGGGCCCCACACAGTCTAGACCGAGCTAAGCAACCTTTGTAACGTTGCGAAGTATGGCGAATGTCAAATATCAAAACCTCGGACATCAAAAAAGAGGTAAATAATTTTTTGTGAGGCAATTGAATTAAAAAATGGAGGTCGATCTTCTCGTGACAAGTTCTCATGACTTTTCCGGCACAACAATAGTTGGCCCTTCTTTCGAGGCGCAGCTGGTATAAAGATGCCTTGCAATGTATTGTTGTAAGGCGTCCAGTCCTAGGCCGTTGTATGACTGATATGCTCTCCCAGCTCCTAGCCCTTCTTGGGCTTCACGCATGTATCGTCGCTTCCGCAGTTATTTCTAGCCGTGTTGGTCCCACCGTGACCCTTGATTCTGCGACGTTCACAGGGACGACCTCCGGGGTCGTCTCGAAATTCTTGGGTATCCCATTCGCTCAACCTCCGTACGTTACCTTTGAACTATAGTGCAGAGAGTATTGACTCCTTGCCTCAGAACGGGAGATCTTCGTTTCCGGTTACCAGAAACTCTTCCAGCGTACAATGGATCGTATGATGCCAGCGACTTTGGACCATCTTGTCCTCAGCAGGCTGTCAGGTTGCCGATCCTCACAGGATTACCGGCAGAAGCTGTGGATTACGTTGTCAACTCTATCTACGATGTCGTTCTTCCTGATGATGAGGATTGTGAGTACGCGTCTCACCTGACACGTGCTTCTGGTTAATCTTTCTTAGGTCTGACCATCAACGTTCTGAAGCCAGCGAGCGCTACATCAAATTCTAAGCTTCCCGTCGTCGCGGTGCGTAGCATGTCACAAATCGGACTGGCCAGTTCAATAAACCTCTCATTAGTGGATTTTTGGAGGTAAGAACAGAGAACAGTCGCCACTACTTGTTGCCCCAAACCTTCTGACGGCATCTATCTCAAGGCGGCTTTGAGCTCGGTGGCACGTCTATGTTTGTAACTACTCTTAATTAGATGTATCAGCGGTGCTCAACTCTTTCGTTTTACAGGTACGACGGCACCAGCATTGTTTCTCGGTCTATCGCTCTGAATGAACCAGTCATATATGTCTCCATGAATTATCGTGTTTCTGGTGCGTTATTACTCTTCAGTCTTCCGTAACTTCGTTCATGAAATTGTTCAAGGCTTCGGCTTTCTTGCGGGTAAGGAAGTCAAGGAAGCTGCTGTTGGAAACCTCGGGCTCCATGACCGTACGTCATATTATTTGTTGTGCAAATTGACTAGATATGATACGCGTTTTCATACAGAAAGAGAGGCTTTGAGATGGATACAGAAATATATAGCTACTTTTGGTGGTGACCCTACGAAAGTGACAATGTGGGTCAACACTCATTCATTTGCGGTGTTTAATTGATAACCCGTTTGGACAGATGGGGTGAATCTGCAGGAGCCATTTCGGCTGCAATGCATATGATTGCCTACGACGGTGATACGCAAGGTCTTTTCCGTGCGGCGTTTATGCAATCAGGCTCTCCGATCCCCGTCGGAGATCTTGAGGGAGGCCAGAAATGTGCGTTGCAGAGTGCCTCTAGAAGTCCTCTTGTTGATTTCATGTTACTTCAGATTACGATGATATCGTGGTTCAGACGGGCTGCTCTGGTTCAGACGATACACTCGCTTGTTTGAGGACGGTCTCATACGAAACTCTGAAAGCGGCAATCGACAATTCGCCTTTTATATTTGACTACCAGGTGGGTGGTCTGTCAAAAGTTTCGATGATTCAGGACAAACCTTCATCAGTCATTAATTTTGGCGTGGCTACCTCGGGCGGATGGCGTACTCTTCTCCGATAATCCACAGCAACTCGTAGAACAAGGCAAAATCGCTAATGTTCCCATAGTGAGCGGTATGTGTCATTAAAGCTGAAAATGCCATCGCTTACAATAAATTTAACTAGGCGACTGTGATGATGAGGGAACATTGTTTTCCTTGGCGTCGCTCAATGTCACGTAAGTGGGCCAACTGTTTTCTTCACTATATCTTACTAACATCCCACAGGACAGATGCAGAGGTCGCGACATATCTGAAGACCGTGATTTTCCCAAATATATCAGATGAGGATCTTGACACACTGTTAGAGCTCTATCCTGCGGATCCTCTTGAAGGATCTCCGTATGATACCGGGTTATTGAATATCTTGACTCCCCAGTTCAAGAGGATCGCATCGTTCCAGGGCGATGCCGTCTTCCAAGCACCTCGAAGGTTTTTCCTACAGAACCTCTCCGGCAAGCAGAATATATGGGCGTTTTGTAAGGAACTCATTACAGTTTTCAACGGTCACTGATTCCTTATAGTGAATAAACGCTTGAAGGCCGTTCCAGTTTTGGGGGCCTTCCATGCCAGTGATATCCTCAACGTTTATTTCGGTGGAGATATGGGAGACTACCTCATTCGTTTCGCTGCTACGTTGAACCCCAGCGGTAGCACTGGCATTCAGTGGCCCCAGTGGACTAACAGCTCTCCCAATCTACTCACGTTTAACGATGGTCTCCTGCCTTTGACCATCACGCAGGACACATTCCGCAGCGATGCTATCAATGGCTTGTCAGAGATCTTATTGGCGAATCCAATTTGATCTTGGCAAGGGTGTGACCAGTACCACTTTGATTATTTGCTTAAATCTGATGTTCGTTCATTGTGTTTATTGATATTGGATCAGTGGATCAAGTCCTCCATCACAATTGAGTGCAGTAAAATCCCGCCCGGAACCGCAAGTACAGACATGTCACGAAGGGAATCCACATTGGTAGACAGTACATCTACATGGAAGAAGAATCCTGTCTGAGAAGTTGTACTTGACCACAGCACGCTGATCCGACGCTGAGAATAATATTTCAGTCCTTGAAATTGCCGCCGGGGTCGGAGACTTGAATCATAATGAAGCCGCCGCGTTCCTTTCACAGAAAATACTTAGGAGAGCTCTTTTCTGTATCCGGGCGTTCTGCTAGTCGTATAGAATCATTGCGGACAGTGCTTGCTGCATTGAACTTTGAACTTTGTGAAACTTCAGCTTAACTTTTGGACGACCCGCAGCTACCGGACCGGACCACGTGTCTCGACTCAGGAAGCTTCTATCCGAGTTTAAGTTTGTCCTCTCGCGCTCTACATGGCCTACAAGAAGACTCACCCAGCGGGGCTGCTACCACGTCCCTCGTTTACACGCTCACGATGACAGGAGGAACCAAGGGGCTTGAGGTTGCGCTCATATACCTTGCCTAATATTAGGCAGCTGGGCGACGAGGTCACAGTAAGTGCCAGGAAATGAGTCTGAATCGTGCTGACGTGGAACCAGATGCAGGGAAGCAGCAAAAGGCAAAGCTTGGAGGGCAGAGAAAGGGTAGATCCTCGGCAACTCATGCCGGTGCTGGCTTGTTGCATGGTGTGGAACGCGATGTATAGCCCAGAGAGCGTGCATCATGCATTTCTTCCCCGCGATCGCTATAGCTTGGTGCACTAAACCGCCAGCTTGTATCTTGTTCCCTGGGTCACTTTGGTTGCTGTTTGGGGGCACACTGGCGAGTGAGCTGGGTATTTTAGGCGGTGGGAAGGGGACGGCGTGCTTGGTGATAACGGGTAAGAGATTCCCGCTTGGAACCAATGACGGCATGAGGTTTAATGCTGGGAATTTCTGTCGAGCAGCCAGGTATGTGTATGCGTACTTTATTTCAGGCTGATGCTAATGGACTGCAGCTGGTGAATATAGCATCGAACTGCTTACGGCTGCGTGGATGTCACGGATAGAGAACAACTGCAGTTAGGCGATAGGCAACCAGGGTAACTTAAACGGTCGTTTACCATTTTTCGACTTTTGACAGTGAGCTTTCTTGCAGGCACGCTGTATCAAGGCTGACTCGATGATCGTCTGCATGCGGTAGTCAAATGAATGGTCTTGTTGGTCTTATAAGAAACATTTGTGAGTTCCAAGGACTCAGATCCATTTCACCAACACTCGCAATCTACGTCCAAAATATTGAAGTCGAGGATGAGAAGGGGCATGTAGTGGAGAATCGCTGCTGTCAAGTCAATGATTTTCTAAAACCTACACGCTCATTTGTTGGTTACAACATCATTTGTCTCCTCCTTACTCTCACTCATAGCTCCTGGGCATTCGCGCTGCAGTACCCATAATACGCACTGACGTACATCGTTTCCCTAGCTATGAAAGCATGACCACTTTCACTCGTTCTTATCATCTCTCCCGGCAATACTGCATTTTCATCTGCCCCTCCGTGTGATGGACGGTCACTCGACTCAATGTCGTAGGGTCACTGGAAAGCATTTTTCCTCAGCTTGACGACTAACGGCTACAGCGACCTTACATCAAACGGCTGCTGGCCAAGGTAGCCCGGCCTGACTCTATCATTCATACACGGCATCTCATTCTTGGCTACCTTCTAGGCCAGGCCCTCGGTTTGAGATCTGCATTCAGCAATAACCTTTTTGGACGGATATCTTTATCTGTAAAAAACTGTAAGCTCACGGCGACTCTGTGCGTGGAAATGCAGCTAACTATCTTTTACAGAACGTGAATAAAAGTTCTGTCTTTCGGTATTCATTTACACTTGCGCGCTTGAAGGCTTCCCATACTCATACTGAGAATTCCTCGGTGCCGCAATGTGACGTCACATGTTTACAACATCAAGATAAAGTCTTTGTGCCGCGCCGGTTCGGACATCCGACAACGACGAAGGCGTGGGCATCAGCGTCGCCGATGACCTCGAGCAATCTCGACAGAATCGTTATCATACCAGCGTCCAATCCCTATATGTCATGCGTTCTCTCCAACCGGGGTCGATTCCAAGAACTCGCAACCGGATTACCAACAAAACTCGCCTCAAAATCTATGTTGGGAATATCGAAGTCGATCCTTTCAGCTTCGATGAGGACGAGGAGAAGAACCGTTTGGCGCAGAGGGTCGCTGGCGTTGATCAAGACGACGCAAATGTGAGTACCCCGCTGGCCAATCGGCTCTTGCCACCCAGCTGGCAGGATGTGGCGGTGCTTTCCGTGGTTTTGCTTACTCATCATATTTCCAGGAGCATCATTTGCAACAAGTGTTGTCTGAAGCTGCGTTGCGCGCCCAGACATCTCCTCGCAGCGGTCGAGGAACGTACGAGAAGTCTTCGTATATCCCGACTCCAGACTCCACCGGCCTTGTCAAGGACCATGACAAATTGTATCCGGCGAAAAAGTTTACAATACCAGCCTCTTATGTATCCTCTTCCGAGACCGTCGAGGAACAGCTTGTGGCCGGACTAGTTCACGGATGCACTTACTTTATGGATGAGCGGGATGTGGAGTGGCTGGAGAGAAATAACGAGGAAGCACGGGGTGAAGGGACAAGTGCGCAGGCCGCACTCAGTGTCAGTGCTAGGACATCAGGACGAAGTACAAAGGGTAAGGGTAGGGAAGCAGATTCATCAAGTCCTATCAGCGTCAAAGAGGACGATTTTGAATTGGTAATGGGGTTATTTGAGTTGATCACTCACGAGGAAACAGAATACCTACATCATGTACGTAAGGTTTCTTTAGCCCATAAAGGCTGCCCACTGATTTTCGAACAGAGTCTCAAGGATGGGATGATGTTCCCTGAGTTTTCGAACTATCAAGACACGTTTGCGAATCCTCTCGAGAAGTCTTTTTTTGCAGCCTATGCTGTTCCTAAAAATATACCTCCTCCAGAGCAATTGCTTCTTATGGCTCAGTTGATCTATCCTCATTGGAGGGTTCGCCGAATGGAGCGGGGCGGTCTGCGAGTCATTCCGCAGCTTAATGTACGTCCACCGTTGTCCCGCAACCTTCTTACTCTGACAATTGAACAGGGTGATGAGACAGATACCCTGAACGAATCATTCGTTTGCTTCCGCAGGCGAGAATCAAAGCTCACTCGGAAGACTCGTGCTTCGCAGTCCAACATTTCTGAGAAGCTTGACGTCTTGACAGGCCATTTTGCGGATGCTTGTGACCTGGTCAAGAAAGTTCGCCAACGAGAAGATTTAAAGCTTCGGTCCTTACGCCAATGGCATAACGTTTGGTTTGCTCGGGTGGCAATCGTAAATTTGAAACGCAAGAACCCCTGGCTTACCGGCGATAAAGTCGACGAAGAGTTGCTTGTTGATAGAGAGCCACCCCCCAAGAAACTAGATGTGTTAGTCATTTTAGGCCATCCATTACATTATATTTACTGATATTTTTCTAGTCGCGTCGGTCGTATATCAATCAAATCGGAGGCTCCTTTCGTTGCCCCTCAAGCTCGCATTGAGCCGGCTATACGCCCGAGGGACAGGATAGCCAAGCTGCAGGTCAAGATCGATCATGGAATGCACAAACGAAAAGAGAAAGATCAGCAATGGGAAGACACCGTCGAAGTGAGTTTCCCGTCCCTTCATGTATCGGTCAATTCTAAATATCTGCAGAACTCTTATGTTCCGCCTCTTGTACCTTTTTCTTCTCGACTTTTCAAGTTCATTGCTCCCAATGCACCTGCATGGCCGAAGCCGGAGCCGGGAACGCCAGAACGGAAACTCGTAAGGCTGCGTCGTGGCCGTGGTGGTCGTATGATGCTGGATCGCCGGGGCGCGCATCCCATGACACGAGATATACAAGATGCTGGTGAAGATACTAGGCGCTTGAAAGAGCGGTGGAGATTTGATTCGGACGATGCTCCGCCGTTTGGACAGAGCTCTGAAGAGCGGGATCGCTCGCTCGTGGATGACTATGGTCTAGGGTGAGCAAAGTTCTATCATATTTGATGTCACGGTTCCTGAGTGTCACCCCTGCAGCTATCTGCAACATGCTTTCCACCTTCTATCAGAAGTGGACCCGAACCTTTTCACGGACCCTTCAATCATCAAGTACGACCCCGAGAATGGTCGGAAAGAGACTATCATACCGTTCAGACTCGGATTGTCTAGTATTGTGCGACCTCCACCGATGACGCCATCTATCTCACAACGTATGAATGGCTCTACAACTTCTGCACTCCCGACAACCAACAGTAGCGTTGGCATCAGCCGTGTCTCCTCCAATGGCTTAACTCGTTCTGGCTCCGTCATCCCACCAAGCACCTCATCTTCTGTATCCTCAGCACCCTATGCCAAAAGTGTACTCCAACATGCTCCCGCAGCGAATGGCACGAATGGCCGTGCAGCCATCTATCTTGGCACTACTAAGGTGGAGTCCACTATCCATCCCCCTCCTTTCAAAGTTCCGATACCGAATGGCGTTTCTCAACTTCCCGAGGCTAGTCTGAGCGCTCAGCAGGTGCAGAATCTGAAGAATTTATTCAGTGTGCCTGATGGTCAGCGTCCTCATTCCGTGCCGGTCGTATACGGTGGTACGGCGGGAATTAGCAACATGAAGCTCCCGGCAATACGACAGAGGCCTCAGGGGAGTAGCGACATAAAAAGTAATGGCGGGTAGATGTTTTCACGAAGACTTCGTGTTCTGTTTTATCTGCAAATAGTCCGTCTGTATTTTTAGCGCAACTTTCTCGTTCTCCTTTGTGTACATAGATTCATCCTTACGCTTAGAGATAGACAACCACTGGTTCTGTCCTACAAATTTTCTGATGATGGTCAAGTTCCTAAGATGTTCGTCCGCAAATGAAGCATGTGGCGGTCGGATCACACTTCAAAGACCGTTCTCCTGGAAACGACCGTTACTTCCTACAGCTACTCGCAAGGCTGTACCCAAAGGATTGCTTTCCTCGCATGACGATCCAAATCCAGTCCTCCATTGTGATCAATTCTTTGTCTTTTCGGTCAGCGTCCAGCTAACGAGGTTAATATAAAAAGACTGCTATGGGTTCTCTGCTGCTTCCCTCGGTATCTTCTTCGCTGCCTTGTATCCGAGTCTTCCTACACCAATGTCTGCACATCCCACGCATCTTCAGACGGGACGTTTCAAGCTGGAGCACTACTATCTCCGGGGGTATGCCACTCCTCCTTTGACGACGACGGTTCGTGCTAGTTTTTCATCGAGCGGCAGCGGTACAACTAGCGTCGACTCTTCCGGGGAAGCAGCGCGTCCTGGACTTGTTGCGAGAAATGTCAAAGTATCGACACACCCGAGAAACAGCATGATGCTCAACCCAGCTGGTACTCCTTTCGTATCCAGAAATTCTATACACTCTCTTTTACAACCAAAATCTCAAACTCGTACCTCAAAAGTTGCCCAAGTCAAAGCAAACTCGCCTGATTCTGAAGAACCAACGTGGAATTCTGCCTTCGTTACTGGATGTTTAGAAGGTCCATTGGCGAAATGGAACGTGGCAAGACGCGCCTCTCAAATCGTTTGTTCGCCGTGGTTCTCTCTCAATAAAGATCTCTGCATTCTCATACGCAAGTTCTGTAAGCACGCCCGAGTCCAAGAAATGGGACGAGGTCTTGAGTCTCTTGCCCCGTTTGCCACAGAAATTCATCGATTGCACTATACACGGTTTCTTCGGAGCTCACGTAGTCTTGGCGTTCCGTAAGAAACTGGCTACTTTTGCTGTCCGTACCTTTATCGAAAAATGGGATATCGTATGTTTGTTGAGTCCATGAGATAGGCGTGTTTTGCTAATTGCTTGATTATAGAAAATACCAAAGGCAGCCTCCTTGTTTCCAAGACACGTTCCTATTCTTGTTATGACCACCATGACGCTTCTCGATTTTATTGGGGAGCTCCACGTCCACGGGATGCTCGAAGGACATCAAATGTTTGCGTGTCTGAGGGTCTTGTTAAAGGGACTTAAAACTGTCGAACACATTCAAGCTATACACAGACTTGCGGTGTGTTCAAAGGGAGGTGTTGGAGACGTTTCTGCAGGCATTCTTGAATGTCTCGAGCAAGGTCACGAATGATATGAGCCTCATCGGCACGTCACGGTATGTTCCATCAGGAAGAAAGAGATGGATTGACGAGATCAATCAGTTTGTGTCGGGATTGCTATCAACGGCGGTTTTTAAATGTATATGTTAAGTATGATTGGGATATGTACATGACAAGCGACTGATGATAATAAGTTACTAGAGTTATGAATTTGAAATTTTTCTTTGTTCAGGAATGTGCCAAGAGAAGAATAAAAGAATAGAGATATGTTGGTGTCATGATCGCGCTAGGTCGGGAAAACGGGCAAGACGTCTTCTACTTCCCCTAATATGTAGAGGAGGTCTTAGAGAAGTCGAAGTCGCTGAAATTGTGAGCTATTATTTGAATAAGCTCAGAATTCTGATTACGAGTGCAGAAGCAAGAACGCGGTTAATTAGTCCGATAAACGCTTCGTACTGGCTGTCGGGACCGACTCTCAGATTTCTTGCGCCACAAGCTTGATTGAATTTGGATTAAATCATTTAGGGTGACGTGCATAAATACTCGACGGAACTGCTGGAGATATGCGGCAGAGCCGCACTATAAAGCGGGCAACTTCAAGAGCGCAGTATGAACCAACTCGACTTGCATTCCGCCGATGAGGCGCGTGGCACACCAGGACGACGATCAAATTTCTTTGATAGATTTGAAGAGTACCTGTCGGCTATCGCGCTAGGGCCCACGCCGGGAGCACACGTCCTGGTTAAACCAATATCCCTCCTAACTTTCCGAGAAGAATTGTTCCCTGGACACGATCAGGATGCCGAAAACTCAGCCTCCTGTAGCAAGTAGAAGCTTTGTTGGCACCAGGAATAAACGTTTAGCGCCGATATTCAGTGAGTACTTCGTGATGAGGAATTTTGCGCCCTTGCTTAATGTGCTATACCGCGGAGGCCGCTAGCTGAGGGAGCATGATGGAAGCATCTATAATTGGAATTCTGATCAAAAATTTATGAAAAATATGAAATTTCAATTTTGAACGGAGGTAATTCGATCATTATATCACGTGGTGTGACGCGGTCCCAAACTGGACGGAGAGGATCTTCTGCTGCGAACCCCCACGAGTCTCCCTATCAGGCTAATCGAGGCCTGCCGTTCGTCATCTTCAACCACCGGCAGCGCAGAAAGTACGGCGGCGAAGGATTCTAGAGCCCTGATATTTGGAGCTTCACTACTCATGCTATACTGAGATCCTCGGCTGGACAGGTGCGTGGCCGGCGCATGTGCAGCAGCCAAATCTGATAATCGACGCAGGAGGTATACTGAAAGATACCTGGAACTATGCCCAGCCTTTTGTCGCGTTTCAGGAGAAGAGCAACCAGTCTGCCCGTCACAGAGGTTGCGGAGCAACAGCCTGCGATACCAGGACCTTCTTCTTCGCAGAGCGAAGCCGTTTTGGACCAGAAGATACACCCGAATTTGGCCGAACTCGTTAACGATTTCCCTCCCATATTTTTCTCCCAGCCAACTCCTATTCCTGAACCCAAAAGACCTAGTACTTCCGCGGAACGCGACGATGGAATTATTCCGTTGAAGCCCGCTGGAAGGACTAGGCGGCGTTCATCCGATACATCTGCGAAACGAACCCCAATAGTACCAACGAAAGCGCCAGGCCAACTAGAAAAACTTCCCGAATCCCCAATCTCTTCCCATCCAGCTTTACCTGATGCAGCCGACGTTCCCCATGACACTCAACAAGCTTCTAGCCAAGGAGTCAGTCCAAGCGCTGACTCTGCACGCGATAACGACGACGGAATAAACCCGGCCGTGCCTGCAGTAACCAGGCGTCGGTCTAATGCATCTGCCATACCCACAACGACGGCAGCAATGCCCTTCGACGACCTTCATCCCTCACGGACACCTTTACATCCAGCTTCCTTACCCGACGCATCCGACATCACTCATGATATCATTTATTCAAACGATTGCAATGACCCCACGCGTTCACCTAGTTCTCTTTCAGCATCTTCATTTCAGGAAACAGCAGATCCATCTCACGAAAACTCTAACTCACCTGCTGGGTCAGGGACCTTCGGCGTCTTTACGCGTTTAACGAACCTTGTTCATGGCTCCCCCGCCACCCCCTTGACTCAGTCCCCCAATCCCCCCTCATCATGGTCTACTTTCGGACGTCGAGTCATTCGTGGAGGACGGTCAACTTCATACATCACAGACGTCGGTACAAGTTCGCGCCCTTCCAGTAGCGGGACATCTCGCAGCCATACGCCGCCATCGACGACTCGGTCCCGTATCGGTACTCCGGAAAATACGCCTGGGAGTGCTTTTGGCTCCGTTTCCTCTCCTTCGTCTGGCTTCACATTCGGGTCACATGGGCCGGGACCAAGAGTATTAGGATCAACTCCCCCGCCCCCGCTACCACCTTTGGACCATCCAGCATTTGGTACCCTCAATGAGAACAATAGCAATGTGGCGATTGGTAATGACGAGGAGACGGCATTCTTTTCTGACCACGGGCCCAGGCCATCATCTTCCATGCCTGCCATGCGATCAAGTTCACAACCAAATTCAAGCTGGTTGACAGAATCCAGCTCCAGACCGAGACTGCAGGATATCTTTTCTAGTCCCGTTTCCTCACCGACAGCATCGCGTAGGACATCCAGGCGGAGCACCGCCAGCAGAGGGTCCAACAGTCAGCGACGACGTAGATCAAAAAGCGCAAGTTCTAGCAGAAAACATGGCAAAAGTGGCGGAGAAAGACATGACATTTCCGGACAAGGATCAAGGCGTGCAGTTGTGACACCTTCCGAGAATGGTAATCAAGCACGTGGGAACAGTGTGGGTCCCGTCCTCGTTTTCGTCCTTGTATTGTTCGTCTTATTGCTCTTTTCTCTCCTGGGGGTATCGTTTCGTCCTTGTTCTTTTTTTTTTGTTCGCTTCGCAGACCAGTCAGGTGTTTAATTTGGGGTCCCCGTTCTTACTTCAAGGCATTTCTGCTGGTGTGTGCCCTTGTCTTCCCACCGTCACGTCGCAGGCGACTCTAATTAGTGGTGTTCACGATCCTAGCTTACTCCCATCCTCATAATCTACCCGACACAACCGCTCATTCAATACAAAGTCACGAAAATTCTGAAGAAAACCTCATGTCTATTGATGCAGTACCCGGTATCTCCAACGCGGGAAGCAGTAAAACTCGGAGTCAGACTCGTAAAGGCGGAATTGCCAAGCCTCAGGTTTCCTCCTCCGCTCGAGCTTCTACGGTTCCTGCTGCTCCTGCTGCTCCTCCCATCCCTTCACCTAGATCGACGTCTGATCAGCCATCCGGCCTCATGGTACCACCCTTGTTGTCGGTCACCGGGCCAACACCAGAACCGTCACCCATTGCCGAGCCTAGGACGCCGCCTCCCAGTTCAGAGAAAGCAAAAGGAAAACGCAAGGCCGATGAAGTTGAGGGCGGCGGGACACCACCAGAGGCCAAAAAGAATAATAAGACCACCTTTGCTGCAGAGGACCCAAGGCGTGCGTCTGCCTCTTCCCTTGTCTCTGGCCGCTCTAACTTTTTTATTTATCAATAGCACATCGCGCTTCCGGAAATTCGACAGTTTCGTATGCTCCATCATCTTACCAATCCTATCATCGGCACAAACGTGCTAGACTTTCCGGTGTCATGTCGGCTGTTGGCGAAGATAGATATACGTATCAGACGTACAATCCCAATCCCAGTGGTTCGCTTGCGTCCAGAGGTAGTAGCAGCGGAAGACAAGGACATCCTCGGACACAATCTCGCCCATCTTCTTTTCGCCCAAAGCCCTCGTCGATCGCTGGTTCCCATCAGGCCCCGTCAAGAAGAAGTATTTCGCAGGCCTCTATACCGATTTCCGCTCTTATCTCCCCTCATGCACCATCCATATCACAGCGGTCGACGATATATCACATGCGCGACCCTCGGAAGCCACCACGGGTTCAGCCGACACCCTGGACGTTATCTTTTCCTGTTCCAGGGGAAGGCGACGTTGGATACTTTCAAAGATGGAAGTGGTGGCAAAAAGAGAACAGGGCCCACTCAGTCGGATGGGCTGATGGTGGAGGTAGCCCTCTGCATGCTTGGCTTTTCTTTTTTGGTTTCGTGTTGTTTCCAATCTGGTGGGTGGCCGGTTTGTTGGTCCGTATACCAGAGACGCGGCGGATCGGAGATGCGGACACCTTAGAGAAAGGGGTCGTGTTAGACGACCCTCAGGTTGAGCATGGTGAGCTACGCGATTTGTTCACGTCAAGTTCTTCGAATAACCGTTAAAACAGACGCAAAATCCTGGCGCAATCGATGTCGAATCATGGCCGCCGTTTCGCTTGTGACGTATGTTCCGTTCATCGTCCTTGTTGCTGTCTTTGTCAGATAGCACGCTTTCTTGCACTCGCACTCGTTTTTCGTTCTCACATTATACATCTTTGCATTGTACTACCACCCCCCACATCTGGCACACACTTGGACACTGGACATTCTATCGAACATCTATCATCCCGCGCACCGCTGGCTTTCCCCTTCAACCCCCACCCCCAGAGAGAAAATACACTATACATATAATAACTTGAACCCTCACATTCTTTTACTACCCGTCATTCTTTTTGATTACTGTTGTCTGTAGTTGTGTAGTTGTTTTTAGAGTGAGTAAGTTATGGCCGTGAGCATTTAGTATATGTACTTATGAGTAGCTGTCGAAGTACTTCTATTTGTATGCGGTTCCCGTAATTTATTCAGCTTGCTATGTGGCTTGCTGTCATCCTTTCCAACGCGCGTCATTCCAGTAATTGACTGATGTCTGCTCTGAGCTTGAACAGACTGTAACCGTCGTGAAGACCTGAAACAATTAACTTCCAACTTCAGGGAAATTAAACTCGCAGTCTCGCAGTCTCATTCATTCTTCCCAGCTCCGCGAACATGGAGCCATGCTGAGTCTGTCGTTGTCATATTTTTTCAGTTCTGTCCAGGTCTTAGAGCGCTTGAAGTATGGCTGTTTGCCGTACCGAAAAGCTTATTTTATTGGCTAATGTTAATCAAACACACGAGGCCGCATGTCGGCTGAGACCTGCATCAACAATTGAGATCTCTGTCCCACAGTATATCTCCCGGTCTTCGTCGATTCAATACTTATCTTCAGTGGCCACGCCCTTGGTGAGGGAAGATTTGTGGATCGCTGAGAGCGGCAATCATTACCTCCTCGATCGGAAAGGGACCGACGTCGGGTTTTTACGCGATGTTTCAAAAGGGAAAGGGAAAGTGGTCCCTGTAAATCAAATTCACACGCCTTCTTGTTTTTCGTCATTCACTTCATGTTTCAAGGGCCTGGGAGCGCTTGACTTTTGGACGATATGTATAGGACTTGTGGGACTACGTTTTTGGTATCATCTTTGGCTTCAATCTCTGAGCGAAAGTATAACCATTCCTCGTCCTTACTCTACTCCTGGAAATTTCTTGCTACCTCGAGGATATAAAGTTGTTTCAACCATCAATCATATCCTACCAGCTCGGCAGAAGCGTATGAAGCCATCATAGTCCGCGTCGCGGGCTCGTATACGCCCCCGCTCTGTCTCAATTAGGCGGCCTTGGTCAATCTACTGGGGTAATCCTGGCCCCTGCGAAATCAACCGACGGTCTTCTCTTCTCGACATCATCGAAGGATGGGTATATAACCTTCATACGGCTTCTATTTGGACTTTTGTGTTCTCACCGTTTGTGTATACGCCTCCCGAGTCTCGTTTTCTGGCTACTTTCTCTCAAGGTTCACGTTCATGTCTGATTCAACTGCGCCGATTTCGATCCCCCATAAGACTCTGGGAGCGCTCTTGATCGGTCTAATTGTTTCGAGTGTGTGAGATGGATTCTTACCCGCTCATGTTGGAGATTCACTGATATTTTTTCTCGTAGAATATATGGTATAACATGTGCTCAGATAATCCGATACTACCAGCGGTATAAGTCGGATTCGACCCGTCTGAAGCTTGCTGTAAGAGTGTTGCGACATTTTCTGCGATTTTGACTTTATGTTATTCGGTTAGGTGGGCATTGTCTGGTGAGTGCCATCTGATTACCATATGGCTTCATTCTAAACCCGCTTGTCAAGGTTGTCGGAGACGGCTAGCCAGGTCATGATGATTTATGCACTATATTATTATCTCATTCGTAATCGGACGAATATCCTCGCCTTGGTGGATGTCAATTGGAGTCTAGTGGTGAGTTCACCGTCAACTAGTCTGGAGTGTCCCACCCATCTGACATCGCCAAACATGAGGTGCCGTTTGGAACTAACGTGTGTAGTTTAGTTTGTCTAACTGTCTTTGGCAATGAAACGGATCCTCTGTCACGACAGGGTCTTGCAGCATTGATTATACAAGTGTGAGTTGTTCTAGTCTTTTCTCTAATCCGGTTATCAACATTTGTGTAGGATCTTCGCGAGACAGGTTTACATCAGTAAATTCCTTTCTTAGTGATGTCGACTATCATGAATTCGCTGATGATAACATTAGTGAGCTCGAAGAATATGTACATAACGGGATTTATCGTGCGTTTCTTTGTTCCGCTTTGTTGTACTAGTCTGTCCTGACACGATGGACGAAGTACTTGATGTCTATCGCTCAGTTCGGTACGCTCCTGGTCATGTCTCGTCCTTCTACTCAATTAGCGTTGATTTAACACCCAAAAGTTTTGGCTGTGGGTAAGCTTGGACTTACGTTTCCCCCCACTCCACGAACACCTTAAGATATATTTTCATCCAGTTGTCATGACGAAAGGGTCAGTTATATTCGTATACCCCGGATCACCTCTCATGCTGCGCGTCTATCAGACTGCATAGTGCATATGCCATTTACGACAGATTCAAGGTGGACTCATTCATTCTCTATTTCTGCTCCGCTGCTGATTATGACACCGGAGGTCCTCGCTCCACCGGCATTTGCGATCACAGCAGCCAATGATATTCTCATCGCGCTTAGCCTGAGCTATTTCCTTCATATTCATAAATCTGGTATCGCCAGGTGGGATTTTATATCATCTCCGCTGCGCACCTGATCCTGAGCTAATGTCTTGGCAAGAACAAATGGCATTGTGAACCGGCTCATCATCTTGACGATCAACAATGGCGCCTTGTCGAGGTTCATACTATTTTTTAAGGATGACGCTAAGGATACTGACGGTTTTCGGGATATAGCATCCTTGCGTTTGCTGCTTTGATATGTCTGCTGACTGCACCAGAGACGATGGTTTCGATTGCCATGAATTTCCTACTTGGAAAAGGTGACCGATGGTTACACATGGCTGCAATGATGATACTCACGATGGTTCCTGTAGCATATACCAACACACTTCTTGCTAGGTTCGTCTGCCTGATACACTACGAAATCAATGGGTCGCTAACATATTGCCAAGTTTGAACTGGAGACAAAACTCAAGGGACACGCTACTTCAACAGAACATACCCATGATGCCTAGACCGAGAACCGCTAGCAAGGTGGGTCTTTGGTTTATGCCGCTGCATGTTTGATTGAGCTCAATAAGTTGCAGAGCACATTTTCAGGGTCCGACAAGAGTTCGCAACGAAATGTGTACTACTGGGAAACGAACGAGATTGACTATGAGAATCCACCGCCGAGCCCCAGACGAGCTCTCGACCAGTACTTGTATGTTAGTGGAGATAAGATTGATAGGGCTGACAAGTGTGCGAACAGTCCGAATCCGGGGTAGCTTTCAGTACAAACTTGGTATACAATTTTTACTGTGTTCTGTTAGAGAACTCGTAAGGTGTCAATTCGAATCAAAAAAGCATGAATACATGGGCGTAAGTTTATTCTCATATACATCATCTTTTGTTGTTTTATCTCTGGACTACGAACATTGTGGGCACGAAGATAGGAGCCTCTTCTCCTATTTCGGGTATTTTAAAAACAATATCCAGCTGAAAGTAATAGTAAAATAATTCCTTGGTCGGTGATTACATAAGCGTTCCCTTGTGGGAGAAAGAGAGGTCACAACTCGGAAACGTACAGCGAGCGAGCCAAACCTCGAAATTACGACCGTATCTTCAGCGACAGTACAATAACCGTATGTCTCGCCGTTTTTATTCTCATATCTTCTTCCAATTTTCATCTTTTTCCTAGAATTTTTACGGTTTCTTTCGGCATACAAAAGGCATGAATCGACAAGGTGAGTGGTCAGGATATACCTCGGTCGTGAAACGTCTGGCCACTTCTTTCAACAGCTGAGGAAACCTTTTCAGGCCAAGCTAACCAGCGACCACCGAACCTTACTCCAAATCCGACTCTTGCCGGCCAATTTCGACCTCCATATCCCTTTGGAATGCCACCGCGAAGTGTAATACAGACGGGCGGCTACGTCCCAGGACTACAACCAACGAGCCATCGGACGGCGGTGCAGCAGTCACAGACATCCAGCATAGTGCCGCCATCGCCATATGTTTCGCAGCGGGGGCAGAGCAGTTACGCGTTTGGCGGAGGGCTCCAGCATCATCCAACGTCAATACAACCGCCCCAGCAGTCACAGCAGTCGCAGCAACAACAGCAGCAGTCATCCTCAAGTGGCACACCTCTACCACCATCTAGCATTGGGGCGCCCTCGGTGTCGTCCACAAGTGAGGTGGGATTGGACCCGAACGATTTTCCGGCACTTGGATCGACATCAGGGAATAATGGCTCGAGTAGCAACAACAATGGGGCTGTTGGTAGTGGAGCAGCGACGAGCTATGCAAGTCAAGCAGGGACCGGCGTAGGGCTGTCGGCCGCTGGTGTTGGAACGGGTTCACTGGGGACAGCAACAGGGGTGAACAGCACGAGCCAGCCGAGGGATTTCACGCCAGACGACTTCCCAGCGCTGGGCGGGCAGTCCGGCCAAGGGCAAAATCCGGCGTCGCAAAGTCAGAGCCAGTCCCAGGAAAGCCTTTCGCACCCGCCAGGTCTAAACGGATTCCAGCACTCGGACCATGCCCATCAACAGCACCGGCAGAATCTACTGGGCGCATTGAGCGGCCTGCAGACGCCTGGCATGCTGAATCTGGCTCCTACGCAAGCGAGGAATGTTCATCCTGGTTTTCAGACGGACACGGAGAAGCAGCAGCAGCAACGAGTGAGTACTCTTCCATCATCCAATCCGTCTCTCCCCATGCCGCGTATTCTTCTCTGTTGCAATTACCCAATACTCATGTGGAGTAATGGTCTTCACGCCTGGACATGCACTCTCTTTCGGACCGGGCAAATTACGCGTGGAATGTGCTGGAAATAATAGCCTGTTGTTTGGTATTTTGAACATAGCAAGATCTGTTGGCGATGTCAATTCCGACAGATTTGCTATGGTCAAAACGAAACAAAGTACTATTTCTTTTCGAGCTGTTCCATCTTTTCACTGGCGCGCAATGGTGACAAACCAGGGCTGTTTTGCTTTTTGTTGATTCTTAGCTCAATTTGCGTGTCTTTCAGAACAATTTCGCATTGAAGCTAAACCAGACCTCACACCCCGCGTGGAATTCCCCAAATATCAATCCAGGACCCTCTGCACAAACTCAGCTGGGCACGGGATCATTTGTGAACCCACCACCAACAGCATCATCACAGCAAAACGGCACGCACCAAAACTCGTCTACCACAGGCCTTAACGCGCCGCCCGGGGTTCCTCCACCGTCAACAAATTCATTTGCCCAGCAACAGCAGCAAACGAACACCTCGGCCCCTCCACCCTATACATCGAACGGCATGGCAGTAGAATCACATCCCAATACGAACTCCAATCAAATTTCATCATCACATGGGTTACAACATCCCCAAACGCCAGCGCAACAGGTACTTGTCAGCGCCGCCGACCGATGGGGCCTACTAGGACTGTTATTGTCCATCAAGAATGCAGGCCAAGATCCAGATCAAGGACTTAGCGTGGTTGGCACAGATCTAGGGACGATGGGATTAGATATGGGATACGCAGGGTAAGTCTTTATCCGGCTGTAGGTGTTATGTGAGCTCAAGGACCGTCAGGAATCTGTATTCGACGTTCATAACACCTTGGGCAGACCAGTCAGCAGCACGGTCCGTCGAACCGGACTTCCATCTACCTGCGTGCTACAGCGTGCAACCGCCACCGCCTGGTCCTGCCAAAGTAACTGCATTCAGTGACGAGACGCTCTTCTTCATGTTCTATTCAAGTCCAAAGGACGCACTGCAGGAGATAGCGGCCCAAGAACTGTACGTGACTCCGAGGCTTCTATCCGATGATGGTGGAACAATGACTTGTCTTGTTACAGATGGAACAGGAATTGGAGATTTCACAAAGATCTGCGGTTGTGGATAACCAAGGAGACAGGCATGGTGCCTTCGCAAAAGGTGCCCGGTGGCGAGTCGGGGCAGTATCATGTTTGGGACGCTGAAAACTGGGTGAAGGATCGCAAGGATATGACCGTGATGTACAGCGAGTTGGAGGAGAAGAACGCACCAGCCTTCCTTCCTGGTCCTGGCATACACCTGGCAAACCCACCGCCGACGCCTCAAGTGGCGCAGCCACCGGTGCAGACAACACGAGGAGCATCATTACAGGCTGGCATGGCATTGTAATCGGTAGTTGATGATTTAATTGGTCATTTTACGCATTCTCCTCGGTGACTACTTCATCCCCATCATATCGCCATATCATCCACATACATCGAACTTATTATCTTCGTCCTTCACGTTCTATTTTGCTGGTCCATCGAACTGTACCTTTACTTAACGTTCTACATTTTATCCATTTGCTGTTACTTGTAAAACTGGTGACGCAAGGCGCAGTTTAAAATGGGTATTACGGCAAGGATTTGGCAGATTTGGCGCTAAATTTCGCAACGATCCGCTATCCTTTGGCACCGCAGGCCATCTATCTTTTCATAAATTTTAAGTTGGCACTGTAACAAATACTCGCTGATGATCGAGCGCCCTTTGAACTTCCTTACCGAGTGACCACGATGAGTGCCCAATAATTCTGCTTCTTACGCTCTTGATTTCTTACTTTCACGATGCTCGACTCCCCGTTGCCTCCTTGCGGTCGTTTAGGACATGTAGGACACGCCAAACGATGTCTCGCAGGGCTTCCGGGCTCCCAGGTCGAGTTGGATGCTTCAACGTGAGCTGAGTCTCTGTCTGATGGATGAATAATGCTTATCGTGTAAATTCTGTAGGATGGCGGTCGTATTCTATTGCATTGGAACCCTGGATCTCCTTGGGATGCTACAAGACAAGACCTCTGAGACAGACCGGCAGTCCTGGCGCGATTGGGTATGGGAGCAGCAAACTCGTACGTGAAATTGGTAGATAACCGTATGAAGCTCACTCAAGCGTGTAGACGGTCCCAATGGCTCTGGATTCCGACCCAGCACTTACATGACTCCACAGAGACCGCCAAATGTACAGGTGGGATCGCCGCGTTTATCGCGCGATTTGGTGCTAATTACATGTCGATTACCAGGAAGATTGTACAAACTACGATGGCCCTCACGTTATAATGTCGTATACGGCGCTCCTATCACTGGCGATCCTGCGGGACGATTTTGCCCAGTTGGATAGGCCTGGATTGATCAAGTTCCTCAAGTCATGTCAGCGGGACGATGGCAGGTAATTTCACGATCCGATCCGCTCCCATAGATATGTTTGAACGCCGCAGGAACTGCTCGGCGATGGTGCGGTCTCCTTGGCGTAATTATCACCCTATGGATCCCATCTTCTGCGGCTTATTCAATGTCATATCTTACTAACATCCATCCGTCAGTTTTTCTACTGTGACCGGGAGTGGCGACACTGATCTTCGCACTCTGTATTGCGCTTTTGCAATCAGTAGCATGCTGGATGATTGGTCTGGTATCAACGTCGACCTTGCACTGCAATTCGTCGCGAAATGCAGAGTATGTATTTTCCCTGTCTAAGGACTAACATCTTTATAATATTTCTCATAGACATATGAAGGCGGTTACGGCCAGTCACCGAATTGTGAGGCACAGGGAGGGACGACTTACATCTCCATTGCGTCCTTGCACCTCGCTCCTGGATCTACATCTACTCGGTTGACTCCCGCAGAACGGCAGAAGACTATACAGTGGCTGGTCCAGAATCAACTCTCGTCTGGGGGTTTTACTGGCCGCACCAACAAAGAGGCGGACGCTTGTTACTGTTTCTGGTGTGGTGCTGCGCTCCAGGTTAGTGTCGTCCTATTTTACGGCCATATATCATTTTACCGACCAGTTCTCCTGCAGATTCTTGGTGCTCGCGAGCTAGTGAACATGCGAGGCCTTGGTCAGTTCCTCTCGAGCTGCCAATTCAAGTACGGCGGTATCGCGAAGACGCCTGGGGAACATCCAGGTCTGATATCCCCCGTTGGATACTTTTGGTGCACTGTGTTGACCCCTCGTGATTCTAGACCCATACCATACTTATCTCTCTCTCGCCGCCTTGTCAATGTATCCCCCAGACGCTGATTCGACATGGGCGTTCGAGCCTCTCGATCCCCTCCTTAACGCTCGTGTAGAGACCTCAAATTGGGCTCGCGTACACATACCTTCTCGATGAGCTGCTAAACTACTGTATCTACGTTATCGGAGGACGATGATTTAACTGGACTAATCAAACCTTAACACAGTAGGTGTATTATTGCTGATTTATTGGCGAACAGATAATGATAGATCCGTATTTGGAAGCTAACCCCTCGATGGGGGGACAGGTGTGGCGTCGTAATATCACAAAGAGGAAGCACCCACATGCGGCTCCTCAAAATACCCTTGTTTCTGTGGCATGATCATGGAAAGAATTCGCCTTTGTTTAGGTCGTCCGCGTCGGCTACTTGAGTGCCGTGCGGATATCCACCTGCAGCGTTTATATTTGTTACTTGCCAAGTCTGCGGTAGCTCTACCGTCAAGTTTCTTCCTTCATAACAAAGTACGAATCAGTTTAACGTTGAAGCATGCATCGGAAACTCAGAAGAAGTCGGTGAGAGCATTATCAGAATGAGCGTACAGGGAACGAAGAGTTGTCCTTCCTAATACTGATACTTACTCGGTCACTTGGGCCCGGAACCGTGTTACAAGCTAGGGAAATATGTCTTTCTTTTTCGCGACGGAACTTTTGACGAAGGGCAAGCAGGAAAATGGGATATCCCTCTGCCCGGGGCACAATGCCATCTTGACCGTGTAGGAGTCGTCAATGTCAAAGAACTAACCGAAATCTTTGCCGAATACCATAACGAACGGGCTTGGGAATCGAAGATGATATTTGCCGAAGCGGCCTCAAAGCAGGTTTAATGGCTTCTCGTCGAAATCAGAGCTAGTGGCAGTGTTACAGCCATCTTTCTGTCTTCTAAAATTCGTGGTCTTCTGAAGTCTTGCTTCTAGTCTTAGTGAGACGAAACCAGCTGGCAGTTTCCTCTTACGGTGGACTGCGTTTTGCTGAGTAAATTTCGGACATTCTCTTTAGAAGAACCTTTGATAGCTACTTGTTGATTTCCTTGCATTGAACATGGTTTTTTTAGAGAGATTGTTGACTGGGACCACGTCCTACGCTGGATCTGGGGCCACTAACATGAATGTTCCTGCAATGGGATTTCCAAGGCCAACCGCTGCACCAAATTCGCTAATGTTGAACAGTGTGATAGGTGTGGTAGCGTTAACGAGTGTTTGGCCATTGAACCCCCGTGGCTGATTGAACACCAGAAAAACATATCTTCAAGATATGAATAACTATTAACGGCAATAGGGATGAGCCTGTTTGAATAAACATACCTATGGGCATCAGAGCCAGCAGGAGGAGTAGGCTGACGCCAGTTCGAAACAGCGGCCGTCGTGTTTGTTAGGGTAGCACGACTTCGAGACAAGCGTGGTGGTTCGAAGTTTCCTCCGAGGAAATGCCGAACTTGGGCATTGGTCGGATTCTGCGGGGTGGGAGCGTCCGGATCGACAGCCGCGACGACAAATGGCCCGTCCCTAGCGTCGAGTCCAACGAGGGTGAACGAAGGAGGTCCGACGGTTGCTGTTGAGATATTCAGATGCATTATCTCGGAGTTACGCCGGGAACGTACCATTACGAGGAAGTTGGACGCCTGCCTTGAGGACGATCGCAGAGCCTGACGTTTGGGGGAGCGAGACTTCAAGGAGGAACCTAGGGTCGAACGGGAGAGCGATGTCTTCTGGGATCTGCAAAGAGAGGGGCGGAGACATTGAGCGAGGCGTATTTCAACGAGAATTGATCGTGGGCACTCACGTTAGCGTTGTCGAACGCTTGTTTTACCTCCCTTAGATTAGTGTCTTGAGAGACCAACGCCTGGGTGAAGAGACCGAACAAAGGAACAAAGGTAATGACTCGGAGCATGTCTGGCAAGGCAAACGGTAAGTACGAGTAGGAATGATAGTCTGCTTTACATAAAGAACCGGATGAAAACCATTGCTGCGCCTGTGAGTCAAGTGCGAACCCCGCATGGCATTTCTGTACCATACGAAGTGGCGAGTAACTCTCATGGGAATGTTCTCACTCTGCATCGTAGTAATACCGGTGCTTGCAGTTGGCATCCAAAATGATTCTCAGCCTGAAGACGATGTCAATAGAGGCTCCAGTAGATGGTCCTAATTTTTACGAAGTGGTAACTCAGTCGTACACTATTTGTTGAACAGAGCGATAGACGCGGCGTGATTTGGGCATGAGAATTTTCAACTTAGAAGGAACTAATCAGATTTCGAGAAGCTCGGCTCTCTCTCTCTCACTTGTCAACAACTGCGGTTGAATGAAGGATCTTCACACCGTCTGAGTGATTTCTGTCCTCTTTCTCCCCCGTGCTTGTAATTATATAAGTCACGGAGAGCCGGGATCTGTGTACCCGCTCAGTACATGCTAAGACGTCGTGGGATCATTGGGATACGGGTGTTCCACATGCTAAGACGTCATATGAGGATACTTGTACGATAGTGTGTCAAATTATGAGTGCAGTGGTTCAAAGAAACGCAAAAACCAGCATCTCACTGGCATGTGCAAATATACTAGCTGGCGTAACCATTGGTCTACAACACGAGTTGAAGGTCATAAGGTCGCTTCTGTATGGGAATTAATAGTGGAAGTTGTTCATTGTATCTCCTAAGACTTGACGACTAGTACTAACGATGACTACATAATGTCCTGCAAAACGCAGATTATTCTTCGCTGCCAGGTCATCTAGATATCCGTGCTATTCAAGTGGCTGCGTTACGGAGGCGAAACTACATGCTTTACCAAGTGTTCCAGGACCGAACGCTTCTGACGATGTCCTTTTCAGTGATAGAAAGCGAAGAATGTTAAATGCCGAATAAACGTCGCCCGTTCCAAGAAACTATTTACAGTACACTCCAGACCGTAGGAGGAAAGATTTGAAATCAAGTCGAGAGGTAATGTTCTTGAGCTCTAGGAGGCTCAATCGCAATCGTCACCGTGCTGTGTAGAATGAGCGGGTAAGTAAAAGAGATAGACAAAAGTTCAAAACCGAGCCAACTAACGTTGTCGTCCTTGATCTGAAAATTATAAGCTATAGTCCAACATCGATATTAATCCACTGACCTTTGTAACAGTATATTCATGTCCCGGACGTGATAACATGTTGTTGAAGAGGATGGAAAACAGCGCTTCAGTATGCTCCTTCTCATCATGATGGAGTCCATGCTTGAACTCATCTGTGGCCAACATACCACGATACATGTCTAGAACTCGGACAACGTTCATGGGATCGTCGAGTTCCCCTAGAGCATGCTTAAGCTCAGTAACATGAATGCCTCCCCACTCCATAATACTCGAGACTACTTGGGTTGCCACTGCGTGATTAGGTATTCTGAGAAACTTTGTCGGCTCGTGAGGGTCAAAAGAGAGCGCTCCATAGTACACGAGGAGTTTGAGAAGGGTATGATCGTAGCCACGCTTCTAGAACGCAAAATGAGAAAGAGCATCGAGACTCGATGGAATATGGATCCTACCAGGTCAGACAGTTGTACATTATGAAAATAAAAATTGTTATCTTCATATTCTATGGGTGTAAAACTGTCTCGACAGCCTTTGCTAGCTGGTGGATGACATCACTGTTCGAAGCGACGATCTCAAGCAAACCTTCAGCCGGATACCTAAAGACTTCTTCGGAAGCGACCAGATCGTTTTGACAAATTTTCTGCTTGAGAATTCAGCGCAGTCGTCGAGACCTTAGACCACACATACCCGGAGAGCAGTCGAACAAGTCCTGGTATTGAAGACTGGCTCCACCTGAACAGCCTGAGAAAAGTGGTACCCGTTGGTGTATTTTGTCAGTGGTTTTATCCAGGTATTACTATCGACACCTAGGCTGTCCATGACATCCATGACCTCTTCCTTGGTAAGTCCACAAAGCCCTGAAAATACAGGACTGAAAGAGATGTTCTTGGCGAAGGCAGGGTCTAGGGCAACGGGTGTGACTCCCGTTATGAAAGAGCGGCCGATGATGTCTCGTGCGAATTTTTGTTCGAGCAATCCCCAAAAGTTTTCCATGGCAATAGCAAGCGGAGTGCCGTTCCAGGCAACATCATTGTAGGCGTGCTTTTGCACAAATTGATTTAGCGCCCAATCATGTTCGTCGACCAGGACATAGACCTGTGCCAAAGTGTTAATGGAAACATACAGGGAAGAATCAGCAAGGATAATTACTTACCCCGTCAATGGAATTTCTGCCATTCTCGTGCAGGTATTCCCATACCAAATCAAATGTCTTATTGAAGGTGATGTTCACATTTGACCAAGGACCTGGCATTTCGCCAGTGAAGGGACACGGCGGAAGGCTAAGATGCGTCTGATGAAGCTTCCAAAACTTCTCGAGACTATACAAAATGCGAGAATAGAAGCAACAAGCAGCCTCCTCGTCGTGACCTTGAATATTCGATAAGTTAAAGTCGAGGACGAGCCGCCTAGAAGGTGGCACCATCTTTTGGACGTCGGGATTGGAAACATGGAGGCCCTGTATAATTATCAGTATCAAGTTGTTTAATGCAAAAAAAATGTAAAACCTTGAAGGCTTCCTGTATTGTACTTTTGTAAGCTGAGCCATGGTAGCGGCGTAACATGTCGATCACTGTGCTCTTGCCAAAGTGTGGTGGCCGGCACAAGAGAACAGACTGGAGGTCGACAATGTAGCGGGTTTTATCAAAAATATGAAATCTTTCCCGCTGCATCTCGAGAAGGTTGGTCCTGATAACTGGAAACTTTGTGCTCTCTTTGACTGATGTCTTCGTGCGTGAGTACAAGCCTGACGAGCTGGAATTCCACCGTTTTCGGTGCGAGTTCTGCCAGAAGCTCCCTGTGATGGGTGCGATGAACAGAAGAAACCCTAAACATAGTAAAATTTCCGTACGTTTCAATGACTGCCATGGTTTGATAGGGGTAATTAGATGCATGGTCGATGGTAGAGGCGCAGCGTATCAATTCCTGCCGTTCTAATATTTGTCCAGAATACTCAATGACTTTTGCGTCCACTGCCAGACCAAGAATGGCTCATGGGTGTAATTTCCAACCCTGATTCGCATGCATCAATGTTTCATGATGCAAAAGTCAGACATCCGGGTCGAAAAACGTGGTTTACCGATATACTACAAGCGCACGTACTAACCTACCCTGCATATGAACTTGAACCGTGGTCTCTAACGCCAGACTATTATTTCATTTGCTCTAAGGGAAGGTTAGCTTCGTTTCCATGAATAGATGCTCTATACTCACATATTCTACATATGAAGTCAAATCGTTGCTATGGTGGAAACTAATTGTCAAAATTTGAGAAACCATGAACGAAAGGTTAAACTACCTGTTCTCTACATGCGTGACATCCACGCAGTCGTAACTAAACTTGATACTACATTAACCTGCGGCCCATCAGCATCAGCTTGGAATAAAACACGCATATACTCACCTGGTTGTTTGACAGCAAATTCCAGCCGTTGATCCTCTTCCCTCTCCCAACGAGACCGGTCTTCTCCTCCCATCTCGTTTCCTGGATCGTCGCACCCAGCACCGAATCCACCAAACTGCCCAGCCCACCTGCAAGCGCGCCCCACCAAACCATTTCCAACCCGCCCCATGCGGCCATGACAGCCCCAACGCCGGCTCCACCGACCAAGCTTGCTAGCGTTCCGCCCACGCTCATGCCGCCATTCGTTCCAGGAGGTACTCTCTTGCCCGTCGTCACTAGCCATGGCCCATTCCCACCGTCCAAAATACCCAGCTCGCTCGCTAGCGTGTCCCCTAAACAGCACCCAAAGTGACCCAGGGCGCCAAAGATCAGCTGGCGACTTAGTGTACCGGGTTCGACCAAGTTCTCTGGCAAGGAAATGGACGAGAGAGGAAGAAGAACATGATGCACGCTCTCCGGACTATACGTCGCGTTCCACACCATACAACACACCAGCGCCCCGTACGAGTTGCTCAGGACTTGCCAGCCTGTCCGTTCTCCGCCCTCGGTGTAACCGTCCTCAAGTTTTGCTTTCCTTTGTTTCCCATCTGGTCCCATCTATGAGCACAGATTCATACTCATTCCTGGCACTTACACCTCGTCGCCCGACTGCCCACCAAGTAAAAGAATATAAGGGCTGCACCAAACACTTTGGTGTCCCCCGACATCATGAGCGTGCCTACAAAGAACGCGGTGGCAGCCCCGCCGGGTGAGAGGCTCTTCTTGCGCAGGCCATGCAGAACGAGGAGAGTCGCGAGGAGGAGAGCAAAGTATGGGATCTCCATGACAACCGTGACAGTCAGGAAGGAAGAGCTCCAGACACGTGGTACGGCCCGGTACCCGCGGGTTCAAATTCCGCGAGGCTGACTAAGCGAGACGCTTTGCAATGTTGATTCTTCCCCACAGCCAGCAGAGCGTAAAGAATCAGGAAGTGACGGCTCGTTCTGGTTCGAGGACGGGAATGTAATACTGGTCAATGCGCAATCGGCGGGATTTCGCGTCCATCTAGATGTATTGTCTATGAATACCGACTTCTTTCGCGATACGTCTGGAATGACCCTGTTGCAAGAAAGAGGAACCGAATTTTATCTACTCAGTGACAGACTCGACCAAGGACCTGATGCATTTCTTCCATGCTTTGTATATACGCGCGTTAGTACCATCGATCTGCTTTCTGTCTGTTTTTACTCGCAAGATCTGAAATTTGCACTTTTCAGTTACTTTTACCCCAGAAAACCCACTCACTACGATGTTCTAGAATCCATGCTACGTCTGGCGAAGAAATATTTGGCACATCAACTCCGTGCTGATATAATCAAACATCTCACCATGATATATCCCTCAAAACTGACGGCACTCGAGGAGCACAAAGACTTGAGGGTTCCCGACCATTACTCCCACAGTGTCCGTGCGATTGCTATGTCGCGGGAGCACAACATTCCCATCATTCTTCCGGCGGCCTTCTACTTCGCCTCAACCGTTCCTCCTGCTCAGTTAATCGATCTTCACCTCAGAGGAGACGACGTTGTAGTCATTCTTTCCGGCAGGGACAAGATAGCTGAAGATGCCTTCAAGGTCGCCTGGTATTGGCTTTTCATATCTTCTTTGTGATTACGTTGCTCCAGTGTAGTTCAATGCCAACGGAGGCGACTTGATGTGATACAGAAACTTGCTCGATCTCCGGGAGATGCACACCGTCTGTTTTTGAACACCATGCCCCATCAGTATTGGCAGGAAGAAGACGAGGAAAATGGATCAGAATCTGAGGGTCGATTGGATCTGTAACAAGTGTCTGGGGGAGTGGCGATGCAGTGAGCAGAACGGCTACCGGCAAATATGGGATTGGCTTCCTTCGTACTTCAAGCTCCCTGATTGGGATAAATTGGGGGAGAATTCACAGCAATTGGAAGACTGGTGCTTGTCAAACTGTCCTATCTCAACGAATTCCTACTGATATGTTTCTGTCACAAGACATACTGTCGACGAACAAGCACAGCTACGCCTTGAATTCGGGCGTTGACGTTCAACTTGACGCGTTTGCCCGTAAACCTTAAGAAAGAGCGTATCGTCAGCTTTCGTACATTTGTACACTCATTGTATTACATCTGAATATTCAGATATTCATTTATCATCATCCGTGCCGATTGGAATTTATTGAATAAGTTTCTTTACGGGTGACTATGTAGCCATACAACGTTGTTCTTCACGGTCTTCAGTTTGTTCTGTTCGAAAGCTCACGATGTCGGATTTTCATCGCCAATGCGGTATAGGTCTACACCAAGTCTACACGGTGCCTTATTCGGGTCAAGCCTGATTGATCGCGACGCTTGTTTGTTTGTCCCCCGACGAAGACTCAAGACGCCGTCTTTGTAAACGCGGCCTTTTATGTTCAATATGTACTCAACCATGGACCGCGATGAGGCCCAAAAAACACCCGTGGTTATACCCCCGCAAGGTATCAAGAATGACCCCGAGCGTTTCTTGTGGTACACAGGATCCGAAGGAGGCGGCTTCGAGGTACCCTTCAAGAAGTATGAAGGGAGGCTCATCAATGACACACCCATCCATCATCTAAATCGCCTCATCGAAACCAGCGAAGAGAACACCAAAGCTGTAAGTTTACCTTCCTTTACCACCACATAGCACGCCTGGTTCGCTACTACTTTAGCAGGAACAGAAGAACTTTTTCGATGCCGTTGAGGTTTATTTTGAAGGGCTTATGGAATATGCGACGCAACACTACGCAGATTTTGTGGTACCCTTTGGTTGTAAACATATCAGAAAGCTACTTCGTCAATTTGAGGACGAACCATGGCCGAAATGGACGATGCGGCAGCCTATTTTGACCAATAACGTGTGTCTATTCGTAGCTTCATCACCACCCACATCACCTTGCTAATATTGTGCCAGTTTCCGACCTATTTCACGGCGATTAGATTTCTTCTTGCAGATAAAGGACACCATTGGGACACAAGCGAGTTACTGAGGGCGACTGCAACTTGTAAGCGCCCCGAAGTCAAGAAAGACTCGAAGACAAGCATGTCCAAGCTTGAATGTATTCTTTTTCCTGACCACTCGGACAATATTATCGATGATGAGTCTCGACTGGTCGACACAGACTCAGACGTTGAATACAGGAACGAAGGCGCTATTGTTAGCAGTGACGGGTCAAATGACTCTGGGACCGGCAGTTGCACAGAAGTACGTATTTCTCGTTTCAATAACGTGCGCTGGCACTGAAGAGCCTATTTGATCAGGATGACACAAGCTTCAATGATAACCCAAGTACGCTTTGTGACTGCATATACTATCCCCCACTGATCGTTGCAAAGTTCAGCGGTGGTGCTCTGATTCTGATGATACACTTAATTCGGATCACAGCGAAGTCATTTCTCCAGGCGGGTCCCTCTCCATCGACATGGCTCTCCTGGGTTCTTTATATCGACTGGACCATCAACGCCGGGCTGACAGGAGTCCAAGTATGATGTTTGAAACACACATTAAGTACATCCTTTCCCTGACAACACATAGGTCCTGCCAGTGGGCCACCTTCACCGCCATATCATTTGCGCGAGCTTAGCGATTCTTCAATCGCCTCTTCTGCTTCTTCGTCGTCGGGCATGTTCCAAAAAGGGTGAACATCCTTCAGTCTGTTTTCCATCCGTCTCATCACTGAGATCTACTGCTCCAGAACGGGCAAAGAAATTGATCATCCTGAAGGCGCTCAGCGACGGACTCGAAATAGTGAAAGAGAATTCTCTGTTAAAACCAACCGTCACAAACAAAGGCGGGAATATCTTCCGTCAGATATTGAAGACTTCATACTCACAGAAGGCGAGGACGAAGATGGAAGTGATGAATATATTGACAGCCCCACAGAGGTACGTAAAAGAATCCGGTGACTTTATCACTCATCTGGTTCTAATTGTTTTCTAGAATGACTGTTCCACGGATACGGAGGACAGTACGAAACGTTTTCTGTGCTAATTTTGTCTAGTCACCCGCCTCTCTACAGGTGTTGAACCCCGTCAATTGCGTCCTAGGATACGCCCTCCCGACATCAGTCTTTGCGATTTCAACAGAATACTATCTGCTGAATCTTCGCTGTCAAGTGTTGTGACCGAACTATCGTCGGGTATCATTGAGGTGCACTCTGATAACGACGAACTGTCCAGTGTCATCGAAATAAGTTCAGACTCCGGATCTGAGGAAGACGAGCATGATAGTATGTCGCTTTCTTCTAGGAAATACGCTGTCGACTTACCATTCAGACAAGGACTCCGGAGCGTTCCTACCCAGCGGAACGGAGGCTCTGACCCTGAAGCTCAGCGTATGCATACCATCTTCGCCCGTACTCTCAAACTCAGATCATCAATACGTAGTAGCATCTTACTCTAAGAGAAGGCGACCCTCCTCAGTCAATCGATATGTTTCGAGCCCAGAAGGTAGATGTACTGATATTATTTACCAAGTCACCAAACGACTTATCATACTTACAGGTTCTCCTTTACCAGAGACCTCCAACGAAGTGTAAGTGTTACTAGTTATTCTATGTGTTTGTGTAATTCATCAATCCGCTAGTGCGGCGGCTACGTAGGTGGGTGGCAACTAGCCGACTGGGTAGTGAAGGTCTGCCCGTCCGCAGCATCGCTTAGTTATAAGTTTGTCTCCAGGCCAACATGATATTACTTGGAATACAAACTTAGCATGATCAATCCATGAAGCTCGGCGGCGCACAACGATATTCACCTTGTACTGCGATCATGTCAGGTATACGGTGCAAAATTCTATAACAACGCTATCAATTGAATACGTTCCTATGCAAGAAATATTCATCTATCATATCATACATGCCGCGACATGCTAAGAAGGTCTAGGTGATCCAATACAGCCCGATATTGTGGCTGTATTGCTGTATTTGGACCCGAATTGCTGCGGCAAAAACCCTTTCAAATTGAGGACCTTCACCGTTGCTCGAGTCTAGATTCCGACATCATAGGCATGGAGGTACCTTGTTCCTCATCAGCCACAACAGGGATGCCATTTTCTTCGTGTTCATCGTAAGCAGGAAGGATGTCCTTGAGGACGTCCTCCTCCTTCGATTTGAAGATGAGACCTCTACAAAGTGCCACAACAGTGAGCACGAATAGAGTAAACCAGGTCAAGACCATGACGATGGTCAGACACAAGTGGATGCTGTAGAGAAACTCGATGCCGAAGATATCTCCCATGATGCGGGTCGTCGAGATCCAGCCAACGTTAGGGAATGTCAGGGCCCAGCCTAATCTGCGTTAACCTGAGTCGCCTAAGGGAAGAGTCAACTCACAGCCTAGAATTTCCTTGAGATTCTTATGAAGCTTGTACCAGTACGGCAGGACACCGAAGATGAAGAAAAAGACGGCAAGACCGTAAAGCAGAAGACCAGCAAGGACACTGGCGGCATACCAGATTTCGCCAGCATTCTCAGTGACATAGCCACGCGATGGGAGACTTGATAACCATGTGAAAAGGCGAATTGAAGGGAAAGAGGTGCGACTCACATGGTACGTGCTTGGTCTGCCAATCTGATCAAGGCGAGAGCCGTGAATCCAGGTGGACCACAGGCGACAAAGGCTCCATTTGCTTGGTGTCCTTCCAGAAAACCCGTCTGTGACAGACACCGATGAATAACAATAATATTGAGGAAATGAAGTGGGCGTACAGCCATGACGCTGAATAGAGTCTCGATTAGGATTGCGGAGGAGCGCACAGGAAGACAACAGACCGGATAACGTAGATACAGAGGTAGAAGAAGGTCATGAATGACCCCATACCTACGGAGCTGGTTCGTAACGATACAGGATAGGCATGAAGCGGACAAACCTTGGAAGAAATAACCAACGAGAAGGACGCCTAACGCTCTTGGGTCGATTGGATCCATTACCCTCAAAACATTGAACGAGACAACGCCGACGAGCATCTAATCTAATGTCAGAGAACGGACACTTTTGCGGCATAAAACAGACCATAGGAAAGATCTAGATTCCAATTTAGATCAAGCCGAGGCAATATCTCAGGACTCACTAGGAAAGCATATGCAGGAGTGAAATGCATCAGATCGTGAGGCTTGTTGAACCATATCATGATCATAGGGAAACAAGTCAGAAGAGCAGCGATAACATAAACCCTACGGCGAAGTAAATAGGAAGTATGCCGACAAACAAGGAGGGCCGCTCACCAGAATAACGCGTATATGAACCCTGCACTCACATGCCCCGAGGGAAAAGCATAATTGACGGTTCCAATGATGATAGTGGCAAAGGAGAGTACCTGACGCGAATATCAGAATTTTCCAACGAGACTGGCAAGAAACTCGACGAACAATCAGTGGGACAAAAATGCCTTTGACAGGGTCCTGAACAAGTCGCCAGGCTTGGCGAGGGTACACTGATTTGAACGTCGGTGAGTAATCAAAGATACTATATATAACACGGCGCACGGATAGTCTGTAGTAAAAGAGTGCCGGCATTGAAAACGAAAAGAGCCATGTTTATGAAGTAGAACCCCGTCTCGATTGTCGTCAAGGCATTGAAACGGTCTTCCAGACCGGCAAGGGTAACATATACCGCGCCTGTGCCCATACCGATGGGAAACTAAAGATATCAATAAGGACCTGCAACATGAAAACGCGTAAAAGAAAGGTATCCACCGCTTGCCAGGACCAGCCATGAATATAACGAGCGAACACGCTCACAGTAGGTCGAGGTGCATTTTCTGCATCGCTCCCGCCCAGAGTCTCAGACGGAGAAGGACTTTGCATCACGAAAAAAATAAGAGCGAGGGGAAGTAAGAGTCAGAGTCTATAACGCGGGGGGAAGGATGGAGAATGAAGGACTGAAGACAGTTTTTAACCGAAAAGAAGAAAGCAGGACAGGCGATGTGAAAAGAAGCGCAGGCAGCCGTGGTATTATGAGGCTCGGGCCACTCGGCTTTTTAATGATTACAACTCTTGTCTACACGGATGTTGTTCGTTCGCATGGTCACCGCCGGACTGGGGCAACACACTCTTTTTGCAGAGTTTCGAAGCCTGGCATCAATACTGGTATGAGTTGACCGCGCGGGCTCGTTTGCTCGAGCACAAAATAGTTGCTACCCAGGAGTAATCTCGAGAGCGTAGATTTGTGTGCCAAAGCACACGACACTGCTACTCGTACATTCCCCCACCCGCTATTCGTACATCCGTATCCCACGTTTAGCGCCCCAGCTACGGAGAATCCTAAGTAAAATTTGGCACCGCTTTTAGTTTTGAAGGTGCCCGTGTAGCGTGAATATCCCAGATAGTCAACGACGAATCATGATGTCAAAAGAATGTATGAAGTCGAAGAAGCGAGATAAGAGCGACGCGACGCGGCCCGGGCGTAAATCAAGGCTAAACGTAAACATTCGGCGGGCGAACGATTGATTCCATCATAGCTATTTATAAAAGGTGATTGAGTCCTTATAAGTTATAACCATTGTGATATATTGAAGGACAACTTGAAGCCGAGTACGCCTTTATTTGTACAGCGAAGATTGGCCTGAGAAGTGTCAAGTGAGATATGCATCGATGCTCTGCCCCCATCAGAAAGGTAAGTTGAAAGTACGCGTGGGGTAGCTGACAAGAACTCTACATGAGAATTTTGACACAATCTGTCTGGTGTTCCATCGGACGTTTTCTAGATACACCGCTGGGGATGGCCTAGACAATCAACTTGAAACGAACATCATTCATTCATTCATTCAGACCGAGTGAAGACAGTGCTGCCATGAGGAGAAAGGCCGCATGTCAAATTTGACACCGCAGTCCGTTCCAAAAAGAACGGTATCAACGAATGGTTATCGCAGTTGCTTGGGCGGACTTAAACATAATCCAGGGTAGTATCGTAGTGTGAACCAAATTGTGTAGCGATTGAACTGGTTAGTAAGAACTAGGTCGCTATCACCTGGAATGGTAGTCGTGGAAGCACAAAGACTCTCATGAACGTTGTTAAATCTCGCAAGGAGGGTAAACTTTAAATTCCTGACGCAAAATGCATACGGTTTAAGGCAGTGGCAGGTGGGCGCAGCTTTCACCTGCCAACTGGGCGACCTCTGAGGTCGGATTGGTGTGTATATGGTACACGGAAAAACGCCTCACGGCGTACGATTATTTCGTCGCCATCACGACACCATGAGAAGGTGACTTCGTCAGTTCAGGGATGATTCTTGGACACGATAGACAGCTTATCCGACGAAGAACGTGCGTTCCGTGTGGACTACCCGGACAATCTTGCCAAAATGATATCAGTTCCGATTTCCCCGCCTATTATATATGCAGATGAAGGACATCACGAATACGGTCAGGCAGATGGGCTGTTAAGTGCGGCTGGGGTTTGAAATGGCTCTGGATTCAAGAAAGGGATGTCGATGGAACCATGAAGAGCTGTCTGGAAGAATACTTACAACGACGCGCATGTTGCCCATCCTTCGCACCTCTACGACTCTTATTGGGAAACTGGTAGCTCTACCAATAAATGGTATCATCCAGGACTATGGCTCACAGGAGACGGTTCGAACTTTGTCTAATAACTATGCCTCAAGTGAGCAACTTATGCCGTATGGACATAGGAGAGAAGACCCACCTGAAATGGACGCCTCCATCTTGTAGAATCATGTCCCTATCTCCTTCAGCCAAGTAAAACCCCTAAGAACTGTGCACGTAATAACGATAAACATCGACGTCTGTGCTGGACTTGACCAATTTCCTAATACCACATGGATGGGGGACATCGAAGCGACGAGTCGGTTTGAAAGAGGCGCTGAGCGGCCAGACCACAATGTCTTTGCTAGCACCATCCTACATCTGTACAGACGTTTGTCAGCATCAAGAATTCACGCGACAGATGAAGATAATCAGTATAGCTAGGATTATGATAGAGGAACATTGTGGGCGATAGCCCGATTCTCCGTTTTTGGTTGATATGTATCATCTTAGGAGCAGGATAGAATGATTACATACCAGGTACATCTCGCCGTAACTATGGCTCACGATATTCTGGAGCATGATTGCACGTTGAGGACCTTGAGCAGAACATAAGGGAAAGGTAGATGTTATGACTAAAGAGCGCACCTACTGGGCATACCAATGATTGGGACCTTGCCCCGATACACACACCACACCACCACCAATGCTACATGCCAAGACCCTGGTCCTAAATCTCGCAGTCTTTGCATAGTCAAAATTCATTGTGGTCACTGAGCTTAAGTCATCTTGCAGATATCAGCGAGACGCAGAGGTCGTCGTGGAACGAGGGATCCGGGGAAGGAGTTTTCAACTCCGACCCAACTTCCCTCCTCTTCGACTTTCCTCGCGACCTCAAATCAACGTCATACTTATGCGCTGGTGGCTACTGCTACAACAGCAAACATCTGACGCTGAGCTCGTTGGTGTTTCTTAAATCTATAATTTCTCTCCTTTCCTCGGACTCGTAATGTCCACAGGCCGGGGGAGAAATCGAAGAGCGGGTTGCCCTTGGAAACGACCTTCATGTGTAGACTGTTGTCTGTCTGTACACCTTAGTCGTTGCAACCAAGGAAGTGACGGGGTCAGTTTTAGGGCGAAGACGGGATATGAGGAGCGGCACACCACTGTTCCCGATCCTCCATGGTTTCGCATTCTTAGCACTAGTCTGGAGAATAGAGACTTAGTCCACAAATCTTTGAGGTGACCCCAAGTTGCCCTGTTAACTTCCTGGGCCTCGTGTCGCCCCATTTTACCTCCTTCGATGCACCGGCAACTGTATTCCTTGCAGTGCCCCAATTCGTCCTGGAGAGTCGCCGTAGGAGCGGCTACTAGGAGTGACAGAGATGGACGGCGCAGTGCAGCAGCACTGAACGACTGCAGTTTATTCTTACTGCCGTGGATAGGTAGGTAGCCATATTGCAGCGGACCATGTACCACAAATCACAAGTAGTGTGGCAAGCATGGTGATGAAGGGTGAATGTCTGAACCTCGATGCACATCTTGAGGTGGTTTCGCAATGGATGTCCGGCAGAAATGGCCTTTCAGTATAGTACGGTGGTGGTGGTATTGGGCAGACAAGGTGTGTCACGGCGTAACGATGCGTATTCCCTTATATGGAAGCTTACGTGGCTCTGCATATATAAAGGGCTCACTTTCCTGGATTCCCCGGCCCACTTTCTGCCCCCGACTGATATTTTCATAGATACAAATTTGGGCGCATAGATATCATCGTGGAACCAGCCTTCAGCTTCAGTACTTCAGTGCTCTTGTTGAGTTCCGATAGTCACAACGTATTGGTCCCCACTCGTTTGTCGATCTGAAAATAAGACACGTCCGGTAGAATCCTTTTGCACGACCACCGGGCTACTCTCTTTTATCCGCGACTATGTTAGACCGCGACGAGGCCCAAAGGCTTCCTGTTGTGATACCTCAAGAGGCTATCCACGAGACCCCCGAGGCTTTTGCATGGTATGAAGGACCTCAGGGCGGAGGTTTTACCGTCTCATGTCAGTTCAAAAAATACCCCAATAGACCCGTGAATAAAACACCCATGGGATATTTGCATTACATTGTTGACAAATGCAACGAGCGTACCAAGAATGTGCAAGATTTCTTAAATATTCTCCTCTTTATTCGACTGAACTTGAAGTTCACAGATTCATGGTGCCTTTTTTGGCGTCATCGAGACTTATTTTGAGGGTCTGAAGGCTTATGCAAGGGACCACTATGCAGAGTTCGTGATACCTTTTGGAACAAAGCATCGAGGGAAGCGGCTCCAACAGTGCCGGGATAAGCCTTGGATAGAATGGACGACAACAAAACCGTTCCTGATCAAGAAGGTATGTGTTCGTGTCTCTAGCGTGGTGCTCTCCGACAGATTCGTCTCCAGTATACCATCTACTTTACAGCAGTCCAGTATTTCCTTGCCAACCCACGATATTACACCGCGAACAGGGACATCGGGAAGTTGCTCAGCGCGACTGAATATGAAGACGATTTGAATCTTGTCCAAGAGGACGATGAATACGAAATAAACTCCTTTATAGATGGCGGCGATATTGAGGAGGCGCACGAAGGAGAAGAAAACAGCGAAAGCACTGAAGCGAGACAGGAGAGCACTCAACCAAAGGACGTCGAAGGTGCGCAATCTGGCCCAGAGTCCCATGTACAGACCACACCTTTCACAGGCACTGCAAGCTTGGGCTCTGCCTACAGACTCGGGAAACATCGCAACAGTTCAAGTCCAAGTATGCCATTTTCAAGTATAGTTTCCTCTAATCACCCTGAGCACAAATATTCCTGCATATCCTGTTGCTGATACACACTTCTAGAGGACAAACCTGAGGCTGGCCGATCCCGACGTTGCAAAAGGGGTTCCCCCAAGGCTGCCCGCCGAACCCGGAAAGGAAAGAAAGGAAAACAAAAAGCACGTACTTCAGGGATGGAAGATTTCATATCAGGGAAGGAGGAGAGCGAGGGAAATGAAGATTATGTTGATAGTGCCACTGAGGTATGTAACATATTTATCAAGTTGACACTTTCTCTCACTCTTCCTCAGAATGACAATATGAGTGATGATCTAGCAGATGGTGCGCGGTGGAAATTGTTTACAGGTTCCAGCAATACTCACTGTGGTATAACAGGTGCTCAACCCCACGAACTGCGTTCTGGTCGGAAGTATGGACCCAATAAAAGCACTCCAAGAAAAGAGATCGATTCAAAAGAGTCATCGCCTCATGGCACCGAATCAGCAGGGCCTACCAAAGTCCAGATATCAAGTGCTGTTGATTCCGGCTCGGACGAACCTAGAAGGCTCAGTAAGTGGCCTTTCGCTGGACATCCTCACTGGTCTCTCATACTACCCTCGAAGGCACGAAATCCGCTTCAAAGAGAAAGTCTAGCCTGGATTATCAGCGTATGTTACAGCTTCCGGAGTTAACTAGCCCTGTGCTCATATCATATTAAACAGCGTCGCCGTCCAAACGAAGGTCCACAGCCTATCGGGTTGTATCGAGTTCGGAGGAAGGTACGTAGTATGTACTAGATTTTGAGTTATGTTTATAACAGTCACTCAAGATGACGACTGACATGTTCTCATTCTCTTCCACCTGAAAGGCCTGCTGATTGCCGTGAGTGGTTTAGTTTTACCATACCAGGATTGAAACTAATTAGTCCAGCAGTTGCGAAGATGGTCTGAACGCATGCCGTAATCAATTCCAGCGGGTGAACTCGTCTAATGTGTATCTTGTTGTGCTGTACTTGTAACACTGAGATCTATATTGTTGTAATACTGCAATACTTGCACTTTCTCTTGATCCCATGGTGTGATGCCTGTACTTTCGGTGCTTTCGGACCGACCTCCCACGGAAAATATGTGTTTTGTCTCTTCCGCCATCTACTGCATAATGTCCTCTGATCATGATCCATCCTCGCGCCCCGCAAAGCGTCAGAAACTTCATCGGATGAACCTTTTACGTCTTTATTTGAAAGAGACGCGTCTTTCTGATTCGAGGATGGGAGCATCATCCTCATCAGCAATCAGCGAACTTGATTTCACGTCCATCTAGGCGTACTGTCGCTGAATGCAGTGTTTTTTCGCGATGTGTCTGGGCTAGTAAGTAGATGTACCAAATACCAAAGGAGACACGACGATCAATTCGGAGGACTCTAAATTGACGCACTTCCTCCACGCTTCGTATACTCGCTCGTCAGTGGCTCCAATCCTTATTTTTCACTTAAATTGGTGTTGAAGGTCATATTTGTTGGCAGGTACTTCTGCGCAGGGACCCCATCCTCTTACGATACCTTCGAATCCTTGATACGCATGTCTACCAAATACCTCGCGCAGCGGCTCTGTTCCGACGTGATAAAACACCTCGATATGATATACCCCTCGGAACTAGCAGACCTGGGGAAGCACACGGACCTCATACTTCCATGCTGCGATTTACACAGCCTACGTGCCTGGACTAGTTCTTTCTTTCCCCGCCCACTTTCCGCCCTCGACTGATATTTTCATAGATACAAATTTGGATCTGGTTCCCTCGAGTCGGTGGTACTTCTGCGGGATCTGTTACATACGTCGACCTGTTGATATAGACCTAAACAATATCCATGGCAATTTTATTGGCTTTTCCTGGTACACTGGTTGTGAGGGCGGCGACATGCACCGAGCTTAGCAAAATTGGTTATCCAGCCATGTCCCAGCCTCCTGATACACACCAACCTGAAGCCCTTCACCCTCGAGGACGTCAAGCCCATTTATCCGCAACGCCTTGAGATAATCAAGTCCTTGATCCACACGAAATTCGCAGGGGGGTTACTCTTTGGCCCTTCCACCCCTTACCAAGTCGGTTCCGCAAACAAGTAACGGCGGCGTTTATTTCATTCTGGAAAGGTCTATCATATACTAGCAGCCTGATGGTCCGTTGTCACAGGTTAGGATACGAGCTGACCATTCGAACATCCTCCCAGCATATACCGGTGGTCAATCTCTCCAATGACTCCTGATAGTCCGACGGAATATGTGCAATCCCATAGCAAAAGCAACTAATCTGCAGACTCTTTAAGTTGCACGATGACCTGACAAAAAATGTGATCAGGGAAGATATACTGTGACGCGGGTTAAACAAGCGCAATTCCTCCAATGAAGGAAGTGTGAGCTTTGTTAAAATGTTTGGTGTGTTCGTGGAAAACCGCTGTATACGATCGTTCCTCAGAGGAGTGGTGCGTTTTAAGTAATCGTTGTCCGTGAGCTTTAGGTGGCATTCGAACAGGGTCGGTAAGCTCATGATATGTTGAATATCTTCGAGACAAGCGACGCCACCGGAGAAATGAGTGAGGTTCGCGTTCAGAGGTGTTTGACGAACACTGTTGTTGAATGGAAGAAGCCAAGCTCCCCGAAGGGAAGGCGCCGTAACGAGCATCTTGGTGTAGACGCCTGTAAGCAGTCCTACGGAATGGAAGAATACTTTTTCTAGTAAGGGTAGTTTTCCAGCGACAGTCGATAATTCGCCCATAACAATGTCGACTTCAGTTATTGAACCATTCAGTTGGATCTGCATCCGCTTCCAGAGGATAGAGTGTTGGAGGATGGTGCTAAGGATGCTGCTGTAGTCCTCTCCGAATCTGTGCTGAAATGAAATCGAGATGTCGAGGGGATACTCCCCGGAGAGCTGGAGGTGCCTGCACAATATCGTCAATGAGTCACGAGTGTATGGACGACATATGTCGATCTTGGCCCATAGTGACGGGGTGTCAAGCACGATATCTCTCCATGCGTAGCAGATGTAGCCGAGGGACCAGGGTGCGTTTCGGGTGTTAAGGCTACTTTCTGAACTTGGCACAAAGGCAAAGACAATTTCCAGGATATCACGCGGAAGACGACGAATGGGCGCAAGCAGTGAGCGACAGTTTGACACGTACTGCGTCAGAGATTTATGCCGTTCATTCAATTGTGAAGCCTCTTTTGCTAAAAGTTGCGAGCATTGCCCGGTGAGAAGCGCAGTCAGATGAGAGATAGCTTGTTCCGAGGCAAAGACGGCGTTCTGTATCTGGGACAGGTCTTCGTTAGACAGAGTGGCGTTGCTACAGAGGATAAAGATTAGGGATTCCGGTGGCAGATTTTCTGGTCTAAGGAAGCTCATGATTCTCGGCAAGAGACTATTGAGCGATTAGAGAAAAGCCGGGCGCTCAGAGATTTTCACTCACCGAGAAGGGGTAGCCGCGAGCCTGTTTAGACCCCTGTTCGAGATCACTGTCTTATCTAGTCGGCGTGACCTGCCGAATGTCTCCAAAGGTGAAGTTGCGGATCACTGAGTACTTTGATGTTGCACTTATGAGTAGCCCAACTTGAGCGTCTGGCTTCTCGGTCAATTGAAGGGCAAAGAAGGGATACAGGAAGAGAGAGAAGACGAAGATATGGCATTGCAGGTACACGCAAAAAGGGATATGTTCCACGGAGAGACTGTGAACGACGAGAAAACTCCTTGGGATGTAGAACCTACGCCTCTGGTCAGTAACTTGCGTCTGGTCGACACAAAAGAGAATATGCACCTGAACTATACGTCTCCATTTCGGCAGAATCCAGCCCTGATATTTTATGCAGCTGCAGGTTCTACTCGACCGCAAACAACGATAGGGCTTGGCCGCTTTCTGAGGCCACATAGACTGGTTGCGCCATAAAGTCTTGTGGGAGAGCTGAAAGCTCGACGCACGAGCCGGCGCCGTAGCACGCATCTGCACGGATGTCATCAGTATGAGGAATTCACTCCAAAGATGAAACAAAATCAGTATAACTAGGATTATGAAAGAGGAACATCGTGGGCGATAGCCCAATTCTCCAATTTTGGTCGATATGTATCATCCTGAAAGCATGACAGAATGGTTCGCACCTGTATAGAAGTAAATGTGTTTCTCAGGATTTTCGTGGCCCGTTTTTCACGTCGTACGATATAGCTAAACGGCTTCACTGAGGATTGTCTTTGTGTACTTAGTCGTCGTCCACCGTTCACTATAAAAATAACGCTTATGTAACAAGATCAGCTCGATCACTATAGAGAAAAGAAAAAGGAAGTCAGACAGCGACGTACCGATACCTGGTCTAGGGCTTCACCAGCGAGCGATGGATTCATGAAGAGATAAATGAATCATCGTAGATAAATCTTTTTCAAACTCCGAACCTTGCGCTCGGACCGTACTGTAATGGCCGTCACCATTTGAGCGGATCAAGGTTTTTTTCCCTGTCACCACAATGCTTTCTGATCCAGGAGAATCGCGTCCCGCAAAGCGTCAAAAAACCTCTGCAAATACTTCACCTACTTCTACACACAGAAAAGACGCGACTTTCTGGTTCGAAGATGGTAATATCGTTCTCATCAGCAATCAGGGAATCGAATTTCGCGTCCATTTGGGCGTACTGTCATTCAATGCGGAATTTTTTCGTGACATGTCTGGGCTGGCTGTCCCAGATGAGGAAGAAAGGGGATACACTACCATCGAAGTGGCGGATTCCACCCAAGACTTGATACATTTCCTCCATGCATTGTACACTCGCTCGTCAGTCTTCATTGTCTTCCTCTGATTCCGGAAATGAACATGACAATATTTTGGCAGCTACTTTTACGCAGGAAAGCCGACGCCTTATGATACCCTTGAATCTCTGTTACGCATGTCTACCAAATACCTAGCACAGCAGCTTCGTTCCGACCTGATCAAACATCTTATCATGATGTACCCCCCTAAGATGAATGACCTTCATAAATACAACCACCTCAGAATCCCACATTCTGATTCCCATAGTCTTCGAGCCATCGCTATGGCGCGAGAAAACGACGTTCCCATGATCCTTCCGACGGCCTTTTACTTTGCATCCGTCATCGCACCCTCCCGGCTTGTCAGGCTTCACCCCAAGCCGGCACCGGATGACCTCGCTACGATTCTCACGGGTAGGGAAAAGATTACCCGGGCAGCGTACAAATGCGCATGGTCTTGGCTATTTCAGAAGCTCACAGTGGACATGTGCTATGACACTCGTCTATGCGAAGAAAGGCGTCTAAGCGTGGTACAGGAGATCGCGCGGAGACCGCGCGATGTACCTTTTTTGTTCCTGGATGACATGCCACATGAAAGTGAGGAGGAGAGGAGAGGAGAGTCGGTGTCCAGCAACTCCGATTCTGAGTACGAGGAAGAAAGGGTTTGCGGGCCGTGCTTGGACGCCTGGACTTCTTCTGAAAAAAAGAATTATAAGAAGGTCTGGAACAGCTTGCCATCGGTTTTCAAGCTTCCAAAATGGGAGGTACTGCTGAAGGATTCGGAGTGAAGGTCTTGTTGCGGCTTACCCTGCGTGCATCATAGATAGAGCGCTTCCCTATGTCAAAATCAGCTTCTCAGTTACTTGTGCCTGCGGGATCCATTTCTTGAGTGACTTGGTGGTTTTGTCGCCATGAGTGGCATCATGACCCTGACATACCGAGCGCAGATCACAGAGGCATGGAATACACAGTAAATTCCAGGAGCCCTGTTTGACGCTAGATCACCGGCCCTAAACGTCTACACGTCTGCGGGTTGCGTGATGAAAAATAAGGACAACCGAGTCGAAGGTGGTTACATACATATTTTGTCTTGCATAGTAGTCTTTGTCCATGAATTCCTTTTATAATTCATTCGGTTTCACTGCCCTTACACTCGACCTTCATCTCCTCGATAGCGCTTGCCTAGTACAAGTTTTCACAGATGCCAGCCGCGAATCGTATATCACGCTTCCCACCGTTCTTGGTGGGTTCTGGCGATCGCGCAGACAAGAATTTGTTTGACTGTATCGAACAGAGACTCAAAGAATTGGATAAATCTATGGAGAGCCACTGGATAGGACCTATGCCACCCGAAGAATTTATTTCGACCTTACCTTCTGACACGGAATCAAGCCCAGAATTATCGGGGATTTTTGATTCCTTGCCTCAAGAGTTCGTAGATATTCAGGATCTGCAGAGTTTATTTGTGAGTCACACCCCCAACACGATGATTAGCGACCACTTACACGGGTATCTATCAGCTTGGCCTGCTCTCTCCCCTTTTTCAAAGCACAGAAAACCGTGGCCACGTCGACCTACTTGTTCAGTCCAAAACCCGGCACTTGAACTGGAACTTTGATGTCGCTAAAGAAGAACCGTTCAATGATCCAACCGCCAGTAACGCTAGCCAACAATGCCCATGGATCGTCGACACCCCACCTGCTACCTCCACTCGCGGCCGAATGATTGAGCATGCTAGAGACCTATACGCTAGTCAACGCAGATCTCATCTCTATTCTATTCTCATAGGCCAAACATGCGCCCGGTTCCTCCGCTGGGACCGTGGTACGGTTCTCGTTTCGCGTTCGTTTCCCTATCGTCAACAACCGCACCTCCTAATCGCGTTCCTGTCGCGTTTCGCTGAGCTCTCCCCTGCAGAGATGGGATACGACAATACCACAACCTTGGCTTCTGCAGAAGAGATGATGTTGGCTCGTGGTGCTCTTAAAGACTATCTCGACCCCTTCCGTCCTTGCCAGTTCTTCAAAATACATGTCCCTGATACACTAGGTCCCGGCTGCGATGTTATAATTGGACCACCGATCGCTGAGGCCACCACTGTTGTGGGCCGGTGTACGGCTGGGTTTCCTGCGTATAATGTAGCCACGCGCCGAGTAGAGTTCCTCAAGGACGGTTGGCGCGATGAAACCATGCACGGCAAGGAGTCTGAGTTCCTAAGAACCCTGAACGACAATGGTGTCCGTTACGTTCCTACGCTGACATGCGGCGGGGATGTCCCAGGGCATGTCACCACGAACCACGTTTACGCGGAGGCCCTTTGGAATTGTGGGAGTACATCGGTATGCGTCCGACGACGGCAAAGGAATCTCACGAAAGAGATTGGCAAGAATTTGTCAACGTTCCAATCTGGGAAACATCTCTTGCAGGTAACGCTTAACGCTTTTGTTGGTGAGCATTTATTCTGTACGCTGATCAGCAAATGTACGTGCTGACAGCGTAACAATAAGCTCACCGCGACGCCTTTGAGAAATGTGGACTGTTACATCGGGATGTTAGTGGTGGTAACATTCTGATACTATCCAACGGCGAGGGGATGCTGAATGACTGGGACCTTGCCATCCACATGGACGAATGTCAAACAGACGGACGTCAACTCGTGCGAACAGTGAGTGTTCAGACCATCCCGTATCAGTACCTTCATTAATGACACAGCCCTCAGGGCACCTGGCGCTACACGTCCACAAGACTTTTAAACTGCCCTAGCAAGATCAACGAATTACAGGACGACCTGGAGTCCTTCATACATGTTGTCATGTACCACAGCCTCCGCTATATCCGCCACAACAAAGTCGACAGCCTGCCTGGTATATTGTACGAGATATACGATTCGGTTCAGACGCACGATGGTGAGGCTCAAGGAGGGTTCGGAAAGCGACGTCTTTTCGCTTCCAGTGGTGTCGTGGTCGTAGGGCCAGACTTTGCGTTCTCGAAGTGCCATGCCCTCAATGGGTGGTTTGTACGTGCCATGGACCTTGCATGGAGGTGGATCTCCTATGCTGACGGTAAGGGGACACCGTTACCCGAGGAGATGCAGACCCATCAAGGTCTCTTTGACGTGTGGGATGAAATTTTGCGGGGCGCAGATTGGCTAGACGTGGATGCACCATACGATCAGTCGGGGAGGATGGCCGCACTATCTCCGTCGAGCAGGAATGCTACGTGCAAGCGAAGGAAACCGCAAAACCGATTAGTCTCGATGCCATAGAGGACTGAAAGCTTCGTCTTGTGGTCGTAAACTTTCTGCTCTCCTCTTCTTCCATGAGACACAATCGATGTGCATCAATCTATGGAACCTGAGGCGCTAAAATGTTTGATATTAATAGATCTTGCACGACGGACTAGCTCCACGTAAGAGTACAGATCAGGAATTGCCGATGGCTCGTAGATGTCCGTAAATAAACGAAATCCCCTTGAAGAGCCCGAAACATCTGTCGCAGAGATCAGCGAGTATTCGTACAAGGTCACTAAGGAGGGCACACACCTAATTATGGGAGAGAGACAACCTAGCTGCCCTGGTCTGAGTCTCGATATCAACGTACTTTCATTTCATCGGGCGGAAATATCTGGCCTTTCCCGCATCGCCTGGCCAGAAACAGTTCGCGGGGCGTGGAATGGTCTGACGGGGACCATGCAGTATATGATCAGTCGGGGAGGAACACCGAGATGATCCTGTCGAGCCGGAATGCGAAACTTGCAGGCAAGCGAAGAAAGATGAAGGCGGAAAACGGATTGATCTCGATGGCTTATAGGCTTTATGTGCTCTCACACCGCACGTAGAATCAGCCATACTGAAATGAGCATGGTGACTACAAACCCTGACTGCAAAGTGGTCCAAAGATCGGGAAAATGGCAGGCTCGTCTTCCAGTACATCTGAAATTCTGCGAATTAGCCCCGTTGCGAGAGAAGGCTTTCTGCCTCACGAAATGTACATGACGACCGTGTGTCAATCTGTCGTTCCCGTGGCAGTGAAAATGTTTGAAATAATGGATCTAGGACGACGGACTAGAACCTCCACGCGGAGTACAGAGCAATTAACGACGGCTTGTAGATGTCCAGATATTGTACAGTGTTAAGAATAAACAATAGTCCCCTTATGAGCCCAAAACTTCTGTTACAGGATTCAGTGAATATTCGTATGAGGCCACCAAGGGCACGCACCTAATTGTAAGAGAAAGACAGTCTATCTGCCCTGGTCTCGATATCAACGTATTCCCATTTCTTTTGGGCGGAGATATCCAGTCTCTCCCGCGTCGCCCGCCCAGCAACAGCAAACATGGCTACCATTTCGCAGAAACAGGCCACTGCCTCCGCTACACCTTTCCAAAACTCCGTAGACGAGTCCACCGTCCCTGTCAACTCTTCCGCGATGGTATGCATAGCTGTCACTCCCAGAGGGACAACCCAAAGGACGGCAAGCACGAAACCGGCGATGATCGCTGCCTTGCGCGAATAGGTGGGGAACGTGGATTTTCGTGAATTCCTGACTTCAATGACGATGATGGTGGTATGGTATGCGTAGGTCGCGGCGATGGCGACGAATGTTAGATAGTCGGACTGCGCGCCGTATTCGTTGAGCACGGAGAACACCAAACATATAGTTGTAATGGATAAGGATATAGAGGTGAGGAATCGCAGGAAGGGAGAGAACGTCGAAGGCAGGCTGAAGGACACCATGGTGGTACTGGAATGAGTTTTCAACGTCGTCGGTGAATTCTAGATTCCAAAATGCAAGGCTATGTCAGAAATGCCCTGAAAAAAAGTCAAGGGGCGCTTAGCGACAGAATAGACGCCTTACCCTTTGTTGTGTTTGGCCGCTGGCTACACTTGAACTACGAAAACGTCGTGGTTCAATATCAATAACGGCAAGAGCAGCATAAAAACGAAATGCTGGGCGGTAGCAATTCTGTCCGCAGCGAGAGTCCGATGTCACTCGGAAAGTGCCTAGCCGATGGTCGGCCCCGGAGCGGATGTGCTCGAAAAGGGTCGCAGTAACCGTCGAACCCGTCATCATTCTGTCCAAACCATTCGCTTCGACCAGCTGCCTTGAAGCAGGGGAAGTACTGGCAGATAAAAGTCGTAAGAGAGCACCTGGAGGGGGGGAAGAATCAAGGTATCAGGAGATTTCTTTGGTCTAATTTCTACTGTAACATAGAATCATCTTGCAATTGAGATACATGAACTCCGCTCGAGATGCATATCCTGAATCTGCCAACTGCCATCTTGTAAATGTTCTTGTTCGTTTGTTGAGCAGCGGGCGTACATTGGCCTGATTGTTAGGATTTTGAAATGATCTCGGCGCCGGGGGGAAGGGGGGAGGGTGCTGCTACGTACGTTGCCGTACTGCATTTCTGGAAGTTTTTGGAAGGAAATGAAAAAGTAGTATCGATGTTAAGTGGGTCTTAAGCTGTATCGGACAAGCAGGACACCAACTTCTGGGATATCTTTCGCGTCGATGGTCTCGAATCATCTGCGCGTTGATACACTGTTCCTCTCCTGGCAATCAGCTCTTCAAATATTTTGAGGAGTTTATTTCCCGAACTGGAGGTATGCTAGTTACCCTTGATGGGCTAAACAAATTTGTCTGGCTCGGAAGATTGAATCGCGAGGAATTTGGAAATCATTGTACCAATCGATGGCAATGGCAGCTGAGAAATAAGCGTGTGGTACTACCAGCCGGGCGGGCGCAAGTCATGTACGGGTGCTGAATACTCTTAGATACTTAAGGACAGCACACATGTCTTCAATGGTGGAATGGTCCAAAGGCTCGGGAGGAACGTTTTGAGGCCCCCTTCGGTATGAATTTTCAGGACGCTTACTCAATGCTTGATTCAGATACATACCCTCTACTTGTCTTCATTCCTTAGAAGGCGATTGTAGAGGCAGATATCCTCCTAGCGGAGAATGTCCAAGTAATTCCTTGCTCAAGTATACCGAATGCGAATGAAACGGACATCAGAAAAGGGCACCTAGAAAGACAATCAATTCATCCTGATATCATCGGGGTGAGAAAGGCTACCGGAAGGGACAAAAAGCCAGGACTTAGAGTGTAGACCTTCGGAAAGCAAAAATATGAAGATATCGAAGAAAAGGGAGTTTTGTTGAGCTTAAAAGATTGAAGGAAATACCTCCTAGATTATGATTTTGCGCGTGAATAGAAACTCATACATTACCAGAGCCAGTCGGTAAAGGTTGCAATGAAAGTGTCCTTCTGATTTTTCATTGAGCCAAGTTTACGGACACTTCAGGCCGTACTACTTATCCTGAGCATAGTGATAGTACAGTGGGCTTAAGGTACAATGACATCTCCAGAATGAGTTACCGTAAGGGCTTTGAACCGTACGGCACTCTGGAACGAGGCTAAGAAGTAATATGCCTCGCCTCTGAAAGACTGGGTAAGCAATATACCGTGTATCCTCAACGCCAGCCCAGATTGGGTCCAGATTCTTCTGAACAGAGTCAACTTCGGTAACAGAATGCGACCACGTAGTATCGAGAGTGCCGCAAAAATTATTGCCGCAAAATTGCCGGCAGAGACAACGTAAGAAGTTGCGTGGACATATTTTTGGAAGGTTTTGTCCGAGCTTCTCTGATGATGAACGTAAGGGTACCTTGCAATAATCGTTCAAATTTAGTAACCGAACATTGAACACTTGCCGTCGCGCTTATTTTTCTGTTTCGTCCGACATGTCCAGATCGCGGACGGGATGTGGATCAAATCCAAGCAATATGATTCACGGACAGCCGCGGTACCGCGTGACCTCCCGTGACCCGTGACGGCCCGATTAAGAAGGCCAAGAACGATTCGGTCCAGGTGATCCTTTCTCTCTTACCAACACCACCATCTCTTCTTCCTGCACTATCCATTCTTTGTATTTTCCCTCTTTGAATGTCAACTGCAGCCTTTCCAACCTCATATTCATTACTTGACAGATTTTTCTCAAGTGTACAAACGCAGGAATCGGATCTTGAAGGCCTACGGCAGCGGCCCAGGATTGTAACAGACGACTCAGATGCAACGCTGTCTGCGGAACAAAGGATATCGGCTGAGCTGTTGTCGGAGGATGCTGAGAGCGAAGAGATGACCTGCTCAACGCGAATCCAACACACTCAGGCGGCATCATGTCCCAGCAAGGTCATAGCGTCGCCTGCATCCATGTTTCTGTCCGCCTTTAGTTCTACACCCTCAGTCGGTGGTGACGAAGTCGTGGCTGGTTACACGCTTGGCAAGATTATCGGCTATGGCGGATTCTCCACGATACGCAGGGCTTATTCCACGTCAGGTGGTGCTGTTGCCGTCAAGATTGTCCGTCATTCAGATCTGCTCGGTCAAGGCAAAGTGCCACTGGCCCGGAAGCGTCTCGAGCATGAAGCTGAAGTCTGGGCGTCGCTCAGCCATGAGCACATCTTACCTCTCTTCTCTACGGCGCATAAACCCACTGCTGATTACTTCTTCATGCTTTACTGCCCCGACGGGACTCTTTTCGACATACTCAAGCGAGAAGGGACTCTACCGCAGGATGAAGCAGGTATGATGTTCAGACAAGTGGTCAGAGGACTGAGATATTTGCATGAGGTCGCCATGTACGTTCATCGGGACATGAAGCTCGAAAATGTTTTGGTTGATGACATGGGTACGTGCCGCATTGGAGATTTTGGCATGGCAAAGAGGATAGGCGAGGGCGAGAATGCTGTGGAGACGGATGACGAGCACGGGGCATCCAATACGGGCATCCACCGGGCTGTGTCGGTATCCTTGTCGACTCCACCCAAGCGACATCTGAAAGCGGCGCTACTGGCCCATCATTTGCCAAGACATCGCAACTCGACCACAACTTCGGCTCAGTTCGCTGAGAAGGTCCATTCGTTCCAGCCAGGCTCGCTACCTTACGCCGCTCCTGAGCTTTTGTCGACTCTTCCTTGCCTCTCTGATCCCTCTCAGGACATATGGGCCCTCGGTATCATGCTCTTCGCGCTGTTGACAGGAAGGCTCCCCTTTGTGGATTCCTTTGAACCAAGATTACAAATCAAGATCCGGCATAGTGAGTTTGAAGCATTCCACATGTTCGCTTGGCTGATTGCTCGTTTACAGGTGACATCAACTTTCCATCTGATGTTGGTCGTAGTACGGAACGAGTACTTCGGGGATGTCTGGACCGAAACGTCTCATCGCGCTGGACAATTGCCATGGTGGATGAGGTCGCGTGGGGTGTAGGAGGAGGAAGCGAAGGTGACGATATTGCACCTCCTGAGATTGACGATGACGTTTCAGCTCACCGTTCTTCTCCAACTACTCCTCAATCCCATTCGCGGCCCCGCAGTGCCGACGTCTCGGATTGGGAGCAGGAGGACGGGCCGACGAGACCGTCCATGAGCACGGCTGCTAGGCGGTCTACATCTCGTGCCCGACGCTCGTTATCTCGCGCACCAGTGCTAACGGATATGGGGAGCATGGAACGGAGCATCTCGCGACATGCAGTCCCTGGGCTTGACTCCTCCATTATAAGCCTGCAATCCTCGTCCTCAATAGCGTCTTCCCCACCGTCATCAGGACCTCACTCTCTTGAACGTGGTCGTGGCCTACAAAAAAGATCTCCATTCGTGACATCCGTTTCACGATCCAATAGCCCCTGTATCCTCCCAACGACTCCCTCTGACTATAATATGCCATCCATGCTGCCTATCAGCGAGCTGGAACGACAACCATCTCGCGGTCGCAAGCATTATACTGACAACGCGCGCGGCCCCTTATTATCACCCACCAGCGAGCTTGATGCTGCTGATGAATGGGATACCCTGGAGCCACGCTCATCTATCGCGAAAGAAGTGTTCCTCGTATCCAATGCCAGCAAAAGAGCAGAAAGCTCGCCACCCACGTCTACCAAATGGGCTGACGTTATTCACACCAAGTTCGAGTCTCCACCGGGCTTGTATGCTACGCCTCCACTAGTTATAGCATGTTCGACACCGAACGGTGTTCGGAGCAGAAGTATGGGACCAAGACGCTGAGACGACGTGGTTATCTCGGTGATGTGTTTCTCATACTCAACTGTGGATCGTAACCGATGATCGCGCAGGGGATATCTATCTATTCAGCCTCACGGCCCAATTAAACAAAAAAAGTAAATTTGATTTATTCCGAGTATGTATCTTTCTGTGCTTGTACTTTCCTTTTTCTTTTCTGCAATTTGGTTACCCCACGCATATTCTGATACGTTATTCGCTCTCTTTTCTCACCCATGACCCCAGCTTTCATCGTTATTATATTTTGTACAGTGTAGTGGACGCCCTACTCTACTCCGTAATACCCATATCATGTAATTGTATCATGACCTAACGACGTGAATGAATATTTTTGTATTTGCACCATAATTCATTGATTGAGCGCTTTTTGTTCCAACGTCCCTCGGCTTCCCGGCGTAGACGCGTTCACTCTTGTCCTTTCAGCAACTCTTCCCACTCGGGAAGATCAAAGTACGAAGGTAAACAGTGCCCAAGTTGCTTGTAGCTTCTGTCCTCATCGGAGCACCAATCGAGAAGACAAGGCCTGCAAAAACTCTCTTCATCCGAATCGTCAGAATAGTAGCCAGAGAAATCGTCGTCGTCTCTCTCTACCTCCTCATCATGTGGCATGGCATCTAGGAGTAGGCAATGGACGGTTCCTGGGGACTTTGCAATCTCCTTTATCACACCCAAACGTTTTCTATAGCACCGCTTGACGTTAAGACACATGGTTGATCCCCTGCACTCCAGGTAAAGCCAGGACCACGCAACATTGTACGCAGCAACGACGATGTTTTCCCTACCGGCGAGAATGATGGCGAGAATATCCGGCTTAGCGTTTGCGATGAGCTCAGTGGTCGGTAGTGTCGAGGCATAGTAATAAGCGGCAGGAAGGATGATGGGTACGTTGTGTTCCCGCCCCATCGTGATGGCGCGTAGGCTGTGTAAATCGCTGCATGGGAGTATGAGGTCCGTGTGCTTCCCGAGGTCTGCTAGTTCCGAGGGGTATATCATAGTGAGGTGTTTTATCACGTCGGAACGGAGCTGCTGCGCCAGGTATTTGGTAGACATGCGTAATAGGGATTCGAGGATATCGTAAGAAGTTGGGGTCCCTGTGCAGAAGTACCTACCAACAAACAGTATCACATTCAACACCAATTTAAGTGAAGAATAAGGATTAGAGCCACTGACGAGCGAGTGTACAAAGCATGGAGGAAGTGTGTCAAGTCCTGGGTTGAATCCTCCAGATCGATCATCGTATCTCCTTTTGCATCTGGTACAGCTAGCCCAGACATATCACGAAAAAACTCTGCATTCAACGACAGCACACCTAGATGGACGCGAAACCCGGTTCGCTGATTGCTGATGAGGATGATACTCCCGTCCTCGAACCAAAAAGACGCATCTCTTTCAAACGAAGACGTAGAAGGTTCATCTGATGAAGTTTTCTGGCGCTTTGCAGGGCGCGAAGATGGATCATGCTCGGAGGTCATTATGTCGGTGGCGGACGAGATGAAACGCGTACGTATTTCCCACGGGAGGTTCGGTCCGGAAAGCGTAGGAACAGCATTACGCCATGGGATCAAGAGAAAGTGCAAGTATTGCAGTATTACAACAACATATATCTCAGCGTTACAAGTACAGCACAACAAGATGCATCTCAGATCATTACATCCGCTAGAAAATGATTATGCGGTGCGTTCAGACCATCTCCGCAATCGCCGGACTAAGGAGAACCTATGAGTTTCAATCCTGGGATGTACAAACTTGAACAGCTCACATCGATGAGCCTGAGGCCTTTCGGGCGAAGGAGACCGACATTCTTCCATTGGGCATCCTGAGTGACCGTCATAACCAGGACAAAACTAGTACATATCATCCTCCGAACTCGAAACCACCCGGTAGGCTGTACGCCTTCGTTTCGACAACGGCGCTGTTTGAATTGATATCAGCGCATGGCTACTTAACTCAGGAAGACGTGATATACGCTGAGCATCTGGGCTAGACGTTCTCCTTGGACTGGATCTCGTGCCTTTAAGGATAGCATGAGATTCCAGGGGGATGTCCAACGAAAGACCACTTACTGAGCCTGTTGGATTCGTCCGACCCGGAATCAACGGCACTTGATATCTCAACTCTGATAAACCCGGGTGATTCCCGGTCGCGAGGCGATGACTCTTTGAAGCAATCTCTTTACTTGGAGTGCTTTTATTGGGTCCATACTTCCGACCAGAACACAATTGGCGGGACTCAGCACCTGTTATACCACACTGAGTATTGCTGGAACTTGTACACAATTTCTGCTCCGCACCATCTGCTAGATCACTCAGATTGTCATTCTGGGACAAGGACAAGTAAGAGAAACGGTTAACTTGATAACTATGTTACATACCTCAGTGGCACTACCAGCGTAATCTTCATTTCCATTGCTCTCCTCGCTCCCTGATATGAAAATTTCCATCTCCGAAGAAAGCGCTTTTTGTTTTCCTTTCCGGGGACGGTGGGCAGCCTTTGGGGGACCCCTTTTGCGGCGACGACATCGCTCCTTAGGTGTAGGTTTGACCTCTTCTGCATCATCTAGATCTTCTACTACAACGTAGAAATACGTGTCAGCAACAAGACGTGTAGGAATATTGGTGCTCACAGTGGTCCGAGGAGTCGACACTTAAAAACCTGCGCTTACGCGGTGAAGCTATAGGGAATCCTAGTGAGGTTGGGTAGCGAGTCATGATATCTGACATACCCTTACTGACAGAGTTCACTGCGGGAAAAAGGTCAATGAAGGAGGGCTACAAGCACGATGTAATTACCCTTAGAGGTCCCAGGTACTTGTCGGCGCTTGCGAGGTGTAGGTGATGGGGGCATTGGACCTGCTGCCAAGCCTTGTCAGAGAAGAAGATGCTGTATCTTGAAAATGGCGTACTTGGACTGCGACTGTCCTAACGCTTTCCGAGCCTGTAGGCGGAGCCCAAGTTCGCAGTACCATTTAGATGTATTTTGCGAGGTGGAGTCTGTACGTAGGGCTCTGAATCGATACCGCCACTGACATTGGATTGCGAGCCTTCGACGTCGCTTAGTTGGGTGCTCTCCTGTGATACGTAAGACATAGCTAAGAACGAGTCAACATATAGTACGTACCGCTGCACTGCTGCTCGATTCAGAATCATCCACAGTTTCACTGCTTTCTTCTTCTTCGTGCTCCTCCTCAGTATCGGGGCCGTCATTTATAAAGGAGTCCATTTCGTATTCGTCGTCCTCTTCGACAAGATCCGAATCGTCTTCATATTCTGTGGTGCTGAGCAATTCACCGATGTCCCTGTTCGCTATGTAATGCCGTGTGTCATCAAGGGAATACTGAACTGCCGTAAAGTAGACAGTATACTGAGCGTATAAGTCGGAGGGCACTACCCCAGAGACACGGACACACACCTTCTGGGTCAAGTACGGCTTTTTTGTCATCCATTCCATCCAAGGCTTATCTCGACACTCCTGGAGTCGCTTCCCCCGGTGCTTCTTTGCAAACCCTGGAACGATGAATTCCGCATAGTGATCCCTCGCATACTCCTTCAGACCCTCAGAATAAGTGTCGATGGCATCAAAAAAGGCGCTATGAATCTGTGGACTGCAAGTTCAGCCAAGTAAAGAGGAGAGTATTTAAGAGTTTTCGTACATCCTTGGTGTACGAGCTGCACTTGTCGACAATGTAATGCAAATATCCCATGGGTGTTTCATTCACTGGTCAATTAGGGTACTTCTTGAACTGGTATGGCACTGTAAAGCCTCCACCATGAGGTCCTTCATACCATGCGAAGGCATCAGGGTTATTGTCGATGACCTCTTGAGGTATTACAACAGGAAGCCTTTCGGCCTCATCGCGGTCTAGCAATGGCATGGTCGCGGATAAAAGGGAATAGTCCGGTGGCTGTGCGAAGGGGCGTCGATTCTCGTTCTCGACAAACGTGATCATTTTGTCACTGGAAATCGAATGTATCGCTACTGAAGCTGGTGATGGGTGGTTCCACGATAACATATATGCGCCCACAATGGGCTACAAGGGGAATCATCTCTTGGCATCACTGGGTCAACCTTTGATCCCGCTAGCTCCGGGGCCTGGGTCCGAGTTAGAATTGCAGTCCACTGAACGCTCAGTATAGAGGACTATACTTCATATATTCATGCATTTAATAGTAGTTGTGCTTTGGCCTGGCGTTGATCAGTTCTATCAGCCGTTCCAAATTATTATCCTGACCGGCGGTAGCTATTGCACAAGCGACGTAGCGACGAGGCGTGTGTTCGTTGTCGTTGTCGTCTCCACTAGCATGAGCAAGCATAGCCTCCAAGACAGCCTTTGAGTGGATATCTTTATCAACAGTAGGGGCCTGGAGTCAAGTCTATATTTCCAGAGCAAAGGCGCTACGAAGACTTTGTACTGCTCTGTGTGTGCTACGTGAGTGTCCGTGTGACACTCCATATTTTTTTTTCAAGGATAGAGCTGTTGAAGTTTTCGGAAAGAGTCTACAGAGTATCAGATTCGTTACAATGGGTGTCCGAGCGCAAGATTCGGAGTTTGAAGAAGAGTTTGCTCAATCCACGACGGTTCATTTGAAATTTTATCTCCATGTTGAGAGCTAAATGCCCTCAGTTGGGCACGTAGAATTTTGCGAGCGACCCTTGCGAGCTTGCGTTCCCTTGCGAGCCTCGATTTGCATTTGCGTTTGCGAGCGTGACATCATTTGCGAGCGTGACATGATCGAGTCCAGTTCAAGTCTGCCGACTCAGCTTGACTATCCAGATGTTCGAAAGTGTTCCAGACACGTCAACTGTGCATTGCAGATTACGAACCTTGTCAATTCCTCGATGAATGAAGTGGTGGGCCATTGCAGGGCACGCGGCATATCCAAGTCCTGACTTAATTTGATCCTGAAACACTTTTTTTTTTTGTAAACCCTGGTGGCTGGCCTTGAAGTTAACCGATGAGACTAATCGACGCTCGTCTCTCCCTCAATCAAGATAATTTGGAAGGTCCATCACAGGATGGGGGGTATCCTACATGAAACGTCAGATTTTGGAGATACAATCCCGCCAATCGCCGCAATATATCCACACAAAAAATCGGATCTATCACAAAGCCATCAGAAGCAATGACCAAAGGATTGAAGGAGACGTACATCATGATTCCATGCAAAACTCCGTCGGTCGAAAAGGACCAGCCAGACAGTAATAAATCGCGATGTTTGTCTTTGTTCCTGCTTCTCCGCAGACAATCTTTTCGCCATCGACGTCCGTGAAGACAAATGTAGACCCAGAAGTGCTGGGGGCAAATTCTGCTTTGCGCTCTGGAAGAACACCACATGGATGACCTGATGCCCTGATTCGCGGAAAACAGCACCGGATTACTGGCTTACGGAGTAATATGAAAGTCAAGATACAAAGCAAAGGGGTGTAGAATGAGTAATACCATGGCTAAATAAGTGCACAGATAACTAAGACAAGATTGTGATGGGTAGATAGAGTAGTGATGCTGGAGTTAAACTTGATTTAAACGAGTGTCAAATTGGTGTCAAACGCAAACGTGACAGACCTGTCACACTTGCGTTCGTTTGCGAGCTTGGTTAAACACTTGCGAGCTATACTAGAACGCTAGCGAGCAATGCTAGAACGCTAGCGAGACATGTTAGAACGCTAGCGAGCAATTCTGGAACACTTGCGAGCTATGTTAGAATGCTTGCGTTAGCTTGATCGGTGCGTGCGGTCATATGATTAGACTTGCGTTCGGACTTTCACTGATATTGTGATGGTAGTATGCTATCAACAGACTTCTGGACCATCCCTGGGGCCTCATAGGTAGGTAATTTACGGTCTAACATGTCTTAAACTGTTTACTTGACATTATTATCTATCCGGAACAGTGTTTAAACCTCGTAAGGATCGAGGAAGTTTTGAGGTAGTCTAGTCAGTCAATTTAGCTCGCATTCATGAGTAATAACACGCATTGATGACATCATAAACGCATTGATATGAACGCAAGTGATCGCAAGTGAAACGCAAATGAACGCAAGCTCGCAAGGATCGCTCGCAAAATTCTCCTGGCCCCCCTCAGTTTGAGTTTGAGCCGGCCATGTTATGTGAAGCCCTAGAACAGGTATCGCTACGTCGCTGTCTGGCTTCCTTTTCTCTTCTCTTTAATTAAATTGAAGGTTCTGATCTTGTCATTTAGGTGTGGTTTTTCTAGTGCACAGCGGACTACTCACTGGAAGGATAGTCTGCCCTAGGCAGACTCTTTATCTCTTGACAAGCAAGCAGTCGAGGTTTAATAAGGCGGCAGGTATGACCAAGTCCAAATATTGTGACCGTTGACCGTTCCAGATTCAACTAATTAGTATTCCTACTAGGCACTCTTGTCCAACGCTACACCCTCAATGATGGTCGACTTTTATGATCTCACGGCAAGATTCATCCATAGTGTACACAAAATAAATGCTGATTGGTTTCAAGTTGCTCCTCTAGGTGGATGAAGCTACCAGAAAACAGCGGGAAGCTTACTTGGATGAAGCTGCTACAAAAAATGTCAACAATGCCTTCATGAAATGGTGTGCGGATCATGCAGGAGAATTGGGTGAGTCCTACGCCTGAATGGCGGTTCTATACTCGGCATTTATCTGTTCTATTTAGCAGCGTGAGCTTGTGAATTGCGGAGATGACATCGACCTTATGGACTCATGGAGGACTCGATTGTTCTGACCACCATGTGAAACGACCCGTGCCCTGATCAGACCACTATATACCACTGTACAAATATTGGACTTCGTATAGCTTGGAGCGCTTCTTTGCAATGCCTTACGAGACAAACCTAACCACATCTCTACCTTTCATAAGACGGAATCACTACGGATGATCTTCTGGATATTGACTAATCTCGAAGATCGGCCATATCACTTCTTCGTTGGTAGTCATCGAGATTTCCTTCAGGAAGAGTTGAATAACTGTCCATAAGAAGTCGTATTCCACGCACCGAGGAAATTACTGCGAATTCTTTAACAAAGCCTCCCATCCAGGAAGTTTGAAGTACGAGGGCAAATTAAGCCACATGCGCTTATATCCAGATTCTTCGCTGGCGCGCCATTCCCCCAAACACGTGCTGCAAACCCTGTCGTTCTCATCCCCATACTCGTCCTCTGACTCTGACTCTGAATCGCTGCTATCTTGTCGAGCTCGTTCAGCCTGATGTGGCATATCTTGTAGGAACAGAGACGGCACCTGCTCGGGATATAGAGCAATCCGGTGTATCACGTTCAGTCTCCTACCCTGGCATAGGCGTTTGCGAAAGCACATAATCGACGTCGACCTGCCCTGGAAAAGCCAACCCCATGCGCCTCTGTAGGCCGCGTTGATTATCTTCTCTCTAGCCGAAGTGATGAGAACAAGGTCGCTTGCATCAGAGTGAATTTGGATTAGCGTGGCTGGTGAGATGGTAGAGGCGAAATAGAACGCAGTAGGAAGGATGTCGGGAATATCGTGCTCGCGAGCCATCGCAATGGCGTACAGGCTGTGGCATTTCTGGTCCGGGTCAATCAGATGTTGGTGGACCCGGACCTTCGCCATCTCCGGGGGGTAAATCATGATGAGATTATCAAGTCAGAACGCAGCTTCTGTGCTAGATACTTCGTAGACATGCGTAGCATAGAGTCGAGAGCGTCGTAGTGAGTCGGCTTTCCCGTATAAAAGTAACTAAAAACAATGTGGTCAAATCTGGATCTGAGTACTGAGTGGGCCAAGAACTGACGCGCGGGTGTAGAAGGCATGGAGAAAATGTGACAGGTCTCTCGCCGAGTCCGTCACATGGAGAAGAGTGAATCCTCCTTCTCCTCTGTCTGGCAGAGCCAACCCGGACATGTCGCGAAAGAATTCCGCGTTCAAGGACAATATGCCTAGATGGACACGGAATCCTGTTCCCTGGGCACTGACGAGAACGATATTCCCGTCTTCGAACCAGAATGATGTCCTTTTCATACGAAGGCGCATCAGGGTCATTTTCGGACGTTCTTTGGCGTTTGGCAGGACGCGGCGCGGGATCAGACTCAGCAGGTGCTGCAGACATTAATGTAATGGCAGAGGAGAGCGGAGAACCCAACGCTGGCGCCAGACGGAGAAAGCCGTATTGTCGGGCACTCTTGAAAGCCCCTTTCACGGTCCGGAACTTATCTGGTAGCTGGACGTTGAGGCAGGAGCTTGCGAATGCCTCATAAGGTGCTGACTAAGCTCAGAGTACTTGTCGTCATCGTGCCGTCGTCGTTGTCTCAATCCTTTCGCTTGTACCACCACCATCAATTTTCTCGACCCATCCCACCCGCCCTTCGAGTCTTGATTACCGAGAGGGGAGTCGGCCCTCTGGAATCTCACTCGCGAGAAGTGTGCTCTGTCGGAGAGCTTAGGCAGCTCTCAACGGTCCCCCTGGCGATGGGAGCTCTGTAGACTTGTTTACGCCACGAAGACTTGAAATGTATTCCTCTGCTTGTACTATGAAGACGAGTACTTGAGTGTCCGTGCGTTACTCCGTATTTTTTCAAGGATAGAGTTGTTGAAGTTTTCGGAAAGAGTCCACAGAGTACTTATCAGATTCGTTATAATGGGTGAAATTGTACGGTCGTCCGAGCGCAAGGTTCGGAGTTTGAAAAAGATTTTGCTCTCGATCCACGACGTTCATTTATGGATCCATTATTTCCATGCTTGCTGGATGGGCTAAATGCCCTCAGTTGGAGTTGGAGCCAGCCATATTATGTGAAGCCCTAGAACAGGTATCGGTACGTCGCTGTCTGAACTCTTTTTCCTTTTTTCTCTTCAGCAGTGGTCGAGATGAAGGTGCTGATCTTGTTATTTAGGTGTGGTTTTTTTAGTGCACGGCGGACGGCTTACTGGAGGTACACAAAGACAATCCTCAGGGATGCCGTTTAGCTACGTCGTGAAATGCAGGCTACGAAAATCCTGAGAAACACATTTATTTCTGTACAGGTGCGAACCATTCTGTCATGCTTCCAGGATGATACATATCGACCAAAATTAGAGAATTGGGTTATCCCCACGATGTTCCTCTTTCATAATCCTAGTTATACTGATTTTTTTTTTTCATCTTCGGAGTGAATTCTTCATACTGATGATATCTGTGCAGTGCGGTGCGGTGCCGGCTCGTGCGTCGAGCTTTCAGCTCTCCCACAAGACTCTATGGCGCACCCCGTCTATGCGGCCTCAGAAAAGCGGCCAAGCCCTATCCTTGTTTGCGGTTGCGTAGGACTTGCAGCTGCATGAAAGATCAGGGCTGGATTCTGCCGAAATGGACATGTACGATTCAGGTGCATATTCTCTTGTGTCAACACGACCAAGTTACTGACCAGAGGCGTAGATTTTACATCCCAAGGATTTTTCTCGTCGTTCAGTCTCTGCGACGTGGATAATATATCTGTTTGCGTGTATCTGCAATGCCATATCTTCGTCGTCTTTCTTTATTTGACCGCATGGCCTCCCACACATTCATGGTATTCAACCAACCACCAACTGACAAATCGTGAACAGTCAGAACCTTGGTTCCGTGTTATTCGATCCATCATCGAGACCCATTCTGCATACCGCGACCGTGCTCATGCTTAGAGCCGAGTGGCCTTGTTATACCGGCCCATCCTGAAGCCCAACCCCGGCTGGAAAGCAAGATTAGATGAAAAAGGATTTACGCGCCCGAAGCTCGAAGCCTGATGGGCCAAAGACCCTATGAAAAATTTGCAGACATCCAACTCGAGACCACCTCAAGATCCATCGAGAGTTACCTCCACCTGTCTGATTAGTATGCTGCTGCTTTGTGCTGGCGTTGGCCTTGTCTCGTTCGGTTGCTGGTGTCTAACACTTTTGGAATTCACATGATTTCGTAACGGGCAATAAGGTCAGGACATATACAATGGGAAGGAAAGGGGGAGAGAAGAAATAGTGGTATGTCACTCCCTGTATCCCTTCTTCGCCCTTCAATTCACCGGAAAGCTAGACGCTCAGGTTAGGCTACTTACAACTGCTTAATCTGAGCCCACGGAGGCATTTATCAGGTCACAGACCAATAAGACACGGTGAGCTCATCGAATAGGGGTCCTCAGTACGCTCTATCCTTCCTCGGTGAGCGAAAACTCTCTGACCGTCTGGCTTTTCTCTAATCACTCAACAGTTTCTTGCCATCGCCAAGAATCATGAGCTTCCTCAGACCGGAAACTTCGCCACCGGAAACCCTCATCCCTATCCTCCGTGGCAACATCACTTTGCCTGACGAAGACCTCTCCCAGATACAGGACGCCGTTTTTGCCTCTGAACAAGCCATCTCTCATCTGGTGGCGCTTCTCACTGGGCAATGCTCGCAACTTTTAGCAGAAGAGGCTTCACAACTGAATGAACGGCATCAATCTCTGACGCAGTACGTGTCAACCTGTCGCTCACTACTTGCACCCATTCGTCGTCTTCCGCGTGATGTCCTGGAAATCGTCTTTGCCTTTGTGCCAAGTTCAGAAAGTAGCCTTAACACCCGAAGCGCACCCTGGTCCCTTGCCCACATCTGCTACGCATGGAGGGATATCGTGCTTAGCACCCCGTCACTATGGGCCAAGATCGACATACGTCCTCCATACGCCCGTAGCTCAATGGCGATATTAGGCAGGCACCTCCAGCTCTCTGGGGAGTATCCCCTCGACATCTCGATATCTTATCAGGACACATTCGAAGAGGACGACAGGGGTATCCTTAGCCTCATCCTCCAACACTCTACCCGCTGGAAGCGGATGCAGATCAAGGATGTTTCAAGAACTGAAGTTGGCACCGTTATGAGCGAACTATCGATTGTCGCTGGAAGTCTGCCCTTATTGGAAGAAGTATCCTTCCTTTCTGTGGAACAGCTTGGAAGCGCCTATGACACCGAGATGCTCGTGGCGGCGCCTTCGCTTCGGAGAGCTTGGCTTCTTCCATTCAACAGGTTTCGTCAAATACCTTTGAACGCGAACCTCACTCATTTCTCCGGTGGCGTTGCTTGTCTCGAAGATATTCAGCGTATCATGAGGCTACCGAACCTCATTGAGTGCTACCTATGCCTCACGGACAACGATTGTTTAACACCCACCACTCCTTTGAGGAACGATCGTATACAGCGATTTTCCACGAGCACACCAGACATTTTAACAAAGTTCACACTTCCTTCGTTGGAGGAATTGTGCTTGTTTGACCGGTGTCATAGTACACCTCCCCTGATCGCATTTTTTATCAGGTCGTCGTGCAACTTGAAGAGTCTGCAGATTAGTCACTTTTGCTACGGGAATGCGCATATTCCCTCGTACTATCTGGAAACACTGGAGAGATTGACCATCGGTGCATGCTGGGAGGATGTTGGAATGATCAGCTCGTATCCTACCCTACGACGATTGACCATTAGGCTGCCAATGTATGCAAGACCTTTCCAGAGTGAAATAAAGTCCGTCGTCACTTGTTTGCGGAACCGGCTTGGTAAGGGGTGGACGGGCCGGAGAGTAACCTCCCTGCGAATTTTGTATGGGGATATGGATCATGGATTCGGACTTGATTATCTCAAGGCGTTGCGGATGCATGGGCTTGACGTCCTCGAGGGCGAAGGGCTTCAGGTTGGTGTGTATCAGGAGGCTGGGACATGGCTGGACGACTAGTTTTGCTAAGTTCGGTGCATGTCCGTACTTTATGGCGAAGCAACAATAGCAATCAATTATTTCTAAACACCAGAGGAAATAGCCCGGGCAGATGAGCTATCCAGATTACGGAGTCGATTATACGAAAATTGTATTTCTTCGAGACTTCGTCGAACACTGCGTGATACTGTGAGAAAACATGAACCTAGTGGCTCATAAGACGGAAATGTTACAATGCCATTATACAGATAATACGAGTCCGTCATATTACAATTGGAATCTCCCTGAGATCTCCCCCGCAGAGCGTTGTCGCGGTGTAGATCTGTAACCGATCCTCTTGAATGGGAGGCAAGCCGACGATCAGGGTGACAGATCTAATCGTGGTGCAGCACATCGTGTACGAAAACTAGTTGTCACAGCAAGCCATTCGACATGACATGGATGAAGAGGCTGTCAAGGCCTTTCGTTGTCGTCGTAGCATACGACAGGCACCCCTATCCATCCATAGATCGATGCCGAGTGGCTTTGTGGTTTCGCAAAGTGTGCTTGCTGTGAAAAGAACTGTAGAACGCCAGGTTGCAGATACGACAAGAAAGGTTTTTTGGGTCACAGTGGGGTCATACAAAAAAGGGAGCGGTACAAAGAGTGGGGAAATGCAACGCCCCGATATTCAACTCCACAGTGGCTCCATAAGGTCGATCTCATCTCCGCGATATGCACAGGCATCCGACCATTCTGCTAATTACAACATATAAATGCCAAGCATAGAACCGGCATTCCACCCTAAATATTCAGGACTCACCCAGTTCTTCTTCATGATCCTCACACCATTTCATGAAGTCTCGCTTGAGATCTTTCGTAGCAGCTTCGGCTGCATCCAAGTAAGCTTGTTCCCGCTGTTCTCTGGTAGCTTCATCCACCTAGAGGAGCATACCAATTAACAATTATTTCATGTACATTATGGATGGATCTTGCCGTGCGATCAAACAAGTCTTCCGTTATTGGGGGTGTAGCATCGGAAAGGAGCGTCTAGTAGGAAGCATTAGAATCTGGAACGGTCGGCAATGGGAGTCGGTCATATCTGCCACTTTCTGAATTCTGCAGCTATGGGATGCTCGTCAGATTTACGGGAATTGCTCAAGCCAGAGTTTGTGCTAGCTGATCCTGCGGTTGAGTGTTTTTTTTTTTTTGTTTTTTTTGGATTCAGTATTTAATTAACCGCTACAAGTACACTATCTACTAAGACGCGGTGGAGGTACAGGTCCTCAGGCTCCCTCCTTCCCTCTTGTTCCGGTCCCTCCGCTCATTAATCTGGTTTCTACTGGAAGCTCGGCGTATGGTGTGGAGTATAGTAGCGAACATTTATGCCCGGAGTTGGGCTAAATGCTACGGTTGAGTGTGACATGTTGGTCAATGGTGAGAGAGAGAGTGACTGAATGACATGGTCATCTCTTGATTTTGGAAATTCCGTCGAGTCGGGAGCTAAATTAAGCTGCGTTGAAGATTTCCATATAGCGTAGTCGAGCGCGCGCATAAGACTTAAACACTGGCCCGGGCGGGAAAAGTCGACCACGTGCATATCTTCGTGACGCGATCAATTTTCATTCCTCCTTTCCCTTCCACCACCATCACACCCGTTCTATTCGCCGTCGTCGTTGCTGCTGTATGCATACATACTGGATACGGCCTCTTACTTGCTACTGTAGCCTCCCACTATTTGTCCTTTAGTGGCAAATTGACCGGGCGACCTTCAGGTGCGACGTTGAAGATTGCAACGGCCGCGCAAAGTGGATATATGCGCCTCGTCTGGACATCATCAGCGTTGATATGGTGGCACAAATATTTTTTCAGCGACAGAAAACCTGAACTCTTCTGAGGTAAGTCTCATCGTACCCTGTATGCTTTTTGATATTCAGAATGAGTTCAAGTTACTCCGTACATCATCTAGATATCGTTTTGGGTGTAGTTGTGGTATGTTCTGTTTCGTATATTTGTGTATTTCCGGTCTCACTAACTCGTGCTTGCCGTTCCAGCAGGTTTCTGTTTTGATAATAGCCTGGCTCGACCGGTTCGTGCATGAGTAGGACATAGTCGGCCGCGAGTGAAGAAGAGAGCTTACAGACCGTTCGAAAACTACCTCTTTCTCCAAGAGTCCGGCGATAGCAATGGATATTAACCATATGAATGCTACTAAAAGGACTCGCGAGTATTAATTACGTTGGTATGTCCGTTCTTTTCGTGGCAACAGTAGAGAGACTGATTATTGTTTCCTCAGGCGACCTTTGCTTACTGTGCGCTGTTTGCACCGCTACTACTTGATAAGGAGTCTTTTCCTCAAGTACATGCAACCGTGCTCAGGTTATCACAGAGAAAGCCGTACCTGGTGTGTAACCCTTCTATACCGCTTCTAGGATGATACATATCGACCAAAACGGAGAATTGGGCCCTTGTTCACGATGTTCCTCTATCATAATCCTAGTTATCCTGATTCTCTTCATCTTCGGTGTTCATTCTTGATGCTAACGACTTCTGCGCAGATGCAATATGACTCCAGCGTAGTCAGTGTCGTGGTTCGACCTACCAGCATATTTGGCGCTACACCTCGAAATGCTCGATGCAGAGGCCATTGCCACTCATCTGCCGCTCCATCTTAATTCCAGAGATAAAAATGTCGTCGGACCGTGGGATGGATTCGACTATCTCGAAGACAGGTCCCTCAGCTATCTAGGCCCTGTGCTAGGTTTACATGGTGCGCTCTTTCTGCTGCTTGATATTTATCCTTTATGATATTGTCCTAGAAGACCGTGACATGTAGCCTCCGCACATCATGAGCCAAGTTACGAATCGACGTACCTCTTTTCCAGTATGTAGACTTTCTATTCTGCTTCTATGATGATACACATCGACCAAATATGGAGAATCGGGTTATCGCCTGCGATGTTCCTCTTTCATAATCCTAGTTATACTGATTCTCTTATACCATCATTGAACAATTCTGATACTAATGAACGTCTGTACAGATGCGGTGCAGCACTGATGCGAACTAGTGTTGTAGGGTCCGATCTGTCTCATCCCTTCCAGAGCGACTCTATATTTTACCCTCATACGGCATCGAGATGGAGATGGATGATTCAGGCGGATTCTGTCTATTCTGTCTAGACGACGTAAATTGCTACCCGATGGGCGTCCACAATCCCTGCGTGGAAAATATGCCTGTTTGCGTATCGTCTGGTCTGACGTCACTCCATATTTTCATTCTCTTTCCCAATATTTGACGCATGGCTGGGTGCGTATTAATGGTATCCTGAACCCATATACCCATCATCAGCTCACAAACCATGAACGGTCTGGACTTTGGTTCCGTGATATCCCATCCATCATCGCCACCCATCCGGCATACCGCACTTACACTCATAAGTAGCGAGAGACGTTCGTATCACGGGCCCACGCTGGTCCCAGCCCCGTCTAGAAAGCAAGAATGGCGGAAGAAAGTTAATGCGCTCACGCCACATACGCGTTCGAGGCCTCAAGTTCTTTCTTTTGGGCGTCCATGATACTCTTTCTGTGCGCCATGCGTTCGCCACTGCGGTCTCTGTGCGCCCGGTATTTTTGAAGACCTCGTCACACCGGGTGTTGATGTGAATATTTTACTGACCCCACTCTCCCTCTCTCAATCCCGCATCTCGTCGAGTACTTCCATCAACACTCTTCTGTTCTGTGAGTAGAGTTGCACCGACAGAGTATCCCTTTACTAATGGGCATTTTTTTGAAGTATGGCGGACCACCGAATCGTGCACATTCTTCGTAGTGCCGGTTTCCTACCTGATACCGACAGGTCATGGATCCATGAAGCCCTCCTAATGGCAGAGGCAGAAATAACTCTTCTCAACACCTCAATAGCTCAACTCGAAACCAAACGAGATACTCTCACTCTGCGTGCAACAATGTGCCGCTCAGCACTTGCCCCAATTCGTAGTCTACCGCGCGATATGCTCCAAGAGATTTTTTCTTGGACATGCGGTCTCGGAGTGGACCGGGAATGGCGCGCGCCGTGGTTATTAGGCCAGGTATGCGGCTCGTGGCGCGATGTCATGATGTCCTCTCCCTTCTTGTGGTCTACCATAGTCGCCCCGCTCCCCGGTGTTCATCCACACCTGTTGGCCGAAGCTCTCCGACGCTCAGGGAGCCACCCACTGAGCATGATGTTGACGTTCAAACGCGCTCTCACGAAGGACAGCCTGCTGGACATTTTTCTCCAACACTGTGCCCGATGGAGGGTTATGAAGATCGATGCGTCCGGGTTGCCAAGTCGTGATGTCGACGTGCTTTTGCAGCAGATATCTGTTGGCTCCAGGAAGCTGCCCTTACTGGAGGAAGTATGCATTGATGTGGGTACCAAGGACCTTCTACGTTACACCGATACGTTCGCCGTGGCTGGCTCTCTTCGGAAAGTAGACCTCCGTCGTTTCGTGCTCTTTCAAACGCCGATAGACGAGCGACGACTCACCCATCTTTCGGCAACCTTAACGCATATCTCAGACGTTGAACACATCATGTCCTTTCCCTCTCTCACCGAATGCCATCTTTCCATGTACAAACCCATATTCCAGTCGTCCTCTCCAATCCGTGTCACAAACGAGCGACTCGTCCGGTTCTCCACCAACAACACTCAAATATTGGACACCCTCACGCTTTCGACACTACAGACGTTGAGGATTGCAGGATGCAGGGCCAAGTCTGGCCTATTGACAGCATTCATGCTTAGGTCGGCGTGTAAGCTGCAGAGCTTCGTTACCGATACGTCGTCTGGCGTCCGTCTAGACGATTTATTCTCGGTGAAGAAACTGACGGTTCACGTCAACCGGGAGAACATCGTGTTCTCCCTTTTTCACCAGCTTATGTGCCCTAGAACCCTCCCTGGGTTGTGCGAGTTGGCGATAACTATTTCGCCAAACTTTGTGATGTATGCGAAGACAGTGGTGGATGTCCTGAGGAAACGCATGGAAACGCAGGTGGTTTCGTTGACGCTGGTGTGCGCGGATCATGACAATCGGATTGTAAAGCAGTTGGAACAGCGTGGGTTAAATTCGTTGAAGAATGAGGGGCTTCGTGTTGATGTCGAGTATAGTTCCTCAGAGTATCGGCTGGATTCTCCTTGGCTTTGAAGTTGGTATGATGTTTAGTACGCTGCATCGTTAATTCTGGCTGCAGTGCAATGCAATTTGATCTGTTGGCAATAACGACATGGGCAGCATGGTCACAGCTCTAGAAATTTCTGCACGCGCGCCTGTTGAAGATCTCGAGAATCCCTTCAAAATACACATTCAAACTATCGGTACAGCGCAAACCTTGGCCTAGAACTTCATGTGACGGACACCTAACCTTTGTGATAGTCGGTATGCTCCTGCTTAGTTCCTTAGACCTCGCGCTAGCAATGGCATGCTAAATTTGTTCGAGATAATCTGAATTCGCTCGCATATAGTTATCTCTTACAGCGACGGCGAGGAGCAGGCTGAGCAGCTAGCGTACAGCTTTCTCTGCACAAGTGAGATGCATAATCCTGTAGCAGCTCATGGGCTTTTGGATCGTCCTTGACTGCGAAAAGAATAAGACTATCAGGGCATGTCAAGTTGTACTTTGAAAGAGTCCCTACACTTCCTATCTCCCCACAGCTTGAGATAAAATGCCACTTCTATGAGCTCCGAACATAGCATCCAACTAAGGGGTAACGAGTCTATGGTGGTCAGCGGTAGTTTGTGGTCGCATGGGGTAAGCTCCCCATTCTTGAAATCGATAATCAGAGGTTGGTTCCGACGCGGATCCCACAAAAGGTGATCTTTGATTCCAGAGCCTAATTGTCCATGGGAGAATCCTGAGCAGTGCAAATCCTGCATCATTGATGCCAATGCCATCCTACCCGCAGTTCAGCTGGTATCAAAGTAGAGGTGCTCCCTAAGCACTTACCTGTTCTCAGGTGTGTCGTATGGCCCACCGGAACGCCAGGGAATTCCGCGGTGTTCCGTGATAGAGCAGACAACGGTGCCCCCCCAGGTCGTCTCTGCAGTCCATATTCCGTAATGGATGGGAACAATTTTTCCTTGCAGGTGCTTGAGGTTGGTCGCATGAAAAGTTGCTTCCCTGATCAGATCCTTTCTAACCTCATCCGGAAAACTACCCGTGCCAAACTCGACGTGAACTGCCATCTTGATTGCGAAACGAGGAGTATTGGGATCGCGACGTTTAGATCCATGGAAGCACGCGACGAAGTGAATGGGACGATCGTTGGTGTAATCCTCCTCGCCATAGCGGCACAGAGCATCGAGCGTCATGGGCCTGCGCATGAAGCGAGGGTGGTCTGTTTCTAGAATTCCTTCGGGTAGCGAGTCAAAGGTGCAGTCGGATATGGGAACAGGACAAAAAGAATTCTCTTTTCGAACGAGTTCTATGCGTATTCGACGGAACGTTGAATCGGTTGTAGACATTTTGTTTTCGCAGTCAAGGGGAAAGGGGCTTGGCAAGGAACCAGGGAAAAAGGGGATTTCCGGAGATGTTCCCACGCCACAGACGCGTCTGTCATGGTCCGTCGAAGAGCAATATTTGTCATTGAAAACGGCTGAAAGTGTGCTGAGGATCCAGTATTCATCCTAGGGCGAACCGGCAGCTGCACCAAGTCAAGTGCAAAGTTACTAGCCCAACTTGCCTCTTCAGCTAGTCGCTTCCATGTCCCGTGTCCCTGACGAACCCCAGACTTTAACGAGCTTCCAGATCGCAGCATCGCGGTGTACACGCCTGTGTGAACGGCGCTTTCCCTATTGTTGTTTCCTTGTACTTGGTACTATCCCTCCATCAGCCCTGCTCATAATAGGTCCCTTGAACCGCGCCATCTGGTCTCAGGTTCGATCCCATCGGGGAAGGGAAAACTTCGGCGTAGGGTAGCAAAGATGTGCATTTTATAGCGGTACACAAGCAGTGTGCCGCAGGGCGGATGACCTTAAGCGAGAACCGTGAGAGATATGCAAGGAGGGGATAACCAAGAGATGCAGTGAGCATAAATTATTTTGAACTTTATGATGCATAGCTGGAAAATATGTTCAATCAAACAGCTGGAAACTTTGTAGACGACCACTCGTCCCGCCTGTGAAGGGGATATTCGCCGACATCCATCTCAACGAGATGGATAACGTTGACTGCAACTGGAGCTCGACGATTCCGAGATAACCGTTGAGGGTGATCCGAGGCGGTTTGCGAGAAAGCAGTCAGGTCGCGTGAGCTGATGCCTAGACTGACGCGAAGAATGATGGCTGTGAAGGTGATGCCGATTAATGGGGCAGTCTGGATTAGGGTCAGAGATGTTGCTATACCACCTGAACAAGAGACTCAGAGCTCACCAGGTCAAGGACTGTGTATTGAGCATTAGAATTGAGGGTATAGGTAATCATTAACGAAATCACAGACGCCGAGTATACAGCGGCAGATTCGAGGATCATCATAAGAGCAGAACGAGCTGTGTTTACTTGAGCTAGGCCACGGACTGCTCGTTGAATGCTTAGGATTCGATAGGCTATGAGAGCTGTGATCATATTATAAATTTGTCAGATCGGTAGCGTAGTTGCAGCGTTTCAACTCACAAGTGCAAACGACATTAGTGCATAAAGTCATCGAGATGAAACTCGTGATCCAAGGAACGATTGCAGGTAGAAATACTTCCGCCCCAGGTGCTGCTTGAGAGAACGCCACGGTAGCACCAAATCCACCTACTGAAACAAAGGTTTGTGATCAGAACATACCAGCTCTGTATCAAGGATACTCACCGCCTGTTCCGCACAGCAGTAAGAGAGGACCCGGAATGATATACCACTTGCGATTCCACACGACGTAACAACGATAAATCTGGGAAATTTTGATATGAGCGTGAGAGAAGCGAGAAGATGCAAAATACATCTACTCACGGCAAACCCGTCCCCAACAAGGGTCAAAATGACATAGATTGCTGTTTTAGCCGCCTGCAACGGATTTGAAAGGTTTGAATAGTAATCTAGTGCAGTGTCGTCAGCGTCAACAAATGCCTGCACGGCACGGACGATGTCTAATACTAGATGCTGGGAAAGAAATAAAACTATAAGCAGATGAGGAAATCTTGGGCAACTAACCACTGTTGCCAATATCCAAATGATGATCACGGTCGACAACAAATTCATGTTGATTCCTGATCGCTTCTGAAAGATGACCCAAAGGGCGGCGATAAATAGAACAGTAAACGAGCCTGATATCAATTTTGTCAGAAGGGAATAGCCATAGGCTGCATCAAAGAGGGAGACCATATAGCAGTGCCTCAAGCACCAAGGCTACAAACTAAAACGAGAACGAGTTAGCAGCAGGCTAAGAATAACAAAATAGTGCTGACATTAGCTTTCTCTAGTGAGATAGACATGGCAGAGCGCTGAGGCAAGAGTCCGAGTCGGCGCGATGGAAACAAAGTAAGTAGCGTGAAGAAAACTTTGAAGTGATGAGGGTCAGTTTCCTTGATGACGTGGGTATAAAGGCAGCGCAAGACACTCGTTAAATCTCGTTGCGCATTGCCGCCATGTTTGTTGTCCCATCTGGGCCGCCTTCCTAGTGGCGACTGAGTGGTTCAAGGCTCAAATTCAACGCGGTTCAGTCACGATCGGATCAGTCGGTATTTACCGGGCCGTTTCCTCTTTTAGTTACTTGACACCCATGTGGTGCAGGTCTTTTCGAATTCTAAGTAAGTACCTAGGCAGTACCATCTCTATTCAACCCGTGCGACGTGGAGCCCGAGGCCTGAACATGGTCCTTTGCACTACTGGCCCTTCTTCCATCTCGATTCACAGATCCGTGTTCTCCATTGTCTTGACAGACTATCTCGCTTAACGAATAACGAAACTCCACCATTTTGATCAGATATCCATAGATCTACGGGTTGCCGCACCATAAGGAGGAATATGCCGGTAGACTTCTCTTGAGTTTTCTAATTGTTGGTTTTTTTTCAACTGAAATTTTAAATTTATAGAGTTCTTTTCTGGTTGAAATAGTACAGTTCCGCTCGAGTTCTCTCGTATAGGAAAACCCGTACTATCAGCTCTCGGAGGTGTCGGATAGGTGCAATGTTCGAACCTTTAATCGTTTGATGGCGAACTTGAAACACCCCTTCTGAATCTGTCATCTTAGATTGCGAGCACCCTTCGACATAGAATCTACCACCATTGCACATGCGGAGTTTTTATGCTTTCGCCTCTTAACGCGGATATCCCGCCCCGTTCCGCCCTGCAGTCTCAAGTCACCCTGCCAGACGCCCATTGCAACCACGAAGGATAGCCGAATTTCTATAACCATGGAAGACCTTAGTACAATAGTGTAGTGCATTTAGTAGGTAGTGCCAGTAGTTACTCCTCTGCGGCTACAGAGATGGGGGACTTTTGGAGGACTTTGTTGTCCGAGTCCGTGGTCTAACTCAAAGGTGATACTCCGCACGAAACTTCTGGAACGTGGTCAAGTCATCGCACTTTATGAGAGCTCCAAAAGAAGACCTGCGTCATTGATATCTAATATAGTCTATATTCATCAGATGATTGAGTTGGTATCACACCGCGGTATCGTTATCTTGTCGTTGCTTTTCTTGCTCTGCGGAATTCCTTGCTGTCCTATCACCATCGTTGTTTTGTTCGACTTCTTGAAGCCTTCGTTCTTCAACCACGCCCTTCCGGGGCTCAAGGCCTCCCTGGTATCCAAACCAAGTACGACGATCGCAATGGGGCCCTCTCAGTAGCAGCATGAACAATTGCCATCCTGACCAGCCCAATGACAACGCTGCACCAGCTCGCCATCCATACTTGATGAAAACCTGGGATCCTACAGAGGTTCCCATTACTTGTCCGATGAAGAGCTGTCTCCATGAGTATGATAATGAATATGCAGATGTATGCAGACTCACAGACAGAATGTACACAGCGTTGAGACGCGCTCTAGCTTCGGGGGCAATACTGGTATAATACCTCAGGAGGATGCTGAGGGTCACAAGCTGGCGAACTCACCTGAAGATCGACGTAGCTAATGAAACCTGCAGCATTTGCCTAAATACGTCCAGTCCGAAGGTTGCGATGATCACGGCAGCAATATTGATGCCCCCGGCCCCAACTTGTATGGCTTGGAATAACGCCATACCAATGATCGCAATGAGCGACGCATACCAGGGAATGAGTTTATCGATGGTCCGACCGATTAAGGGTCCCATCGCTACACCAAACATTCCAACAAGACCGAATAAACCAATCACCAAGCTGTTAACAGTAACATCAGTACCAAGTCAAGAGTAGAACAGAAGGGGCCGAACGTTGTATAGTTATAAGGCGGACTACCAAGCAGAAAAGTGAGTGTGACCCAAAAGTTGCTGAAAGATGCGCTGCTGGCTATGTTGGTCAAACACGCCTGTATGAGAATGGGTTCTGTGAATGCAAACTTCGCCATCGTCCATAAGATTTTCCAGTAGGTCATGTCTTTATTCTTTGCCGGATAATCAGGGAGAACAAGATAACTTCCTCCGAGAACAAGGAATTGGACACCAACTGACATGTAGTAGACGACTCGCCAGCTTGTGAATTGGGCAATCACACCGGATATGACTCGTGCGATGAGGACTCCCAGAAGGAGCCCAGACAAAACGACCGAGAGAGCGGAGGCGCGACGCTCGGGCGGTGCTAAGTCGGCGGCGAGGGGAAGAAGGATTTGTGGAGTAACTGTGACAACGCCAACAAAAAACGAAAAGACTTCGAAAACGACGAGGTTTTTGGTAATAGCGAGGGGGATGCTGAGAGAAGCGGACAACGTTACGAGGACCAGGATCAGTCCGCGTCTCCGAACGAGGTCACCGAGAGGTGAAAGCAGAAGAAGGCCAACTGCATAACTGTAGATAGATGGTTAACATCACGATAACGGCATCCGGAAAACACGACGTGCCCTGCTTGTACCAAAGTTGGAATTCTATAGGACACTAGTTAGTTTAGGGACTTTCAGCCAGAACAGCAAATTCCCACGTTGAGACCTCATCGTAGGTTACATTGAAGGATTTGGACATCTCGACTGATATATCGGTAAATCAGTTTATTTTCTGGGATCAACTTCTGAAAGAAACGACTAACTGAGCAACGGTTGGCAGTAGTACAAGTTCGCAACCACTGCAGTCACAAAGTCAGATCACCTGTGAACTTCTTCTGAAGACTAAAACGCTCACCAAATGTGCTAGCAAAACCAAAGGAAATATTGAGCAAGAGCCCGAAGTGAAAAGGCTTTTCGGGGTCATATTGCAGACGACGAGGAATGGGCAAGAAGCCGAAGTCTTTAGTAAACCGAGGAACTTCGTCAGTGCTGTCCCCAGCGCGGTCGATCTTCATTGTCACGAAGAAGAATGGACCATGGGAACGAGGAGTGCTTTTCGATGAAGCTTTATAATGCACAATGATGGTGGCACGAAGGCGGCCAGGCGTTCCGGGTCCGGATCCGATTCCATGATATAAAAATAGCTTCCTTCGATGACTCGAAAGCTTCGAGCTGCTGACTCGAACCGGAGTGTTGAAAACACGTACCGTTCCCGATAAGACGGACGGTGAGCCTTTTAGCTTAGAACAAATATAATTACTGACAGCAACTGGGTTGGGAAGGTTAGATTCGGATTTGCGACCGATTTGATCAACGACTGCTAAAGTTAAACTGCCCTGAATCCTTCTCCGGATGGAAATTACATAAAATATTTTCTGAAGAATGCTTGGTACAATATTTCGATATATTAATTCTATGCTCTATGAGATCTATAGTCTATCTATTTCTAGGGCGAAACACGAGGGAGTGAGTCACAAATTATAAGTATCCGGTGGTCAAGGTTTATTGACGGAAGAACGGATTACTATGGAACAGCATCATGATTAGCACACATACGATCAGCAAAAATAGCACATTGACTCACTCGAAGGACTAAGAAGCATGGCCCTGGCGACTATGGCTAGCTCTCGTTGTATGTCCTGAGCGGCTTGGATAGTTGCTTGGGGTGCTAGCGCTCGATCCTTGCTGCTCGGAGTTTACACGTACATTTGGGTATAAAAACGCTGGCTGGGAGTGTGAAGATCCTGCAGAATCTCTGGAACCTTGCCTTGATCGTCGTGAGGAGGACTGCGAAGTGTCTGGTGAGACAAGCTCCGCTATAACATCCCTATAATTCGCGGGTTATTAAACAAGACCGCATTTATTGTGACTGTGCTTACCAGAATGCTCCAGCCATAGGTAGCCTTAAAACAGAAGTGTAAATAGGCATGCAATTTCAGAACAGAACAGGTCTTACCTATTTTCTAACCCCTTCAGCATATCCATGCAGATAGCAACACGCTGTATTTCTCGGGTCTTGAACGGGTCCTCAGCGCCGTTCCACAGGATTAGCAACATGGTTAGTGTTGTCGAATTGACACATGACTGACTTCCGCCTGAGCATCTAATTGTCCGAGGTGTAGAGATGACATACCACTAGATGCATCGACTGTATGTATCCCCTGCGTCTCTGTGCCTCAACAATGTCAAGGGTAGCCAATGCCGCGTCCCTGCAAGCGGCGATTGACTGTGGAGCTGGGAGATATGGTCTGTGGACCAATATTTTGGTCTGGTGATACGTGATGTGCAAAAAGGCCGATTGATTGAAGAATAGACCGTCTTGGTTGTTCGGGTTCCATCGCACTTCAAATATCATTCAGTGATAGATAAAAATATAATAAAAGATAAAAAATTACGATGCTCTGGGACAGATTGCAACCACTGATTCAAAAAAGAGTCTAAACTTGACACAATTTCAGTCTCCGGTGGACGTCGCTGCCCTCCCATGAGAATCATCGGGTTACGAGTATGATACTGAAAGAAAAGGGGGGGTAACATTATCGTGTGTACCTCAGGCCATTACTATCAGAAACTCACGATACTTCTCTTTACGTAGGCGATGGTGTTGACCAGCTTCAAAAGACAGACAAAAAATGATAGCGCAGAAGGCCTGTCAGCCGGCTGTCGAAATCGCCTCGCTGGATCTGGATGATTCCAATAGATGTCATCGCACTCCAGAGGAAAACCAATGTCAAAGCTAAAATGCGTTAATGCGTGTAATCAAATAACAGTCAACAACTGACTCTTCATAGCGAAGGGCCACAGGCCGGCCATAATGACAGGCATGAGACACGTCCAGAAATATCAACACCCTGCATTACGGTCAGTTTGAGGAGCCCAGGAGGTCACATTTGGGAACTACCAAAAGACGCGTTTCCACGCTTCGTCACGAGCATTAGGAGGTCGGTTCTTGTGAACATGTGCCCCGACCTGTTGCGCCATCCGTATCGCCAGACCAATTTGAGTCGCTACGGTTTCCCAGAGCCCGACTGCCTGGAGATATATGACCGACAGCTAGAAAAGAAGAATTTAGGCTTCGTAAACGTGGGCCTTGAAAACAACGTACACAATGAATCTGCAGCTCATAAAGAGTCGTAGAGGTGCGGTCTTGCAAGGCTGTCTGAAACGATGTCAGCTGTTCGAAATATCTCCAGCCTGCTTCGCTTCCTCCTGGCTGAGTAGAGAATATCCTTGGATCGTTGGAGTGTCGTGCACCGAGGGCGCATACGAGAAGTAAGGTCCCAGCGTAAAGGTGGTCGGTCCAGTGCTCTCCGTCCGCCATCGCCTTTTCAAAAGTAGGGCGATGTAGGAGCGGAAGGTAGGAGTTATAATGAGTGAAATACAGTGTGACAAGAGTCAGCATTAGATCAGGATCCGGGAAGACGTAAACCGGCACAGTGTCGTCTACCCGCATGGGATATCTCTGGAAATTTTTAGTGAAGACCCACAGGAAGTATAAGAGACGTTCCACTTACAGACTGGCGGTTCCAGAACTGTTCTCTTCGTCGAACGAGTTCATTAGAGGTGGTTCTCTCCCTTCCGAAATACTGCTGTCTGCGCTGGATGATGGAGGGCAGGAGATGTAAACCCTAGAACAAAATCAATGGTTGAACTAAGCGGTAAATCGTCGAACGTACACTGTAAAAGGATAGTAAGACGACGAACCGCCATCAACGAAAATATCACACGCACCAAGACATTCCAAAAAATGCCGTATCAGGACGGATGGAAAGAGTCCTGCTGACATTCTCACTAAGACGAGCGACATCTTGGTCCTGATCGCCTCTCCTGACCTGCAAGGCAGAGGAACCTTCTTCGGTCTCTTCCCTGAGCTCCGCATCCAAGTTGAAACCGGGAACTCTCTGATGAACAACGTCAGTGAGTGTATAATTAAGAAGTAAGAGTGATCTAACGTGTTTGAAAAGCTCTTCCATTTTGTCGAGTCGTCCTTCCAGCGTCTGTACATATCTAAAAGGGGGCTTTTAGCTCAGCTTAAAAGCGAGTGAAGGGTCAGGTAGGTACCCTTTGGCGCTGCCCAAACTCTGAGGAAAATGAGACATGAAGACTAACTCCATCGCACGGCAAGCACTTACATTCATCGCCTCCACATGAGTACACTGGAGGTTAAAAGTAACGCAGTTTGAGCAACGTTTGCCGGGCATTTGGTCGCTATCGCCTGAGGATTATTATCAAGCGCGCGCTCTCATAGACAAGACAAACTTCGACCTACATCGAACTGAGGGCAAAAAGCTTGTTAGCGAATTCCATATGGCCATAACATGAAAGGCCTACTTTTCTTTCTCTTACACATATCACATGCACGAGGTAAACGGCGCTTCTTGTCTTCGGATTGAGAGGCCATGTCGGTGTTGAATTGTAGCGATTGATGAGGTTCTCCAACCTTTTATAAGACCGGTGACCACCTGAAAAGTGATAATAAAACCAAACCCATCAGCGCGCACATTGAAATGAGCTGAGCGGGAGGACGCTCGTCGGCAGTGAGAGCCTGAAGATTAACGAGACACATGTGTGAGGTTGTCACTACAGGCTATGAAGGTTTGTGCGATCAGTGCTCACTGAACCCTGAACCGGGACCTCCTTGTAGATCCTCGTACAAGAATCAAAACCAACTACAGTTTCCATTCTTCTATACTCGAGTCATTAATCAAAAATAATTGTCAGCGATAACTGGTATTTCGTTGGAGGTGACTGATACATCTGGACTTCGGCACTGCTAAATGCAACAAATTTTCACTGGATATGTGCCTCTCAGCAACGGTGAGTAAGCCATGTTTTGCATCCGATCTCATCAAACATCACAGATGTTAGAGGTTTTTGTTCCATTGTTAGTTAACCGTCGTCCGGCTGCCTAACAATCACGTCCGTTTAAGGTCAGCATTATCATTATGGTCGTCAAAACGGACAACGCCGACGAACCTTCATAGCTGATAAATCGACGGCAACTCGTACGGCGGCAAGATGCGGCGGGTATGGGTGCTTGAAGCACCGATTATAGGTCCCATCATTGGATCCGAACCTGTATCAAGAAAACGAAGGTGATTGATTCAAGTATAAAGTAACTTGTGCTGCTCATTCATCTCAGAAAGGTAATGCTTGCGATCGCGCTAATCAGGGTACCCACCTAAAGGCAAAACGACATCCCTACAGATGTCCGGTTATACCATTAGGGAATTATTGCTTCTCGCGAGACGCAAAGCTTAAACAACGAGTTTCACTGAATATTTCTGTCCACCATGAGATGAGTATTTACACAGGAGATAGGAAAACCGCCACTTAGCCAGTGATGGCGCGGCTCCGTGCCGGAAAGAATACTCAATAGGAGGGTCCGTGCCCCACCCGAATCCTCGAATGCTAGCTTGTTGCTTAGTAACCTCGTTGTCGAACGCCGATAGTTGACATTAGTTTTGCCATTAGCCCATTGGATGTAGAACGTTCCAGTTTCATAGCTAGCTGCTATTTGTTTGAGAGTACAGCCTGAGATGCAGTACAGTCGTAGCAAAGTGAGCCGGCTACAAGTTTAAGGAGGATTATTGTGTTGCCAACGTCTCGCATGCGATCAGATCCTGCCGGATATTATGAAAAGTCTTTGGATTAAGGCAAAGCATGACGGAATAACGGGCCAAAAGGAGTCTGTCATATCGACAGCTCACTTCAATAGCTCCTCGACTACTCTATCCTCCGATATCTGCGTAACATTCTTGCCACGATAGTTTAGTCTTCTCAAAACGTCAATCTATACCGAGATCAGCATCAATCCATCGCACGAGGCTGAAACACGTACCACTTTGCCCCGCTGGAAACCAAGAGCCTCAAATTGGTCTACATGGGCCTTCTCTAAGCCGGCCATAGCCACTTCGTCCTTTCCGTCTCCACCGCCTGACGCGGTAGATGCGCCCTTTTTGCCGGGACCCCCAGCGTAGATCTGTGTCCAATACGTGGCGGTGTCCTCAAAGCTTCCCTTGCTCGTCGTAAAATGCTTCGCCACCTCCGCATCCTGCGGATCATTTGGCTCAGGACTGCAAAGCAGACTCTGCAAGGATATCAACGTGGATTTGAGGGTCAAAACTGGCGACCACGCGTCTTTCAAGATATCAAGACATATGGCACCTGATGCCGAGGAAACGTTCGGATGGTAGACTTTCGTTATGAACTTCATTTTCACCGGCTGAAAAGGATATGACTCGGGAATGATGATGTCGACAAGGAACGTGCCACCTGCGTAGGGCGTGCCTTCTGGGCCTGGAAAGATGCCTTTCAGATGAAATGGCGATTCGTCAATAAGTTCGATTTTAATGCCAGAAGTTTTATCGTTCTTGCAATCTAGGTGGCCTTGTCGATCTTCCCATCGATGCCATGGAACAGCAGTACGCACCAGCGATTTCCTTGTTCACACGTCGCAAACGGGCATCCATGATAGCAGCTCCGGTGGTGGTTACAAACAAAGAAGGTGAAGGTGGTGGTCAGAATACAAGAGGCTCTCGAGCTCTGTGGTAGGCGCTAAGCACTTACGAGGGGCGATGGCATTTTCCAGATATCCCATCACGTGGTTCTCGGGCCGAAATCCCAATCCCGACCAGCCGGGCCGCCTACCAATCCTTACGCTCACCTCAGCTCAAGTACTTGTTTCATATACCACCGTAAACGGCTGTCAGTATAGCCTGGGACATGAGGGTGAGCCTCTCTTCAGCGGTTTGCGTGATATATGTCGCCGTCAAACTAATTCAGAATAGCTCTGCGAGCAAATCACAAGTTGATTACTACTAACTTACCTGACAACGACTGGCATTGCCACCAGCAATCCGTACCCACGAAGGGCAGACGAGCTCAACAGAAGGTGCTGTATCAAGGTAGGGAAATCTGTTAAAGGCTGAGGAAGGCCTGTGTGGTATCGCCTACCGTGGTTCACAGCTGAACATACTTTTCCTTCTGATTGAAGTTTCGAGGCCTTGGTCAACGAACACGTATATGAAATCTAGATTTGTTTAACTTGCTTGAGCTTGTAACTGAGGGCTCGGCGCTCATGGCTCGCAAATGTCTGAACTTCAAACACACGAGTGGTCAAGAATAACTACAGGCATCAATGTATATATACAATTGCGTCTGAATTGAAATTAAGTATCACTGGACGCCACGGAGAAAACCCTTCTTATGATTCTAAGCTAGGTCTACTTGAGCTTTCATGCATTCCCCGGATGGCTTTGGTCTTATCAGTCGCAGTGCTTACCCTCGATCTTAGAGCTCAAACCTCATCAATTCAGGAGAGCTCAAACTTGCCTCACCTTCATTCGAGTCACAGAAACCAGGGCTAAGGTTCGTTTACACACCACCGCTCTTATCTGCGCCTTGGTCAACGAGAGCGCGTCACCCCAGAATGTTATCTTTACATCATTAGGGTGTGAGCCCCGAAATAAGCCAGGGTGAGCGGTTTGTCACCGCCCCCTCGCTGCAACCTCACTACAGTACACTCACGGCGCCCTCTATAGCCCTGATATTGCGGAAGCACCGCAGCGCTACTGGGTCCGAAGAAGCAATCTTTCATCAGACTCAGAAACAGCTTTGTTATCTTGTAAATCAGCGTGTTTTGCCCGAGGGTGACTCCGTTCAAATTTGAAGGAAGAGCGCGACGTAAAATCGAATGGACCCGAAATTGGAAAGTTGCCTTGGCCTGACATGTCTTCGTAATTACCTCTTATCAAGATATTGTTAGATCCCGTGTTGAAATCCCGCCTATCAAGCCGGGGGCATCAATCACCAAGGACTCGAACGCATGAAAGCCTGTGAAAGCGCTAAACATTCAGGCTCTTGTTGAAATATTATCCGTTACTTCAACGGAACTCCGTTTTTTGGTTATTTCGTCGCCGAGTAAGAACGATCTAGTCAAATGTCCCCCGTCAGTCGAAACTCGAGATTTTAACCTGAAGTTTATTCTAGATAAAGCCGATGATAAGCAATGACTAACGGCACTCAAACAGGTATTTTCTATTCATGTAACTACAAGTTTCTCAGCCCATTGCCAATCCTCCATTTTTCGTACTTGGCAAGTATAGTCGGCGTTATTTGGCGTTTCATTGCTTTCGCGGCGGTAATGAACGCGTCGTTAGTAACCTTCGCGATCAGAAAATATTTTAGAAGACAAACATCGAGAAGCAAACGATGAACAACATACCCAAGGTGCGTTCATATTGTCCTGCATAGTCAGCAACGCAGCTTCTTGACACAGGGCCGCAATTTCTGCACCCGAGCAACCGTCGGTCTGGTCCATCGATCGATCAGTATGAAGATCGAAATTATAGTTCGCGAACACGTACCATTGAAGCTATCTGATCTACATCGACAGTGCTTTCCACCTTCATACCGTTCATACGTATACGAAGGATGTCTTTACGGCCGTCATAATCTGGAGGTCCCACGTATAGAATTCGGTCGAGGCGGCCCGGACGCATCAACGCAGAGTCGATAGCATCTGGACGGTTTGTTGCAGCAATGATGGTCACCCCAAGCAATTCTTGAACGCCGTCCATTTCATTGAGAAGACTTGTAAGGACCCCTTCATGTGAAGAGCCTGCGTTGCTTTCCGAAGCTGTCCGGGAGGTCGCCAGTGCATCTATTTCATCCTGCGAACTAGCTGAGATAAGACCGCCTACCAAAAATAGGGCATTAACGTACGAAGAAAATAATGGAAGGCGACACGGCTCGAGCCTTCCTAAATATCTCACGCACAGCTCTTTCGGATTCGCCGACGAATTTGTTGAGTAACTAAAAGATAAGAAGTTGAAGATAAGATTGAATTGACACATGGTCCGTACCTCGGGACCCTTCACGGCAACAAAATTTACACCGCTCTCGCTGGCGCATGCTCTCGCCAATACTGTCTTACTGCACCCAGGAGGTCCGTACAGCAACACACCTTTGGGCGGCTTGACACCAAGTCTCTGGAAGGCATCAGGGTGTCTCAAGGGCCATTCAACCGACTCCTGCAATTTTTTTATAACGAATGCTTGACCGCCAATGTCTGCATAGCGTACAGGCGGCGCCTCGACGAAGAGGGATCGCATGGCAGACGGCCGGATCACTGGGAGGGAGCTGAGAAGGTCGGGAAGGGTTATAGCAAGGTCGTCCGAGCTCTGGTCATTTGATGTCGCAGACGCAAGCCATCGCTTGATTGCGAGGGTACCAGCTTCGCGAATGAGGGCACTTAGGTCGGCACCCACATACCCGTGTGTCCGTGACGCAAGAATTTGGAGGTCTTCTTGAGGGATAGAATGCGGTGCTTTCGATAGAAGTACTTCGAGGATCGAGAGGCGACCTTGGACATCGGGTACGCCTGGAACACAAGTAAATTCGAATCAGCCAGGAGGACGCCGAACACATGGCTGGGTATTACCGATCTCAATTTCTCTGTCAAATCGTCCAGGGCGGCGTAGCGCTGGGTCAATTGCGTTTGGGCGATTCGTCGTTCCGATCACGACTACCCTTCCCGCGTCGGCGGAGTCGTCCATGCCATCGAGGATAGTAAGCAGTGTTGCGACAACGCGCTTCTCGACCTCACCACCGGCAGAATCCTCTCGTCGAGGAACGAGGGCGTCTACTTCATCGAGAATGACAATGCAGGGACTTTTCTCCTTTGCTTCTGTGAATACATCACGTAGTTTTGATTCCGTCTCTCCGTGGTATGCTGAAGAAAGCTCTGGCCCGTTGATAACAAGCACGGACGATTTTGTCGACGCAGCTATTGCACGCGCGAGATGAGTCTTCCCTGTTCCTGGGGGTCCATGAAGGAGGATGCCGCGAGGCGGTTTCAGACCTGCATGGACGGTCAAGGGAAAAATCCGGGATGAGTAAAATAGAATACATGCTAAGGTGACGGAATAGTTCCGGACGGGCTAATGGAATTTCCAAAAGATCGCGAATTTGGGAAATTTGTTGGTTGAGGCCACCCACGGAGGCGTATGCGGATTCAAGATGTGACAAGTGCTCGACCTACGCACGAGCTTGTCATGAGAACTGCAAAACGGAGATATTTTGATACCGTTCTCACTGTGGCGTTTACACGAGGTGGTGCAGGTGGTTCCTTTTGCACGATCTCCACGGATGTTTCCCAAGTAGCTGTCCATAGCCTCGTCGTCGCATCATCCAGCGAAAGATTCGAAATGTCTTGCGATAAATCACCATAACTAGAGATGGAAGAGATGGCGAATGGTCTTTTTCTCGCCTCATAATTAATCTCTACGACCTGCTTAGACGTTATGTATTTGAGGTCAGCTGGATGAGCCACGACAGGTGAGCGATGCTCGTTCGGGCCACGGAACGAAAGCCTACTTAGCACTTCACGAATAAGGAGGGCGAGCCAATCCTTCTCCTTTTTACCATGCGCCTGGGACGCGGAACTTGATGTAGATTGATTGTTTTCGGTAAGAAGTTCGTGTACCCGGATGGTAGATGCGTCTTGTACTTGTCTCAGTGATGGTAAACCAGGTGGTAACTTTGATGGTGCTATTCCAGCCAAAGGAACTATGCGAGCCCGCTGACCAGCCTCAAGTCGGGCCGTTAACAGAAGGGAAGACGACACGACGAGTGCTAGTCGGCTCGGGTCATTGAAATCGGTACGAGTAACATATGGGGCTCACATTCTTGTGACACGTCGGTGCAGGGCCATACAATACCCACCGCAAAATCCTATTGGTAAAGGAGATATCAAGTGACTGTCCCATACAGTGTTTGGGCCAGGGTCTGGGACTGACCTTGACAATATCCAGAGTATCTCCGCTTGATAGGGCAACAACATCCCCGGTACACAGTTTGACAGTTTTCAGAACCTCAGGATGCAAGATAACGCGCCGAACGGCATGATACACGTAGTCCTGTGTATCTGAGAGTTCGATCCTGAAAGTTTTGGAAGCAATAGAGGCCATATTTCTCTGGGGTGAGATTTCCTTGTAGAGAAGGCTTAGTATCGAAGGAAATTTTCTTCGCGCTGTGAAGCTTTCGGATCTAAGTAATACTTACGCGTGGGCGCGACGCGTTCAGGATAGGTGGGTTTTGATCGCCGATAAAGTTTGGACCAACGAGTGGACTAGATCAAATGATAAAATTCTACGCTGCGAGACAAAAGGAACACAATTTGTTGGACACCCGGAGACGAAATGAAAATTTATGCTTCACCTTCTAACAATCTTCTGAAAACTGCTGTTGATGGAGGAAAATGCAAGGGCGGTTATAAGCTCCGACGGCGTCTGATTCAAACTCCGTCATGTTAGGGTTGTGTCACACGTGGCGTGACAACGAACCACCACGACAGGGCGCTCGATGCTCTGGAAATGCTATCTAGCTCTCTTTGGCGCTCTTTGTACAATTGTATCAAGCCAGCACTTGGTAAACGAGGAATTTCGTGAGCAAGTCTCCCTCCAGACACTGCAGGACGGCCGAGTCACGTCGACATTCTCATTCAATATCCTGCTAAAGGACGCGACGCCAAGAGAACCCCGGACCCTAATCTTCGATGACGAGTGTATGCTGCAACGTTGCTCTATCTTCTGTTGATCTCATTTGCCCTTAGCCCAGCATTACAGCCTGTTTCCTCTTGCTCTGGGCCAGATATTACGAGAGTACGCGGTTACCGAGCTGCATCTCACCTTGAACGCAGGAAAGTGGAACTATGACTCATGGGGATACCCAAAGGAGCGGGATGTTGGTACTGGTGCGGAGTTGTGGGCGTGGATGGCTGACGGTGGTCCTTCGACGTACGTGACTCCACTTTACAAGCCATTGATCCGTGGCCTGACTTGAAACAGAATAGATTACCGGTGGCAAGGTCTTCGAAATGCCCTGGCAGGTCTTTTCTGTGCGTCTATAGGATCATTGGACGAACAACGTACAACGTCGCCTGTCCTTCCATTTGCACCCGAAGGCAGTCTTCCTGACTGGGGAGTCGACCACGAACTCAGGCATGCTTCTCTGGCTTCTGAACACGTTTGTACCGAGAACTTGACGCCATTTTTGAAACTATTGCCGTGCAAATCGTTGTCTGGTATCGCGTCTTTATTGAACCCGCATCGCTTGTTTGATGCCAACTGGCATGGGATGGGTCTTCACGTTCTTTGGAACCCTGATGCGGGTGTAGAAGTGAGGCTCACGTTCCAATCGGTTTCCGATCCAATCCGCATATCAGGTGCAAAAAAACAAGGTTTTTAACTTTCGATGTTTGGGGCGTATTTGTGTTAACGCTCACACCATTAGACTGGTCTTTTAGTACCTTGTTCGACAGGACTATCGAAATAACTTGTCCAGTAGCCCAGTCGAGTATAGTGGATGTGGCTCTACCCAGGGGAGCACTGTACAGCATCACCCCCGAACCGCCACGCATTGACAAGACCGTGGCGTTCTATGACCTAACTAACTGTAAGTTCACACCTTATCTGTCGGTGCAGTTTGTGACCGTGGCAAGCAGTGTCAGAAGCTCTCGACGTGAAATTAAAATGGGCATCGGATTTTACATACGGTCAGTGAAGTTTTCACCGTATGTGTACCGGCAGGCATTGATTGCGATACAGCTTTGGATTCTCCTAAGATTGCCTCCATGCCTATCTCCGTCCGCCGTACACTTCGAGGAGCTAGTCAGGATCGAGGACAGCTGTCTTTGGTCATCAAAAATAACGCTCCATCTTCCTTGCAAGTCTTCTATCTGGAGACAATGCCGTGGATTGTTCAGTTTTATCTACATACTATGCGTGTATCCAGCGATACTGATGGTAAGCGTTCCTATCATTTGCGTTACTTCAACTAACGCGCGTTTAGGGGACAATCTCATATCCAACATATCATACGTACCTCCGGTACCTCATTCAAGACCTGCAACATTCCAAGCTGTCATAGACTTACCAGGGGACAGCACTGTTTATCTAACCATTGACGTAACCAAAGCCTTTCTACGATACACAGAACATCCTCCTGATGCTCAGCGCGGCTGGGACCTACCTCCAGCCATCATTCTACCGCTCCCGGGCTCGAACGCTTCCATCACCGAACACGAATTCGCAGGCCGCATATATACCCCGCCACTATTGGTCGATCTCGCAACCCCAGATTTCAGCATGCCCTACAACGTCATAATCTTCAGCTGCTCGCTTATTGCGTTCATATTTGGTAGCATATTCAACCTTCTGACTCGGAAATTTGTTGTTGTACGCCTAGGTTCTCAGCTAGGAACATCAAAATCGAAACATGATTGACCTTGGTCCGCTCGTAAAGCGCCTCGTTCCGAAGACAATACGACGTCATTGTGCCCTGATTGCTCTTCTGATAACACCAGATGAGTTTGGGCTGATTGCTTTGTTTGACGATGCCGAACAACCCGGGACTTGACACCACAAATTTTCTTGTCAGGGCTTGTCACCATACAGGGGAGTTGTATGTATAGGTCCATAGTTATCTCAGCGTCCTGACACTTAGGACCCAGGGTCTCACGGTGGAAGGACTATCGGAAGCTTAGATAGTAGTAGGCCGCGGCGGTGTCTTTCCAAGGCTGTTGTTATTAAGAATTTGCACATTAACTTTAAGCGTCAGACTTGTTCTTGAAAGTAATTACCCAGAGTTCTCGAATTCAGGCACCCGGTGCATGATGGCTTGCCATGCCCCCACTAAGGACGCTCATACTAGATGTTCGTGGATCCTAGGCCCACATGGGTCGGTTCCAAGGACAAAACGGCACCGCAGCAACATGCCTTGTTCGTGAGACGCACGTTTATTGTGTGACCGTGTATAACAGCGAATTAGACGCTTCGCGCATCGCCTGATCCGTTTCACTTCGAAGAATCGATGGACCGCATATAATAGCACCAGACAACACATGTAGAACTTTCTGATGGTAACTCGTCATCGAAGTCCACTCACAGTTACCGAAAGCCCTCGAACCACGCCTTGTACTTTTCAGTCAATATACTCGGATCAGGATCCTTCCGTTAGCTGGGTCCTACTTATCTTTCCCCGGCCTAAACTCGATGGTAAAACGGACCGTACAAGGGAATCGATAAAGAACATTTTCCTCGAAACTTTAAAAGTCCGCTTTTGTCGTTGCACATCGGGAGAAGACTCAGCGAGAACATGTCCAACTTGCTTTGCATCTGGGGGCGGTACTTAGTAGGGGAACTATGACCGAGCGGAATTAGGGCCGGAAATAAATGGGACTTTTTTCAACTCTGTTAAATCGGGGGTCAGCTGAAGTAGAGCGTCTGAGGAAAGTCGGATGGATGCAGATGCGTAATGGCAATTGATCTCGCATACAGATACATTGCTTAAATCGATGATGAATTATTTGATGGTATACCCTGTGAATTACGGCATGTTCCATGTCAGTTGGGGATTCAGGATTTGCATAAGTAAACAGGGCAAGGAACGGGATGTGATCATTCAACTCCCCTCCTAGGTTGACCTGTGACTCACATACACATCCCTTGACTCATTACTTCCTCGACGTCGTTCATCCAGAGCCCAAACTTCTCCCGTCCTCCTCTGATACCCTATCCTGTGCATCATGTGTCAACGAATGGCGTACGTGTCTCTGCGCGTCTATCTGTTCTTCGAGACGGAGAAAGCTCATTTCTTTATTCACAGTGATGGAACGCGTTGGTTGAAGTGCATGGTTCGTAACGATGAGGCTCGGGAGCGACCAACATAACCATGTCTTTGTAGCATTTTCAACGCCACATGATTACCGCCATCGTGGATTGCAACTCCCGACGTTGTACACGAAGCCTGAGGCATCCACGGGAGTGTCGCCAACCGACCTGTTTACAGGTCAGGGTCTTTTAAAAAATTTCAAACGGGAACTGATCTACTCACCGGAAACAAACTAGAACTTTGGTGACGAGATCCAGAGAGATATTGATAAAGTCGACGAGTACTGCTTTGCTTGCCGAGCCGCCCAGGCGCGTGCTGCGCGGGACGCTGCTACTGCTTCTTCATCATAAATACCTGTGCTATTAATTCGTATTTGTCTGTGATATGGTTACTATAGATATGTAGCGGCTGTCCGTGTCCGTTATCATACCCGAGGTGGTTCGACGACGTCTGTGTTTGCCTTGAGAGAAATATGACGTCGTGTAGATGCAGAGAATTTCAACTCGTTGCAAGATCATGATCATCCAGCCTTGTGGCCGATGAGATCACATGTTGAACATTGTTGAATCTATAATTGCCTCTGTTAGGACCCCACGAAATATCATTGGAGGTGGAAGTGAAGTGGAGTAAACGTGCTTAGCACTTTTGATTGTCCGAGAGTCATGTTAGTTTCATAGAACAATCAGGGTTGCTTCCAAGATCCAGACGAACGTGTACCTGGAGTAGAATATTTTTACTTTAGTGCAAAGAGGACAAACTGGGAGCAGATTCGAATTCGTATGCCTAGGCCAGAAATCTGATGATACTACGGCATCCGGGAACGCGGAAACCGCGTTGCTGCAGTATGGTTGACGAATTGAACAATAACGCCAAGAGATAACGGGCACACAAGGAGTGAAGCCTTCAGACCCCGGGCGGTGTTCACGTTACACAAGGCCTATTCAATACACGAGCTAACGGCCGCGACAGGGTGGGTCGTTGTCGGCAATAGCACCTAATAGTATGTTCGCGCAGCAACTTCTTGTGATATTGTAAGCCGAAAACAGATGTACAAGCTGGCTCATAAGGCCGACGGCAGCTCAGCTGATCCCAATACGACCACCTTACAGGGATGAGAGTTCATATACGCAAGAACTTTGAAGCCCGCTTACTCACAAGCTTGATAGCTCCCTTCACTCAGACTGTACCTCGTGAACTCGAGCGTTCACCGCAAGTCGGGATGAGCGTGACAAGTAACATCGTAACACTGTGACCAAGCAAGGACAAACAGGCCCGCCAGCTTCCGTGTCGATCCGACGGACATCCACCTCATCAACCATGCACGCCTCTCTTATTCGTCGCCAGCTCGGCGGGCTCGTCCCTCCAAAAATCGCTACCCCCAAGCTCGTCGTATGTGTCGGTCATCGCTGAATTGCGCTCTATATTCATACAATTACAGTCCGGAGGGTCAGGCGAAGGACTTGCACCCCTCGTCAACTTTTACTCGAAGCTTCCGAAGGGCTCTGCTACCCCGCGGACTGGTGGAATCAAAGCGCGCTACTTCCTGGGGAATAAGGTGTCTGGTGGGCCATACCTAGCCCTTATTCTAGGGCTATTTGGTATCGGGTATACTCTTGACTACCAAAGTGAGTGGTCCTCGGAGTTCACTTATTTTTTTTACTAACAGGATTTGCTAGTGCATTTGAGTACGTCTCTAATATCTTATTGCTCGTATCACTGGAATTCACGAGGGGATCATAGAACACCACAAGAACCACGCCCACTAAACGTCAAATCGCGTTCTTCGTTGGAGAGGTTTTCAATAGAGCAATGTGTATTGAATGAAGCTTTTACCGATGACAATCTTGTGTCCAACTATATGTTCCAAGGCATTGCGCTCTCGGAAATAAATCGCAACATTGCTCAGCCCTACCAACGACAACGGCACACGGTAAAATGGCGCTTTTCAACATTTTCCCGATTACAGTTGTCCATCGCAAATTCAACATGTCTGTCCGAATATTGTCGTTTCTTTACGCCCGGCAGGAAAAAAATGGCGCCGAGGCTTCTAACTATCTGCTGATCGGTGAGAGAAGGTCATAATAATCATTGCTGGTCATAAAGGCCTGTATACGGTAACTACCAACAAAATTATAACCTACACCTGTTCTAAATTCTAGTTGTACGAAGATCTATATTAGCGGATTTGCGCTCTATGCTCTAAGAGGGGTATGAGGACACTACTATGACACCCAAAAAAATAAAGATGAAAAAAGTTATGGAGATTCGGGACTATATCAACGTAGCACGTTTTGAGCGAGCACGGATAGCCCGGCCATAGCGGTAAAAGAGGAACGGTATCGGGATCTGTATGCCAAGTGAGTTCAGGCCTCAACGTTAGAGAAATTTACACATACCATAGCTACTGAGACGAAACCCAATAATGACGCAGCCCACCCGTTACCAAGACCATGGAACATCTGCACCATGAACAGAGGCATGGCAGCACCTGCACCTGATCTCACCACCTGTTAAAGAATATGATCAACACAGGTCCACAACAGCGAACTGCGGTACACATACCGTTTTGGCCGCCAGAGCCGAAGCAACGTAATTAGGGAACGCGTCAATCAAGTAGGCGTTGGCAGAGAAGTAGATGACGACCATTCCGAATCCAAATGGAATACCTAGGTACAAAGAAGATCAGACACTGCGGCACCGAGTCGCTGTAAGGTTTAAAACACTAACCTGCACTAGCCGGTCCGACCCAGTTGCCACCGCCGGGCATCACAGCAGGGGGACTTGTCCATCCGAAAATGAACAAAGCGATGGGGACGAACGGTGCACCAATCATAGATCCCAGCAGGCGGTCTTCAGGTTCAGCACGGCCTCCCTTCTTCTCTGCCTGCTTGAGATAGCTCTTCTCCAGTAATGGTGTGATACACAATGCGATGCCCAGGCCGATGAACACAGAACAGAACATGAGACCGGTGATACCATTGTTGTAACCGTAGTCCTCTCCGAAGACGACGGGGAAGGAGAAGAAAAAGGCGTACTGTTTACGCGGTTAGCGAGGGAACATCTGTCGACGACAACAAAGGGACGTACCAGCAGACCGTAAATCAAAGCAATGAACAACGACATGAGCAGAAGGATAGGTTCCGTCACAAGCATACCAAACGGCCGAATGAGTGTGTCGGCGATGAGATCCGCAAAGGATGTCCTGAATATTTCCTGCTCAGTGACGATGTCATCACGGCCCGTCCTCGAGCGGAGTTTTGCAGCGCGCTTTTGCAGTAGAACCGGCGCAAATGTCTCCGGGATGGTCAAACAGAACAGGAAAACGACACCGGCGAAAATCATGTTGACCTGTAACATTCGTTAGACGAGGCTCCAATGACCAGCTGAAATGACATACCCAGAGAATCCAGCGCCACCCAACGGTGACTCCAATGAACCCCTGACGGAGAAAGGTCAGCGTTCACCATCGTAGGGATAGGGCGGAGTAAGACTTACGCCGACCAGGGGACCCAAGGCTGCACCGCCGTAGGGTGCCGCCGCAAAGAGTGCAATAGCAAAGCCCCGCTCGTTGTTGTCCCATATGTCACTGATGGTACTGCCCGCCAGTGTAAGCGGTCCGGAAGCAAATATGCCGCAAAAGAATCGACATATGAGGAGAGTTTGGATGTTCTTGGCTAGAGCACATGGTATGTTGAAGACTGAAGTAACAAACAGATCAGCAAGGATAAGCAGAATGAGGGAGAGGTGAACGTACTCAGGTATAGGAATGTCGGTATGACCCATAGTGGACGACGGCCATAAAGCTCGGATAGAGGAGAAATTATTAGAGGGCCAAGACTAGAAGGGTGGATCAGTATGAGCGTATGTAGACGGCGGTTTGTACATACCCAAAGCCACAAACCATTAGTGAGACACTGAGTGCCGTCACGACCTCGCCGACCTGGAATTCTTCTTCGATGCCCTCGAAGTCGCCAGTTATGACAGCGCTAGCAAATGCAACTGAGATAACAGCAAGCGCTGAGACCAGCGTTAAATCTGTCGAAGAACGTGAATAACAAAGCCACGCCGGAGAAACAGAAGTAACTCACACCACCGCCATACAGGCGACCAATTACGAGGATCCTCTGGGTCGTTCTCCAGCCATGTAACGAGGTATAGGTCCTTGATGGTTCTCGCCTTCTCCGGGTCCTTCAACAGGTCGGGAAGACCTTCGTGTACAGGCTGTAGAGCAGATTCAAACTTGACATATCCCTTGTGTGATATGTCACGGCCTTCTTGAGTTACTGAGCGAGAAGGACGACTCAGATCCGCTCTGGTTGAGTCATGACTCCGACTTCGCATAAGCTGAAGGTCGAGGATGTCAGGCGCGATGGTCGACGTTTGTGAGACATCATCTAAAAATGCAGGGGTGAGACATTCAACGTCAAGGGGAAGAAATGTGCCAAAAACATACGTGACGCAAAGCGTGTCTCTTCGCTGGGAGGATAATGGACGTGTTCAGGCGCCATAATAGTGAGAATGGCGGGGAGGTGTAAAAGAAATTAGTGCCGAGTTACAGACATGGAAACCTTTTTATATAGCTTTTCCAAAGTAGCCGTACCTGCCGATGGCGGGATATGGGCGTGGGTGCCGACATGAGTGGAAAAGAATTGAACACGGTTGCGGGCCAAATCACTCAGCGGCACGGCTGCAAATAGTAGTTTTAGTCACGTGCAAAGACGTTCGGCATTGGCACTTATCGGCTTCTTCCCAGGCTTCCTATTGGCGGAGCGTCAATATGGAAGCGCCGCCGTTCTTTCACGCGATTATTATCTTGAAGATCAACGGTGAAATTGTCGGGTGCCTGTTCTTCCCGAAGCATTACGGCTGATTTTTGTTGGTCGTTCCTTTTCATCCAACCTTTCATACGAAGAAATTCTTTCAGACACCTAAGCGCTCTATCTTGGCAGGCTAGAACGATGCAGTAGACCGCAACACCATCACGGCATTCATCTTTTCTTTGTGCACTGGGCGGTTGAAGTAACGCCGCAGTGTCCATTATCTTCGCGGATTATTTGCCGGACGGAAAATTGACGAGTCAACTTTGAGCCGGTGATACAAGATCAAAATTTCAAACGTATCATAATGATCATCAAGAAGCGTCGTTGCGCAATTACGGTTTTCTACCGCGACGCAACCAGGTAGCCTTCTTTCATGTGCTTTTCTAAAATTATATTCAAGATATCACCAGTACTTCAGCAGAGACCATCGTCTACCCAATGGCGCATTGTTAGTAGTACCGTAGAGTAACTTTGGGTATTACAGCCTCAATATACCCTCATGAAACATCGCTCCCACTGCGCCCAGACTTTCAAAACTGTTGAAACGACCCAACAACACAGGTAATTTCCGACAGCCTCGTGAAAGCTGTACATCACCGACGACTCGGAAATAAATGCAACAGGGTCCACATGGGAATTCAAGGGCAGAGGGTAGAGATATAGTTATAATCATTCAAAAAATGATAGGATGGTCCAGAAGAACAATATGAGAGGCCAGATAAGACTGTTCAGTATAGAAGCGAACGCTTGTCGAATGGATTCCGTACGGGAATGAACACTCCGCTGGCCCCGAGTGTCCGTGAGCGGGACTTCACTTGAGAAAGTCGCCAAGCTTGAACCACGACATCTGAACAGCTCGAAGGAGTACCAACCTAATGAACGACAAAGCCGTTGACATTCCATTGGCTGCACTACAGGATACGAGAACAACAAACGAGGCCGAGTTGAGTTTGCCGTAAATGCAAGAGATTTTTGAGTGACAAGAGCTTTGCAACCTATAGCACTATCATGAGAAGTGAAAAAAAAACCTTAACTCCGACGACCGTTATCGATATTTGAAGTGTCAAACACAAGCGAAGGAAAACTAGATAAAGGGAGAGCGCCACGAGCCAAATCATGTTGAGAGAGAACGTAAAAAAACTGCCAGCCAGGGACAGTTTAGTTGATGCATCGACGGAGAGTAAAGCTCGCCGGATTGAGAAAGCCCAGAATTTCTCTATTCTGCAGGAGATATCCCAGACTTCACGGACAGATGGCGGAGGAGCGGTAGCAAAGACAAGCCTAGTACCAGAGTAGATGCTCATAGCCAAGACCTAAGAACACTCCGATCTAACCCGAATAGCCCTGACGGCAAAAGACATCCCGAAAAGCAGCGAGAAAACTCTCAAGTCGAGGCGCTACGCATTGTGAGTTAGATAAAGACGTAAGCACGTCGACGTCGCCAAGAATTCAATAGCCACTGCGATCCTGTTCCTGGCTAGATGGCTTCCATGACGGTAACGATCACGGACGTGTCCAAAGGTCGTACAGTTGTACAGACGCCGCGCGTTCTTACACGCTCGTTACATCAGAACCTTCAGTAAAGAGCATACCGCCAAGATAGGCTTGGTACGGCGAGGGCTTAAGGATGATACTGGAGCGGCTGTCCTTTATTCCTGTAGGATACATTAGTGTAACGCTATGATGGATAATCGTATCGCAAATGATGCATCATAGCTAAGCGAAGCTGTTGCATGCAGATAAAGGACCCAAGAACGCCGCTGGATTCAGCAGTGTAGCAAAGTATGTAGACCAAAGTAATGAGAGAAAGGGACGCCCAAGCCGTCAAGTCGGTTCCCAAGATAAGGTGCGCGTTGATGCATACGCGCGCCGACTCGAATTCGAGGTCAAGACCGTCCAGTACGAGCTCGGCCTCCAAACGTACATAGCAACTGAGATCGCCCTGGGTTCTAGATTAGGGCAAACCAAGCTGTACACCACTGGTGGTCTCAGGCTTCAACAGGTTCCCGACACTGACGCCACCCACGCGTTCTTGATGGAAGAAAAATGTAAAGAAATTTGAAATTCCGATTCGGACTTCGTACCACGAGTTACCTAATTTGACGGGTATCAAGTTCTACCTGGGCTTCTGTCATGGTTGGTGTTCAGCCTGTCTTATGGACTGCAAGTTGTAGGAGTGACCAAGACAATTGTTGCCGATACTCGCAGATATATGGATCAATCCGTGTTCAACCGCAGTTCTAGTGACTCATGAGCCTATACCAGCCGACGGTTGTCCCAGGCTGTACTACCTTATCGCTTTCTCATCTCTTGGCTTTGGTTACGCCGGGATTCGGGAGGTAGAGAGATAGAGAAAAGTGTATCTTTTTTTTCAAGTAACTAATTTTTTTCTCGGAGAAGATCGCAAGCCTCTAGGCCAAGCAGCAACCCAGACATAGAACCACACTTGCACCTTGGTTATTCTACCTGACTAACTGTCATCAGGATGATAGCGTTGTAGACGACATTCCTCGATACCTGTGAAGATGCTGGCTTTTGAAGGGGAATAGGCATTTTCTATGTTGATGGCAACAAAAAGTGACTGGCCTCCCACTTTGGCATCAGTCTGTCTGCACCATGTCCGAGTAATTCGCTAGTTCTTGTCCATTCGTTCAGTGCGCGCTACAACCAAGGCACCTCGCGGAAACTGTGGCTCCTCAAAACCGAGCCTATGTTTGCCACATCTGCTCATTTCTTCCGTTCTATTTGATACTATTGCTTTCAGTACCGTCGTCCTCAGGAGGAAGTATCCTAGTTCTCCCTCTCGACAACAAGAGCTAAGGCGTGCTTGTTCTTTGAGAAGGTTTAAATTTTATTCTTTCTCCAAGGAGTACGCGGCGTTGACATCTCTTCGTGTTGACCGAGTGCAGTAAATACTCACCCGGTGAAGAGAGAGCCGTAGAGAATCCATCCCTTCATCTTCTCCCGCGCCGTTGCTTTCTTCCGCTGCACAGCCCCAGCGAGCGGAACATGTCGATCCCGACGTCATTTTCAATGCTTAGGTGCGGCATTCAAAGGAAATCGGAATTTGTCATTGTCACCCTCATGACCTGGGTGCCGGTTTATTTAAAGGCTCCTCCGGATGAAGACTCAGACTTTTAAAGGTCATTTGTGGTTGACTAGGCTTGGCTCTGCGAGTAAAGAAAAAGACGCGGCCTGGAAGTTCAGTTCTTCCAAAAGATCTTAGCCAATGAAATTTTAGCTGTATGCTATCATAGCGATAGAACTTTCTTTCACCGAGAGTAGAAAACTGAATTGAGTCGGAACCAAGTTGAAACTGAGCACAGACAAAGCACATATGCTGCTGGTGCTCGCTGGTGTGTCTTCTATAAATAGAGTCCCACTGAGTCCCGCCGGTGACGGTCAAACTCGGCATTCCTCGGGTAAACTTGGGATATTTGACTCCTTAAATTGTATTATATGGTACAATGTAGGATTGACCAGGCATTTGTGGGTAATTGAGTCTCAGAGCCGGACGCCGACTCGGCGCCCCTGGTGATGGAAACTGTATTGCAGTCGGCGCACTTGGCAGAGCAGACTCTGACAGCGTGCCACAGGACCCACAACATGAATCTATCGTTTCCTCGATCAATCCTCGACCCTCCGACATACCAGCCCTCTCCTAGGTTCTGACGGATGGATCCAGAATGCAGTCTTGTCGCTCTGGAACACAAAATTTCCCGTCAGAACGAACCCTGAAAGAGTCGCTCCTCGACTTTTGAAATTTCCACATTATAAAGCACGTCGAGTATTGATTGAGTGTCCAACATAATATATAGTTCTCCTGTGTAATATTGAAGCTTCAACCTCAGTCAGAAGAACGTTGGCGATCAGAATTGGTCCAACAACGTATTACTATGGGTAGACTCTCCTTTCCACATTACGTGCATACTGACTCCGATACCTTAGTAGATGGTTGGTTGCGTGTCATTGTTGCCGTGGCGTTCGTGGTCTCTACCAGATATTCGCAAACACAACTTCACGCTCGACGGAAGTCTTTTATGCCTTGTACTGTAACTATACCGCTCGTCGACTACCTGTCTACGTCCTCTCCAAGGTTGTACGCTTCTAAACGGCTCATCAGATCTTCAGAAGCTGGCCGGTCGCCAGCAGAAGATACCAAGCATTGTTTTACCAACTCCCACAGTCCAAATGACATCTCGCTGGGCAGCTCCGGCTGGTTCCCTTCAGTCAACATCTCATTTATAATAGCCGCTTCTTTACGAATGTGAGCAAACGGAGGATTTCCAGTGTAAATCTGTCCTGTCAATAGGAATCACAATAGGCGTATCGAACTCAATGAAAGTACCTCGATGATAGTGCAGCCAAATGAATACACATCGAGTGCCGTAATGTACCGCTTGTCGAACAAGTCGTTATTTATTATCTCGGGGGGCATCCACCGGAGAGATCCGGCGAGAAAAGTAGAGCTCGAACAGGAGCCGCTGGGGGCCTGAGATTCGACAGCGAGGGCGAGCCCAAAATCAGAGAGGCAGCATGATAGGTCGTCTCTGACGAGAATGTTTGCCTGGAAGATGACTGTTCACAGAAATTTTTGGCATCATAAGGAACACTCACACCACGGATGTCGGCGTGGACGATGCAAGGCTTCAGTGAGTGAAGGTAGGACATTCCTCTTGCAACCTCGGTTATCTGATCTTAAATTAAACGTCTGGGGACTGGAAGTAGTATTCCACTTGTACGCACTGCCATCAGTCGGTCGTGTTCCGGGTGGTCCGTGAGGAACGACATAATATTCCCGTATTGCATCCACGAGGATATTAGACAGAAGCTGGGAGCGAAAAGCTGCTTATTGACTCCAAGGAATGGAAGGATGTTGGCATGGTTAAGATTTCGCCATACCAATGCCTCGTGACAGAAGTTCTACGTGTAAATATGGATATCAATATCGATAGAGTGAGCGACATGAGATGATATCACCTTTAGTGTCTTCTCTCGTTTTTCGATGTCATTGTTTATGAACATGCGAAGGACCTTGATGCATATCTGGTTACCAGTCATGCGACCCCTCCATATGTCCTAAGGATTGGATGATCGTAACGAGGTTTCAAGGAAAGGGATGTAAGTACATACCGCAAATCCTCCGCCCCATACAGGCCGCGTACCGATCCGCTTCGCGTCCGAGCATGAAAAGGATGTTGGCAGAAGCCCATGATGTCCCGACAAGTAGAGGAGACATATCATAGATCTCCAGTGATAATCCTGCCCATCAAGGTCGCTTATCGTGTTGTCATATTCCTACAAAACAAATAAGTGCATTGTTGTTAAAAACGTGGTTAGTTACTTTACCTGTTGGAGAAAATCAATGACGAGCTGGATATTCTTGTTTACTAGTTCATTGATTTGCCCGACCGGAATGTTCGACTGAAGAAATTCACGGACAGGGTTTGCGATTGAGTTGTAAATTGAATGATCGGGATGACCGGGCCGTACTATCTATCGAATTCTCAAATGACGACCGAATACCATATGCATGGAAACGCGAGTCTCACCAGCGGGGTCCCAGCAGGCTCTGGACACGAAGATAGTGCTCTCGCTGCCACTGAGCGTTGTGAGCCGGTTGTTGTTTTTCTCATTGTAAAGCTATAAAGAGGTTCAGATGCTTCGAACGAACATAGCTGATAGATAAACTTGCCAGAAATTTCGAGGTAAACGACGCTTCTTCTCTTCGGATTGAGAGGCACTGTCGGTCACTGCTGAATTGTAGCGATTGATGAGGTTCTCCAGCCTTTTATAAGGCCGGTGGCCACCTGAAAAGTGATAATAAAACCAAACCCATCAGCGCCCACATTGAAATGAGCTAAGCGGGAGGACGCTCGTCGGCAGTGAGAACCTGCAAATTAACGGGACACATATGTGAGGCTATGGAAGTTTGTGCGATCAGTGCTCACTGAACCCTGGACCGGGATCTTCTTGTAGACCCTCGTATGCAAATCAAAACCAACTACAGTTTACATTTTTCTATACTCCGAGGAGTCATTAATCAAAAATAATTGTCAGCGATGACTGGTATTTCGTTGGAGGTGACTGATATATCTGGACTTCGGCACTGCTAAATGCAACAAATTTTCACTGGATATGTGTCTCTCAGCAACGGTGAGTAAGCCATATTTTGCATTCGATCTCATCAAACATCACAGATGTTAGAGGTTTTTGTTCCATTGTTAGTTAACCGTCGTCCGGCTATCTAACAGTCACGTCCGTTTAAGTTCAGCATTATCATTATAATCGTCAAAACGGACAACGCCGACGAACCTTTGTACCTGATAAATCGACGGCAACTCGTACGGCGGCAAGATGCGGCGGGTATGGGTGCTTGAAGCACCGATTATAGGTCCCATCATTGGATCCGAACCTGTATTAAGAAAACGAAGGTGATCGAGTCAGGAATAAACCAACTTATGCTGCTCATTTATCTCAGAAAGGTAATGCTTGCGATCGCGTCAATCAGGGTACCCACCTAAAGGCAAAACGACATCCCGACAGATGTCCGGTTACACCATTAGGGAATTATTACTTCTCGCGAGACGCAAAGCTTAAACAACGAGTTTCGCTGAATGTCTCTGTCCACCATGAGATGAGTATTTACACATGAGATAGGAAAACCGCCACTTAGCCAGTAATGGCGCGGCTCCGTACCGGAAAGAATACTCATTAGGAGGTTCCGTTCCCCACCCGAATCCTCGAATGGTAACTTGTTGTTTGGTAACCTCGCTGTCGAACGCCGATAGTTGACATTGGTTTCATACACGTCGTCACTCCCTCCCTCCATAGGCGCGCATCGTCCGTCTGTTTACGAGTCAGGATTCGTTCTTTTGTGCCACGTGCACATTACCCTGCATTTTAAGTTTGCCTTTAGAAGGCAACACGACCAAATAAAGGCCCTTTTATACAGTTGCTATCAGAAAAACTGGCGGACACTTTGGGACAGCTGGGTTTTTTCTACTTATTGTATGGAAGATTTATCAAAGAATGTATCCCACTGACATTGGGGTACCGGAGCGTGAGAATAGACTAAGTACAGGATGCGTATCGAAAAGAGTAGGGGGACAGCCACTGGATCGGTGCTCTGTTGATCGGGCCGTGGCGAGTCAAATAGATGCTACCACCGCCGCGATGCCCATCTGCTCCCAGAATAGCCCTCTGGTGGGCGTAAAAGGTATGTTTTCATTATTTCGATGTTTTCTCTGCATTTTAGATAATTTTTACACATCCGGCGGCCCCAAGAGCCTAGGATAGCGACTATTCCACCCCCAACCCCCGCGCGTAAGCGCTTAAGCCCTCAGATGAGGCCGTACTTTTCGTAGTCCCAGCAGACGAATGATATGACCTCCGTAGACAACGATGTTGGCAACCAACGACGACTGCCAATACCGCTAATACGCCCCCCGTCCCCATTCCAACCCACCCAACACCCGCCACACCGTCATCGGGACCCATCGCCGCCGTACACTGGCAGATGGCACATGAACGACTGAAGCCGAACTGGGGATTAACAATTGGGCGTCATCTGAGATCAGGGAGGGCTGCATCAACCGGGGCGCAGGGCCACGACGGCAACAACAACAATGACAAATTCGATGCTACTAAAAGCGACAGGAGGAGCGGAGGGGCGTATAAACCGATGCAACTCCATGCTGGAGAGTGGGATTGGGCTGCCAGGGACGGCTGAGGGGAGCGGGCAAACGCTGGAAACGTTGAGCGGGCCAACGAAGCTGACGATGAAGACGCCCTTTTCAGCATCGAAGCTAGGATATCGAAGGATGAATGGAGGACGTACCGAACACACCAAGAATTACAGCTACGCGACCGCCACAGCACCTGCCGCTGCCAACCTATCCCCATTCAACATCAGGCTGTCCCGCCCCACCCAAGCCACCTACTGACACCAAACTCGCCCATCTCCCATTCTTTAAATGGGGGAACACAACTATGTGGTCTGTTTTTACTTGCAAGGCTGTCGTCGATCTCGATTTACTACAGTTCATCCAGTCACGCAACAGCCTCACCACCCCTGTTTTCGACTACGGGAGATCGAATGCCCTCTCTGGCTACCAAGTCATCATCAAAGCGTCGTCGACTCCGATCTCCCGCGTCTTTTGCATTTGCACAAGCCCAATTCCCCCGCCTGCCTCCCGCGACCTCGCATTACGTCGAATACGGTCAGGTCCGTTATACATGATGCACTCGGTGTAGCACCTTTGTTACCAGTATTCCATTCATATCCGAGTTAGAGAGAATGTAGAAACTTATAATATCTGTGCAAAACACGGTCTATCTACCAGTATGCAAGAGCATCTCTAGGGGCCGCACTGTGAGTTTGATTTCGGGTAAAGCAACCTTGAAGGCTTTCGCCACACCCTTCGAGTCTTTCGCGTAGACCTCAGAGGAATAAATGACTAACGATTCTGGCATCGCCCTTCGTCCATGGCCACGCATATTGTATGTGTACCGGTACAACATTGAGACAGTTCCAAAGGAAGAGTAAGAGAATGGCAAACTAGATAAAAGTTCGCTATCAGCTTTTGGTCGGTGAAGAGATTATCGAACACATGCTGCCACTCAAGTACTTAAGTACTAATGCACAATGACAAGGCATGGCTTCGTTGGGTCACCAGCGGCATTGGCGTCAAGTAGTGCACCGTCCTTGGAAGAAACTAGCTGAACAGTGGACGTGGGTGACATATCGGCGGATGCTGATGAACTCGTGGACATATATACGAGAGTGCTCGATCGCCTCCCAGACTATCGACTTCCTCGTCGCCAACGGGTACGTCACCCAAGCAGAGGCGACAGGTCTGCAGAGAAAGCTACCCTCTCTCCAGGCAACCTCCACGGCTCCATCCAAATTCCGGTCGTCCTCAACGTACTTTCAAGGATTCAACTAAGAGTCGGATATAGTTGAAGGAGAAATAGGAACAGTCCTTGGCCGAATCTGAGATGGAAAGGGCTACGAAGGGCGATGTGAGGATTATCGCTATCCTGCAATAGCGGACGGTACTTGCCTCAAATGGAGATTGATGACAGCTTGCTTGTACCATGACATGGGTAGAAATGGGTGCGGCTCTGGTATGTGTAGGGCAGTGCGAACTCGGAGCAATCATGTGGATGATTCCTGGCGCTTAGCGCATCCATTCAATATCGAGAATACAACAGCTGTTACAGACTTTACATATCGTCGGAACGTATCAAGGCTCAGGTATTCGGGCCGTCGAAGGGAACATAGAGTGACTGTCAAGCATCTTAGCAAGGGAAGGATGTGCTCGGCCTGCTCGGAGTCTGACCTCGCACATTTGGTCCAAAATCCTTAACACCGAGATGCGGTTTCAATTGCACTTTCGACTCATAGATTTAGCCCACACTTGCTGTTAACCGCAAAAATCGTTCATCGATTGGGCATCGAGGTCCCTGACCGACGGCTGAGTCATGTAGAGAGCCACGCGGGCATCGATGCTCGAGAGAACAAGCATAGCTGTAGAAAAGATGCAAGACGTACGCCAGAGCTTCTGGAATGACTCGCTCGCGTAGCTCCCTACATGACTCAGCTATCGATGCTCGTAGGGATGCAACGCTATTAAATGTATTGCTTACCCGATGGATCGTGTCATGCAATACTACCTGATATTGTACGTTGGCGCGCGGGGTCTTTCCATCGCAGCTGGGTATCGAGAACGACCACTTTGAAGGTTCCGAGGTTCTGAGATTCTATTCCATTTGGTTTCCGTAAGTCAATGATGCATTGAGTTGTTCATGTGATGGTATCGTAATGCAAGTCGAATATGCGCATCTCTATAATTGTGAACCTTAGTACGAATGATGATACAGGTCAAACCCGAGTTCTTATGATCAAAAAGCCATTATTCCATCCGAAAAAAAGGAGCGAAATCCGCAATACGCGGAGCGGAAGAAATGAGAAAGAAGAACGCATCTACCAGCGATCACCATCTTTTGGCCTCTCAACATCATGTTTCTGCGACTCTGTGCTCCCGCTGGTACTCGGACGAACACTCATCTCCTTCTCACCCTCGACCTTGTTGTACTTGTCTTTGTTTGCGACCCGTCGTCTGATCACCATCATTCCAGATACGATCCCAAAAATAATAACATACCCCACGGCAATACCAGCGATGTACGCCGCAAGGAATGACCCTTGTTGCTGAGGATCAAGGAAGTCGTACGCTGTAGCGAAAGGGTTAGCATGACGTGTGGAAAGCTTGCCTGAAACAGAGCAAGTGGACCCAATTTTATAGGGATATTGTTTCGCTCGCACGCGATGACGAGCCTCGGTGAGATAGATAACCAAGCACGTACTGTAGAACCCTTGCGTCGCGTTGGTTATGTACGCCACTCCGAGATAGCCTCCCAACAACACGAGATTGGCCAGCATGAAAATTAGCGGAGGCGGCGGAGTATTGGTGAGGAGAATCTCAAACAAAGCATACACAGAGTTGAGGGCGTGCACGGAGATGTTGTTCCAGGTGTTAAAAACGGAAGAGAACGTGCTTGAAGATGACAGCAAAACCCAAAACGTGATGGTGACCACGAACGCTGGTAAAATGTCAGCACGGACCGTAAACCGGTAGAGTTAGCTCACGGAACGTCACAACGGTCGAGTGGAGCCATACGTGGAGGAACTGCAAAGTCTTTGCGAAAGGCCAGGTCCGGAGGAGATATGTGCTGTTCCGTGCATACACCAACGTCTGCACGCCGGATGCAAAGTAGTACGAGCAGAGTCCGATGTATGCGAGATGTGTGAAATAGGAGAAGTAGCTGTATGAGCGTCAGTTGCTAGGGAAAAAAGTGACAAGAAAGAAGCGTACCTGGCTATATCATGGGAAACTACGCCCGCCCAAGTGACAGACACCACGAGAGTTACAAGGGCATAAACCGCAAGCAATAGACGAACTGAGGCGAGAACGATTGGACGGCGAAGAATAGGGACAGACGACGAAACATATGTGAGACTGGGATCAAAGGGCGAGGAAATGAATTCGAGGGGGTGCCAGCGCGTCCTCATCGATGCAAAGGTAATGATTGCAAGCGCGAGATTTGGTCTCTAGGTTCTCAATTTCGAATTTGAACCTGATTCTTGCAATCTGTCGAATGCTTGCTTCTGTGCACGGCGCGTCGTCAAGCAATCCGACCCCTTGGTCGACGGTTGGCGGTGAGGCGGTAGTCTGACTGGTAGGCGCCAACGAGGGGGAAAGAAAGAAAGAAAGAAAGAAGGAAGGACGGACAGAACCGCACGCGATCTTGATATAGATGATCAGGAGCTGTGCACGTGGAGTTTCGTTATTGCGTATTTTTAATTTATCCTCCGTCCCGACCATCGTTCCAATGTTCTTCTGCGATGTGCGTCGCCAGCGGCGATTTGAAGATCGTCGTGGTGCAGTCGAGCATGGGAGGACCGTTTGGCCATCGACATGAAGGAGATTCTTTCATAACGACAGTCCTATCATCCATCCCCATCTCCCAAGAATTGATTAATGATGGTTGTCCCTGGCGCGTGATACGTGTAACATCCCTTCGAGAAGGATTTGAAGTCCATGCGGCTCCGATACAAGCTCAAAACCGCGGCATCTGTTCGTCCCACTCGACTGAGGCCAAAGAAGCTTCTTTCCACTGATTCCCTCTGGATGGATCATGGTTAAGTTGCTTCTGTGCGGGAAGAGAGAGACAAAAGAGGTGTCTGTTGTAAATGAGAATGGATATTCCAGCGCTCCGGTCAGAGGCATCAGATGGCGCGCTAGTCCGGGATCAGTTATATTCAAATGCTACGCAAGTGAGGTGAGGTGGGGTGAGGACGGGTGGGGTGGGCTTGAATTGCGATGTTCCAGTCAGGATGAAAACCAGAAATATCAGTGGACTTCGCCGATCTATCAAAATGTTGACCAGAATGCATGGCCGTGTGATAGATCCTGCTAGAGAAGTTCATTTCTGGTGACAACCTCCTGGCTTCTTCGAAGGATAACCTTACGCCTCCTTGAGCCCGCCAACAAGGTAGCAGGAGAAATCTGGATAGTATGGAAGGACAGCTCTTGGATCATGTTTAATCTTTAGTCTGAACTTGCTTCAGAAGCGCGAGTGTGTGAGACCGAGCAGGACACTTTCACAATGGTATATGGCGATGTTGGGAAAATCAGAAAACGCAATGGAAGGTTTCCCCCGTAACAAGCAGGAGCTTGCGAGGATGGGAGACAGTGACGGTGAACGATGGCTACTGAACTAGCAATTGAGCCTTGCTCAGAGTATGCAGATACCAAAACGAGATCAAATACAAGGCGAGCCGCTTGGGAAGAACTTCAGCTGAAGATGAGAAGTATTCAGCCAATTAGAACTCGGCTCTTGATGTATGCCTCAGTCACGGAAGAAGCGCCGAATCATGCTTACCAGCAGTATGAATCATCATCATCCTTCTCAAGTCGATAAGAAGGGAAACATGTCCGAAGCCGGCATACTGTATGACCTTTGCTGATGTGTTGATAGCGTCAATGACCGCAGGCTTCCGAACACTGCGCGTGCCGGCAAGTTTATAAATGGCTGTTGAGACAGGTCAGATAGACGCACAATTTGGAAAGGCGGGCAGACTACCACTGGCGTTCATATTGTTAAACCCGAATGTCCGTTCGAATGAACAAGATACTGGATTGCTGATACATTTACGTAGATGCAGCTTCTCTTCTTCTTTCACTCACGGGGACGTTCACCCGACGTCGACGACGCGACCGAGATGAAGCGGGGGATCCCTGAGGGTTTGGAAAGAGGGCGGTCGACACGCACGACAAGCTTGCTGCATGGTAAACTCTTTGAGCACTTGAAGTGAGGAGGATATGTCGGTTGTGGGTCCACAGAGGATGGTCTTTTAGTTGTCCGCGGGGAAGCCTTGAGACTTGAATATTGAAAGTTTTGCGTGGTGGATGCTGAGTGCCGTCCTGACGTTCCTCCAGTCGGTGTCAAAGCATAGCGCGTGGGAAACGCTTACCTATCTCGAATGCGCCGTATGGCCCACCTCGGATACCAGAATATCGTAACGTTCCATGATGCGTGGAAAGGGCAGACAGCCATGCCTCCCCACACCATTCTCGCAGCCCATATTCCCAATGAGTCTGGATGTTTCAGGCCTTGGGTGGTGACATATAGAGTGACTTGCATATTTTCTGCAATACAGTGCGACAAACTTTGCTCGCTGCCATCTTCACGGTAAAATGTCGTCCCTGAGGATCATCGCTACGGAATCCTACAACGACATGAGCTGAGCAACGAGAGGTCTGATCTTCGTCGTCGTAATGGTCCCGTCTTCCTCCGTGGCACAAAGCATGGGCGGTCAGACAGTTCGAAACCGCAGGAAGGCGGACAAGCGCGATGCGTATCTTGCGGAGTGTTGAATCCGTCGAACCAGATACTTGGCTAGTCGGGCCGGAAAAAGCTGACGGTCAATGGAGGGGCAAAATGGTGAACGCGTCTAAGAAGTGGCTCTTTCAAGTTTGTGGAAAGAAAAATACTCGTGATCATTCAGGATACCGCTCCAAGCTGTCAGACTGTGCTGAAGATTGCGGCGGAGTCTGGGTCTATCCAACATAGAATCTGGTGCATATAACCAGGTTGGGTTTACAGGCAGTCTCGTAGGAACGTTCGACGACTGTTCTACGGACGCAAGAGACTCTGCTGAATACTTGCTGCAGCAGACGTCGACGATGGCGACTGTTTGGGGCATACGCAATCGATGCTACGGTGTAAAGAGCTGGTAGAACCCATTAGAACACAGACATAGGTATACAAACGATCATGAACGTACTTTGCCTAGATGGGTGCCGATCTGTTTTGTTACCACCCAACCCTGCGGACAACAATTGCTCACATACAACACCGATAGCTGGATGGCGACACCCCGACAAGCTGGCAGGGCGCGTCAGAAGAGGTAAATAGTAAAGACTGCAAGAACGCACCTCTTGCTCGTCCAAGTGCTGAGGTCTGTAGATCCACTACCCGGCACTTCATGACAGGGCCTTCAGTATACATTGAGAGCGACGAGAAGGGGTGGATAGCGGGCTGACCGTCTACATGTAAGAACGCGAATAATAGCGAATAAAGTCAACGCACCGATGTATCTGGCTCATTTTTTTTCAAGGACAACTCCTGACCCTTCCTTTGCTCACGCCAATGGTCGAAGGACTGCCTTTGACCTGCAAATTGGGCGGATAAGCCTTAGTTGTGTGAGGCGATGGGCATGGGCCGTCAGTTATACCGAATCTCAGCCAGCTGACAGCGTTATTGGACAATAAATTGAAGATGTCGAGGCTCGAAAAGAATTTTAGCAAAAGGCGCTGGCAGGAAAGAGAATGAAATCATGAGGGCAAGAAGGAACCTCGACGTTAGTGTTTTCCGTGTGGCGTGCGCCAAATTTCTATCAACAACGGTCATCACTGCTCGTCCATCACACAGCACGCTCGGATCGACGTTTGGAAAATGTCTATCTCGCTATCTAACGGTGCATACAGTATCATTGACAGGAATGTTAAGCCTGAGGTGGTCATGAAGGGCTTGAAAGATCATGAGCGGAATCTTCTGCAATGTTGAACGACGGTGGTCAGTATCCATTTCTTTGAATTCATCCGTGTTTCTCAAATTCCTCGTTGGCATACCAGTGAATAGCTTCAATTGATTGGTTGTATGTCGGTTCAACGTTTGAGCCCACGGCCCAACCCAATTCCGAGAGTATAGGGTACCTCAGCCAGGACTGCTATGCATCTAGGTCGCCTCAATCTAAGGTCGTGCTGAAGACTCCCTACACCGAGGATATCAGGAGGATACTATAGGCATGTCCTTTTTCATGGTCCGTCCATGCCAGATATCATGGATATTAGTATTTGCATCTCGACTTGCACATTGGTCTTACCACCGCCCTGCCGCCTAGTGCCAGACTGCCAGACTGTACAAATTCCGAGATTCAATTCGAAGTCAAAGCTTCACGAAGAGATGGGATGCAGGGAGCTCACGGTGGAAACGGCGTTATATCTCAAGCTTGAAGCTGTTGAGGAATATAAAAGGTATGTCACTCGGACCATCCCCTTCGACTTTCGCTGACATGTCTGTTTCTAGTCCAGGACGGCTGATCATGCCGTATGGGAGAAGTGGAGAATAGTCCCTGAGTTCCTTCGCTGGATTCTGTCCGACCGTTAAACGTGTCTGTGGCGTGGAAGGGGCCCGGCACCAAATTATGTTATTTAGTTTGTGAGTGGCCCCTGTTCAGTCAACCAGAAAAATGTGTAGTTCATCAGAATCCACGTTTCTCATAATACGCATCGAACGCGGTCGAAAGGAAAACCTTTTCTTCTTTGTCCCATCCGGGTGCGACTGGGGACACTTTTAAGTCCTTAGGGAAGAGTAGACCGCCGTCCAATGATGGCTCGCGCTCCAACTTGTGCTTGTTGTCTGTCTTTGTAAACCTTATCCGACTCATCCAGTTTTACCCGTCCTAGATTCAATGTATACAAAGCATTTCCAAAGCAATAGGTATTGTACTGTCTACGTCGTAGGAAGTATACGGCGATGTCAAGAAAAGAGCGGAGAATATCAAGAAATTCCATAACTGAATCGCTGCTGCTACACAGTAGCCGCAGCCTTCTTACTCGTAGAGAAGCTAGCCACTTTCCCTAGCAACAACACGAAACTGAAAAAGCACGTCCCTCTTAGCCGTGCACAAGGGCATCATTCTCCAAATCACGGTCTGTTCCCTCACCATCCTGTCGGGAGACCAATCCGGGACATGCAACACAATAACCAGCTTCCTCAGAGCAGGTGCCGAGTAACACAGCAAAGTGTCAATCTGACCTAGGTCCATCACGCCAATGCACTGGTCGAACCTCATCAGAACATTCAGCTTGAACTTTCTCAAGCTCAATGTTCGCCAACGATTGGCAGGGATGAGAAGTGTCATCAAGCACTGATGTATGTACAATGATATAAGGGTAGGATTCCCCACCATAAGACTATGGCTTATTGTCAACGCTTGCAAAGAGGTGTTCAATGATAAATCCAGGGGTGGGAAGAGTCCCACTGAGTCTCGATAGTAGACGAATATCAGAGAACAGTGCGCCAGCCTAACATGAGCACTCACCGCAAGGAGGCAGAGGGAAACTCAACACATGCAAAGCCGGGCCAGCCTTTTGCAGGATCTCTTTGAGCTGGAACATTGTTCGCTGGCTAAGACTGGAGATGACGAGCACCGCGAGCTTGTCCAGAATGACGTTCTTATCCAGCATGATAGAAAACAGGTAAACCTCTCCTTCTCTGCCAACAAAAACTTTTCGTTGGGCCCAATGAATGTTCGAAGCGAACGTTTCTCCCATCCTGAGGTGACCATGAATGATGGTAATGTTTCCAATGACTTTGACGGTCTTAGCCAACCTGCATCGCATCAAAAGCCGCGCGAGGTCCGTGATAGTGCGGAAGGTGGGATAACTGAGGATGATAGACGTAGCCCCGGAACGTCCTGGCTCACTGCCAACAAGTTTGAGGAACCCTTCGTACATGTAATCATTGAGGAGGGAAAGGTCAAGGCCATGCATATTGAGATGCCCCGTCATACCATCCTTGAAGTGGTCAAAGATCGCCGGAAGGGAGAGATGCGGACCATACGATCCCGAGAGCGTAAGGTTGTTTAGGCGACGGGGAATTTGTGGGCTGGATGTGAGGAAAGCCGCGAGGAGCTCGTGATTGCGGTATGTGACGTGGAGGGAACCGTCCCGGTAGATGTAATTGTGTTCATCACTCAAGCCGTCAGCCGTGTAGTGAGGCGCATCGGTGTCATATCGCTCGGCGTTGCTGGGGCCCTCCGCAATGAGCTCGGCATTAGATGGATATGCTTGTTCATGAATGATAACGGCAGATGTCATGGCTAGAAAATCCGAGCTCAAGGATGAAGAAAGCAGATTAAAAAGAATAAAAACCTGTGGCTGTGCTTTTTTCAGGGTCCTTGGGGAGAAGGGGGAAGGAAGGAAAGGACAAAACAGTAAGTACCCGCCGCTTTTATAGGACAGAGACTGGCTTTAAACTCAGCTATGACATACGTGGCCTTCCTGCTGGCTTACCAGGTCGAAGAAGAAGGAAAAACCATCTGTGTTAGTTCACTGAATAACACACAAAATCATGCATGATCACGCATGATCACCGATGCACACCGATGTATACGCGTGTTTTACCGTGTCAAGCCGTGAAATACCATGAAACTGGCTGTGGTTTAATGAAAGCGGGTGATTTATGCAGAAAACATCACTCATATGGGCCACAAATGCATAAATTTTGAACTCGAATGCAACATGAATGCACGAACCTCTAGCTGAGTTTCAAAACGGGTCGATCATGATCAGTGGACAAAAATGGCACTGCCTCCGAGTCCCGATCGTGTTCAAGTTTCACTCGAAGTTTACTCAAGTACGGCTCAAATACCCACTTCTATCAGCGGATTTGATAGAATAAAGTGCCCTTCTCGGTCTCTCGAGCAGTAAACGCGAGGGACTCAGACAAAATGAGCTTTCTTTTCCGAGCGCACTTATCGGGAATTCCCGTTGATTCCCGATCATTACTCATGTTTCTTCGGTCACGGTGTTCCTGCTGCTTTGCTCTGATTACTCCTCAGTACTTTTCCCGTTGTATTCCTGATCATTATCGAGATTTCTTTCTGCTTCATCTGCAATCTGTCCAGTTTATCAACACGATTTTCTACTCACATTGCGATCAGGACGCCGGCACGAAGCAGAATGCCATGACAGCCATGTGATTGTAAACTTAAATACTGCGAGGTTTTCCGGACAAAAATCAAGTTCTCGATTTTTTCTTATATGGAAGGAAATGTGAGGAAATGTGCGGAAACGCAAGGAAACGTCAGGAAACGTCAGGAATTACAAGGCGTCTGGCGATCAGGAATTCAAAGATCATTTTCCTTTTAGGGACACTCCGAGTCAACTGTCATCGCAGACTCCCTTTCCCCATGGTTCCTAGCGTTTCCTCCGACTGTTGCTATATGCGTATACTTATAATAAGATCAACCACTTCATGTGTAAACGATGTGATCACTCAAATCAGCTCTCTGGAGGAGCATGTTGGCATAGCCATGTCAGGAAGTATGACTCGCCCGTTTATTGCACGCTTAACTATGGAAAGCCGCCACTCTGTCAATTCAGTCTAGAATACTTATTATCAAGTTTCACAGATGATACAGATAATACTTATGGAGAAGCAACGAGAACAGCTGCTTGTGTACCATGGTCTGAGAGAGTATGAGACATTTCTGCCCATTTCTTAGTAGTCGCCAACTTCAACATTTCTCGCAAAGATGTCATGTTAGCACCGTTTTAGTTTTCGATGATGGTTGGAAGGTGTATACATCGTAATAAGTAAGTTTCTCAGTGATGAAGACAGTTGTAACGGCCAAGATCTGGCCATGGAGGCATGGTGCGTGCTTCTGCATCAAATGGAGGACGACTTCGGACACCGACCGTATGTTCCATTCATTCCCTTTGAGGAAAACGAACGTCCCCGCAACAGGTTTATACGTGCTTTGCAGGTCGTGCCTCGCCAGCGTCCATGTTGCCAAAGACTCTTTTGACCAGGATGACTAACATTGCGCTCGCAGACAAAAGGGTCCGATGCTAATCAGCGAGGTTCCACTCTCCCTAGGTGACCTCTTGCTCATGGATGGGCTGAGAATGGGAGTACCCCGGGCTTAGAGCAAGTACTCGGTTTCTGATTTCCACGGACGCTCAGTTCAGACTTTTACACTTCCCAAGAAAATCCAGTTCTGCGAGCCGACCCGATGGGTTTAAGGACCCCAGATATAACCCTCCAGCTTCACGAGACAGGGTTCACACTTGGAACGGTAGACAGCTGCCTGCACGCAGCGCCACATACATCAGTATCAAATGCATGCTACCTATTATCAACGATGTCTCTGTCTCATTCCAGCCATGTTCTAGTAAGATATAAACTTTTCTACAAGGTCAAATCTAGGTTCGAAAATGACGACCTATAGTCCAAATCCAGCGGGCTCCACTCCCCAACCCGTATCTCCGCATTGTCCCCAATGACAATTCGGATATCGGCCTCTATATCGTGAAGAATAGAAGTACCCCACCCAAACTGAACTTCAATCATCTTCAGCAGTCCTGTTTCGCAGCGAGACCGGATCATATCGAGGAAAGCCAACCGCTCCGACTGCATAAGATGGTTATACCGACAGTCGAAGCAGAAGACAAGATGGCGTAGATTGGGTAAAATCGAGGAAGGGGCAAGCTTCCTGGAAACATCATCCCAGTTTGGACCAAGTTCGAGTTTAAGGTAGGATATCGTAGAACAAGCTTCTGATGAGAAGACGCTGCTGATCAAGGTTGGCGGTCCTTCTGCACACATACTCAAGCTCTCGAGACGACATTCAGATCGACGGAAGAAGAGGGAGATGCTGGAGAATGATCGCCGTGGAACTTCAGCAATGGTGAGGCTTTGGAGCATTGGTGCCGTGAGGAGACCGAGAGTATCCGAATCCTCTACGTAGAGTTGGCGGAGCTCCGCCATAACCACCGGCGCCGTGGTCGACGACAACTCACTGGGAAGCAGGTGACACGTTCTAAGCTTCGGTAACTGGGAAAGGAATTGTAAATCTTCTGCAGAAGTGATGCATCCGGAATAATGAGTTATCCCATGTGGTAACCTGACTTGATGAATCCCTTGGCTTGGAAAAACCGCTTGCCAAAGCAGCGGGGCATTCAAGCACATATCTGAGTGATAATCATCACCATCATCATCAAAGATATCTATTTGAACCGTCTGCAGCACAGGAAGGCATGATACAGAGTCCAGGTGGTGGGCATGACGCATGTTGATACGAATATACACGTCCCTCCACTGATAGCAGGATTGAACGAGTAAGGACATGACTTCACCATCTTCTGCGAGATTGGCACCGTCACAGATGACTACCAGACTCAGAGGGTATTCGCCTGTGCGCTCGAGATATGCCTGCAATATCTCGGGAGCGTGCTTGGAGAAAGGTGACTTCACCAAGACATACCGAGCCCAGGATGCTGGTGAGGTGTGTAGAATATCTCTCCAAAGCCCACAGACACTACCCAAGACCCAAAGAGGCCCGGCCATGTCTAGACTATCGCCTTCGAAAGAGTCGCAAATAGAATGGAAGATTTCAAGGAGTATATCTCGGGGGAGACGACGGATGGGGGCGTATACCGACTTGCGATTTTCCAGGCAGTTCAAAACTGTGCGCCAATGCCGCTGGGTATCTTGAAGCTGTGCATCATACCAAGACCACAGCGGCTCTAGTTTTGCAATGTCATCATTTATCGGGGTATGGTCGGATTCGAGCAATGGCCGCGACCCACGTAGAATCTCTGAAACGAGGTTGTCGGAACCTTTGAGAGTTTGTAGCTGTGGCTCGGGAGAAAGGGAATTGACGAATCCGCAATTGCTGCAGGTGAGGCACGACATTCAGACTCGGATATGAATCCTGGAAGACGGCTCAGGAAGTTGTTGGAAAAAGATGGTCTTGTATACCGACTTTTGCTACAGAACGAACGAACGAAGTCTGGTAAGCCGCGTTATAGATAGTCGCGTAACTCGTACCTGCTACCTGCCCGTGTTTAGATGAACTTAAGGTAAGAAGCGCACGTGGCCTTTTCGCTACCACTCAAATAAGACTCCGCTGCTAGTCCCGCGGCAGTTCGGCCGAGCTTGTGCGGCAGCCACTGATCTTGTCTTCAATGCCATATCCAAGGTCTTCTACGATTTCAGCCATACTGCGACAGTGGAATCCTTCGTTGAGTATCCTCGTACGTACCGACGGTCTTCATTTCATAAGGCGCCACCTGCTCATCATAGAACGGTGAAAGCAGTTACGTTTCCTCCATGAACCGGTTGAACCGGTCGGGTAACGGCGATTAGAGATAAGTACTTGGTAGCGAGAATCCGCCAGTGTCACCAGTCTAGTAGCTAATCTTCCAAATCCTCCAAGTCGTGCGCGCGCTCTCTGATTTAATTCCTCGATGCAAGAACGAAAAAAAGAATAACTCGTAACCACGAACCTGGTCGCTCTCTGGCCTCGGGCCCATTACCACGTAAACTTGTACTAAAACATGGCCGTCAGCATCCTCGGGCAACAAACAAAAGTCTGCAAAAGGCGATAAATATAACCTAGAGCCCGTAAACCAGTACGAATAACGACGGATCATGGTGCTTACTGTATCTCAGACATTTTGAGACTCAACGACAACGGCCATGACTCTACTTATATTCTGCCAAAGGAGGCGTTGAAACCTACTGCTTTCACTATACTTCCAACAGTGACATCCCAATAGAGGCCATCTGCTGGAATGAAGGGGAGGAGGATCAGTCAATCGAAATTCCATCAACTACCGACGACACTACCAACACAACGGATGATCTCGTCGACCAAGCACGCGAACTCATCAAAAACTTCCAGGGCGACACCCCGAAGTGGTTGACCGCCTTGGGCGGGCCCGGGATTGTCGTTGCTATCTTGTCTTATATGCTCGATTATGCGCCCAACGTGCGCTATGTCGCCTCAGCCATATGTGCCTGCAAAAGCATCAGTCAACTGGCTTTAGCATGGTTCGCGTATTTCCTATGACCGTGTCCGTTCGATGCCTTTTGCTTGTGTCTTCCTGAATCTGAACGCTAGTATTAGTCAAAGGGCTAAACTGGTACTACTAAATGACTCGAGAAGAGGAGTGGCTACATTCCAGCTTACGAGAACAAGTCCTTTCCAACCCTTGTATCCTGCGTGCGGCATCTGACTCGGATCATTTCCTAGCTACTACGACAACAGAACTATCATTGTCCAATCACAGGCATGGTGGAACTCGGCCAACCTATGCTTTCTTCAAAGTGGCTGGGCACGCTCGGGATCTTTCACATCCTTCAGAGACCCCAGGTCTTCAACTCCCGACGAAACACACAAATCGATTTCTTCAGACCCATCACGCGAGAGATCATACAGAACTATATCGGCACCGGCGTGGACCTGGATTCAATTCCGTGTGACGACCCCAGCAACGCCATCGCCCTCGAGCTCAACACCTGCTCGCATCTCAGTGACTTTAGGATGTCGCTTAAAGCGACTGGGGTGAGTGAACCGTCGCCTCACTTTCAAATTTACGCGACGCACCGATAATAGAACCCCAACGAATCCGCCGTCGAGAGATACGGAGCATGCCTGTGCCCCGTACTCATGAAAGACGCAATTGTCTTCAAAGAGGGTACACCGCCCGACCCACGATACCTCCATTTACATGCACGCGTGGCAAATGTACTCCAACGAAGCGGTGCAGGAAATGTCATCGACAAGATACTTGGATGTCTTCCCTATCCGAGTCGGACACAGCATCCAGAAGATCTTCAAGATGGCCTGACCACACTCGGACTTCGGTACTCGCCAATCACAGCCTTGTGGTTGCCCAAGATTGATTTCTATGCTCTTGTCTAACCATAACCACATTGTACATCTATTCTGTTACGAGCGACTTCCAGTTGAAGGGTTCATACCGAACCTACTTTTATTCCAGGCTGTTACGAAAATGGGCACAAGCAGCTCTCGGAGATAGACTCGCGCTGCGATAGAAAGATCGAAAGATATATATAGCTTGCGTACTGGGTGTATTTGTTCCTCGGCGGTTTTCAATCGCACAGCGATCACCTAGGACAAATTCAATGCAAAAGAAATCCGGTACGCGGTATGAAACCAAGCGTGATTTGTGCTACCGTTCTTTCAAAGGTCAGGGAGACAACCAAAGTTCTTGAGTGTTGACTGAGGACTCTTGCTAAATTGATCCACGTCTCCGTTAAAACTCAAAAATCAACAGGTTACAAAGATATTAGGATAAGGGGAGTCGAACCCCGAGCTGCCGCGGCCGAGGCAACGTTAGCCGTTACACCGTATCCAATGTAAGTGAAAGACTTATCTTTGTTATTTGAAAATGATACGCTGACCTTCGAAGCTGTAGTCCGCCTCACCGGGCGCAGCGTCGGTGCCTCCCGCATATGCTCCAAGTGAAAAGGATAGATGAAGGAAAAGGAGAGCAGACGGATAGATATATTCCTTGCAAGGTTGGTGTGGGGAGAGGATTCGTACTCGTTGAGTGCCATACGAATTCATTGTTCAAACATTCTAAAGGAAAGAGATTGTAGGCTAGGGAGGGAATAATAATAATGACTACAAAACCTGAGAAGAACGGGCGGATGTAGCGCCAATTTCTTATGCTACAGGGATATCTCCTGAGACATCCGTACGTGCCGGAGAGAAGAGAGCCCACGACAGCACTTCATCCTCCTCCCACAGTGTGCTTTTAAGATGGAAGACAGGCGGTAAACTATTTCATTATAAAGGTGAGGTGTTTATGTTTACGAGGAGAGAAGGTACATCTCTGATACTTGCGCTCGTTTCTCTCGAACGCTGGGACCAGAGAAGGTGGCGGTGAGAACAGAACGTAGAAACCTCGTCGCGCTAAAGGGCAGGGTGGAGGGCGAACTGAACTTGCGTCGGTATGGCGGACAGATGAGGAGCGACGTGTGAACCATCAGTTTCGATATCGACGCTGGTCATCGAAGCTCGGATTGTGGACTCTTCCTTCTGAGTCTGTGATGAGCTCTCAAACGCGGGCGAGGAGAGCGCAAGGGAGGCTTTATCGTGGGTATGTTGGCCTTTGATGATACGGACGTCTTGAGTATATTTGTGCGACAACCATACCTACATCGTTTCTCCTGACGCAGCATGTCTTTGTTGGGCTCTTCCGCATAAGAGGCAGGTGCGGTTGGAAGGAAAGACAAATGCAGGGCCGACTCAGAGGAGAAATACCGGCCGTATCTGTGGGTAAGTAAGTATAAGCACAAAATTTCAATCCGCTGTATCCAGATCGAGTCTGGGATGAGCATCGACAAAAACGCAGACAGACTCAAGGACTCGAACAACGAAGAGTTGCGGCCATACTTGCATTGCTATGGTCAATGATCGGCGGTTGCTGTAACCTGTTTTCGAGGACAAAGTTCAAAATTCAGAGCTTTACCAAAATTTAACAGAGGCTTGGGAATTCGGATACGGGGAATCGAACCCCGAGCTGCCGCGAAATACTTGAGAGGCGGCAATGTTAGCCGTTACACCATATCCGAGCCATTAGGGCCATTCTCCACAACTTCACTCTGGGAGACTCGACTGCGAAAAGAGCGAAGGAGAAAGAAGAATAGTTGCACCGGTAAGTCGCGCTATTTCCACACCCACGTTGGCTCAAGACAATGAAGGAAGAGAATTGATCTCACGAAGAGACAATGCGACACTGACGAGTTTCATAAGACTTGGAGTTGCTAGTTGTGTTAAAGGCATGTTAGTGGAAAACGAGAAAAGTTGGCTCGTGTTCTCGTTGAGAAGTGTGGTAGCAGTCGGCTTGGAACGGAAGGTTTTTACATTTCAGGACTGTGGAATGTTGTTACGTCGACGAAGATGACAGGAGGAGGGAGAGAAAGCACCAAGTTTGGTTTCAGTCGTAAATTCGTCCGCCTTGTTGTGCACATGCGTAGTCCACCATCTGATTGGACACGTCAATAAGTCGGTGCCTCGCTCATAAAGAGTTCCATGACACATCAAGCAAAAAGGATGGAGGCGTTTCAAGGAGAAGAGCAGAGAGATAGATTTATTCCTTGTGAGGGCGGTAATTCGAACTGATGAGAGTAGGGAGGTGTTTCTCCGCGGGTTTTGCTTTGAATTCCATAACGGGGTAACGCTAGGTTCTTCCCCGACTAGAAGAGGAGGGTAGAACAACGCGCCACACTCTGGACGTGCGTGTTGGTGTTGGGATTTAGACGGCCGCCTCTCTGGGATAGAGGGTTTTGTGATGTTTGGACGCCATTGCGAGAGATAGGGAGAGCGAGAGAAGCTTGACGTGACTTTATCGAGAGTCATGACAGGGTTTCGAGGGTCGAGACGCCGAGTGTTGTGCGTAGCTGGTTAGGTAGACTGTGAACATCAGATCAGGCAAGAAACAAGGACGTCGCACCTTTGCATTCATTCTGCGCTGAGAACTTGGTCATACCCCTGAAACCTAAGCGGCGAGTATCTTTGTTGGCGCGCAGTGCCTAAGACGAGCTGCACGACTACAGCGCCAGACTCGTCCCAGAACGCGAAGAACGAGGCAGCGGATTGTCGAGAGAAGGTGGCCATGAGACTTGGATTAGTTTGACATGAGTTATCGTCTCCTTCGAGACTCGGAGCTCAGACGTTCCTTGGAGCTGGCCTCCGACGGCAGGGATGTCGGACTCTGTGCAAGGCCGGTAAAGACCATCGACGTCCAGAACAGCGACAGCACTGACAGTCCGGCGCCTTTTCCTTTCAGAATCAGAGTCATGAGTATATTTGTATGACAACTGCGCAGGGCGCGTACCTGGAGTTTAGCCTAGCGGGCAGGAGGGAGAGCAGGAATGGTTGGAAAGGAAGGCCGGCGAAATACCGGGCCGATCTGTGGCCCGCTTCACCTTGATGGCCTCTCTCTTCCGCGCGTACAAGTCTGTCCTCCTCCCTCTCTCTGCGACCATCAACTAAGCCAATGACATCGCGCTCCTCATACGGCGGTCGACGCTCGCCCAGCGTGGCACCGCAGCCTCCTCTTTGGCACCGGCACCATCATCGCCCAACGGCTCATCGAGAAGAGAGGCCTCAGGCGGCATGACGTGCGTAGCCTTTGCTCCTGCCCTTCTCTCCCCTCCTAACAAACACGCAGTTCACCCGCACCATTCTACGACGGCGCGCTTGGCGCTGGGCGCTGAACGTGAACATCTAGGTCGAGGCTCTAACCTAGCTAAGCTTCAATCCAAAGTCGCGCTGAAGACTCCCTCACGGATGCCAGAAAGATGCTAGAGACACCTTTCTATGCATCTTGTCATGGTCCCTTGATGCCAGGTATCTCATGAGAACGATAGGATTTGCATACTCGACAGACCGCCTTGAGTGCTGGCTTTTCCATCTTGCCGCGTGGTACCTGCAATCCAGGCTGTTTCGCTCGATCGATATCCCTACAACATTCTGTCTGCAGTCAAAGTCTGCTGAGGAGATGGGATACAGGAAGCACATTCAAACAATGTTATATCTCAATCTACCGAGGAGTAAGAAGGGTATGTTACTCGGGCAATGCCTCTTGATTTTTGCTAACGTGTCTTTTCTAGTTGAGGACGATGTAAAAACTGCCATTTTACGTGTCAAGAACTGGCACATAAAATACTGCGATTAGGGTTGAAATTCGTCGCTGGCTCGTCCTTTCATAGAGGATAGCGCCAATTCCCACAATTCGCTGCTCAACGTTCAACGTTCAATGTCCGACAGCGGTCGAAGATCACACACTGTGGAGTGTTCTAATGATCAAGCAGTCTTATGGATTTACTCCCTCCGATTCGGGAGTTCTAGGTTTTGCAGCGCTTCTAGAAGGAGATTTCTGAGACTGCACCATGGACTAGTCGTCTGATCATGCCTTATGAGTTATTAGAGAGGAGGGAAAGAGCCTGTAAATTCCTTCGTTCGATTCTTTCCTCGACGCACTGAAATACGTTATCCGTGAGTGACTCCTGTTTAGTCAACCACTTCCATCTTGACCACGGAAATGTTTAGTCCATCAGAATCAAAGCTTTGCAAAATACGGTTCGAAAGGAGAGCTTTGCCGACTGCGTCTTCGAATTGCCGTCGAGGGAATCGCTGCCGCTTCATGCGCAGACCGATGACACTAGACAGGAAGATTATACCAATGATCGCCCGATTCACTTCGTCGCGCGGATCGTGATCCCAACATCGCAACCAAGATGGCAGTTCACGTCGAGGGCTCTACGTAAAGCCGCTTTCCACTCTTAAACCATCTGCAAGGCAAGCCCGCTCCCATCCATGGCGACTTGGGTGAGACTGTCGTCTGTTCTATCATGGAACACCGCCGAATTCCCTGGTGAGTCGGTGGGCCATACGATACGCGTCAGTACTCCTGGTGCGCGTCTGTATATGGTTGACGGCAGGAAAAGCGTTGGCATCCACGGTGCAAGCTTTGCAGTGCTTAGGGATCTACCACGGACAAATGGAAAGTCCTAAACTCATTTTGGAAGAGGCGGTGCGGTCGGGAGGGGAGGGAGGGAGTCATAGAACAATCTCAAAACCTGGCACTTTTACTCCACAGCGATGTCCGACAAAGTCTGCGGATATTCTCTCAACGGTACCGCCATCCTCCACTATGGCGTCGAGAGAGGTTGGGGAACAAACGCGGATGGCCAACGAGACCATGGTAGTCGCCTGTTCCAAAAGGACCTGAAGCTCCGCACTCGAGTTTGCGGCGTGAAGATCCAACAGAACGCTGATATCAACTTGTTCAATCTATCGCGGACAAGTCTGCCCTTCAACGTCTCTCTACAATTAATACTATCCGCTAAGCTCATCGGGAAGAGATGGCACGACGTGCGTAGCCCTTTCCTCCAGCCCCATCCCTCCCTCCTAACAGACACGCAGTTCACTCGCACCGTCCAGCTCACGTTCTACGACGGCGCGCTCTTCAGCACTGGCGCTGGGCGAGCTTCAACCCAAAGTCGTGCTGAAGACTCCTCCACGGATGCAAGAAAGATGTTGGAGACACTTTTCGGCTTCTTTCGAAAGCTACAGATCGGTAAATTCGTGCTGACGTTGCGATCAGGGTCCGCGCTCCGGGGTGCAAGACGCGCCAGTCTGACTTCAAAGATGCCCATGACGAGCCGACTGCAGTTCGGCCAACTATTTCTATCGCTTTTGTAACTTTAACAAAGATTCCAATTGAACGAAGTCTTCAAATTTGTCGGTACTGTAATGGTCCGAAAATTTTCGGGCTAACGTCGATAGTACAGTGCAAGTGACAACTTGGAGAGCGGCAGATCAGACGACCATTTGTCCCTATGGTCGCGAGAGCTTCAATGACTGCAATGTCACAGATCTGTTCGGGAAACTTGTCGCATTGTTATGGTCACACCTTCAAGTTTCGTCTTCGATTACTGAACATTGTACCATGTCGGTCGTAAAGACGCGTTCAAACGGCTAAGGTCTGGGCATCGAGGAATGCTGCTTGTTTCTGCATCAAGTAACTTCGGACTTCAACCGTATCTTCCATTCCTAATGCCACTATTTAACTTCCTTTTGTGAAAGGTAACAGGTGTATACGCGCCTTGTATGCAGACCCGAGCCGTTCCTCGCTAGCGTTCATATTTGTCAAAGACTCTTTTGACCCTGGATAACCAACATTGCACTTGCAGAGAAAAGGGTCCGATGCTAATCAGTATGGAATTCGACATCATGGATGGATTAAGAATAAGAATAATACCCCGGACTCGGAGTAGGTACTCGGTTTCTGACTTCCACAGATGTTTAGTAGTGCAGACATTTACGCCTCACGAGACAAGGTTCACACTTGGATCGGTACACAACTACTTGCATGCAGCGCTACATACATTAGTATCAAATTCCTGTTATCTATTTTCATGGTAGCATGGATCCATCAACGCTGTCTAGTCGTCCAAGCACTGGAGATTCTCGTTTGGACAAAATCTGTCTCATTATGTTCTAGGAAGATGGAAAGTTTACCAAGGCTCGGGCAATTCTGGGCCCGAAAATGAGTACCGATAGTCCAGATCCAGCGGGCTCCACTCCCCGACCCGCATCTCCACATTGTCCTCAATAACAGCTCGGATATCTGCTTCTATAATGTGAGGAGTAGAAATACCCCTCTCAAAGGAAATTTCGATCGTCTTGAGCACTCCTGCTTTACAGCGAGAGCGGATCAGATTGAGTAGGGCAAGCCGCTTCTTCTTTTGAGGGAAATACCCAGACGCAAAGCACAGGACAAGGTGGCGCAGATTGGGTAACATTGAGGAATGGGCAAGGATCTCGGAAATATCAGCCCAGTTCGGACCGAGTTTGAGTTTGAGTTTGAGGTGGGAGATCATAGAACATGCTTCTGATGAGAAGATGTTGCTGATCAAGGCCGACGGCATGTCCGTGCATATACTCAAGCTCTCGAGACGACATCCAGATCGACGGAGGAAGGGGGGGATGCTGGATGACGACTGCGATCTCTCAGGAACTTTAACAATGGTGAGGCTTTGGAGCATCGGTGCCGTTAGGAGATCGAGAGTATCTGAATCCTTTACGTACAGTTGGCGGAGCTCCGCCATAACCACCGGCGCCGCGTCGGTCGGCGACGTCTCACTGGACCGTAAGTGACACGTTCTAAGCTTCGGTAGCTGGGAAATGAGCTGCAGATCTGCCACACCAGTGATATATCCGGAATAATGAGTTATCCCGGACGGTAGCTTGACTTGGTCGATCCCCTGGCTTGGAAGAGTTGCTTGCCATAGCTGCGGGGCTTTCAAGCACATGTCCGAGGACACGTTCGCGGGACAATTGTTCTTATCAAAGATATCTATCTCAATGGTCTGCAGGAGAGGAAAATGCGACACAGATTCCAAGTGGTGCATATGATGCGTGTAGGTTCGAATACACACGTTCCTCCACCGATAGGAAGATTGAACGAGTAACGACATGATTTCGCCGTATTCTGCGAGATTGGGGTAAAAGACGGCCACCAGACTGAGAGGGTGTTCTCCTGTGCGCTCGAGATATGCCTGGAATATCTCGGGAGCGTGCTCGGAGAAAGGTGTCTTCAACCAAACACACCGAGCCCAGGACGCTGGCGAGGTATGTAGAATGTCTCTCCAAAGTCCACATACGCTACCCAAGACCCAAAGAGGCCCGGTCATGTCTAGACTATCATGTGTGCTGTCATCCTCTTCAGCATGATGATCATCCTGCCACCAAGAGTTGCAAACTGAATGGAAGATTTCTAGGAGAATATCTCGGGGAAGACGACGGACGGGGGCGTATACCGACTTGCGATTTTCCAGGGATTTCAGGACTGCATGAAGCTGGGCTTTATACCAAGACCCCAACCGTTCTAGCTTCGCAATTTCGTCGCTTATCAGGGCATGGTCGGATTCGAGTAATGGTTGCGACCCGCGTAAAACCTGCGAAACGAAGCTGTCGGAACCCTGGGTGGCTTTGAGAACTTGTAACTGTGGCTCGGGAGAAAGAGAATTGACGAATCCGCAATTGCTGCAGGTAAGGCACGACATTCAGACTCGGATGTGAATATTTGAATCCTGGAAGATGGCTCAGGAAGTTGTTGGAAAGAGATGGTATTTTATACCGACTTTCGCTATAGAACGAACGAAGTCAGCCTGGTAAGCCGCGTTATAGATAGTCGCGTAACTCGTACCTGTCCGTGTATAAAGATGAACTTAAAGTAGGAAGCGCACGTGGCCCTTTGTTGCCACTTAAATGAAACTCCGCTACTACTCCCAACACTCCGGCCGAACTTGCGTCTTCATAGCGGTCTTCTAAGATTTCAAACACTGAGACAGCGAAATCCTTCGTTGAATCTCCTCGTACGTACGTACGCAGACAGTCCTTCGTTTCATACAGTGCAATCTGCTCCCCATAGAGCGGTCAAAGCAGTTATGTTTCTTTCCATCATCCTAATGGTGATTAGAGAAGAGTGCTTGGTAGCGAAAATACGCCAGTGTCACCAGTCCAGTAGCCGATCCTCCAAGTCGTGCGCGCTCTCTCTGATTTCAATTCCTCGATGGCGAGAACGAAAAAAAGAAAAAGAAAAAACTTTTAACCATGAACCTGATGAGTCGCTCTCAGGCCTCGGGTTCATTGCTGCGTAAACTTGTACAAAACCGTGGCCGCCAACATTCTCTGGCAACAAACAAAATTCTGCACAACGCAACAAACTTGAATATAACCTAGAGCCCGTAAAGCAGTCTTGCCAGCGTACGGATAACGACCGATCATGTGCCTATCGTATCTCAGACATTTTGAGACTCGACGACAACGACCATGACTCTATATTCCGCTAAAGGGCGTCGAAACCTACTACTTCCACTATACTTCCAACAGCGTTCTCTTTTCCGTGCATACAAGTCTATCATTCTCCCTCTGTGACCATTCACTGAGCGGCGAGCCAGTGTCAGCGCACCTTGTCTGCCGGACTAATGCTTTCCCAGGCAGCCGTCCCTTCTGGCACGGGTGATATTATCGCTCAACGTTTAACAGGAGAAGAGGAGATATAATAATTCCATGCGCTCTCTCAGACTGAGTGTATAGAGTACGGGAAACACGAAACCATTTCCCAATATCACGTCCCGCAAGCCTTGATGTACCATCGCCCTGATACGCCCTTACTGCAAAAGCTTGCTTGTGAGTTACTACCAGTAGCGAGTTGGATCAGAGAATTTTTGGATCAAGAATTCTGCCTCGCTGCACTGCTACTCAGCGCTCTTCCAGCATGAAACTCACAGACTCGTAGGCGCGGCTCTTCTGATCAGAGATCCTTCATTGGTGATGTCCTCATTACAGCGTTCATCGCCCCAAATAGCGTGCACTGACTATCGTTACAGGTAATTTACACACTCTTGGACTCGCCTAAAATGGTAAGCACTGGTGAGCGCCGCATGTTCGTTCGAACCTCGGTAGTGTGGTTGCAACAACCGCTAGCTATCCTGAGCGTAGAGGCACATACTTAGAAAGTAAATGAGAAATAAAGCCAGCTACGGCTCATGCTTTACGAACAGTCCCCCAGAACGTTGTATGAGTGACAGAATTATGGAACCATTTCAATTGCAGCCAGCCAGCAATTCTATTACTTTGATACGTTATGCTCATTGTATATCCGCGGAGCCTTCTGGCAAGTCGTTTGACGCTGAGAATTTGGATAACATAATTCTCAGCATTGACAAAGGTTCGATGAATAGTTGGTGATGTACTGAGTGCCACTGCTCGGACTTTTGATTTTGGGAATCCATCCAGGGTCAGGCCTTGGGCGAATTGTAAAAGTCAAACTTTATCCAAGCTTACCAGTTCAGAGTATTCATGGTGGTACAATCACCAATGGCGGCCAGAGAAAGGAAAATATATTCCAAACCCCTTGGAGAACCTGAGTCTCCGTCTACATCACGGTTCTATATCGTGCCGGCATTCCTAATGGGCTCAGACGTAAGCTAGTCTATTGTTTAACGCGGGGGGGTTTACTTGCAACCGTGCTATTACAAAGCATGACATAATTTGATTGCCATCCATCGGCACTGCGCCAAACCGAATCGCATTTGAGGATACCGGCGGCAAGTTTAGAGTGCCGATTCCAAGCCGGTCATCGAGTCTGGACAGAAAATAATGCATGTACCACCTTTCCCTTGATAATAAATTCATTTTATGCGATAAAAGACGCTATATAGTAAGTTTTTAGCATTATATGGCCTTCAAACGCGTCCCAAGACCGTTAATAAATCAGTTACGCGCTGCCGGCTTCCCATCAAATTAGTAATAACTGGGTTGCAATGCAGATGGCCCGATTAAGCAACAGACTACATACAGACCGTCCCTCCGTTCCATCAATAGGTCTGTATCGTTGTCTGTCTACGAGAGACTAGACGTAAGCTGGGTAGCCAAGAAAAGCAAACAAGCAACCAGTGATATCAACAGAATAAATTGCCGAACGCGTTATAGCATACTTACTCGAATTTGGCTTGAATAAGAAATACTAAATATAACGTCCACTGGATACTACTTTCTATTGAATACTCTCTCGGAGTCGCAAAAATGCCCATGACGAGAATACGAGAATACCAATACAGGTTACGAGGGTATTGACGCTAAAGCTGAATCCGACATTGAATTCTGCAGCTACCGTTCAACTTTCCGCGCCTGGCGGGAGGAAGACATGATGCTTGCTTGTTACTTCATGTTATTCAATTTCTTCTCATTCGAACCTCGAGGCCCAGAACCCGGGACCAAACCTCTCCCGGACCTCCTGGAATATTTAAACTGGCTCATCATGGACTCATCCTGTATCGACTGCCAACAACCCTAGCACCATATTAAGATGCCATCCCACCCAGCAATTCTCAGCATCCGTGATGCTTTCCGTCGTGCTTCTCTGAAGACTGAGGCTGGAGCCGAAATCCCTGATCTTCCCGAGTTTATCAGCGGACTCGACACGAAGAAGGGAATCAAAGAAAACGTTACCGTCACCCTTGATGATGTTGGAGCGGCCAATAAAGTCGCAGTCGCCGTTCGTGGATACTTTGGTGAGCGCCGTCATGCTAGCGGATACGGCGACGGTACTGACATATGCGTATAGCTTCATATGATCCGAAAATCAAGTGTCAAGTCTACTTGATCACGAAAATGTACCATACTGCGGTAGAGAGTACTTGTAGGTTCATCCTTTGAAGTTTTTTTTTGCAATTGCTGATACCTCGACGCATAGATTACAATGCTACTTTCTTCTGTAAATCGGAGAGCCGCAACGCTAGTACAAGCGACGCGGATGGCATCTCGAATGGTGATCTCGCTAGCGTTCGAACCGCCGCCAATAATGCTCAAACAGCCGCCAATAATGCTCAAACCACCGCCAATAATGCTCAAACCACTGCCAATAATGCTCAAACCACCGCCGACCGCGCCCAAATCACTGCCGATAACGCTCAGATTGCACATCAGAATAGTCACCGCCGATACACAGAGAATTTCAGCGCGCTCAAGAAAGTGGTACGATGCTTCGTTCTCTGCCTTGTTTCTTCTGGATTCTGACGATACCTTCGTCAAAAGAAAGCGGGCTCTGGTTTTGGCCTCGCCAGTCAACTTTATCCCGAATATGTCAAAGAAAACAGATTAAAAGACACACCTAATACATCTGCGCCGGTCGGTGATATTCCTCCGGAGTTTAAAGATCGGATTGCGGCGTATTCAAAGGAGGATATATTCACGATGATCGTATTTTATAACAGCACATTTAACATAGAGAGCCAGGATGAATTGCCGGCGAGGATCAACAAGTTTCGGTCTTTTTTGTCGGGTTACTATGAGATGTGACTGAGGAGGATGTAATCTTTTTCGTACTTCTGGACCACATCAGATTGAAAGTCAGTAACATCACCATGTAACTCCAACTCGTGGACTATATTCTCTGCCGGACGTACTTTGCGTGACTCTTAGAGTTTGAGGTAGTGGTATGATGCGCGAGCAATTCGTGATGGTGGTTGTGGATTAAAGCAAAGAAATCGACCGAGAGCAAATCGCTTCCGCGGAGAACAGCAGTACCATCTTCCTGCGCCGCATCCGTCCTCTCGTCTCTCGAATAATCGAGGGTGCTTTGGCCGTTGTTCCCAAGTGCGTTGAAGATGGAAGCAGGGTGAAATAAAGAGTCGTGGACATTGAGGGAGTATAGGTGGAGGCGAGAGTAGTAGAGTAAGGGCAGAGTTCCGGGTGATGGCAACTGTTCTGCGGAGGACTTGGTAGTCTCAGAGCAAAAGCGTCGGTAAAAACAGGCAATGGGAGAGTGAAAAATGGATGGAGGCAGTTCTCTACCCGGTCGACCCTTGGTTTCGATAGCGACGCGCTATAGTCTGGCCATTGAAGAGACGCGGAGGTCGAATCGTTGCGAGACATGCATCTGGCTCTTCCTTTGCATTATATAGCCAGGTGCCTCCCTTGTTAGGGTTCTGTGACGAGTTTATTCACGGGCAAGCAGATGGGAAATGGGTAGCGCAAAGTATGCTTGATGGATGTGCGTGCTGGGGCGAGTGTTTAGACGACTGGGATAGAGTTCTGTGATGTTCGGAAAGATGACGCCATTGCGAGTGATAGGGAGAGCAAGGGAAGTTTGACGTGACTTTATCTAAATAGCTATTCGAGGGCGTGTGCAACTGGTTGGTAGATTGTGAACATCAAATCAGGCAAGAACGTCGCACCTCTACCAGCGCCGCTTATCCTGGCGAGTCTATTTGATGGCAATGAGAGTGTATCACGTCTAAATGAAGCTTGGGGCTGATGCATATGGCGTGCAACGGTAGGGATGTCGATGAGACGTTGCAAGACAAGAGAAAGGCGGTGGTTGATGCGACAAATTCAGGACCAAAGTGGCGGTGGCGGAGAAATACCCGGGCCGGCCCTATTCCCCGCTTGCTTCTCTCATGGCCTCTCTCTTCCGCGCGTACAAGTCTGTCCTCCGCCCTCTCTACAACTACTCACTAAGCCAATGACAGCGCGCTCCTCATCCGTCGGCCGATACTCGCCCAGTGCGGCACCGCAACCCTCCTCTTTGGCACCGGCGACATCGCCCAACAGCTCATCGACTAAGGTCTAGAACCATGACGCGTGACGTGCGTAGCCTTTTGCCAGCCCTTCCCTCCCTTCCAACAGACACGCAGTTCACTCGCACCATCCAGCTCACATGCTACGGCGGCGCGACCTTCGGCACCGTTTGTCGTTGCACAACGCGTCCTTACAGGTTGTATCTCTCGTTATCTAGCAGCGCTTATAACGGTTTTGCCTGGAATACTGAGCTTGAGGTGGTCGTGAAGGGCCTGGAAGACCATGAGCAGAGCACTGAATGACGGTCAGTTTTCATTTCTTCGAATTCATCCGTGTTTCTCAAATTTCTTGTTTGTATAGTTGCAATTGATTGTATGTCATTTTCGACGTTCAAACCCACGATCCCGTCAGACGGTACCGCACGCAGGACAGGCTGTTTGCATTACGTCGAGGTCGCAAGCTTGCATCCAAGGCCACGGTGAAGACTCCCCCATGGAAGTCAGAAAGATGTACTTGGATCAGTAAACAACTGCTTGCGCACATACATTAGTATCAAATTCTTGTTACCTACTTTCATGGTAGCATAGATCTATCAACACTGTCTAGTCCCCCACATTCTCGTTTGGGCAAACTCTGTCTCATCATGTTCTAGGAAGATAGATACTTTTCTAATAGTCGGGCAATTCTGGGCCAGAAAATGAGTACCGATAGTCCAGATACAGCGGGCTCCACTCCTCGACCCGCATCTCCACATTGTCCCCAATGACAGCTCGGATATCTGCTTCTATAATGTGAGCAGTAGAACTACCCCTCTCAAAGGAAGTTTCGATCATCTTCAGCACTCCTGCTTTACAGCGAGAGCAGATCATATCGAGTAGGGAAAGCTGCTTCGTCTTGTGAAGGAGATACCCAGATGCAAAGCACAGGACAAGGTGGCGCAGATTGGGTAATATTGAGGAAGGGGCAAGGATCTCGGAAATACCATCCCAGTTCGGGCCGAGTTCGAATTTGAGGTGGGAGATCATAGAACATGCTTCTGATGAGAAGATGTTGCTGATCAAGGCCAACGGTTCTTGCGCGAACATACTCAAGCTCTCGAGACGACATCCAGATCGACGGAGGAAGGGAGCGATGCCGGACGACGACGGCGATCCCTCAGGAACTCCAACAATGGTGAGGCTTTGGAGCATCGGTGCCGTTAGGAGATCGAGGGTATCTGAATCCTCTACGTACAGTTCGCGGAGCTCCGCCATAACCATCGGCGCCGCGTCGGTCGGCAACGTCTCAGTGGACTGTAGGTGACACGTTCTAAGCTTTGGTAGCTGGGAAAGGAGTTGTAGATCTTCTAGACAACTGATATATCCGGAATAATGAGTTATCCCGGACGGTAGCTTGACTTGGTCGATCCCCTGACTTTGAAGAGTTGCTTGCCATAGCTGCGGGGCTTTCAAGCACATGTCCGAGGACATCTCCACGGGAAAGCCGAAATCATCAGAGATATCTATTTCAATTGTCTGCAGGACAGGAAAATGCGACACAGATTCCAAGTGACGCATATAATGCACGTGGATTCGAATACACACATTCTTCCACCGATAGGAAGATTGAACGAGTAAGGACATGATTTCGCTGTCTTCTGGGGTACCGGAACTGTAACAGTCGGCCACCAGAATGAGAGGGTGTTCGCCTGTGTGCTCGAGATATGCCTGCAATATCTCGGGAGCGTGCCCGGAGAAAGGTGTCTTCAACCAAACACACCGAGCCCAGGACGCTGGCGATGTATGTAGAATATCTCTCCAAAGTCCACAGACGCGACCCAAAACCCAAAGAGGTCCGGCCATGTCTAGACTATCATGTGTGCTGTCGTCCTTTTCTGCATCCTGCCACCAAGAGTCGCAAACAGAATGGAAGATTTCTAGGAGAATATCTCGGGGAAGACGACGGACAGGGGCGTATACCGACTTGCGATTTTCCAGGGATTTCATGACTGTATGAAGCTGGGCTTTATACCAAAACCCCAACCGTTCTAGCTTCGCAATTTCGTCGTTTATCGGGGCATGGTGAGATCCGAGCAATGGCCGTGACCCACGTAGAATCTGTGAAACGAGGCTGTCAGAACTCTGGGTGGCTTTGAGAGTGTCTGACTGTGACTCGGGAGAAAGGGGATTGACGAATCCGCAATTGCTGCAGGTGAGGCACGACATTGAGGTGTGGATCTTGGAAGATGGCTCAGGGAATTGTTGGAGGAAAATGTTCTTGTATACCGACTTTCTCTACAGAACGAACGAGGTCAACCTGGTAAGCCGCATTATAGATAGTCGCGTAACTCGCACCTGTCCGTGTATAAAAATGAACTTAAAGAAGCGCACGTGGCGCTTTGCTGATACTTAAATAAAACTCCGCTACCAGTCCCGGCAGTCCTGCCGAACTTGGCGGAACTTGCAGTACTGTACTATTACGACCTTCACCTAACGCCTAACGCCTAACAGCCGAACCCGAACTGAACTTATTTCATATCTTCTAACGCCTAACGAGTTGGTCTGAACTCACATCCAATCAAGTCAAAATAGGCTCAAATTAGCTCTGTAAATTAAAAATTTGGCCTGTAACTGCAATAGTGACCTCTTATTAACAGTATTCTGCTCTAAAGATTTGCTCCAAGGGAACGAAGCAACACACACGAATAAACCGCGTCAAACCCTGACGATAGGGCGCAATGGCAGTCAACGTTGACGACCTTATCTCAAGTGATGGTCGTATGGGAAATAATGTAAAGAATTCTCGTAGATTGGCGGGATAGATGGTGGTCGTCCTTCGAGCCTTGGGATTTCTATTTTGGTACATGGGCCGTGCATTACTTTCCCACGCTTGCATTGCCTTCCGAGTCATGATCCATCGATGAGCTCGGGCCCAGTTCTATCCAACAGGAAGAAAATAGATAGAAGTCGGACGCAATAATTTGTATAGCACGGTGAGTGAAGAATCCGACTTCTTCTCACACTTCATTCTGGGGATAGCTTTGATATCAACTTGATACTAGCGTGCCGGTATCTCTTCCCCTTTACCTCAAGTTCGGAGATTTCTTCTTGTGGAACGGAATCAAGACAATCAATTTTATGGGTCAATGCGGCGGTAACGAAGATGCTGTGGTGTGATACTGACCCGCCTTGGGTATTTGTGTGCCGTCTTCCAAGTCTCCCACGATGGTTGTCAATGATATATGTACAAGTTCTTTCCCTTCAGAATCCGTAAAACAGCTCCCAGATACAACATGCTGCCCGTCCCCGTACAGCAGCTGTAAGTTATGATCTTCAAACTGAGTGTTGTTACTGTGTTGTTACTGAAAAGTCTCATTTCAGGTCGGGACCGCTGGTTTGTCAAATTGTGCATTTGGTCTATTCAGTCACTAACACGGCAATTCAGATCGTCGGCTATCTCTTGAACTGGGGACTCTTCGGGACTCTTTCTGTGCAGCTATGTGCGTCGCTTATTATCTGATGATCTTGTTTCTAATACAGTCTCATTACTAGATCTATACTATCTAGCATTTCCGAAGGACAGACGATCCATAAAATCCCTCGTCTATGGAATCTACATTGTCGAGTTTGTTCAGACGGTGATAATCACCCACGACGCCTTTGCGGTATTCGGATACGGCTTCGGTAATATGGAAGCCCTCACTAGTACTGATAAAAAATTTTATTGGCTCGGTGTCCCCATCATAGGCACTATTGGTACGTCCAGCATCTTCCGTTCGGTTTGCATCAGTTAACATGAATACAGCTGCTTCTGTCGGACAGGGCTTCTATGCATACCGAATCTACATATTATCAAGGTCGGGAATTGTCCCTGCATTCGTCATCTGTGTTCGTTGCCGTGCTCTTGATCCATGGCGGTCTAGCTCATCCATTGACAGGTATCTTTGACCAGCTTCGTGGCAGCTATGGTCACAGGCGCCTACATGTTCCAAGCATCTGATATCATTCAACTCAATAACCAGAAGACGTCCATTTCCCTCAGGGTGATTAGCCAACTAGATAATCCCGTGTTCGTCGTACCGATTCACTCCTAGATTTTGTGTGCAGGCTATGCCTTGTGTGATATTGTCATCGCTATTTGCATGACTTACAATGTGAGCTCTTTCTCTCTTTTGGCTATGTTCATTGGCATTGATGGTACTATGTCGTAGCTTATGCGCCACAATACTAGTTTCCCTCAGACCCGAATTCTGATCACGAAGCTAATTCGTCTCACTATTGAGACGGGATCTCTGACAGGTATTTATCCGTATCATCCACCGCCGTCACAAGGTTAAAACAGCCTACGTTTAGCTATCGTTGCTCTTGCCGCCCTTATCTTGTTTTTTGCGTTCCCTCATCAGATTTTTTACGTGACGCCAGGCTTGGTCATATCCAAGCTATATGCCAATACCATTTACATGGTGCTGAATTCACGAATCCGAATCATAGGTGGCCGGGATATCTATACATCTTCTACCGATATGGAGATCACGACCACTATGATGAGGGATATTACTTCCCATTCAACGCAGGGTGCACAGCGAACCCCAACGGTCGTGATAAGTAAAGAGGTATTCAGCAGTGATCATGAAGTGGGTCGAATGGATGTCAGTCATGTTGATTCGCGCACTTTACTGGAGCTGATTTTCTACCAAGGAGAAACCGCAAGACAGCGATATGAGCCTCCTCGCGTAACTGTTAGAGTGGTCTTATTGTTATACACACCGATACTAATTCATTATGGCTTTGTGCTAAGGTATTCCGCTCCCTTTACACGAGAACCCCAACGAATATGCCGTCGAGAGGTACGGACAATGCCTATGGCCTGTCTTCATGAACGACGCAATCGTCTTCAAAGAAGGTACACTGCCCGACCCACGATACCTCCGTTTACATGCATGCGTGGCAGACGTACTCCAACGAAGTCGCGTGGGAAACGTCGTCGACAAGATACTCGAGTGTCTTTCCTATCGGACACGGCATCCCGAAGATCTCCAAAAAGTCTTGACCACACTCGGACTTCGGTACTCGTTAATCACAACCTTGGGGTTACCCCAGAGTGATTTCGAAGCCCTGGTCTAAATCACATTATACATCTATTTTGTATCGAGAAGGAACCTACTTCTTTATTCTAGAAAACGAGTATGAGCAGCAATGGAAATGGTATTGCTATATCTTGCACTCACCGAAAGATATAGATTGGACGTAGCTCGCCTGTAATTCGTTCTAGGTGCAGCGGCACATACCCATAAACTAGGAAATTTCTCACTTGAAAGAAATTCGGAACGCGGTAGTATAAACAACCGACAGTGATTGAGCTCTCCCTACCGCTACACTACTGATGTCCCAAGGACAGGATACCCATTAGGATCTAGACGGACGCTGGATCGTCGTGTCCAAAGTGGGGAAACTCAAACGGCGTGTGGCGAGAACTGGAGACAGCAAACGACGTCTCCGCTCGACTGCTCGTGATCCTGCAGATCTTATTTTATCCTTGCTAGGAAATATCTCGAACAGTTCCTTCTGGTCATAGAGATGGTCCAACAAATTCTTGAGTGCTACAGTTGAATCAATCTTGTTTCTTGAGTCAGTCCTCGGAAATCTTTAATCCACGACGCAGGTGGAGTCCGATTGAGTCCGAACTCTGCAGTCTGGACAGTGGACCTGCCACCATGTCGCGACTCGCCAGTGCTGACTGCTGACTGCTGACTCCTGAGTGGCCACGATTCGTCTTTGAAAGAAAAAATATATTCAATATCTCATTGCTTCGGATACGGGGAATCGAACCCCGAGCTGCCGCGAAACCCGCACTACGTTATCCAGATGAGAGGCGGCAATGTTAGCCGTTACACCATATCCGATGTCCTGAACGTGGGTAAACCCTTCTAGCAAACATTGGCTAAAGTGCTGCCGTGGCTTATTATATCAGCGCCGTGGGCCGTCACGAAGTCGAATTCGTCCGCCTCTCTATTCCGCACAGAACATTAAGGGCACCATGACAAGAGGATGGATGAAGGAAAAGAGAGCAGAGGGGGCAGAGAAGAAGGGCGGGATGACGCTGGGGAGGGAATGCGTGCGTAGAGGTATGATGCCAGCGCCAGAATCGGACACATTAAAGAATGTGAGTGCTGTATTCGATTTCGTGCGCAAGGAGGGAAGGACTATGAAACGCCCTCCGGCTACCCACTCTCGGTGAAAATGGTCATGACACACCCCGCACGAGAGGACCTGGGAAACTAGGGGCATTCTTCCTCTTCTGTGGTCGTGCATGATAACCAAAGTCGGTATTGAAATGGCGGACTGTTGGTTTGGGGCGAGGAGAAGGAACTTTGGAGTACCATGTCCACCTGGGGCTCTCGTTCGCGCGATTTTGTACGTTGTGGCCGGGGAAGACGGGGCAGAGAGAACATGGAATCCCGAGTGTAGGCAGGTGGCGATGGGAAATGGATGGAGGCATACGGGGTCGATCACATGCATAACGCTGCGCTACAATCTGGGACGTGGATGTGGATCTGACTCTTCCCCGGGTGCCCCCCCTGTCGGGGTTCCGCGATAAACTTATTCACGGGCAAACAGTGGACGAGGGTTCAGATGACCGCCTCTCCTATTCGAAAAGTGACGTTATTGCAACTGGAAAGAGAGGCTTTTTTTGAAGTTGACCGATAGGTGTGAGAAAGGCGTTGGTGTCTTTGCCTTGCGTCAGGTAGACTGTGTGCGTTAAATCAGCGTGTGTGGAGCGAAGAGACTCGAGCGTCCCACCTTGACATCTACTCTGTGCCAAGAGCGATGGATGGAGGCCGGCGTTTTTCTGCGGGGCGTTCATGCTTTTGAGGATACAGTGCAAACCAGTCCAGGGTCTTTTACTTTCGGAGCCACGCCGAGTATACACCAGCGCAGGATGCGTACCTGGTGTTTACATGACACGTCCATGCATTTCAGGGCCAAGTGCGGAGTGGACAAGTCACAAAAGAATCAACAATCCACGTTGGGCAAAAGTTTCCGAGTGTTCGCAAAAACAGTTGCACCTATGACGGGAGTGTGGGATGGAGAATCGAACTCCGAGCTTGAGAGGTAGCCGGTACACTATATCCCACCAGGTTTAGACTTGAGCTTGAGGACCTATATCTCCGATACGGCTGACATTCATCATTGGAACACGGACAACATCGTAGGAGGGGAATGAAGAGGGAAGCTTGGTCATGTGTCTGAAGGGAGTGCCGTCTTTCATAAAGGGCCTGCGCGTGAAGAAGTCAAGCATGGAAGCCGCTGTACCGGATGCGAGTGGGAAATCGAACAAAAAATGGCTCGTGATAATAAGTAGCCGAGCATGGTGGATGGATGTAGACATGGGTGATGTTACGTCCGAGAAGGGGAGCACCAAATTTGTGGAGTTGGGTCGTCGAGAACTTGGATTCGTCCGCTTTCCGAACCAAAGTCTATCCTCCTCAATTAGTCGGTACCTCCCAACAAAGGGCCTAAAGTGAAAAGACAGGGACTTCCCCAGTGAAACAGAGGGAGATGCGGGTATTCGTTTCTGGGGACAAATTCCACGACGGGTTTGGTATTGGGTGTGTGTAGGGGAGAGGAGTAGAATGGCGCGTCACATTCTGGACGTACATGGTGCGAAGGTTTAGGCGACCGCTCTCTCAGATAGAGGGTTCTGTGGTGTTCGGACGCTATTAAGAGAGAGGGAAGCTTGATATGACTCTATCGAAAGACATGGTAGGTTTTCGAGGGCAGAAGAGTTGAACATAACTGGTACAGGTAGACTGTGAACATCAAAATCAGGCAAGAGATGCACCAAACGAGACACGAGCATCGAGAAGTTGGTGTATCCCTCATAAGAGGTCCGAGTGATAAGGATGAAGCTAAGGCGGGAAAAGAGAGATATAATCCTCGCAAGGCGGTGAATGCGCACGCCTCCACCTAGATGGGCAGGTGTAATGCCAACTTCTTTATAAAGTTCAGGTGGCAGAACGAGAAGGGTACGCTCGAGAAGGGTGGAGTAAGAGTCGTGCGAGACAACCTAGTCTCAATGAGATTGTATCATGCCTAAACGAAGCTCGGGGATGATGCATATGGCGTGTGACGGTAGGGATGTCGACTCTGAGATGCAGTGGTTGACACGAAGGACAAATTCAGGGCCTGGCGGCGGAGAAATACCGGCCCTATTCCCCGCTTGCTTTTCTCCTTGATGGCCTCCGTACAGGTCTATCCTCCTCCCAGCTACCCACTAAGCCAATGACGGCGCGCTCCTCATCCGCCGGCCTATGCTTGCCCAGTGCATCTTTGGCACCAACGATATCATCGCCCAGCAGCTCATCGAGAAGAAAGGCCTCAGGCGCCACGACGTGGACGTGATCCCTCCTAACAGATACACAGTTCACTCATACTGTCCAGCTAACATTCGCGGCGCAACCTTTGTCATTATGCACGACATTCTATTCGCAGTCAAAGTTTGCTGAGGAGATGGGAGGTCGGAAAACGGTGTTACATGTCAATCTATCCGGGCGTAAGAAGGGTATGTTACTCAGACAATGCTCCTTGAATTTTGCTGACATCTAGTCGAAGACGACCTGGAAACCGCCTTTTTACATGTCAAGAAATGGTACATAAAACACCGCGACTATCAACGTTTCGCAAAATACGCATAGATGAAAGGAGAACCATATCGTTATTTGTCCCATCTCCAACCGCGACTTTGAATTGCTCCCTGAGGAAATTTATGAAACAGATCACTCTCACTTCGTGCGCACTACGGCGAGGACGATTCTACCAATAATCGTCCGATTCACTTCATCGCGCAGCTCCATGGATCTAAACGTTGACTCTTTCTCCAACCAGGATGGCAGCTCACGTCAAGGGTGGCGTGCCCGCCGAAAATCTGCGAAACGAAGCCATTTTCTATGCGACTAACATGCAAGGCAAGACTGTTCCCGTCCATGGCGGTATATGGACTGCCAGCACGACTTGGGGGAGGGGGGTGGGCTGTCGTCTGTTCTTTCATGGAGCACAACAGGTGTATTGGTGGACCATACGGCACAACCGGGAATAGATCAGTGCTCCTAGTGTGCGTCCGTATACGGCAGTCACTGAACTGAAGGCAGGAAGCATTGGCGTCGACGGTGCAGAATTTGTACTGCTCGGGGATCTACCATTGACAATTGAGTGGAGGAATGAGGACTTTTTTTGTGGGATCCGTGTCGCAGCGAACCCGTTAGTCTCGATATGAAGCACTCGAAGTTTACCCCAAATTCCCATTGACCACCCTGTGAAGAGATGGGATGCTTGGGAGCTCAAGGGAGTGGGGAAATAAACGGTGTACGGTTCTTGCAACAATGAATGCCTTTTCTCTTACCCTCAGATAAGTATTACTGCGACTTTACCGTCGCACGCCTGGCGCAGAGTGGATGTAAAGGTGCGCCGTTTGCGTCTCTTGCATGATTTGATGTTCAATCTACGTGACCAGTTACGCAAAACCCATCCGCTCTCGAAACCCTATCATGTCTTTCGATAGAGTCATGTCAAGCTTCCCTCTCTCGCAATGGCGTCATCTTTACGAATATCACAGAACCCTCTATTCCAGTCGTCTAAACCCTCGCGCCAACACGTCCATCAAGCCTACTTTGCGCCACATCTGCTTGCCCGTGAATAAGCTTGTCACACGTCTCTTCAATGGTGTCGGCCAGATTGCAGCACGTCGTCACGTAGAGAACTGCTTCTATCCATTTTGCACTTTCTCCCATCGCCCGCTCTTGCCAATGCATCTGCTCTGGGAAGACTAAGTTCACCGGAGTAGGATTTCCGTGCACGACGCTTACTCCATCTTTCCCGGCCTTTCTCATGTTCTAGTCATTCCCTGCAAACGGTTCTTCACACAGTACCAAATCGAGTTCGAGTACCACACTCCCAACTCTAGGCATCATACGTACCTCCACGTACGAATTCGAATGAGGCGCGCGCATCCCCTTCCCCCTCTGTGAAGTAGCACCCACCAAGCCCTTTCCTTCATACATGAGCTGCGGGATAGAGTGACCCTGCTACAGAAGCCTTTCTCGCAGTCGCGAATTTAGTACAAACTTCTAAGATGTGTTTGCTGAGCTATCAGGTCGTAGTGTGTCAGGTAAACTTGCCATTGTCGGATGTGGTGTAATGGCTAGCATTGCCGCCTCCCCTCAGATGTTGTGCTATTTCTTCCGCGGCGGCCCAGGGTTCGATTCTCTGTATCCGAATAACGTGTTGGGTCATGTTCTTTTTTGAATTTTTCAGAAAGTTCAAATGGGGCCTAGGGTTGTAGTTGGATTCTTGGAAAGAACTGTCTGGGATAGTTACTGGCCCCTGGGAACATGAGCACAGTCGTCGTTTCCTCTTTCCGAGTCTCTTTTTCTTGCAATGCGCGCGTTTCATTCCCTCCACCCACCTTTAATAAGTCTCCAACGGCTATCCCGTCTTTGGGACATCAGGGCTCAGCCTTTGAATGAGCGGTAGCACAAAATCACGGTTGATTCATACCACGTTCCCACATTGAACTTTTCCTAGGTGATGGTTGTGTAATTAGAGACCGACGGGGAACAAGTACACTTAGATTCAATGTATCCATATCATTTTCAAAGTAATAAGTATGGCAATGTCGAGACAGAGTGGAGAGGTCAAGGGAAGGATAGCCATTAGAAATAGAAGGGCAGCGAATCGCTGCCGCTATACAGTAGTCGCAGGCTTCATCCTCTCAGCGAGACTAGTGTCCTTTCCTAGCAATAACACGAAGTTGAAGAAGCACGTCCCTCTTAGCCGCGCACAAGGGCATCATTCTCCAAATCACCGCCTGTTCCTCCGCCATCCTGCCGGGAGACCAATCCGGGACGTGCAACACTATAACCATCCTCTTCAGAGCAGGCGCCGAGTGACACAGCAAAGCGTCAATCGGGCCCAGGTCCATCACGTCAATGCACTGGTCCGACCCCATCAGAACCTTCAGCTTGAACCTTCTCAAGCTCATTATTTGCCAACGATTGGCAGGGATGAGGAGCGTCTCCAAGCACTGACGTACGTACGATGATATAAGGATAGGATTCCCAACCATAAGACTATAACTTATTGTCAGCGCTCGCAAAGACGTATTCAATGACAAATCCAAGGGTGGGAGGAGTCCCAAATCTCGATAAATAGTAGATGGATATCAGAGGACAATGTGCGAGCCGAACATGGACAGTCAACTCACCGCAAGAAAGTAGAGGGAAATCCAACACACGCAAAGCCGGACCAGCCTTTCGCAAGATCTCTCTGAGTTGGAGCATCGTTCGCCGGGTGATATCTGAGATAACGAGCACCGCGAGTTTGTCCAGAAGGACGTGCTTGTCTAACATGATAGAAAAGAGGTAAAACTCCCCTTCTCTGCCAACAAAAACCTTTCTCTGAGCCCATTGAACGTCCGAAGTGAACATTTCTTCCATCCTCAGACCATTAATGACAGTAAGCTCTCTGGCTTTGATGGTCCCAGCCGACGTGCAACGTGTCAAAAGCCGTGCGACATCCCTGAGAGTGCGGAAGGCGGGATAACTGAGGCTGATAGACATAGCTCCGGAACGTCCTGGTACGCTACCGACAAGTCGGAGGAACCTCTCGTATGTGCCGTCATCGAGGAGGGATAGGTTGAGGCTATGAATGTCGAGATGCCCTGTCATACCCTCTGTGAAGTGGTCACAGATCGCCGGAAGGGAGAGATGCGGGCCCTGGGGACTCGTATTCGCCAGCTCCCAGAATGGCGGGCCAGATGATCCTGAGAGGGTGAGGTTCTTGAGGCGGCGAGGGATCTGTAGCATGAGGAACGGTGCGAGGTGGTTGTGGTTGTGGGATGTGACGTGGAGCGAACCGTCTTGGTAGATGCTAGAATTGAGTCCACCAGACCAGGCCCCGGACGTGTTGTGAAGTGCTCCTCGGGTGTTGTGTCGGTCAGCATGGCTGAGGTCTTGCATAATAAGCTCCGCATTAATGGATGGATCAGGTTGTCCACGAATTGTAACAGATGTCATATCTAGCAATCATAAGCTCAAGGACAAGAAACTGAATAAAAAAGAGTAAAAACCTGTGGCTGTGCTGTTGGATTGGAGAGGAAAGAAAGAGCGTTGCATGTCAGAACCCACCGCTTTTATAGCAGAGAGACTGACTGCAAACTGAGCCAAATAGCTGACGCGGCCTTGACAAAAGTTTCCTACATTCAGGAAACTCGAGCAGAAAACATAAGTTTCTGGTCGACTGAAAGTCCTCCAGAAACTTGACACCGTGACGTTTCATGCAGGAACGCACGTGATCACGTGTGAACACTGAATACCGACGTAATGCCGTGAAATCTGCTGTTATTCAGTGAAAGAGATCTGAAAATTCATAATCTGTGGAGAAACCTCACCATATAGATAAGAAACGCGAAAGTTTTGAGTAGAATGCAAAGCGAACATTGAGCTGAGTTTCAAAATGTGTCGATCATTTTCGGAATCTACTTCCGACGACCTTGTAACATTCATAATTCATTACATCTGATTCCACCCATCCTGACCTGCCTATAATTAAACTATGAGAGAGCTACAAGATATGATGAAGAACAATGTATCTTCCTCACGCCGCATAAAGCCGTTTACCAAGTAGTAAATCATGAAATGACAAGAAAATGATACTCTCACTTCGTGTCGAGCAGTTGCGCTGACAGAAGGGCAGATGACGTATGCACCGGAGTAAACAAGATTCAAACTCCGTTTGAAGATTGTTGATAAGTCCCAATATGGAAGTGGTTGGACTTGTCCTTTTACTTTCACATCGCGCTGAAGTCTCCCGACTCTTGGATTATACAAGTGGATCTCCTAGTTCTCTTCGCTCAAGGTATGTGAACTGTGGCTCCTCGAGCAGTATGGCTTACAGATGCGCTGGTAGTGCACTTCGCTGGGGATATCAGCTACTTGCGCTGTTAGGTATCGCAGGTATGTGCTCTGTCCTCTGTTGCATGGGTATCGGTCGCTGATGTGGATAGTAGGTTACGTGCTCACAGTCACTATGGTAAGCACTTTCACCTCTATCTGTGTCTCTATGCTCATGCCGTTGTAGGTCAGCGACAGGTCCATTTGTTTACAGTTGAAGTCCATTTTGAATAAGTTCTCTGGTGCGCGTATCCTTTTTTGTTGACGCCACCTTATACTAACTGCCCTCACAGATGCGCCTGAAACGCCAGTTGGTCTGGCCCTCGCTACCGTCGCGTCATTGTTGTGTAGGTTTTGGCATGCTTTGCGCCCCATCTGAATACTTACGCGTGTCCTCTTCCTAGCCACGAGTACCATGGAGCGGTAAGGGCCCTCGTTTTCTGGCAGTACAGCGGCGAGTGTGGGGACTGAGGTTGTGTCATGCAGTATTTAGGATACGTAGTCGGTGTATGTATTTACCAAGCACAATAAACAGCATTTTTGTTCATTTCTACTTTCCGTGATTTGCATGATTGCGATTAAATTCGGACAAAAATGGCACTGCTTTTCAAGTCCCGATCATCGTACCGTACAGTCAAATTCAACTCGAATTTTGCTTGAATTCTCCTTGTGAGAGTTAGCATGGTTCACGTATTTCCTATGGCCATGTACTACTAACTAGTCAAGGCGCTGCACTGGTACTACTTGACTCGAGAAGAAGAGCGGCTGCATTCCAACCTACGAGAACGAGTCCTTTTCACCAAAGTTATAAGGATCTGACCCAGTTCGTCAACTTCCAATTAAACATACAGATCGATTTCTTCGGATCCATCATGCGAGAACTACTTGGCCCGTACTCATAAATAATGATATCTTCGTCAAAGAGAGTACCCTGCCTGAGCCACGATACGTGCATGCGTACTCCAACGAAGCGGAGCTGGAGATGCGTCTGCCCTATCGGACGCGGCATCCAGAAGGTCTCCAAGGAGTCTTGACCACACATGGGCTTCGGTACTCCCTAAGCTCTCCCTTGCAGTTACTCCAAGTTAACTTCGGAGCCCTTGTCTAATCACATTGTATGATCCAGTTGAAGGGCTCATACCGAACCCGGGTTGTTACGAAAATTTTTACAACTTGAAGCAGTTCTTGGAGATAGACTATTGTTGTATCTACCACTGCAATAGAAATGCCGAAAAATATAGAGCTTGCCTGCAATTTATACTCGGTGTCGAATACCCCGGACTCGGAGTAGGTACTCGGTTTCTGACCTCCAAAGAGATTCAACTCAGACTTGTGCACTTCCCAAGTAAACTCAGCTCTACGACCCGACAGTGATGTACAAGCGGTTTAAGAACTCCAGATGTAACCCTCCAGTTTCACGAGACAAGGCTCGCACTTGGATCAGTAAACAACTGCTTGCACGCATACATTAATATCAAATTCCTGCGACCTATTCTGATAGTGGCATGAATCTATCAACACTGTCTAGTCCCCCGAGTACTAGAGATTGTCGTTTGGGCAAAATCTGTCTCATCATGTTCCAGGAAGATGGAAAGTTTACCAAGGCTCGGGCAATTCTGGGCCCGAAAATGAGTACCGATAGTCCAGATACAGCGGGCTCCACTCCTCGACCCGCATCTCCACATTGTCCCCAATGACAGCTCGGATATCTTCTTCCATAATGTGAGCGGTATAACTACCCTTCTCAAAGGAAGTTTCGATCATCTTCAGCTGTCCTGCTTTACAGCGAGAGCGGATCATATCGAGTAGGGTAAACCCTATCGACTTGTGAAAGAGATACCCAGACTCAAAGCAGAGGACAAGATGGCGCAGATTGGGTAAAATTGAGGAAGGGGCAAGGATCTCGGAAATGCCATCCCAATCCGGACCGAGTTCGAGTTTGAGGTGGGAGATCATAGAACATGCCTGTGATGAGAAGATGTTGCTGATCAAGGCTGATGGTATGTCCGCGCACATACTCAAGCTCTCGAGACGACATCCAGATCGACGAAGGAAGGGGGGGATGCCGGACGATGACGGCGATCGCTCACGAACTTCAACCATGGTGAGGCTTTGGAGCATCGGTGCCGTTAGGAGATCGAGGATATTTGAATCCTCTACGTACAGTTCGCGGAGCTCTGCCATAACCACCGGCGCCGCATCGGTCAGCGACGTCTCCCTGGACGGTATGTGACACGTTCTAAGCTTCGATAGCTGGGAAAGGAGCTGCAGATGTTCTACACAAGTGATATATCCGGAATAATGAGTTATCCCGGACGGTAGCTTGACTTGGTCGATCCCCTGGCTGTGAAGAGTTGCTTGCCATAGCTGCGGGGCTTTCAAGCACATGTCCGAGGACACGTTCGCGGGACAATTGTTCTTATCAAGGATATCTATCTCAATGGTCTGCAGGAGAGGAAAATGCGACACAGATTCCAAGTGGTGCATATGATGCGTGTAGGTTCGAATACACACGTTCCTCCACCGATAGGAAGATTGAACGAGTAAGGTCATGATTTCGCCGTATTCTGCGAGATTGCGGCTATAATAGACGGCCACCAGACTGAGAGGGTGTTCGCCTGTGTGCTCGAGATATGTCTGCAATATCTCGGGAGCGTGCTTGGAGAAAGGTGACTCCACCAGGACACGCCGAGCCCAGGACGCTGGTGAGGTGTGTAGAATGTCTCTCCAAAGTCCACAGACGCTACCCAAGACCCAAAGAGGCCCGGTCATGTCTAGACTATCACGTTCGATGCCGTCCTCTTCTACATCCTGCCACCAAGAGTCGCAAACAGAATGAAAGATTTCAAGGAGAATATCTCGGGGAAGACGACGGATGGGGGCGAATACCGACTTGCGATTTTCCAGGGCTGTATGAAGATGCGCATTGTACCAGGACCCCATCTGTTCGAGCTTCGCAATTTCGTCGTTTATCAGGGCATGGTCGGATCCGAGCAATGGCCGTGACCCACGTAGAATCTGTGAAACGAGGGGATCGGAATCTTTGAGAGTTTGTAACTGTTGCTCGGGAGAAAGGGGATTGACGAATCCGCAATTGCTGCAGGTGAGGCACGACATTGAGGTGTGAATCTTGGACGGTTCAGGAAATTTTTGGAGAAAGATGGATTTGTATACCGATTTTCCCTACAGAACGAACAAGTTCAGCCTGGTAAACCGCATTATACATAGTCGTGTAACTCGTACCTGCGTATAAGAAGTTGAACGGATGAACGAAAGGAACGCACGTGCCACTTAAATTAAATACTCCTAGCCCGGGTCCCGGCGATCCGGCCGAGCTTCGCCACTGCGACGTGCATTCGAATTCATGATTCTCCTAACGTCATTGTTGGGCGGCGAACACCCTCTAATGGCAGCCACCCATATCTTCCGTGATCTCAGCCTGTACCTATTCAGTGTCACTGGTGTCTTTTCACATGATTATCACAGCAGTTCGATTCCCAGATGGCACAATCTTTTCATTACTGCGTAAACTTGTAAACCGCAAACATTCTCGGGTGACAACCAACAAGGTGTAGAGTGCGACGAATACAACAGAGCTCATAAAGCAGTCTCAGGTTTGCCAGCGCAATAACGATTGATCATCATCTATCTCGGCCTCTATATTCCAGGGTCGAAATTGACTACTTCCACCGTACTCTAAACAACGACGTCCCCGTACTAGAGGTTATCTTCTGGTATGAAAGAGAGGACTATCAGCCAATCGAAATTCCATCAACCACTGATGATGCTGCGGCCAACACAACGGACTATGTTGTCGCCTAAGCTTCGAGGTCGACACGCCAAAGCGGTTGACTGCCCTGGGGGGGGGGGGGGGCGGGATTGTCGTTGCTATCACGTCTGTTATGCTCGATTGTGCGCCTAACGTACGCTACGTCGTATGCACCTGCAAACGCCTCAGTCAACTGACTTTAGTATAGCTCACGTGTTTCCTATCGCCATGTCCGTTCCTTCTGCATGTACCTTGCGTAAATTTGACTTTTGTTACTATCAAGTGGTCGAGGCACTAAACTGGTGACTACTCGACTCAAGAAGAGGAGCGGCTGCTTTCTGACCTACGAAAACAATTCCTTTCCACCGCTTATAGGCATCTGACCCAGATCATCTCCTAGCTGTTACAACATTGTCCGATCACAGGCATAGTAGAACTCGGCTTTCTCCAGAGTAGACAGACAGCCTCGGGACCTTTCACATCCTCGGATCGTTAACTCCCGCCTAAACACAGATCGACCCATCACGCGAGAACTATGTCGGCCCTGTGGACCTGTGTTCAGTTCCGGATGACGAACGCCATTGCTCGCAACTTGGCGACTTTAGGATGGCGACTAGGGTAGGTGAACCACGAGAATGCCTATGGTGGCCAGTACTTTATCGCCGTCGTCGTCAAAGAGGGTACACTGCCCGACCCACGATACATGCATGCATGCGTACATACTCCAACGAGGAAGGCATCATTGACCTCACTCAAACTTTGGGGTACTCAACGATCACAGCCTCGCAGTTACCCCACGGAGCCCTTGTGTTGGAGAGCACATACCAAACCTACTACTTACCATACTTCAGAATGACACACAATTCGTCCTCCTCTTGGATGAAGGGGCTCGCACCAAGTATTCCTTGTATCATAGGGAGAGAACGAAACCAGACACGTGTAACGCCGCTACCCGTTGCGCGAGAAGGTGCCAGAGAGAAGAGTTCCACGAGAGCAGTTCTTCCTCTTCCGCGGTGTGGTGGTTTGGAGCGAAAGACATCTCCTCCTACTACGCTCCAAGTGCAAAGTAAAGAGTCGTGCAAACAATCGTATTCGCAAAAGAGTTTGTATGGCGGACGGATGTTAGGATAACGACTCTTCCTTCCACGAGTGATGAGCTCGTTTCTCAAACAGGATCATTCACGGGCAAGGTAGATGGAAAATGGAGAGCGCAGCGTGGTATGACGTCCAGGAGCCATAAGCTACCCGGAGAGAAACGTAAGGAGGGCGGTGGGTGAATTTTGAGGACAGAAGGGAAAGGTGACGTAGTACGACTAGTTTGCAGGCCATGGAGAGGGTTGGCATGCGTGATCCCACCGGGAGTAAAGTTTAAACTGTGTAGCAAGAGAGCAATGAAGTGCAGCCCTCGCTGTCTTCTTTCTCATACGGACCTTCGAATCTAGTTTACGAGACTATCGCATGTCCTAGTTCACACATCCTCCGTGGTCGCGGAGAGGGTTAGCATGCGTGATGGCCGTGTAGCGAGAGAGGATCGGAGTCCAGCCCTCGCCGTCTTCTTTCTGATACGGATCTTTGAATATCATATGCCCTCCATTTCTCTCCCACATGAGAAGTGACACCATTGTGAACAAAGTAGAGTCTGGACTTTGGGATGCAGTGAACAATTCAGTCTCAGTTTTGGGTGAGCAACTGTTCAACAAAACGTGGTCGCTGGGCGCTCGCGATGGCAAACTTCAAAAAAGCTACAGAAAATGGGACATTTGGATACGGGAATTGAACCCAGGCGGCAATGTTAGCCGTTACACCATATCCGATACTGGCGAAATTCATAGGACAAGGTAAGGAAGACGACATTTGTACTGGATTTATGAGAGAGAAAGGTTTCCATAGTCGGGTCTCTCTATTCCGTAGCCCGATGAAAAGGATGGATGAAGGAAAGGACTTCGTGGGTGTTACTTCGCAGAGGGTGGGATGCGCGCGCTTCGTAAGCCAGATCTCCGTGGAGGTATAATGCATTAACGCCTAGGTCGCATTAAAGAAAGAGAGTGATATATGGATGGTTCTCGAGCTCGATGTGAAGAACCGTTTGCGAAGAGGCTGAGGGAATGACTAGAAATCTGAGAAAGAACGATGAAACACCAAATTCTCCGCTGGCTATCCACGGATTGAGCGCTAGCGGTGGAAATGGTGACATATTCCCTTCGTCCGTGCGCGAGAAGACCCTGGGAGGGAGTTCCACGATTTGGAACAGTCTTCTTCTGTGATCATGCTTTTGGGATGAAAGGTAGATTGGTAACGTTAAACCAAGTTCGGTATGGCAACTCGTTATAGAGAAGCACTGGGTTCAGGTGTTTGGTTTGAGACGAGAGAAGGGACGGAACTTTGGAGCACCATCTCCCGGACCATGTCTGGGCTTGGATGCTCGCGCGCCTTGGCCGTGTCCCCATGCGACTCTGTGCGTTGTTGCCGGGGAAGATGGAAGCAGGATGGAATAAGAGTCGTGCACGGAGATCCTCTTCCGGGGAACTCAGAGCGAGCAGAAGGGGTAGTAAGATCAGGCCATGAGAGAGTGCGTGTGAAATGGAGGCAGTTCTCTACATGACGACGCGCTGCAATCTGGCCGGTACCATTGAAGAGACGTGGATGTCGAATGGCGTTGTGGTGACAAGCTTATTCAAGCAGATGAAAAGTAGCACAAAGAATGTTAGATGGACGTGCGTGCTGGTGCTCGGGTTTATACGACTGGGATAGAGGGTTCTGTTCGGACACCATTGCGAGAGAGGGATGCTTGACATGACTCTATCGCGTGTCACGCCTAAATGAGGCTTAAGGCTGATGGGGTGCCCACAGAGGGACAAGGCGTGCGATGAGACGCAGCAAGACTCATCTAAATTAGAGCGCAAGAGAGGCGTAAAGCACAGGCTCGACCGTGACGGCGTTTGACGCGAAAGACAAATTCAGGGCCAAAGTGGTGGTGGCGGAGAAATACCGGCCCTATTCTCCGCTTGCTTCTCTCCTTCATGGCCACGTACAAGCCTGTCCTCATCCACCGGCCAATGCTCGCCCGGTGCGGCATCGCAGCCCTCCTCTTTGGCACCGGCGACACCCAACAACTCATCAAGAAGAAAGGCCTCAGGCGCCATGACGCAGACGTGCGTAACCCTTTGTCTGCTCATCCCTCCCTCCTAACAGATACGCAGTTCATTCACGCCGTCGAGCTAAAATCCTACAGCGGCGTGACCTTTGTCACGGATGCATCTCTAGTTATCTAGCGACGCATATAGTAATGTCGACTGGAACATTGAGCTTGAGGTTGTCGTGAAGGGCCTGAAAGCCGTGAGTGGATGCTTCTGCAGTGCTGAACGACAGTCAATATCCATTTTTTCGAATTCTTCCGTGTTTCTCAAATTTCTCGTTTAGATAGCTGCAATCAATTGTATGTCGATTTGACGTTCAAGCCCACGGTCCAGTCAGATTCAAGTAACTCGTAGCGTACGCAAGACAGGCTGTTTGCTTTCGCGTCTGGATCTGAGCGCTCAGGTCGAGGCTCTAAGCTTCAATTCACGGTCGCCCTCAGGACTCCCCCGCGGATATGACGAAGATGCTTTCGGTATGCATCTTGTAATGGTCCCTTGACGCCAAGTGTCTCATCCTCGACAGATGTACTGCCATTACCGTTAAATTCGACGAGCACCGGCCTTTCCATCTTGCCGGGTGATACCAGCTGTCTACAGAAAGATTGGGCAATCTGCTTGTGCAATCCAGGCCATCCGAGATACCCCTACGACATTCTATTCGCAGTCAAAGTCTGAGGAGATGGGAGGCCGGAGGCTCGCGGAAAACGGTATTATATTTTAAGAGTAAGGAGGGTATAATCCCCCTTGGATTTTACTGACATGTCTATTTCTAGTCGAAGACGACCTGGAAACCGCTTTTTTACGTGTCAAGAAGTGACACATAAAACGCCGCGACTATCAACGAAAGGAGAACCATCTCGTTATTTGTCTCATATCCGACCTCGACTTCGAATGGGATTTATGAAACCGGTCACTCTCACCTCGTACCCCCACTAGACCAGGAAGATTCTACCAATGATCGCCTGATTCACTTCTTCGCGCAGGTCCGAGGATCTAAACGCTGTGACTCTTTTTCTAATCAAGATGGAAGCTCACATCATAGCTGGCCTATGAAACGAAGCCATTTCCTATGCGACTAACCTGCAAGGCAAGACTGTTCCCGTCCATGGCGGTATATGGACTGCGAGCACGATTTGGGGGGGCTGTCATTATGGCGTGTCGGTAGGCCATACGACACGCCTGGGAATAGGTCGGTATACGGCAGTCACTGAACTGAAGACAGGAAAGCGTTGGCATCGATGGTGCAAGATTTGCGCTGCTCAGAGACAAATGGGCGGAGGGACCATCCTCTGTGGAATGTGTGTCGCTGCGAACTTGTGATTTTCGATTTCGAGCACTCGGAGTTTACCCCCAACTCCCATTGACCACCTTGTGACGGAATCAGCTCTTAGAACAAAGAATGTATAATACCCATGTTTTCATTTCTGCATCCTTATTAGATCACCTCAAAAACCTTCGTTCCGGAAGCGAAGCCCACGGAATCTTGGGTGTCTGTTGATGAAGGTTTCATTGCCGCATCTCGAAATATTCAAGGTTATTTGCAGTTCTATTTCATTATCATCACAACACGCTCAACATCAAATAGCATACTTATGATCGAGAAAAAGTTCTATACTCAGTGTAAGCCAGCTTCGGAATACCTCGAACGGCGATCTAGACCACTTCGCGTCTTTCCACTCCGACACGACATCCAGTTACTTTTCTCAAAAAGCTTTCTTTCACATCAAGCTATATCCCAAGTCAGTGAGACGCAAACGAGAAGGCATCAGCACATACAGCTTCGTTAGGATTCTCCAACACGAAATGGAAGCGTTTCAGAATCGACGCGATGATGATTTGCAGCTCGAGCATGGCTAGATTACGCCCAATACAAGCGCTGTAATGATGTGAGTATACGTATAGTAGGACCGAAATCACATACCGAGGGCCAACAGAGAACGGAGTAAACGCCTTCGCCACAGCCCCACTATCACATTCAAACCATCTCTCCGGCCTGTACTCCTCCACATCGTACCCCCACACCGTAGGGTCTCGATGGATCGTATAGGAAGGAGAACTGACAACTGTGCCTCCAGGGAAGCAGTTTCCAGAAATCATGATACCATTCTCGGTTGCTACACGAGGAAGTCCCACACCCACTGTGCAGTGCAGTCGCAGTCCTTCGTTGATGCACGCCTGCAAATAGGTGAGTTTCTTGACTCCTTCAGCTGTAGCGATGTCCGAGTCAAGGAATTCGTCGAGCTCTTTGTGGAGCTTGTCTTGTATGTCTGGCGCGCGCGCTAGGTAGTAGATAATGGCGCAGGAAGAGCTGAGCAATATGTTTAGTTACGTTGCGCCGACAAAATAGACAGAGACATACATGGATGTCGTGTCTGATCCCCCAACGAGAAGCGAAAATGATTCCGTACTGAGCTCCTCTCTGCCTATCGGATTACCCTTGAATAAAACAGGTTAAAATAACTACCAAGTCGTCGGCAAAAATGTTGGCTCACTTGTTCGTCCTTCCCAGCCAGCAGCTTGCTCAGCACATCATTCCTATCTGTAGGTACTTCCAGCCTCTTCGAAACAGCCAAGACGACCATTCCGAGTAGGGCGCCAAAATCCTCTTTGCCTCGCCTAAAGAACGGGAGGCGCTTGAGCAGCAGCCTCCACCACTCGGGAACGACTCCTAGCGTCGTCGTCGTAGAGCCCCCACTTAATGTCTCAATAGCAGGGATTTCCTTCGTGGCATACTTCGCTCCTGCTTGACCGTAAGAGCCCATCACGGCAAGCGGATCTTCAGGCACTTGAGCTACGTCCTTGCCTGCCTTGACCATTCCAAATGGAGCTCCAAACGCTAAATCACCAATGATATCGAATGCGAGATAGTTCACCCCTACAGGACGTGTCATGAGATGAGGAAGTTCAGACCGATAGAAGAAGCCCACTTACACGGGAAGCAATCCAACCAAAGTCGCCCTTCACGACCTATCCAACCTTCACCTTCCTGGCCTGACAGGCCCTCCAGAGCCTCGTCATATAGCCTGTCCCACTGTTTTAACAGCTGGCCGACCAAATGACGCACATGAGGCTCGAGCTCCAGTACACTCTTCGGCGAGAAAATATGCGAGACGAACTTTCGTTTCCGAGTGTGGACCTGGCGATCTCGAGTGGTGAATATGTTGTCCGGAGAAGAAGAAGGCTTCAAAACGTCATAGAACGAGGACTTGAGCGCCCCACTCCCATGCCCGTAGATGATGGTCTGTGCATCCGGAAGGGCCACCGATACGTGGTTAGGCGCTATGCGAACGAAGGGACCTTGACAGATATTGATGAGCCATTTGAAGAATGAGCATAGTCGTAGTACCGAACTGACCATATTTCATATGCAAGTCGTGAACCACTTCTGAGCGGTGTTCCTTGTAAGTCACATATACCAGCCATGCATCGGAGAATTTGGCGATGAGAGGCCCAGGGTATGAACGGAGGCTATGGGAGTCCACAAGGTAGGGGACCAGATAAACCAGAACGACCAGTACAGAAACAGTGGCGACGACTGTCGGAAGGTCTGTGAGAAACGATCCAAGGCTAAGATAGAACATTGCGCTGGCACACATGAAAATATTCAGAGTAGGGACTTTTTATGCCATCGCAGTGGGAGATATCCTAAAGTTTAAAACACCATATGGTCAGTCATCAGTCAGCATTGGACTTACCTTCCTCTCTGTGACAAATCGAGTGCGGAAAAAAGGATGTATGCGTGAGAATGGATGACGAACTGCTAAAATACATTCGAACGGCAGGTTTGTCAAGTCATATCGCGCGAGGGATTTTCTCAGATGGTGATAGCATTATACCGTAGGTCCGTACTGGACCTTCGATTTCGGAAATCCTGGAGCAGTTCTATTAGAAAGCGATGACTCGAAGAGGTAAGCAAATGCATCACCGGACCGTTTAATGACAGTGAGGAGGTGTAGCAGAGCAAGCCAGACAAACCGCACATAACGACGTATGTGTCGAGAACAAATATGGACAACCGAAGTCAAGAAAAGCTATTCAAAAAGAGCAAGGCGCTCTCCCAGAAGATCCTTTTGTATGCCACCGGTAGCAAGTTCGTGACACCCAATCCTGCTGCCTGTATTCTCCGAAGAGATGGAGGTGTCAGGAAGAACAGAGAATTGATTCATCATATGGTGTGGATACTCTGGCTGAAGAGCAAAAGACAAGAGTAGGAGCTCGGTCTTCGCGCGCGCCTCGAGGAGGACGGTAGTGTGACGGGCCCAGTGAACCAACGATCTATTAGGTCACCTTATCTTATCTTCTTAATCTATTTGGACTTGTCGTGAGGACGGGTACTTGAGAACATTATAGAGCTGAGTCTTGTATTCCTTCATGGATGAGTTGTCGTCAGAGAACTCGAGAGTGGTACTGTTGAGTTCCAAATCTGCACCATACGACTAGGTTGTGGTGGTTGAAAGTTATGGTGGTGGAGTATTTTCAATGTTGATGGAGCACGACAAAGATCAGGAAGAATTGGTCGACGCATGCTGACAACAAGTCCGTATTTTTTGATAGTAACAAAATGACAAGATCAACAGTCGGACATATCTGCAAGGAGAAGAATACTCTACGACTTGAAGCCACCCCGTATTCGCCATGACATGCCTATCAGATTCCGCCTCCGAGAGACTATTCAATCTGATGGATGGCACGCTTCCTCGTCAGCCCGCAGACCTGATTAGCGACTTTGATCGTCACACCCAGATCATCGGCGAATGACCATACCAATCCAGGGTTCTTGGTGAACAGCCTCCCAACAAATACAACGTCTGCCTGACCTCCATCAAGAACATTTTGGGCAATGTGTCCGTCGTTGATGCATCCAACAGCGCTGACGAGCAAACCGGGATTGCTCTTCTTCACGTCATGTGCGAGGTGGGCTTGGTAGGCCGGTCCAGAAGTGAAGGTTTGCTTCATGTTGTTGCCTCCAGCAGATACGTCTAGCAAATCGACCCCATGTTGAGCAAGGATGGGGGCAAAACGAACGGTATCCTCGGACCGCCAAGAAGGAACGTCTGGCAGAGACTTTTCCAGACATTCCGTTCCTGAGATTCTATTCGAAGATAATCAACGACAGAAATGAACAAGAGCTCCTAGTCCTTACCTGAAGAAAAGAGGCATCGACTCTGGAATGACGCTCCTAACCGCGTCAACAACCTCCAACGGGAATCGAATACGGTTCTCGAAACTACCACCATACTCATCCGTGCGCTTGTTACTCGTGGGAGACAAAAATCCGCTCAACAGGTACCCGTGTGCGCCATGAACTTCAATGACATCAAACCCGGCCCTCACGGCCCTCTGCGCAGCCAGCTTGAATGACTCTACAAGGCTCTTCAAGTCCTCCTTGCTCAACTCCTTCGGCGTCGCGTAGTTGTCGGCGAACGCAATAGGCGAAGCCGCTACCACATCGTCAGGCCATCCCCCCATTTCCACCCCTGCGAGATTTGGGTTTTCAATCCAAAGTGCAGTTGTCGAGGCTTTACGACCGGCATGACTGATCTGGATAGCAATCTTCTGGCTCTGAGAATGCGCAAACTCGATGACCGCAGTGAGGGGTGCGATGTGGTCGTCGGACCAGATGCCGAGGTCGTTTGGGGTGATGCGACCTTCTGGAACGACTGCGGCAGCCTCCATGACAGTCAGACCTGGGCCCCGTGTGAAGATACCTCCAACTACGAAGAAGTGGGTTAGTAGAAGACGATTGGTACTTCGCATAGAAGGACGAACGATGGCCGATATGCCATGGGGTAGCCATACCACCTTCGCACGAGTATTGGCACAAGGGAGAGAGCTGTTCCAATCAGCCTTCGGTTAGTGAACGGAAACTCAGTCAAACGGATATGGACGCACAAAGATTCTGTTCTGAAAGGTCACCCCGCGGATGGTGATTGGCCGGAAGAGACTTGGAATATGTTTTCCATCCGACTGAGGTACGACAGCTGTGCCAGCAGGAGGGTTCTGGGCAGGGGTAAAGAAAGAGACACCAGGAGCGGCGACGACTACAGAAGAAATAACCATTGTTCAAGATAGAGAAGAATAACGGATGTGGCTGCTTTATATATTCGTCGCGCATCGTTCTCGACCTGATACAATCGAGGGAGAGTAAGGATTTGATGAGTTAGCATCCCTTCCAATTGCCCACTTTCCGAGCGGAAAAAAGGAGATACGGCGCACGGCCCATGATTTCCGTTTTCATGGTCATTTAGATACAGTCACACATATCTGGTATTATGTTAAAGATTAATCTCGAAGACGCTCGATAAAAATGCGCTTACCAATGAATACTAACCTCACCCGGGTAGGCATTCTTAATCTACGTGTCTGATTAGGCGACAATCGAAGAGAGCTACAATTCGTGTGATAGATTCTCCGGTTTGTACTACCGCCGGTAGTAGAGGCTTTCTGGAAATGCTGCTGTTAGATTCACTGAAATACAGCGTTAGGACTGTGCACCAGTCGCGAAACCAACGTTTGGCGTTAGTAATCAGATGGAATTGCCATGAGGACAACATGAGAAAAGGAGGTCACTTGGTGACATAAAGCGCTTCCTAAATCACATTTTGCACCTCTTCGAAAAGTCCTTTTGTCCAATCCATGACTGTGGACAACAAGGTACGATGGGGTAAGCGCACGTGAAATGATGATTCGCGCTGGCGCGAGTGGCTTGCGTGCAAGCACATGTACTTCACACAGAGTGACTGGAGACGCGGTACCCCCGGTAAATCCCGATGAACCAACCGAGAGCAGATAATACCGGCGCCAGCAAGGAAACAGAAAAACAATAACGTACTCATCTTCACCCACTGAAAAGCGACATAAACATTCTTTATACGTGTAAAAGCAACACTGTCGAGTCTCAAAGCGACACGATAAGAAATGAAAGAGATGCGGCGCGACGAAACGACGAGGACGACGGCAAAAAAAGTTATCGGGTACTGTAACATTTGCACCTGTTTAGCACCCCACACCGGACTGGTCTCTCACATGTTAGCCAATTCTACTCGCTGCGCTCGCAATCAAATTAGGCGAGCGTCGCACCTTCACATCTATTTTGCGCTGCCAACTTGGTCGTATCCCCAAAACCCAAGTGCCGACTCCGTTCGATGGCAATGGGAGCTTGTCCTCAAAGTCGACACGCAGTCCATTCACGTAGAGCCTCCGGAGGGGGTAGCCAAAATATTCATGAAAATCGCGAGAGCACTAGAGGTTTGGTAAGTTTTCAGATTATTGATTGGGAGGAGGGCACGGACGGGGTCATCGTTGATAGAGAACGACTTGCGACAAGTTGGGCATGGAGCTGTGACGGTTCCTTCGTTGCGCTGGGTGCGGGTGGCTTCTGTGATGCATCTTGAGCAGTAGACGTATCCTGCCATGACAAAGCCGGAGAGACAGATGCTGCATACGCAGGAGGTGGACATGGCGATAGAGTACGAGATGGGGGCATCGAGCGACCATTTACAGTCGTACATTGTTCAAGTTATTTATTTTCGACGCCAGTCAAAGCACTGCGCCAATTTGAGATCTCTGTCCAGTGGCATGTCAAATAGAACTATCAGTAGATTGCTGATGGTGGGATATTTGGGCCTCGGCTGAAATCTGAATGAGAATCAAGATGAAGGTAGGGAGGAAACGATAACTTTAGGGTCGGTCAGGCAGATCGGAGTCTTCGGACCCGAGCCCCGACCAGAGTTGCAATTCACTTGTTTTGCCCTACGTCGTCTTATTGAATAAAACTACCGGGTTTTCTGTATATCCACCTCTTTCTTTCCATATGACATCAGCTGTCTTCATCGCTACGCACACTCGTCTTCATGCGCTTGCTCGAACGACCGATGGTCCGATTCTCCCTGTTACTAGTACCTGTAGCTTAACATCAACGACTTGCTCTACCTCCACTACATCCTTGTCTTTGCAAACCGTGTGGATCAGGTTACGCGAGATGTTCAGGGAGTCTTCCATATTAGTCGGTTGTTTCTCTGCGATAGGTAGTTAGTCTTATTAGACAAGGCGCCGATCCCTTATATACGTTAGAAAATGCCGGAGCGCTAATCTTTCCGCATTTTTTTCAAGTAATCTCTTCGGTTGGCGCCAAATATATATAGCGCTCGGTACAGGGGCACACGTACAGGCTTGGGGAAAGACACGCGGTCTGATGTCACGCCCTTCAAGTCAAGTTTAGTAGGGAACCGTTGACAAACGCTGACGAAGACATACTTTGACGATCGCGGCGTCAGCGATAAGGAATTGTGTCCTTGCTGGATAGGTTGATATCCGGCGACAAGTGCGGACATGGGAAAAAACAACGGAGATACGTATCCCACTCAGAGAAGAGCACGGTCAGAGAACCAGCGACCCTCCGCTTTAGAATTCACATATACTTGTACATGATGTCGTCCCTATAGATTACCATGAACTAGAGCACTTCGCGTCTCATCATACCAACGCGACATCCAATTGGTTTCCTCAAGAAGCCCTCCTGTACTTTAAGCTAACCCAAAAGTCAGGAAGACACAAGCCAAAGACTTAACATCGGCACCTACGACTTCGTCAGGATTCTCCAACACGAAATGATAGCGCTTCAAAATCGACGCGACAATGATCTGCAGCTCGAGGTTCGCCAGATTACGCCCGACACAAGCCCTGTAACGGTATGGGTTCGTCTTCAAACCATGTCCAATAACCGAGATCACATACCGAGGGCCAACAGAGAACGGATTAAATGCCTTCGATAACCCAGCACTATCACACTCAAACCATCTCTCAGGCCTAAACTCCTCCACATCATCACCAAACACCGCTGGATCCCGATGGATCGTATAAGTAGGGACACTGATAATCGTACCCCCGGGGAAGTAATTTCCCAAAATCATCATCCCGCCCTCAGGTGCCACACGAGGAAGCCCCAGAGCCGCTGTGGAGTGCAGCCGCAGACCCTCGTTAATGACTGCTTGCAAGTAGGAGATGTTTTTCACCCGCTCGGCTGTAGCGACGTCAGAGTCAAGGTGCTCGTCCAACTCCTTGTGGAGTTTGTCTTGTACGCTCGGGGTACGTGCAACGTAATAAATGATAGCACATATAGAGCTAAGGAAGGCTATTAGATTCAGGCATCGCACCAATGATATGGAGATCGGCTTACTTAGAGGTGGTATCAGATCCTGCAACGAGAAGCGTCAACGCTTCTGCAGTGAGCTCTTCGCGGCACATTGGGTTGCCCTTAATAAACAAGACAGATCAGCTGCAGAAGTGATCAGAGAAAAGCTACGCGCATCTTCATCCTTCCCAGCTTGCAGCTTGCTAAGCATATCGTTCCTGTCCGTCGGTACCTCCAATCTCTTCGATACCGCCATGATTGCCATCCCCATCAAAGCGTGGAAATCCTTTCCGCCTTGCCAAAACCATGGAGTTCGCTTCAGCAGGGGTCTCCACCACCCGGGCACAGCTCCCAGAGTCACCAGGAACGTCTCCGATGGTCCACTCAAAGTCTTGATGGCTGGGATCTCCTTCGTGGCGTACTTTGCGCCTACTTTTCCGTAAGAGCCCATCACGGTATTCGGATCTTCAGGCACTTGGGCCGAATCCTTCGCAGCCATGATCATCCCGAACGGAGCTCCAAACGCCAGATCGCCGATAATGTCAAACGCCAGATAGTTTGCCCCTGCGAACAGAAGTAGTAAGCACGAGAAACAAATTGATAAAGGGGGTCCACTTACACGGCAAGCAGTCCAACCAAAGCCTTCCATCACGACCCGTCCAACCTTCACCTTCCTCGCCCGACATGTCTTTCAAAGCCTTATCATACAACTTATCCCACTGTCCAAGCAATTGACCAATGTAACGGCGCACATGCGGCTCAAACTCTAGCACGCTCCTTTGCGAAAAAGTATGCGAGATGATCTTGCGTTTGCGAGTATGGGTCTGGCGGTCCCGAGTATCAAACAGTCCCCGAGATGTGGTCACGAACGCATCATAGAACGGTGACTTCAATGCCCCATTTCCGTGCCCGTATACTATAGGCAGCGCATCTAACAGGGCTACAGAGATATGATTGGGCGCAATGCGGACGAAGGGACCTTGAGCGATACGATTAGCCACTGACGAACGCGAATAAATCTAAGAAAGGCCTGACCATATTTCCTGTGCAGATCATGGACGACCTCAGAACGATGTCCCTGGTGAGACACGTATCCCAGCCATGCATCGGAGAACTTCGCGACGAGAGGGCCAGGATGAGAGCGGAGTCGATGAGAGTCAAAGAGGTAGGGGACCAGATAAACCAGAACGACTAGTACAAAAACAGCGACGACGACTGTCGGAATGTCTGTGTGAAACGATCCAAGGCTAAGATGGAACATTGCGCTGGCACATATGAAACTATTCAGAGTAGGGACCTTTTGTACCATTATAGTAGGAGATATCCTAAACACTATGGTCAGTCATCAGTGAGAAAACATCGAACGGGTCACGTCAGCATTGGACTTACCCTCCTCTCTGTGACAAATCGAGTGCGGAAAAAAGGATGTATGTATGAGAGTGGATGACGAATTGAATTCGGAATTATTCCGAATTGCTAAAATACATTCGAACGGCAGGTTTGTCAAGTCGTATCGCGCGGGGGATTTTCTCAAACGGTGATGGCATTATACCGTAGGTCCGTACTGGACCTTCGATTTCGGAAATCCTGGAGCAGTTCTATTAGAAAGGGATAACTCGAAGAGGTAAGCAAAAACACGATCTAGTCCCCCAAGCACCAGAGATTCTCGTCTGAGCAAATTCTGTCTCCTCACGTTCCGGGAAGATAGAAACTTTCTAATCTTCGGGCAATTCAGGGCCCGAAAATGAGTACCGATAATCCAAATCCAGTGGGCTCCACTCCTCGACCCGCATCTCCACAGTGTCCCCAATGAAAGCTCGGATATCCGCTTCTATAACGCGAGCAGGAGAATTACCCCTCTCAAAGGAAGTTTCGATCGTCTTCAGCACTCCTGCTTTACAGCGAGAGCGGATCATATTGAGTAGGGCAAGCCGCTTTGTCTCGTGAAGGAGATACCCAGACGCAAAGCGGAGGGCAAGATGGCACAGATTGGGTAAAATTGAGGAAGGGGAAAGGATCTTGGAAATGTCATCCCAGTCCAGACCGAGTTCGAGTTTGAGGTGAGAGATTGTTGAACATGCCTCTGATGAGAAGATGTTGCTGATCAAGGCCAACGGTCCTTGCGGGTACATACTCAAGCTCTCGAGACGACATCTAGATCGACGGAGGAGGGGGGCGATACCAGACGATGACGGCAATCGCTCACGAACTTCAACAATGGTGAGGCTCTGGAGTACCGGTGCCGTTAGGAGATCGAGGGTGTCTGAATCCTCTACGTACAGTTGGCGGAGCTCAGCCATAACCACCGGCACCGCGGTCGACAACAACTCAATGCTGGGAAGCAGGTGACATGTTCTAAGCTTCGGCAACTGGGAAAGGAGTTGTAAATCTTCTACACAACTGATATATCCGGAATAATGAGTTATCCCGGACGGTAGTCTAACTTTATGGATCCCATGGTCTGGAACGGTTGCTTGCCATAGCTGCGGGGCTTTTAAGCAGATGTCCGAGGACATCTCCATGGGATAGCCATACTCATCAGAGACATCCATTTCAATTGTCTGCAGAACAGGAAAATGCGACACAGATTCCAAGTGATGCATATGATGCGGGTGGGTTCGAATACACGCATTCCTCCATCGATAGGAAGATTGGACGAGTAAGGACATGATTTCGCCGTTTTCTTCTGCGAGATTGCGGCTGTGACAGATGGCCACCAGACTGAGAGGGTGTTCGCCTGTGCGCTCGAGATATGCCTGCAATATCTCGGGAGCGTGCTTGGAGAAAGGCGGTTTCACCAAGACATACCGAGCCCAAGACGCTGGCGATGTGTGTAGAATATCTCTCCAAAGTCCACAGACGCGACCCAAAACCCAAAGAGGTCCGGCCATGTCTAGACTATCATGTGTGCTGTCATCCTCTTCATCCTGCCACGAAGAATCGCAAACAGAATGGAAGATTTCTAGGAGAATATCTCGGGGAAGACGACGGATGGGGGCGAAGACCGACATATGATGTTCTAGGGATTTCAGGACTGCATGAAGCTGCGTATTATACCAAGACCCCATCCGTTCTAACTTCGCGGTTTCGTCGTTTATCGAGGCATGGTCGGATCCGAGCAATGGCCGTGACCCGCGTAGAATCTGTGAAACGAGGATGTCGGAATCTTTGAGAGTTTGTAACTGTGGCTCGGGAGAAAGGGGAATGACGAATTCGTAATTGCTGCAGGTGAGGCACGACATTGAGGTGTGAATCTTGGACGGTTCAGGAATTTTTTGGAGAAAGACGGATTTGTGTACGATTTTCGCTACAGATCGAACAAAGTCAGCCTGGTAAGCCGCGTTAGAGATAGTCGTGTAACTCGTACCTACGTATAAGAAGTTGAGCGGATGAACGAAAGGAACACACGTGCCACTCTCCCAGCCCGGGTCCCGGCTTTCCTGCCGCCGAGCTTCGCCACTGCGACATGCATTTGAATTCTCCTAACACCATTGTTGGGCGGCGAGCATTCTCTAATGGCAGCCACCCGTATCTTCTGTGATCTCAGCCTATGTCTACTCAGTCTCACTGATGTCTTTTCACATTATCACGGTAGTTTGATTCCCCAGATGGCACAAATCCTTTCATTACTGTGTAAACTTATACATCGTCAACATTCTCTGGCAACAACCGAAAAGGTGCAGAATGCGACGAAATACGACAGAGCTCGTAAAGCAGTCTCAGGCCTATCTCGTCACCCAAGCATGCGAACTCATCAAAAACATCTAGGGCGACACCTGACGCCCTTGGGAAGGGATGACGGTACAGGGCGGGTACATGTCGGTGGTCGTTGACGCGTGAAAGGAAAGTCAGATTCAGGGCCAACCGGACAAATAGCGGCCCTATCTGTGGGACCCCGCTTGCTTTTCTCTCTCATGGCCTCTCTTTTCCGCGCGTACAAGTCTGTCCTCCTCTGTCTCTCTACAACTATCCACTAAGAAAATGACAGCGCGGTCCTCATCCGCCAGCCGATGCTCGCCCAGTGCGGCACCGCAGCCCTCTTCTTTGGCACCGGCGACATCATCGCCCAACAGCTCATCAAGAAGAAAGGCCTCAGGCGACATGACGCCCGTAGCCCTTTGTCGGCTCGACCCTCTCTAGCAGACACGTAGTTCACTCGCACCATCCAGCTCACATTCTACGGCGACGCGACCTTCGGCACTGCTTGTCGTTACACAACATGTCCTTTGGAGGATGTATTTCTCGTTATCTAGCGACGCATATAGTATCCTCTGCTGAAATACTGAGCTTGAGGTTGTCATGAAGGGCCTGTAAAACCGTGAGCGGGTGCTTCTGCAGCGCTGAGCGCTGAACGACGGTCAGTATCCATTTCTTCGAATTTATCCGGCTCTCTCAAATTTCTCGTTTGAATAGTTGCAATTGATTGTATGTCAATTTCAAGGTTCAAATCCACGGTCCAGAGCGCTTCTGGAAGGAAGTTCCTGAGACTGCACCATGGACTAGTCGCTGTTGTTATCTCTCCCATATCCGACTGCCACCTTCGAATCGCCCCCGAAGGAATGTATGTAATCAACTTCCCTTACTCCATGCGCACCGATGATACACAGACCGATGACACTGGATGCTCTGCCGCTACGTCGAGGAAGACTACATCAATGATCGTCCCGTTCATTTCGTCGCGCCCCTCCACGGATCCACACACCATGATCCCAACGCTCATCTTTTCACAATCAAAACCGTTCACGTCGAGTTTGGCAAGGGTAGCTGGGCGTAGTACGATGCCGAGAACCTCCAAAAATGAAGCCGCTTTCCATTCAACCAAGCCTGCAAGGCAAGGCCGTTCCCATCCGTGGCGATATATGGACTGCGAGCACGACTTGGGATGCCACAGTTGTGTGCTCTATTATGGAACACCGTGGGCGTATCAGTGGGCCATACGACATGCCTGGGAATAGGTCAGTGGTCCTAGTGCGCATCTGTATACGGCAGTCACTGAACTGAAGGCAAGAAAGCATTAGCGTCGACGGTGTAAAATTTGCACTGCTCAGGAACATGCCGTGGACAATTGGGTGGAGGAGCATCTTCTGTGGGATTCATGATGCTGCGAACCCGTTATTCTCGATTTCAAGCACTCGGCGTTTGCCCCAAACCCCCATTGTGAAGAGATGTGATGCTTGGGAGCTCGAGGAAGTGGGAGTTTATCTCGAGTTGTGGGGAAATGAGCGGTGTATGGTTCTTGCAACAATGTCCGGCTTGGCTTGTACTGATAATCGTTTTGTTTTCTGTAGTTGAGGATTATTCAGGAGCTCGGCAGCGTCTTCGAGTTTATGCGGTATACAGAACGCTGAGCCGAGGTCCTGACGCTTCGAGAACACGATTTTGACACCTCGTAGGTCTTAAATGTGTTTTGCTGGAAGACCGGAGGTGCAGCCCGAGGACCGAGTCATCGAACAAATTCAAAACCTGGCGCTTTCCCTCCTTTCCACGACCATGTCAGACGAAGCCTGCGGATGTTCCCTCGACGGTGCTACCATCCTCTGCTACAGCGTCAAAAAAGGCCGGGGAACAGACAGAGATGGGTTAAGACGATGAAGGACTTGAAGCTCTGTTTGCACCGCAAAGAGACCTATCCAACGTAAGTTTGATATCAACTTTCCAATTACCGTTACATCTTTGCATCTTCAGAATTCGTTCCCTTTGCCCAAGGATGACTCGCGGAGTTGAAGAGGAGGATCAGGACAGTAAACCTGGTGAGGTGGAGACGTATGTGTTAGCCGCTCATGATAAGGCCTCTGCATCCTTCTCAGTATGACCATACTTCTGTATTCTCTACAATGGGCTGAAGGCTGCTGCTTCCACTATCGAACTCTATAGACCCCGACTCCCAGCAAGACCCTTCCGCAGGAGAATCATGAATAACCCAAACCACACAACCAACTATCTCGTCGCTGAAGCACGAAGCCTCATCAAGATTTGTGATGATGGCCCGACATTGTTCAACAATTTTATGTTATTACTCAAGGTGACGACGCTGGGGGCGTCTAATCATATCCTATCAATCACTAAGTAACTGTGATAGAATACCGATGAATGCGCGGTGGAAACATAAGTACGGAGTTTTTCCCGTGAACGATATCCTCGTCTTCAAGAGGAAAATCTATGCGGGAATCCTTGTTCGAGCGAGCTAGCCATTTTAACCACAGCCAGCATCGCGCGCTACCAAACTTCAATGTTCGAGTCTGCATGTCACTCGATGCTTTTCGCTCGATATTTACGTTCTCTCCTCTCTTCTCCCTTCCCTAGCGTGTACGCTATGAAGGTGTATTTCGTCGTTCTTTATTGTCGAAAGTCAATTGTATCCGGCCACTGCCAATTTAGGGCTGGGACTGGTTTCAGCAATAGGGCCGGTCAGTCGTTCGATGATAGCCTGCGCTCCAATTTGCGCTTGTTGTCTGTTGCTCATCCGACTCGATCATATTTATCTATCCTAGATTCAATGTATGCAAAGCATATCGCGTCTTCCATTCGTGATGCCACCATTTATCTTCCTTTCGTAGAAGACAAACGTCACTGCAACAGGTGTATACGCGCTTTGAAAGCAGACCAGAGCCGCCCCTCGCCAGCGTTTACGTTGTCAAAGACTCTTTTGACCCGGATAACCAACGTTGCACTCACAGAGAAAAGTGTCCGATGCTAATCAGCATGGAGTTCGACTCTCCCGAGGGGCATACCCCGGACTCGGAGTAGGTACTCGGTTTCTGACTGTTTAGTTCAGACTTTTACGCTTCCCAAGCAAACCCAGCTCTACGGCCCGACAGTGATGTACAGGTGGTTTAAGAACTCCAGACGCAACCCTCAGTTTCACGAGACAAGGCTCACACTCGGATCGGTAAACAACTGCTCGAACGCAGCAGCACATACATTAGTATCAAATTCCTGCTACCTATTCTCATGGTAGCATGGATATATCAACGCTGTCTAGTCCCCCAAGTACCAGAGATTCTTGTTTGGGCAAACACTGTCTCATCATGTTCTAGGAAGATAGAAACTTGTCCACAACTCAGGCAATTCGGGGCCCGAAAATGAGTACCGATAGTCCAGATACAGCCTGCTCCGCTCCTCGACCCGCAGTTCCGAATTGTCCCCAATGATAGCTCGGATATCTGCTTCTATATCGTGAGCAGTAGAAACACCCCACCCAAACTGAAGTTTGATCAGCAGTCTTGCTTTACAGCGAGAACGAATCATATCAAGGAAGGCAAGCCGCTCCGTCTCCCTATGACGGCCATACCGATATGCAAAGGAAAGAACGAGATGGCGTAGATTGGGTAAGATCGAGGAAGGGGCAAGGATCCTGGAAATGTCATCCCAGTCCGGACCGAGTTCGAGTTTGAGGTGGGAGATCATAGAACACGCCTCTGATGAGAAGATATTGCTGATCAAGGCCGACGGTATGTCCGTGCACATACTCAAGCTCTCGAGACGACATCCAGATCGACGGAAGAAGAGGGTGATACTGGACAACGGCGATCCCGGAGGAACTTCAGCAATGGTGAGGCTTTGGAGCATCGGTGTCGTTAGGAGATCGAGGGCATCTGAATACTCTACGTACAGTTCGCGGAGCTCCGCCATAACCACCGGCTCGGTCGGCGACATCTCACTGGACCGTAGGTGACATGTTCTAAGCTTCGGTAGTTGAGAAAGGAGCTGTAGATCTTCTACACAAGTGATATATCCGGAATAATGAGTTATCCCGGACGGTAGCCTGACTTGGTCGATCCCCTGGCTTGGAAGAGTTGCTTGCCATAGCTGCGGGGCCTTCAAACACATGTCCGAGGACATGTCCGAGGGACCGTCGTCATCATCAAAGATATCTATTTCAATTGTCTGCAGGATAGGAAAATGCGACACAGATTCCAAGTGATGCATATGATGCGCGTGGGTTCGAATACACACATTCTTCCACCGATAGGAAGACTGAACGAGTAAGGACATGATTCCGCCGTATTCTGCGAGATTGCGACTGTAACAGACGGTCACCAGACTGAGAGGGTGTTCGCCTGTGCGCTCGAGATATGCCTGCAATATCTCGGGAGCGTGCTTGGAGAAAGGTGACTTCACCAAGACATACTGAGCCCAGGACGCTGGTGAGGTGTGTAGGACATCTCTCCAAAGTCCACAGACGCTACCCAAGACCCAAAGAGGCCCGGTCATGTCTAGACTATCATGTGTGCTGTCCTCTTCATCCTGCCACGAAGAATCGCAGACAGAATGGAAGATTTTTAGGAGAATATCTCGGGGAAGACGACGGACGGGGGCAAATATCGATTTGCGAGGTTCCAGGGATTTCAGGACTGCATGAAGCTGTGCATTGTACCAAGACCCCAACCGTTCTAGCTTCGCAATTTCGTCGTTTATCGAGGCATGGTCGGATCCGAGCAATGGCCGTGACCCGCGTAGAATCTGTGAAACGAGGCTGTCGGAATCTTTGAGAGTTTGTAACTGTGGCTCGGGAGAAAGGGGATTGACGAATCCGCAATTGCTGCAGGTGAGGCACGACATTGAGATGTGAATCCTGGACGACGACTTAGGAAATCGTTGGAGAAAGATGGTCTTGTATACCGACTTTCGCTACAGAACGAATGAGGTTAGGCTGGTAAGTCGCGTTATAGATAGTGGCGTAACTCGTACCTGCGTGTAAGAAATTGAACGGATGAACGAAAGGAACACACGTGCCACTTAGATTTAAAACTCCCAGCCGGGTCCCGGTGATCCGGCCGAGCTTCGCCACTGCACGTGCATTCGAATTCATGATTCTCCTGACGTCATTGTTGGGTGGCGAACATCCTCTAATGGCAGCCACCCATATCTTCTGTGATCTCAGCCTGTACCTATTCAGTGTCACTGGTGTCTTTTCACATGATTATCACAACAGTTCGATTCCCCAGATGGCACAATCTTTTCATTACTGCGTAAACTTGTAAACCGCTAACACTAGCGGTCGTCGGTCGACGCCTATGATACCTTGCTTAAACGGTTTACATCAATGTCACGGAATGTGGATGGAAGAAGCCATTTTCAAGGGAAAAACTAATTTACATTGTTGCTTAGGTTGTACATAGTTCTTAATCGTCACACGCCATTCAAATGTGGACTTTTTTGCTGACTTTTCCACCTTTCTGGTCCGCTTTCACTCCCTTCACGTTTCGACCAGGTGCGGTCGCTTTGCCTTCATTACCAGTGCCGCTCACAATCTTCATTTCTTTCATATCTATGTTGATTCGTTGAGCGGAACACCCTGGAACATCAGGAAACTTACTAATCTTGATAGTCGGGACAACCTGGATGACATCCCTTCTTGATCAGCCATACATCTGTCGACATTGTTACCTGACATTGTGTTATGAGTGTACATTCAACTTGGAGATAAATACACTAATTCAAGTTTTCTCCCACACGTTGGCCGCTTTCCGACCCTCTTGCACATAACAGTTCCGTTTTGAAGCGACATAATGCAGAGAGAGAAAAATAGGGGATGTTCAATGGATGACAGAACGGTTACGTTCACATTACATCACATCATGTGACAATTTACGCTTGGTAATCACGGATTTTAGACCCACAGAGACCTTGACAAGCAAGGTAATTCTCGGGTGACAACCAACAAGGTGTAGAGTGCGACGAATACAACAGAGCTCATAAAGCAGTCTCAGGCTTGCCAGCGCAATAACGACTGATCATGGGCTATCTCAGCCTCTATATTCCGGGGTCGAAATCGACTACTTCCACCATACTTCAAACAACGACGTCCCAGTAGAGGTTATCTTCTGGCATGAAAGAAAGGATTATCAGCCAATCGAAATCCCATCAACTCTGGCGCCACTGGGGCCAACACAACGGACTATCTCTTCGCCCAAGCACGAGAACTTCGAGGGCGCCACCCCAAAGTGGTTGACTGGCTTGGGTGGGCCCGGGATTGTCGTTGCTATCCCGTCTGCTATGCTCGATTGTACGTACAACGTACGTTATGTCACCTCAGCCATATGCGCTTGCCAAAGCATCAGTCAACTGGCTTTAGCATAGCTCAGGTATTCCATATGGCCGTGTCCATTCCCTCTGCATGTACCTTGCACAATCTGGCTTTTGTTACTATGTAAGTACTAGTGACACCGCTAAAATGGTAACCACTCGACTCGAGAAGAGGAGCGGCTGCTTTCCGACCTACGAAAACAATTCCTTTTAACCGCTTATAGACATCTGACCCAGTTGATCAACTCCCGGCTAAACATACAGATTGATTTCCGGATCCATCACGCGAAAGATCATACAGAACTTTATCAACCCCCGTCAGTTCCGCCCAGCAACCTCGAGCTCAACACCTGCTCGACTTTTAGGATAGCGATTGAGGTGAGTGAAGCATCGCCTCACCTTCAAATTTACGCAGCCCGTCTATAATAGAACTCCAGTGAATACGCTGTAGAGAGGTACGGAGAATTTCTATGGTGGCCCGTACTCATAAACAATGTTATCGTCGTCAAAGAGAGTACTACCCTGCGATACGTGCATGCGTACACCCACGAAGCGGAGCGGGAACTGTGTCTGCCCTATCGGACGTGGCATCCAGAAGATCTCCAAGGAGTCTTGACCACACTTGGGCTTCGGTACTCCCTAATCTCTCCCTCACAGTTACCCCAGATTGACTTCGGAGCTCTTGTCTGATCGCAACGTGGTGACGTCTATTCTGTTATCCAGTTGAAGGGCTCATACCGAACCCAGGTTGCTATGAAAATTTGTACAACTTGAAGCAGCTCTTGGAGATAGACTATTGCCGTATCTAGCACTGCGATAAAAATGCCGAAAGATATAGAGCTTGCCTGCAATTTATACTAGGTGTAGAATACCCCAGATTCGGAGTAGGTACTCCGTTTCTGACCTCCAAAGAGGTTTAATTCAGACTTGTGCACTTCCCAAGTAAACTCAGCTCTACGAACCGACAGTGATGTACAAGTGGTTTAAGAACTCCAGACATAACCCTCTAGTTTCATGAGACAAGGCTCATACTTGGATCGGTAAACAACTGCTTGCTCGCATACATTAGTATCAAATCCTGTTACCTACTTTCATGGTAGCATGGATCTATCAACACTGTCTAGTCCCCCCGAGCACCAGAGATTCTCGTCTGAGCAAACTCTGTCTCATCACGTTCTGGGAAGATAGAAACTTTTCTAATCTTCGGGCAATTCAGGGCCTGAAAATGAGTACCGATAATCCAAATCCAGTGGGCTCCACTCCTCGACCCGCATCTCCACAGTGTCCCCAATGACAGCTCGGATATCTGCTTCTATAATGTGAGCGGTATAAATACCCATCTCAAAGGAAATTTCGATCGTCTTCAGCTGTCCTGCTTTACAGCAAGAGCGGATCATATCAAGGAAGGCATGCCTACCCGTCTCCCCATGACGGTTATACTGACACACAAAGCAGAGAATGAGATGGCGTAAATTGGGTAAAATCAAGGAAGGGGCAAGGATCTTAGAAATACCATCCCAGTCCGGACCGAGTTCGAGTTTGAGGTGGGAGATCATAGAACATGCTTCTGATGAGAAGATGTTGCTGATCAAGGCCGACGGTATGTCCATGCATATACTCAAGCTCTCGAGACGACATCCAGATCGACGGAGGAAGGGGGCGATGCCGGACGACGACGGCGATCCCTCAAGAACTTCAGCAATGGTGAGGCTTTGGAGCATCGGTGCCGTTAGGAGATCGAGGGCATCTGAATACTCTACGTACAGTTGGCGGAGCTCCGCCATAACCACCGGCTCGGTCGGCGACGTCTCACTGGACCGTAGGTGACATGTTCTAAGCTTCGGTAGTTGAGAAAGGAGCTGTAGATCTTCTACACAAGTGATATATCCGGAATAATTAGTTATCCCGGACGGTAACCTGACTTGCGCGATCCCCTGGCTGTGAAGAGTTGCTTGCCATAGTTGCGGGGCCTTCAAACACATGTCCGAGGACATGTCCGAGGGCCCGTCGTCATCATCAAAGATATCTATTTCAATTGTCTGCAGGATAGGAAAATGCGACACAGATTCCAAGCGGCGCATATGATGCGCGGAGGTTTGAATACACACGTTCCTCCACCGATAGGAAGATTGAACGAGTAAGGACATGATTTCGCCGTATTCTGCGAGATTGGGGCTATAATAGACGGTCACCAGACTGAGAGGGTGTTCGCCTGTGCGCTCGAGATATGCCTGCAATATCTCGGGAGCGTGCTTGGAGAAAGGTGGCCTCACCAAGACATACCGAGCCCAGGACGCTGGTGAGGTGTGTAGAATGTCTCTCCAAAGTCCACAGACGCTACCCAAGACCCAAAGAGGCCCGGTCATGTCTAGACTATCACGTTCGATGTCGTCCTCTTCGACATCCTGCCACCAAGAGTCGCAGGCAAAATGAAAGATTTCAAGGAAAACATCTCGGGGAAGACGACGAATGGGGGCGAATACCGACTTGCGATTTTCTAGGGATTTCAGGACTGCATGAAGCTGCGCATTGTACCAAGACCCCATCCGTTCGAGCTTCGCAATTTCGTCGTTTATCAAGGCATGGTCGGATCCGAGCAATGGCCGTGACCCACGTAGAATCTGTGAAACGAGGATGTCGGAATCTTTGAGAGTTTGTAACTGTGGCTCGGGAGAAAGGGGAATGACGAATCCGCAATTGCTGCAGGTGAGGCACGACATTGAGGTGTGAATCTTGGACGGTTCAGGAATTTTTTGGAGAAAGACGGATTTGTGTACCGATTTTCGCTACAGAACGAACGAGTTCAGCCTGGTAAACCGCATTATACATAGTCGTGTAACTCGTACCTGCGTGTAAGAAGTTGAATGGATGAACGAAAGGAACGCACGTGCCACTTATGAAGAAGAAAAAATACTCCCAGCCCGATCCGGCCGAGCTCACCACTGCTACGACGTGCATTAGAATTCACGATTCTCCTAACGCCGTACTTCTGTGATCTCAGCCTATATTTATTCAATCTTACTGATTTTTCTCACATCCTCACAACCGTTCGATTCCCCGGATGGCACAATCCTTTTATTAATAACTGCGTAAACGTGTAAACAGCCAACATTCTCGGGCGATAGCTAAAAAGGTGCGGAAGGAGACAAATACGACGGAGCTCGTAAAGAAATCTCAGGCTTGCCAGCGCAATAACGATATTCTGGGGTCGAAATCAACTACTTCCACTATACTTCAAACAGCGACGTCCCAGTGGAGGTTTTCTGCTGGAATGAAGGAGAGGACTTTCAGCCAATCGAAATTCCATCAACCGCTGACGACAGTGTGGCCAACACAACAGACTATCTCGTCGCACAAGCACGCGAACTTCGAGGGCGACACCCCAAAGCGATTGACTGCCAAGTGACTGCTATGCTCGATTGTGCGTCCAACGTATGCTATGTCGCCTCAGCCTGCAAAAGCATCACTTATCTGTCTTTAGCATGGTTCGCGTATTTCCTATGGCCGTGTTAGTTCAATGCCACCTCCGTGCCTTGCATAAATCCGAAAACACTTTTGCTACTAGTAGTCAAGGCGCCAAGCTGGTAACTACTCGACTCGAGAAGAGGAGCGGCTGCACTTTGACCTACTACGAAAACAAGTCCTTTTCACCTCTTATAAGCATCTGACCGAGTTCATCTCCTAGCTGCTACAACGGCATTGTCCGATCACAGGAGTACTAGTGGAACTCGTCTTGGCATCTTTCACATCCTCGGATCATCAACTCCCAACGAAACACGCAGATCGATTTCTTGGGACCCATCACGCGAGAAGCTATATCGTCCCCGTCAGTTCCGCCCAGCAACCTCGAGCTCAACACCTGCTCAACTTTTAGGATGGCGATTGGGGTGAGTGAATCATTGCCTCACCTTCAAATCTACACGGCCTACTTATGATAGAACCCCAGTGGATATGCTGTCGAGAGTACGGAGAATGCCTATGGTGGTCCGTACTCATAAACAATGTTATCGTCGTCAAAGAGAGTACCCTGCCTGACCCACGATACGCGCGTGCGCGCAGACGTACTCCAACGAAGCAGGGCGGGAAACGTGTCTGCCCTATCGGACACGGCATCCTTGACCACACTCGGAGATTGGTACTCGCTAATCACTCCGTTGCAGTTGCCTCAGATTGATTTCGGAGCCCTATGTCGCGAACGGCAGCCAGTTGAACGGCTCGTACCGAACCTATTATCTTCTAGGTTGTTACGAAAATGGGCACGCCGCACAAGTAGCTCTCGGAGATAGACTATTGATGTATCTTAGAAATGCCAAAAGATATAGAGCTCGCCTGCAATTCGTACATGGTGTATCTGTTTTTCAGCGGTTTTCAGCCACAGAACCATCGCCTCGGTAAAATTCAATGCGGGAACTTGGCGGGAACATGGTATGAACCAACCATGATCTGTGCTACCGCTCATTCAAAGGCTGATGCATGATGTTCCAAAGACGGGATAATCACTAGAGACTCTTATCAAAAGTGGGTGGAGAAAATTAAACAGCGCATTGCAAGAAAAGGAGAACGACCATGCTCATGCCGTTGATTCTCCTTCCCAGGAAAGGTTCTTTCTGGTAAGGGAGACAAGTTCCAACTCAAATCTCTTCTTTACAGAATCGATATTACATGTACGTCTCTGTTAAAACTTACAAAAAGATCTAGTGTCACTGTACATTCGGATACGGAGAATCGAACCCCGAGCTGGCGCGAAAGGCTACGCATAGCAAGAAATGAAAGGCGGCAATGTTAGCCGTTACACCATATCCGATGATGGAGAGATCGACATGACAAGGGGATCTCTCCGGCAAACACATCTCAGGAAGTTAAGCCCAGCGAAAAGGATGAACGAAGGAAAATGGAAAGGGGATGCGCGCGAATCCGTCAACCAAATCTCCGTGGAGCCTGAGTCGCATGGATGGTACTCGAACTCGAACTCGGTTTGGTATTGTGTTCGCGAAGAGACTGAGGAGAAAATGCCAAATGAGATGGTCATGGCGCACCCCCTTCTTCCGTGCGCGAGAGGACAGTTCCACGGTTTAAGCCATTCTTCCTCTTCTGTGGTCGTGCTAGATACCCAAGTTCGGTATGGCATCTCGTTATAAAGTGGTTTGGGGGTAGAAGAGAAGGCACTTGTGCGTTGTGGCCGGGGAAGATGGAAGTAGGGTGTTGTGCACAGAGATCCTCTACTTGGGTGGTAAGAGCAGGCGATGGGAGAAATGGACGGATGTGACGACGAATTAAAATCTGGCCATTGAAGAGACATGCATCTGACTCTTGGGGTTGCGTCATGAGCTTATTCACGGGCAAGCAGATGGAAAATTGATGGATGTATGAAGGCCGGATAGAGAGCGTTGTGAGGCTCGGAAAGACGACGCCGTTGCGAGAGAGGGAAGCTTGACATGATATTCGAGGGCAGAAGGGCTGTGCGTAGCTGGTTATGAACATCAAATCACGAACCGTTACATCTACTCTGCGCCATCGTATCCCAAAATGCAAGTGTTCAATGGCAAATGGGAGCTGTTCCTCCGGCACATTCCATTGTGGGAGAGTAAAGCTTGGGGTGCAGCGATAGGGATATGACGCGGGCTCAGTACGTTCCAAAGATGACTGAGGGCGCGAGGAACGTCGCAGTAGAGTGACGAGATGACGATCGTCTACCATGGGGCTCCCGTTGAGGCTCGTAGTGAGATGCGCGCACGAAGGGAATGGGATGAAAGAGCGCAGCCCTCGCTGTTTTCTTTCTCATACGCAACTTTTGAATCTGGTTTACGCATGCCCTCCCGCCTGAGAAGTGACTGGGATGAGTAGTTGTAGTGAACGAAAGCACTCATTCTAACAAGTTTTAGATGAAAACGTGACTGTTAAGCAAAATTGAAAGCATGGTCGCCGGCGTTAAAGACTGCATCGGATACAGGGAATCGAGCCCCGAGATCCGGCAATGGTAGCTGCTACACTATATCCGATACTGCACGCCAATGAAATCCCTCAGGCAAACAGTTCGGCTGCCATAGTCGGGTCTCTCTATTCCGCAGCCCAGTGAAAAGGATGAGGGAAAGGGATGGGCGCGCCTCATTCGCGTGGAGGCATGATGCCTGGGTGGGGGAGGGAATGACGCTGAAACGCCAAATTCTCCGGCGCAGGTTTCGTCCGTGCGCGAGAGGACCCTTTCCACGCCAGGTGGATTGATAACCAAGTTCGGTGTGGATGTTTACGGTTTGGGTAGAAGAGAAGGGACGGGCTCGGATACTCGCGCGCCTTGGTCGTGTCGTGCGTTATGGCCGGGAAACTAAGAGTCGTGCACTGAAACCCTCTTCCGGGAGAAGGGGTAGGTGATGGGAGAGAGTGCGAAGCGCTACAATCTGAGACGTGGAGGTATTGCATGTTAGGGTTCCATGACGACGGGAAGGTGGATAGCAGAAATGGATGGGAGGTGACTGCATAAAGATAAAATGTTCGGAAACATGACGCCGTTGCGAGAGATGACATGAAAGATACGATAGGTTTTCGAGGGCAGGTCAGGTAGACTGAGAGCATCAAATCAGGCAAGAGACACCACCTGCGCTGAAAACTTGGTCGCATCCCCAAACCCAGGTGGCGAGTCTGTTCAAAGACAACTACAGTGACGCGAGGAACGGCGCAGTAGAGTGGCGAGATCGAGACTCCCTACTTGAGGCTGGTAGTCAGATGCGCGCGCAAAGAAAATCAAACAGAGATGAGGAGAGCAACCATGCTCCCTCTCAGGAAATATCCCGGGCGGTTCTTTCCGGTCGCCAAAGTCAATCAAAGTTCTTGAATCGCTGATTCCTGAATCGATCTGCGTGTCTTTCAATTTGAAACTTGAAAAAGATAAGAGTCAGAACACTCTGCTTATTCGGATACGGGGAATCGAACCCCGAGCTGCCGCGAAAATCATCGTTTCAAATGAAAGGCGGCAATGTTAGCCGTTACACCATATCCGATAGCACCAAGTTCCATATGACAAGAATCAGGAACATATCAGGAAGACAATGTGGGGTTTGTTCTGGATGGGAAGGGCTTCCATAGTCGGGTCTCTCTATTCCACAAAGGATGGATGAAGGAAAGGGCTTGGTCGCAGAGGGTGGGCTGCATTTGAATCTGTAAGCCAGAATTACGTGCCTGTGTCGCATCCGAAGGCATAGAGTGGGTACTCAAACTCAATTTGGTACTGTTCGCGAAGAGGCTGGGGAGGAAACCTGAGAAGAACGATGAAACACCAATTTCTCCGGCTACCCACCCGTGCAGGGATAGAGCGCTAGCGGTTCACGACACCCCTTCGTCCGTGCGCGAGAGCACCCGGCGAGCGAGTCCCACGACTTGACACGGTCTTCCTCTTCTGTGGTCGTGCTTTTGGGATGAATGGCACGTCGGCATGGCATCTCGTGATAACGATGGACTAAGTTCGAGTGTTCATGTTTACGATTTGCGGCAAGAGAGGTTGAAGAGAAGGGACGGGACTTTCCGCTTCCTGGTCCGGCACGCCTTGGCCGTGTCCCCCAAGTGCAGCACGCGACTCTGTGCGTTGTGGCCAGGGAAGAAGGAAGTAGGGTGGAGCAAGAGCCGTGCACGAAGATCCTCTTCTGGGGAACCTGGTCTTCTCAGAGGAGAAGCGTTGGTAAGAGAAGGCGATGGGAGAGTGCGAAATGGATGGAAGTAGTTCTCTACGTGACGACGCGCCGCAATGTGGCCGACACCATTGAAGAGACGTGGAGGTCGCCCGTGACGAGCTTATTCACGGGCAAGCAGATGGAAAAATGGGTAGCGCAAAGTATGCTTGATGGACGTGCTTGCTGGTGCGAAGGCCGCCTCTCTAGGGTAGAGGGTTCGGTGACGTTCGTAAAGATGACGCCAGAGAGAGTAAGAGAAACTTGACATGTCGAAGGCAGAAGGGTTGTGCGTAGCTGGTCAGGTAGACTGTGAACATTAGATCAGGCAAGAGAAGCTAGCGTCGCACCTTTACATCTACTCTACGCCAACAACAATGAGAGCTGTTCCTCCGACGCCAGCTCTCAAGATCTCACATGCACACCCCATACGACGCGGGCTCAATACTGCAGGACAGACTCGTCTGAGGGTGCAAGGCAGAGTGACGAGATGGCGCTGTAGGTGACCGGACGCCGTACTTGAGCTTGAGGCTGGTAGTGAGATCTGCGCGCAAAGAGACGGTACAGAGCTGTCGTTGACGCGGACGCGTGAAAGGAAAGTCAATTTCAGGGCCAACTGGTCGAATAGCGGCCCTATCTGTGGGGCCCCGCTTGGTTCTCTCCTTGATGGCCTCTCTCTTCCGCGCATACAAGTCTGTCCTTCTCCATCTATGCACAACTGCCCACTAAGCCAATAACAGCGCGCTCCTCATCCGTCGGCCGATGCTCGCCCAGTGCGGCACTGCAGCCCTCCTCTTTGGCACCGGCGCCCAACAACTCATCGAAAAGAAAGGCCTCAGGCGACATGACGTGCGTAGCCTTTTGCCTACCCATCCCTCCCCCCTAACAAACACGCAGTTCACCCGCACCGTCCGGCTGACATTCTACGGCGGTGCACTCTTCGGGCCAGTAATGACATGGTGGTACCAGTTCCTCAACCGCATCCAGTTCGCCTCGCCCACCCGCGCTATCGTCTACCGCGTCTGGCTCGACCAAGCCGTGCTCACCCCTTTTGCCGTCGGCGCGTTCTTCACGTGCATGTCTGTGCTCGAGGGCGTCCCGCAGGAAGCGTACCCACGCATCCAGGCTGCATACGTCCCGACCATCCTCCGCAATTGGGGCGTCTTCATACCCACTCAGATCATCAACTTTGCCCTCGTTCCGCACCATATGCGCTTCGTGGTGGTCACCGTTGTTAGTTTGTTCTGGAGTGTAGCTATATGTCCCTTTTACATTGATGTCAACGCGCACTCATCTCTCTCGCAGGGGTTGGACTCACGCATTGGTATCAAGCTATTTGCTAGATACATCTCTATATCCTCTATTAGTTGCTGTAATTTCAATGACCCTAAGGATTTCTGCTCCCACTCAAAGCAATGCATTAGCGAAAACTTCCCTCTTTTTCTCCTCCCTGGTACCTCTACCCGTCCAACAGGTGACCTGCTTCACCATCCTTACCGGAACAAGGCATCCTCGAGTCCGACCACGCCTACAGATCTAGGGCACCGTACGCCGTTTAGGGGCAGAATTCCCTCTCATGAATCAGAGTGATGTGCGTGTAAGCATAACTGTATTCCTAGCATGAGCAAGCATAGCCTCCAAGACAGCATCTGAGCGGATGTCGTCATCAACAGCAGAGACCTTGTCGAGATCGCGCTGTATGTTTCCAGCGGCAAAGGCGCTACAGAGAGGAGTATCCAATAGATAGATAGATAGATAACCGGACAAGGTCCCAAAAAGGAACGCCGAAAGTACTCAGAATTATATAGTATTCAGTCGACGTTATATTTAGTATTGGCACTTGGTATGATCAGAGTGCATATGCACAGGCACAATTGAAATACAAGCTGGCAAGCATACGGTATATCACTGTTTTTATACTATACATCAGCAATGATCATTGTTCTGTGAATGACTTACTAGTCGGCAATCATCAAAGGAAAGATTTTTTGCATCCAAGCCAAAAGTAGCTTCGGAGTCCTTCCTATCCCGTAAAGCCTGGTCTCTACGCTAATGATTTTTTTGGCTAGCCTTGCATCTGACAAAGGTCTTCGCATTCATACTTAGTAAGGGCTAATAATCCTACATCCACCTACATATCTCCCGACTCTTTCTCGTCAGGTTCATCCAGTAAATCACCTTAGTTCGGTGATAGCTGCTCGATCAGTTTACTCAGTATTCTTAAATAAGTTACGTACTGACAAAATTCAACGGGTGAAGTCAATTCAGCGGGAAGTTAGACCGGATCGTGTATGGTGTGACAGATAGCATGGATAGCCAGTACACACCACGTCGCTACTGTACTACTTGTGCAATAGCTACCGCCGTCAAGAATAATGCAGCCTGCCAACAATTCTATTGCCTTGATAGGTTATGCTCACTGTATATCTGCGTTGTGCCACAGAACCCTCTCGCAAGTCGGTACCTGTTACTGAATTGCATCAAGAGACGCTGAAAATTTGGACCAACGATTCCTCCGTAATTTTCAGCGCTAGCATTGACAAAAATTTCGATGAATCGTTGTACTACTGAGCGCCACGGCTCGGACTTTTTGACTTTGGGAGGCCAGGCCTTGGGCAAACTTTAAAAGTCAAACTTTATCCAGGCTTACCACGGAGTAAGTATCCAGGGTGGTACAATCCGATTGAGGGATGACTCGGGCAAGAGAAAGGAGCATATACCCCCAAACCTCCGAACCTCCGTTTAGAACATCCACTGGCATCGCGTTTTTAAATCGCACCTGCACTCCTAGTAGCTCAGACGTAGCTGCATAGCCAATTGAAACAAACAGGCGCCCAGTGATGTCAATATTGTAAGCTGCCGAGCGTTGTAGCATGCTCGAGTTTGACTTGAGTAAGAAATACTAAATATAACATCGACGGGAAACTTTCTACTGAATACGTCTGAGTCGCAAGCGTTGTGGTAGGCACCACGCCACATATCCGGTGTGAAGGCATGAGCAGTCTTCCTGAATCCTGACATGATACATGGTACGAGTCGACCAATGGGTGAACGATGTGCTGCAGCATGTCACGGCCTTGCTTCACGGGAGGAAGATGGTCACCAGACCATGGTTATCGTTCGGCCTGCAATCGTATTTAAACTGTGGGTTCCTCGTCGTAAATTATACCCCAACCATAAGATGGATAATCTCAAAATCCGCAGCCTCAATCAAATCGAAGCTCATTCCTCAATCAGCTCAAAACTACCTAATCTCGACGAGAGATGCTGGCAAGAACTTCTAGCCAAGGAGATTACGCCAAAGGACATCGACTCTGCCAGGAAGGTTGCAAAGGCCCTTCACGGATTCAAAGGTGACTGTCGGCCTGTCCCATGATACTGTGATTATTCTGATGCAAATACGCGCTTAGCGGCCGGTCATGAGGGCATAGGGGACCATATCATTCTTGACGCAGAAATGCGCCAACTTGCGTTAGAGAGTGCTTGTAGGCAGTGTCCATAATCTCATGTTTGTGCAGTTGCTGATATATTGACGCATAGATTCTAATGCTCTCTATGTTATACCTACTACTATCGGTATTCAAGAAAAACTCGTGGAGCTGGAGAGGAAGATAGAAGCCATGGAGACCAACCTCCCCTTGCAGCTTAATGGCGACACGAGTCATAAAGTTCATGATGGGATGGCTCGAGCCGCTGCGGATAAAGCGCAAGCCACCGCCGATAATGTCCATATTATATATCTCAATAACCACCTTCCACACCCATATGAATTTCTTCCGCTTAAGAAAGTGGTACGCTTTTTTGTTCTTGCTTTGTTTCCGGTCGAATTCTGATGATACCTTCATCAAGACGTCGGGTTCTGGATGTCATTTGGCTTTGGCAGTTCGTCCCACGGAAGTCAGTGTGGAAAGCCTTTCCGAGATGAACAAGCAACTTGAACCTCCGCTTAATGTCGGTTCTCTTCCTCGTCAAAACTCCTTCAAGGGTCAAATTGGGACGTATTCACACTTGGAAATACTCAAGATGATCATATTTTATAACGACAATTTTGGTATAACTCATTTTGATTTATTGCCGGTGAGGATTGACAAGTTTCGATCCTTTTTGTCGGATTTCAGAAAACAGTGACAGGGGATGATGAGGTAGCCTGTGTGTCGGTTAGGTTTGCTCTGTACAATAAATGTGACTCCGAGGATTAATAACTAAGTTCGATATGGATAAAGGCGAACTGGGTTCAAGTGTTTATGTTTACGGTATGGTGCGAGAAGGGACGGGACTTTGGAGTACTATCTCGTCCTCCTGAGCGGTCTCCGGGCCCGGTCGTGTCCTCATGCGACTCTGTGCGTTGTGGCCGGGGACGATGGAAGCAAGGTATAGTAAGAGCAGGCGATGGGAGAGAGTGCGAAATGGATGGAAGCAGTCCTCTACGTGACGACGCGCCAATGAAGCGACGTGGAGGTCCAATGGCGTTGCGAGACACGCATCTGATTCTTCCCTTTAGCAGGTGCCCATGCTGGGGTTCTGCGCGCCGCGACGAGCTTATTCACGGGCGAGGAGATAGAAGGTGGATGGCGGAAAGTATGCACGTGTTGTTGCGAGGGTTTAGACGATCACCTAGAGGGTTCTGTGATGTTCGGACTCCATTGCGAGAGAAGGAAGCTTGCCATGACTCCATCGAAAGACATGATAGCCTTTCGAGGGCAGAAAGGCTGTGTGCAGCTGGTTAGGTACACTATGAACATCAAATCAGGCAAGAGACGCGAGCGTCGCAGTAGAGTGACGAGATAGAGACTCCCTACTGGTAGTCAGATGCATGCGCAAAGGGATGACGATGCAGGGCGGGTAGATGTCGGTGGTCGTTGACGCGTGAAAGGAAAGTCAATTTCAGGGCCAAGGTGGCGGCGCCGGCCAAATAGCGGCCCTATCTGTGGGGCCCCGCTTGGTTCTCTCCTTGATGGCCTCTCTCTTCCGCGCATACAAGTCTGTCCTTCTCCGTCTCTCTACAACTATCCACTAAGCCAATGACAGCGCGCTCCTCATCCGGCGGCCGATGCTCGCCCAGTGCGGCACCGCAGCCCTCCTCTTTGGCACCGGCGACATCATCGCTCAACAACTCATCGAAAAGAAAGGCCTCAGGCGACATGACGTGCGTAGCCTTTTGTCTGCCCCATCCCTCCCCCCTAACAAACACGCAGTTCACCCGCACCGTCCGGCTGACATTCTACGGCGGTGCACTCTTCGGGCCAGTAATGACATGGTGGTACCAGTTCCTCAACCGCATCCAGTTCGCCTCGCCCACCCGCGCTATCGTCTACCGCGTCTGGCTCGACCAAGCCGTGCTCACCCCTTTTGCCGTCGGCGCGTTCTTCACGTGCATGTCCGTGCTCGAGGGCGTCCCGCAGGAAGCGTACCCGCGCATCCAGGCTGCATACGTCCCGACCATCCTCCGCAATTGGGGCGTCTTCATACCCACCCAGATCATCAACTTTGCTCTGGTTCCGCATCATATGCGCTTCGTGGTGGTCAGCGTTGTTAGTTTGTTCTGGAGTGAGTGTTGCCTTTTTCTTCATAGTCCCGCGGTGACACGCCAGTAGACACGTACCTCAGTGCGGTGAATGCGCGTCAAGCACAGTTGGAGCAGGAGGAGAAGGAACACGAAAAAGTGCCCATGAAGGAGGTGTAGCGGTACGTCATCTTTGCCGTCTTCGCCGACGTGTACTCATCTTTCTCACAGGGAATAGATTCACCTGTTGGTATTAATTTATAGAGTCACCTAGATACGTCTATATATCTTCCATTATTTCTTGCACGTCCATCCAGTCACAGAGCGCATCAAGGAAACTACCAAGACCTGGTTGTAAAGTCAAATCCCACATGGCTTTCCTCCCCTATACCATCTTGATGCACTCAGCCCCCACCCTTCATAACACGCACCCGCCATTCGCCCTGAGCTCTGCCCTCTCAATGAGCCCGGAATAGCAAAAGGAGGTTAATGTTCTATCTTATCCTACTATCCACGCCCATGACCAGAGCGCCTACCTCCTAGAATAACTTCTCGTTAGGCGAGTGTCCTGCAGTTACTTATACTCCGTGATGACTAGGCCCTGCCCAACACCCGAACATAAGCAGCACCCGTGTCAAGCCTCCCCTCTCTCTTTGTATCTTCGCCAATACAACCGCGGAAGAGGGAGAATGTTCTCATCAGCGGAGGAAGAGCCGAAGAGGAGAGGTCCTCCCTCAACATCTCAATCTTGTCGAGACGTCCATGGAACCGTCTTACAACGCGGCGTCAGAAACTCGGGCTTCGCATCGTCACTTGTGCCTGTTTTCAACGAGTCTTTTTCTAGAGCCCTCTGCGCGTCCGGGATGCGAGAGCTGGAAAAACAGTGAAGCAAGCGCCTGCCAATAACTTTGGGCCTCAACGTCAATAGCAGGCGCGCGAAGATCCAAATGCTGATTTGGCGAGTAGTTGCTTTCCGCTGTCAAGTATTGATTTGGAGGGCCTTTTCAAAATGACCGGTCACATCAGCTCAAAACCCATAGTACAGTCGGAGGGGTCCATCATAGCTACTCGACGTCCAACTGTCTCTTAATATTTATCGATTCTAGCAATATTTTATCGTACTATTACAATGCAAGAGCAAGACGACAAGGAAACCCATACTCTTAGCCTTTCGAAAAACACGTCCTTTCGCGCCTCCATCCTGGCCCCACATTGGCCCGAGGGAAAAAAAAACACAAAGTAAGTGGGGTAGCGGATCGGGATACCTTTCCCTTCAGCGACACAAAATCTATTTGCGTTCGCCGTTCACTGTTCAGTGTCGAGCGTCGTTGAATTTTGAAGGAACAAAAAATAGAGAAAATCATATCCTAGTCTCTTATATAATATTTCGGATACGGGGAATCGAACCCCGAGCTGCCGCGTGCCTCAGATGGTGCACAACATGAGAGGCGGCAATGTTAGCCGTTACACCATATCCGAACAACCAGTGGTATAGTTTCCTTTTCCTAAAAGGACATGCTAATCCTTCCAGTACCACTGGCAACTTCAACATCGAGCCGCTGTGAAAAGCCGAGTCGGCCACACCTCCATTCCACACACGAGCCGATGCACGCATCTTCAAGAAAAAAAAGGACAAGCTCTGCGCTTTTGTTTCTGCGGACCTGAATTCTATGAGGTGAGTCTCTACCTCCCTCTTCCTGTTCCACCTTTAAAACGAGATGTCAACAGCCGCGAAAACACGGCCTTCAAGTTCTACGGCCATGTCTGTTAGAGGGGGGCCAAAGCTTACTTTTACTTCACTTTTCTGACAGCGACGTCCCAGTCGAGGGCCGAGGCGATATTTAGGACTGAAGAGAAGAATCGGCGAATTGACAGGCAGCGAATATCATATGGAGAACCCAAACTACTCGACCGACGCTCTTGTCGTTACCTCACGAGGTCTCGTTCAGACCTGTGACTATGCTCTTCCGGCACTGCCATACTGGATCGTACGCCTAGTGACTCCGGCCTGCGATAAGCTAGCTCGGCTATATGCGTTTTGCAAGGCGCTCGGGCACCTGGGATTAGTGTTGAACCTCTCAGCTGTGCCCACACCGCGCTTTTCCAATCCTCACGTAACCGGATTTTTTGCCTTGCTGCCGTTTCGGAACGTGTACCAATATCGCTTGTACTCGGAGGAGTAGTCAAACACCGGTTTTCCACCCTGTGCTTTGTACTTGTGGGTTTTCAGTGTTCTCGTGTCGGTAGTTCCTGAAAAGTAGCTCCCGATGTAAAGTATCCCTGTGCGTTAATTAACGTTTTCCTATATCTTTGTAGTTTTTTCTCATGACTGGAACGTAATATCATCGGACTATCCTTCCTGGCACGATAGCGCCGACGCTAGTACGTTCCCCCCGTTGAAGTCACGCATAGAGAGTTTCAAAAGCACCTGGAAGTGCCACACTAGCATCTGTCATCACGAGGAGCTTTGTCGGTACCGATAAGCTTGGGGACCCGTGTTGTCTCCTTTTCTGCAGCCAGCACCACGACAAGAAGCCTCTCGGTGGGTTTCTTGACGATATAGAGGGCGTTACTAACCAAGGATCGCCCCTCGCAGAAGCCACTACCAAGGTCGGACGTGCTTTTTGACACTAATGACTTCATGGAACGATCTCAAACGATATTTAAACAAGAGGAGCGTTACCTGGACCGCCAGTCAAGTACTCTCTCGGCATGCTCACTTCTTTGATCAGCCTCAGCCTCGCCTTCGCCAGTCCTCTCAAGAGAGACCCTAGTATCAACCTCTCTCTGTCCGGACCAGCTGTTATCGGCGCAAGGTTGGTATTTCTCACTACTCGTATCTTGCGTAAACTCATTTAAAATACGTTTCAGTTAGTATACTGATGGGAACTCCTTAGCTTCTATAGCGTCTGCTTATATTTCCGCCAACGGTTACACCGCTTACTATGGTTCTACGCCTACAAGCGCGATTCGCACAGTGTTTGATAACATCGCAAACGAAGCATCGAATAGCAGGAGGTACGTCATATCCACCGATCATCTATTCGACTTCTAAAAGACGCGCAGAGTAAATTGCAGGAATCGATATGGTTTTTGTACCCCTGGTGTTGTCGACCAAACCGTGAGAAATGCCCTTCAGAAGATTTGAACAGCTGCTCCGCTGTAACGATAAAATGGCTAGCAGTAGTCATCTGCGAAGCACCCTTTTTGCCGTTATGTACGTTATCCTATACCCAGTTGTCAGATGCGACCATATCTAAACGGATATTCAAAGCATACCCTCCACCATTCAATATTTCGAGGTGTATCATCATTTATAGCTACTGTCTTGATGCCGTATTTCGCATTGAAATTTTCAGTCTGATCTACTTATGAGAGCTATTGCAAATGGCGGGTCGGAAAATATACCTGAGTAACTTGCAGCCGTTTAAGTGGAGATACAGTTCTAGAAATACGGTCCGGAACGCTGTTGATAAGAAGCAGCAAGGCGATGACCAGGGTCTTCCCAGATCCTGTGCCTGCGATGACAAGGGAATCCTGGCCTTCATAAGATGCAAGCGCGGCCTTCAGTTGATTTTCGCGTGGAACCTCTGCTCCACCAGTAGCGTAGTATGCCAAAAGGCAGAAGCGATACAGAATGACGCGTTTTTCGATGGGAAAAGGTAGAATGTAGCCAAGGGGAACACGGCCTTCATCAATCCAGGCTATCCTTTGCACCAATTCATCATGAGAGGCATTTCTAACCTCAGAGAAAGCCTCAGAGACAGTAGATACACCAGAGCTACAGGTTTGCATCAGTCCAAGTGACGAACGACGCGAGAGAGCATGAAAGAACAACGAAAAGACGGTTTTGATCACTCAAATCCATATATGGATACTAAATTAAAAAGGAAAGCCCGAAGGCTCCCGAGGTCTGAAACGACTTTGTGCTAAATTTAAACTCAGTTTTACAGGTCCCTCTACAATCGACGCTTGCTCATCGAGGGACCGCGTTTCAGGTCTAGGCAAATACCTTTTCGGGTGGTACTCCCTTCATCTTCTGAGCCAGGATATAGTACGTACCATTTGCTGCTTTCATTTCGAGTACTCATACATGAACACTATCTAAGTCGTATACCAAAGTTACGTTTTGCGGCGGCGACATCATGGATGATCGGCGTCTCAGGGCCTGGGTAAGTCTGTCAAGTAAGCAAGAGGTAATTGCTAAAATATTTTCAGTATTCCTCTCCTCTCGAGGTCACCATCTCTGCCTTCACTGAGACGGGTCAAGAGGAATCGTCGATCATCGTTCCAAAGCAACGATCATATACCGGAGAGCACGTGATACCATCCCGCCTTGCTGACACTCCCTGCGCTACCCTCGGCGTTCAGGGCCTCTTGAATCAACTCAACACCACATGCGGAACATCATACAGCCTGGACAATCCATCCCTCTCCTGCTTTCTTGAAGCCTGTATCACAAGGAGGTACGACTTTGGGCTGACATATGGCCTCCTTCGCAGAATATGGTACAACAACGACTGGAGCACCGTACGAGATACACTTTGCAGATGGGAAGAGAAGGACCGGGAGATGCGACGAAAAGCACTTGATGGTAACCGGATCATCGATACAGATTTGCCGCCTCGACGGGTCTGGGATCTGTATAGCAATCGGGTAGTGCCATATTGGTCCATGGGTATTGGTTCCAGATGGCGCGTGTGGCCTCGGCCGATATCGCACGCATGGATGGACGAGAAGGACCGCACCGCTATTTGGACGCCCATCAACAGATATGAATGGCCCGTTCCCATCCCAAAGGATGTCAACCTCAACCTGATCCGCATCGAGATGCTCAATCTCGGACTGGAGTATGCTTGGTTGGACGTTCTCTGTTTGAGACAGGTGGGCGGATGGAGAGAGGACTTGCGCGCAGAAGAGTGGAAGGTAGACGTGCCCACCATCGGAGGAGTGTATCAAGGCAAAAATGTGGTGTGTTACTTGAGTGGGCTGGGTCGGCCTTTGACGTTGAAGGAGGGTGACTTGGAGAGTGATCGGTCTTGGTTTAGACGTGCTTGGACACTGCAGGAGGTTGGCGGGACAAGGGTGATTGCCGGGGACACACCGGATGGACCACTGCATCCCGAGTGTAAGGGCGGGAAGCATGAGACTGAGCTGCTCATCAGGTTTCACGAGCAGCTGCGGTCTACACGTTCAATGTGGCAGATGCCAATCCATGAGGCACTGAAGGAGATGCAGAAACGGGTGTCGACGAACCCAGTGGACAAGATCGCGGGACTGACATTCATTCTCCAGTCTGCCATGATACCGGCATACTCCGAGAGCGAGTCTCTTGAGCGCGCATGGACAGCGCTCGTGAATTCTATGGATACGTGCCATCGGAGGGAGCTGTTCTTCTCGCGTCCTGAACCAGGAGATGCAGGCACAAAATGGAGGCCATCGTGGAAGCAGGTTATGATGAACTTGAAGCCTCTGCCTACATATCGTCTTTACACCTGCATCGATGTTGATCGGGGGGATGTCACGGGCGACTCGTGTGATGCGGAGTGCATTGAAGGCTTAGTGCGGGGGTTGGCTGTTGTGGAAGGGGGTGATCGACGTGGAGTGTTGATTGTTAAAGACAAGGGTGGGAGAGAACACAGAGTCAAGATCACCGCCACCCACACGTCCCCGATACCTGAAGACACTTACGCGATGATTTACGCCTGCAAATTTGAGAGCTCACGGGACTGTGGTTGGATGGTTGGGCGAAGCCTGCCAGGGGGAAAGTTTGAGAAAGTGTCGATGCTGATAATTTCTTGTAAAGAACACTGGCGGTTAGAGGATCTGGGTATTATTGAATGGCGTCAATATATTCTTATTTGAGTAAGTACACAGTGAAAATTAGCCTTTAGCTCCAACAGGACGTCGAGTCTCAGTATGTGGGTATGATAATGGACGCTTGCAAATGTTAGTCAGAATTTCTCAAACAACGAGTCCAATATCCCGACCTATGCGCTCCATTTGTTGGTGAAATGCCAGAGTTCGGACGTCCCGTGCCTGTACAGAGGTCAGTAGTTCATTGTTGGAAGAGGAAAGAGTGCGTACTATGGTGGAAAAGTACAAGTTGCCGTCGCGTCATGGAAGGGCCTCGTGAGCCTTGAAGCTGCTTGAAGCTTGGAGGCGGAGGAAGTCGAGCGTACAAGTACAGAAATGATTACAACTCGCGTCGTATTTTCTCATCCATGACGGGACGGAGGGATGGCATTCGAGACACCCTGGACAGTGCTGGTGTGAATTTATGATACAGAGATAGAGAAAAAAATGAACGTACATCTTCACCGCACTCATCCAACCTTTCTTCGCCCACTATTCCGCCCGTCTATTGATCCATGCTTCGTACCGCCGGTTGCTCTCCATCCAACTCATGCTAATGCAGAACTTGAAGTCGTCGTGCTTATGGGCGCACCGTGAGGATTTATCGTACCGTGATTTCGCCTGGGAAAGAATGCCTGCTACACTTCATCTAGACTCGTCGATAGGAATTGATACAGCACCGTACCTGACAGTTCATTGTGAGCTCTATCAACCGGAAACAGGAAGGAATGTCATCTGGAGTTGAATGTACCAGACGAAGATGGTTGCTTGACAGAAGAGGACTCCAGAAGTCGCACCAGCGGAAGGAGATAGACACAGCCACATGGATAGGCCGGCCCGAATATTCTCTCTTTCCCACCCACTGCGAACTACATCTTCTCCAGAATACTTTACCGAACACGCCAGGAGACGTTCCGTATCCTGTATCGATTCTACTGCGCCATCACTCCCAATGATCTCGTCCCACAACAATTCTTACCAGCTTCCGACGATGCCCATCTGATGTCTGGTATCATGACCGCGAGGAGCACGGGAGTTGTTCTAGCTATTCGCCTTCGGGCGCAGGCCGTCGAATCACTGCCGATAATTGAAAACGTACGCCGTTAGATGCAGGCTAGATGGAATTAACTCATGAAGGCAACTGAGGTACATGGTCGTTATTCCGTCCCTCATCCCCTCAATAGGAACTACACGACCTCGTTAGACTGGTTCGAGTCTACGACTGGGGTGCTTCGTCCTTCAGTCGACTCATGAGCTTTGAATATAACGGCCATTCGTGATCAGCTCACCAAATTCGAATGGTTCCCAGGCATATGTCGTCGTCGTAGTTAATAATGAAGCGGTTCGGCAGCATGAATTCGCTTCACATCGCTTTCGCAGATTCCGTCCCAATCAGCCTCCCACCGAAAATGCAGAAATGCGAAGCATTGACTGATCTCGCACATCAATAGAGATTCAATCAGGAAGAACTTTTACATACCTCGGACTCCGGTATCAGACCTTGCCAAGAAGTCGTCCCGATAAATATCTGCACGCGATTGTCGAACCCGTCCCAACGAACACTGGATGCGCCAGGAAGTGGGACAGCATCCGAATTGAAATGTAGCCGGAACCCCACACGGCGGGAGGTGGAGAAGGCGGGTAACTTTGAAGGCAGTTGATGGACCCAGAACAATGTGCAGAGCGAAGGTAGCAGGCGGCGAAACCGTGAATGATATCGAGCAGGTTTCGAGCAAGTCGGTAAGTGAGCCTAAGTGAGGTCACGCCAAACTCAGATCTTCTCACATTCCCACCATCACCACAAAATCACGGAACCCATCAACGAGCACTAACATTAATGTAAGTTACCAAAGTCAACTGGAACCCAGGTCGCACACGCAGCCTTCGCCGCACCACTTTCTTCCGAAGTCCAACCGCCGCTCCCATCTAATCCTCGCCTTCAAGGGTCCACAAACTGCATTGGAATGCCTCTTGCCTCCTTAGGCCTTACCACGTACACTAGATCTTTGGTCGTCACTCGAAATCGCAACGAATTCTGATAGACGTGTAGGACGACGAGCTCGAAAATATCTGTCTATGAGCCTGTTGAGACCATGGGCAACGTCTCGGTAGTGCTCCTCAAAGTATCGGGAGGATATTTGGACCTCATGAGAAGGTTGATCCAGGCATTGGATAGTGAGAGGCAGTCCCACATTTTACGACGAATGGGACCCCGTAGAGGTACCCGTGACGTATCGGCGCAGAGACACCCAGCCCCAAACTCGGCGACGTTAGCAAGATGCCATTGGACGTATAGTTGGAGGAATGTGTGTATTCAAATCATCATCCACCATATGCACCACTTGGAATCTGTGTCGCATTTTCCTGTCCTGCAGACAATTGAATTAGATATCTTCGATGACGACGACTATCTCTCGGACATGTCCTCGGAAATGTGCTTGAGAGCCCCGCAGCTATGGCAAGCAAGTCGTCAAAGCCAAGGGATCTATCAGGTCAGATTACCATCCGGGATAACTCATTATTCCGGATGCATCACTTGTGCAGAAGATCTACAGTTCCTTTCCCAGCTACCAAAGCTTAGAACGTGTCATCTACGGTCCAATGAGACGTCGCCAACCGACGCGGCCCCGGTGGTTATGGCGGAGCTCCGCCAACTGTACGTAGAGGATTCAGATACCCTCAATCTCCTAACAGCACCGATGCTTCAAAGCCTCACTATTGTTGAAGTTGTAGACACAGGTCGGCAAAACGGGTTGACGGACCAGCTGTAGTTGAAGGGCCAGATGATAAATGTTTGAAGCTGAATAATGTTTTGTATGTCTGTTCGTTTTTAGTGATGACTTTTTCTATTTACCAGCGTATGTTTCACAGAACCGATAAAGCTAGTACGACAAACATCTTTGTCCATCATTGTCTCAGAGACTCGGCCTCCGATGCGACCGCAGGAACCGAGGACGGGTATGTTGATGACGAAGTATTTCTCTGTTTCGATAGCTTAAAACTCTAGCAGGGACCCTCCCGCTTCAACAGATGATGGCGACGTCACTTCATCTCAGCCAGTTACTCAATTGGTGCAAGCCGTCCATCCTGGAAATGATGCTGAAGCTTCCGGTGCTAATATTGCTATGTCGAGTAGCAAGAAGACATGAGGCCTTAGGCTCATATCATAAACTGAATTTCATACTGACTTCCGGTTTATAGACAAGGTAATACCGCGAGATCTCAATTGATTGTGGGTCCGAGCAATCAGCACGTTGTGACGTTGCCTCGCGCAGCAGAGATATGCTATTGTTACGATGAACCAGAACCTCAAGCGGTGACTCCATTCGGACTGGAGTTCAAGTATGAGCGAGGTGCGTTATTGCCTGTGGTTGTGAGCTGTCACCAAACAATATTTAGACGGATCTTTAACATTGCCCTGCACATGGAGCTTTACAATATGCAGAATCTCTTTTCGGCCGAACCGCGACGATACAAGTATTTACCTGTGGGATCTAGGGACTCACGCAAGGTTGTCCATGCTAAAGACAACTCGAATGCGACTTTCTTTACGGTTGGATTGGTGACCTAGTCGACCCTGATTAACAGAGGGAAGGCCAAAGAGATCAATATCAAACCTCTCGTGCGGTTGTGGCATAGATGTCAAGCTGTGATTTCCCAACTGCTTAAATTCAACAATGTCGTCGTGACATCATATAAAGATGGAGTCCAGTTCTCCACGATGAGAAAGCCCGCTGAAGGTATGTTTTCTCAAACTGTCATATGAGTGATAATAGTATCGATAACATGTTTGACAGAGGTCAAATCGGTTTCCATGGATGGTCGTACTCATGGTCCTCGTACGCAATTTCACCTGGCTTGCGGCCCATGTTCTATTTATATACTGATGCATATACTTCGCAGTGGTACGCGCATGGGACATTGAAGGTATGTACTCTATCGCACATGATTAACGATGCCTATCCTGATGAGGTTACTCAGTTCCGTGTTTTATTGGAACCGATCCATTCAAGCTTACTGAGTATGGCATGAGGCTCGAACCGTCGTATGCTGATTTCGATCCGGGTGACTGTGTACTGATCGCTTTCACTATCGGCGGTTATCGAACTGCGAAAACCGAGAGCGCCCCTTCTTTGAACAGGGCGTCATTGAATATTCAGTTCGCTATTCTGTTGGCGTCGGCTAACACCGATACGAATTCCAGTCTTTATATACCGGTTTGCTAAACTACTAAACTCTTAAAACTACAAGACATTGGGCGTCACATCCGCAAATTTCTCTATCAACTCACCAGGGTCTTTCATTGATGTAAAACTTTGACCCTCAATGGGACCTGGGCACCTAAATGGACTTTACCTTTCACAACGGGTACGACCGCCGGAGATCCAGGGAACTGCTGCAGTTCTATACCTCCCTCAGGCAAGCTAAACTCGAAGTTTTGGATCAGCCTCGCTAAAATTGTCTGTAACTCCATAATCCTGAATTTCGATGATTAGATTGGACTTGGAATCTAGGGAAGAAGCACATACGCAAATCGCCATCTTAGAAGAGAAAGAATTCAGCGTGAGCGCGAAGAACGACGAAGAATGCTTACCCAATGCAAGCCCGAGTTCCAGCACCTGAAAGTCACGTAAGTGAGAATAAATAGAAGCAGGCTGAACAGTCCTGAACTTACCGAACGACATCCTAAAATTTTCCAGAGTTAGTTATCAAATTGCGTGAGAGGAAAATACAGCTCAAGCCCACAAGTTAGCGTACACTCCTAACGAGACGGAAAGGTCTTTCTTGAGAAACCGAGCAGGATTCCATTCCTCTGCGTCGTCACCCCAGACCGATGGGAGGCTAAGAGTTCATGATCAGGTTGCGGGCAACTGATACGAGGAATGCTTGAAGTACCGGTTGTACGCATATGTTGCACAAATAAACGTCTGCCCTTTAGGTACAGCAAGCGTCTTCCCTCCAGAAAGAGGGATAACGTCATCGTGAGGAGCGGTACGTGTGAGGGAGTGCACGATGGGATGAAGACGGAGAGTTTCCTGTTAAACCCAATTAGCATTTTAGTTTGAGACATCACGAGTCGTGCTCACTTTGATCGCGGCGTTCATGAATGGCATCGAGTCATAGTCCTTGTATTGTCTTAACTCTTCGCGTAAGATGGATTGATGTTCGGGATGTACGGAAAGTTCGTATAACAACCAGGCTGCGGTCGTACCAGTCGTTTCATGTCCAGCAACCACGAGCGTTCTAGAATTAGGAGTTACGGTTATGATCAATGAAACGCTGCGAAAAATGCTGCACGAACACTAGCTGCGACTCGATTTCAACTTCATCCATTTTGCCTGTAAGACGCGCACGTGCTATAAGCACCAGATGTGAGTACGTGGGTCACGAAAGAGACTGATTAGTATAGACTCGCCTAGGAGATCGACAACAGCTTTATCCTCGCCCTGCTCCTCAACCTCATACTGACTGACCATGATCTTCCGAGCCGCTCTTCTCGACACTTCTCCAAGGTTGGCGAACTGACGGGTTTCTCGAGTCGAGATCAGCCGCAACAGCTTCAGTGCTGAATTTGGAAGGAGTCTAATCAGAGCCACTAGCATAAATTCGAATGCCGTCGTATCAGTTTGTGAATGAGTGCTAGATTTGAAGGTCAGAATACGATCGTCACCCTGAAGATGGTGTACGCACAACAGGTGGCTCAGGGCTTGCCTTAGTTCTGTGTTATGACCCTCGAGTGAACCGAAGTCATACCGAAAGCCGGCTGTCCATTCACGGGTCAAACAAAATGCATTGAAGAAGGGAGGGTAGCACTGACCAAAACCGATGATATCCAAAGCGACTTTAGATGTCCAATTCAATATATTGACAGTTTCATTAGTGTCACCGGTCAAGGATCCCTTCAAAACGTTCACAAGCTACAACCTTTCGTCAATATTCATTGCCCATGCCCATTGACGTGAGAATAAATGTACCTTGTCACTGCACTGCTGAAATATTAGCTGTGATTCCCTCAGCTGCGAGGGGTAGAACGCAGGATTTAGAATTTTGCGTTGGCGATGATGGGTTTCAGCTACATGACAAGTCAAGACTCAAGTAAGAGAGAGTCGTAGAAGCACAAACCATCAACAGCGATAAGCCCTCTTCCGAGGATAAGACTTGCGATGAAGGTAAAGTCCCTGGACTTTGGGTAAGGACGTGAGATGTGCATGATGTGGTCGAGAGCCTTGGGATCGGATACCACCAAGATGTCTTGCTACACAACCTTTTTGTTTAGCCATGATCAAGAGCAAGGTGAAGAGCCAACTTACGCCAAAACAACCGCCGATACGGTATACGCTTCCGTAGTCCTTACACCATTTCATTTCAAGATCGCCGAAGTTCTCTTGATTACGAAGAAGACGTTCATGACCTGGTATGCAGGGTATTTCATCCAGCACCAGTTCAAAGAAGGAATCTGCGTCATCTTACCTAGCCAAAAGGATGCGGATGGAGGACCTTTTACGTGTTTGACCGAAGGTCGCTTCAACCACGAGTGGAGTAAATAGGCTAGGAAGACTGTAGCGATTGAGGCAAGGATGGGAGACATTGGAAGCTGATCTGTCAGTTAGCGGTAGAGCAACGGCTCTTAAGAAAGCATTTCTGCGGCCCGAATATCAATAACAGCTTATGCTAGTTGATATTTCCATAGGCTAAGCCGCAATCTCTCTACACGAAACTAACATCTGCGCGAGAAGCGGGCCTGTAGTCCAGACCAAGAAATCTACTCTGTCCTTTGTGCCAGTTTTCGTCGCATAGGCTCGTTTACTCCGACCGCATGACTCCTGAAGTTTGAACGAGCAGCTACCCCGAAGAAAACTCTCCAGCCCTTTAGTCAGAGACCTGTTAAATCGTGTCTGTGTGAAATTTAGTATGATAGTTGGCTCTCCCATTTTGGCCAATAAGGGATCGGATATTTTGAGACTCCCTGGTACGTACTACGGGAGGTTAATACCAAAAGTGGAGGAGCGAAAGGAGCGGCGCAGCATTAAGCGAGATTAAGTGGCCCCGTGAATGTAATCGTGATGGTAGCAATTGTATCACCCTGGTCCAATTCACAAGGCCATTGGTAGCATCATGAGGCAGGCACATTATATCCTGGTGAAGAGGAATTCAAGAAAAGTAGTTATCCGCGTCTGTGGGCTTTTAGACATTTTGGATCAGGCAGACATTGGCATTGTCCAAACTTGGTCCGCGATGTCTTAAGTAATCTCGGAATTTGCCACTCGGAATGACTTTGGACTTGCATTGCCTGAAGGCCTGACATGGACAGCCTCAGCTGATTCCTGAAGTCACCATCGTTCACTAATATAAAACTATCACAGTATGTTTTGCCCGAGACAATTTGGACCACATCTGGATTGCATCTGGACTTCGTCCAAGACTCCAAGGTTCAGGGACTTGAATGAAGTGGGGGGGGGGGCGTCGCACACGTGGCAAGTCCGAGTCCTCACTTATTTTTGGGACGCACGAAGTTTGGATCAAAAAGTAAGAGCATCAATGCTTGAACATAAATTTCGGAGATAGATAAGACATGAGATAGCACAATGTAAATACCAGGTCTTATCGCGGTCAGCGATAAGATAGATATGTGATTGCAACGGACTTGACTCGGAACTGCCAGTTATTGAATTCTCGTCGCTTCAGCAATACATGATTGATAGCAAGAAGGCAACGGACCACCACCTGGCAAGGTGAGACGCGAGATACCACCGATGGATAGGATGGGATACTGACCGTTCAACAACAGGACAGTTGGCTCGCTAACGTGTCCGTGATAGCATTGACAGAGAGAGGACGTGGCGGTTGGTGGAGATGGACAGTGACAATCTGTTGGAAAACGGGGGATCAGTTCGTTCCCAGTATAGACGCGCGGTGTCGAGCCAATAGTATTGCGCTTGGCTGAGCTCTGCAAACGCATGAGGATGTACACTACAGTGCCTACTTTTATACTAAATACTATTTTACTAGAACTTTCTACACATTTCTTCTTTCTTCTTCCTTAATCAGCAAGCTCGGCATGATGCCGGATTGCCATATTCCAACACAATCAACTGGTGGTGTTCAAGACGCAAGGTATAGTGGTCAAAAAGGATCTGCGTCCCATCACAGACGCGCCACTGGCAGTGTGAGCAAAGACCGTTCGCATCAAAACTACCATCACCCACCAAACGTACAGGAAAGACAACTACGCATTCCTGCAAGCACATTCAAATCACTGGCATGGGAGGCGAAGCATTCAAGGAAATGACAGCTTGGATAATGGAGGCCTGGCTCAAACTCGGCCTGTTCCTGAGGGTGAGTCTTCATGGTTTCGAAATACCTGTTACTAATGTCCAAGGCTATACAGTCGTCCGTATTATCAGGCATCCATTTTTCCCAGGCCCCATTTCCAAATTGTCGTTCGAAAATTAGCTGGGTGTCGACCCCAGGGGCATACCCCCTGTTGCTTGCGCCAAGAGAGATCTCATTCACATGGAAGATAATAAAGTTAGATTCTACACGAGTAAGCTAGACGAAGAGGGGGAGAGGAGGTGAGTACGATACAAAGCGTAGACGGAAAGTTGGCCCCATAATGCTATCGCCTCGCAGCATGATATGGGTATGTTCTTCAATAATTTCTTGTTCTCACTCAAGCCGATGACGGTGAGCTCGCCAGCATTATTTCTCATCTACACTACTTAGCTCATTTTGATAGAACGCCGATGAATACACCGCGGAAACGTATGGAGAACGTGTATGGCTCGTGCCCATAAAGAACCGCATTGTTTTCGAGGGGGATGCACCGCCCGACCCAGGATACCTCCACCTGCATGCATGCGTGGCAGACGTGCTCCAACGGAGTGGCGCGGGGAAGGTCATTGATAAGATTCTCCGGTGTCTCCCCGAACAGAAGTGTCCGGCGGATCTAGTTGACCTCCAGCGGGTTTTGGACATCCTTGAACTTCGGTACTCACTGGTTGCAGCCTTTAAGTTACCTGTGTGCCGCGACGTTCCTTTTTAATCCCGCCTTCTTGCAGAGCTTTTGTTGTCATTTCTTAAAAGAGAATCAGAATGTGGATTGGTTCAAGATTTCTTTCTTTCCTTGACACCGCCGTGATACTTGCTACTTAGTACAGTACGAGTAAGGATACCCATCGTTTTTGCTGATTCTTTGTATACATTGGATCTGGATCTACAGGAAAGATATCTGAACCTGTGAACCCAAGTGTTTCTCGCACGCCGAGAAATAAGATCTCACTCTTGCAAGTGAAATCTCCTTATTTTTTCCCTTCAACTCCACTTTCTTCAATAACTGGGAGTTATTTTTCCCACATCTAGAAGGGCGGCTGCGCAACTTCCGCATGCGTAGCAGACGCTGTGGCTGGAAACTTTCATCAATCTCCATCGAAAGGGATTGGAGCGATGGAAGGAGGACAGGTTGGCCTTCCTTAACGACACTGAGTTTGTCAAGAATAGACACACGATTATCGGCATATCCCGGTCCTGGGACAACATTCGAGGCCCACTTCAGCGAAAGGGCCTTCAAGCAAGGCACCGTGCTCAGAATTGGACTCAAATGACCACCTAAAGGAACCGGATCGCGGATATACAACTCCTCGAGTGTATTCCCCGAGCGACGCAGGAAGGCGACAACTTTGGGAACAGAGAAAAGAGTGACACCAAATTTCTCTAGCTCTGTCAATGTTAAATGATCGATAAAGTTTGATGCGCACCAGGCGACATCAAGCAAACGAAGTCTGGTATGCACGATCGGGGTGGCCGGAAGAAAGTGTGAAGGGATGTCTAGCCCCAGAGAAAGTGTCGTAAGATTCGGAGCGGATTGTAGAAGTCGGAATGGGTTGCTCTTCACTGTGCCCCCAGCGTGATATTGACGCAGCTGGGGCCGGGCCAGGACATGTTCTGCATCTGCGCCATCCCAGATCTCCTCAGGAAGAAGTTCCTGTCGGCAAGGAGCCTCGGTATCACGGACGTCACCTGAACCCACCGGCGCACGCCTGTAAGGAGCCTCTTCCCATATAAAAATCTCCCATCGGTGACATTGAGATACAATCAACCGGGCCATAACCTCGTAGCGCGGAACAGTCGCGTCACCCCCGACTTCACCGTAAATTCGTAAAGGAGCATCTCCCGATCGATCCAACCAAAGCTTCAATGTCGAAACCGGTGGTTCACAGCATGCGGCGGCATCGATCTCATTGAAACTGAACTCGGACCAAAGCTGGCTCAGGGAGAGTGCAATGGTGCGCCAAAGACGGGACACACGACTGTAGCTCCAGGGCCCTAGGCAAGTGTTGTGGACCCGATGGTAGAACCTCCAGTCGTCCCATGATAGAGTGTGAAGAAATACCTCGCCAATGATCTCGGGTGGCAGCCGTCGAACCGCAACCAGGACAGGTCGGTGGTGTCTGATAAAGTTGTACACCTCACGCAATGCCGAATACTTTTCCTCCATTGCCTGAGAACAGCCATCGTCATGCCAGGCTATGATAAGCCTTTCCATTTCGTCGTCGTCCAATGCGAGTTGATGTCTCAAGCACTCCATCGTAGTTTGGGCTTCCTCGAGCAAGTGTTCAATCTCTTCAGACTCGCAGTCGAGGGGACTGTAGTTGGAAGTCGTGAGGTGCAGATACGTTTGAGAGAATTTGTAGAATTTGGAGGGAGTGATCATCTTGGTTGGAGAGTGTCAAGTGTCGTAGCGACAGAGAAATGAGGAAGCCTGAATTTCGTGGGAAATTTGTACGTAGTTCTGCGTGCACAGCTAAACAGGGAACTTTTTCTTTGAGCCATTGTAAGCTAAAAGAACAATAGATCTCACCATTAATATTACATGCCAGCAGAAAATTACGATCAATCGTTGTAGATCTAGAGGGCGCATGTCTCGCTCGACATCACCATATCTTCTCTAGTATGACTGCGCGAAGGATAGAGAAAATCTAGTTCAGCACCCAATATCTACAGCGCTAGCGCGTGCTCCGCTCGCTTGTCTCTTTGGTTGGCCTAGTCGAAGTCGAAGAGAGGAAATCACCAAGCATGTCATTAGCTGGCGAAGATGCCAGCGGACATTGGTGGCTCCTTGCATTCTCATATGAAGATACATATTATCGCCGTGTTTCAACTGCCCCCCAAGTGCCCGAGGATGTACCGATTTACCGATGAGTCGACAGAAATACGGACTGACACGCTCTAGTAGATTTGTGTCCTTTAGGAACGTACAGCAGTACGACACGATCCGCCAATGGAAAAGAGTCGCCCAGTGTATCAGTACTGTAAATCACGACGCGGTCGAAGTCGAGAGCATCAATTGGCATGTACACGTGGATGTGGCGGTGCCGAAGTGTGTGCGCATTTGTCAATTGCCGCCTTCGCAGTTCGCACTTGTACTTCTTGCACAGCTAAACAAATCGTTATCTGCCTGGATTCTGGTGCACACTAAGCGTTTCAATATACCATGAGGCGGCTTTTCGGGTCAAGGTGTTGTCGTAGCCGCTGACTTCAAGCTTGTGCTGTACCTGCTGCGGTTCCTTGGCTGTTGAACTCCTGGCGCCTGTCGTGCGCAGCACCCTTCCAAGTTCCCTGCTAGATATTCACTTGTAATCCGCGCGCAGCTCACTATCAGTATCACGGCTATTCTTTCTGTGACTCGTGCTGAAGTGCTCTTCGGCGGTAGGGGGCGCAGCACAATATCGCAGCATCACTGTACTATGACTCGTTTCTCTGCTCCATCAAGGCCCGTATGGGTGTCTATAAAAGTGTTTTGTGCTGTGCATCTCAAACGCAGAGAATTATCTCTACAACATATCCAAGTGAGCTACGTTACAAACAGCGCTATACTTCTTCGTCGCTCTCAATCATGACTTCCTACCCGTCGAACACAAACAACTCGTCGACCACCACAGTCACATCCACCCAGACCCTTGTCCCCACGAAGGACTATGCGTCTGCATTCGCAGATCTCCAGTCTAAATACGGATTTGGTGGGAACGCGCCCTCCCCCAACCCCGAGCCTGATACTACTCAGGACGGCAGCAAAAAGGCAGCATTGAGGAAGGGGGACAAAGCTCTCGCTAACTTGGCGGGAAAATATGGGCTTGGAGGAAGCCAGTTGCAGCAGAAGCAGTCGTGGTTATGATTTGAGCAAAGGGGGTCAGGAGTTTTCAGAATGCGGGGCACGAGAACGGCGGTGGTCGCAACTGGAAGAAGCTATGACATTTTCGAATTCTGTAGCTGTCTTCAATCATGGCTTTTATTTCACTTGTGCCTGAGATTTAGGCGTACACGCAACACCGGGCCAGGAGAATTTTGCGTTTGTCATTTGCGTGCTTGCGTTCATTTGCGTTCGTTTGCGTTTCTTGTACAATCATTTGCGTTCCTATCACTATATTTATGACATCATTACTGCGTGTCATTACATATGAATGCGAGCGAGATGTACGTACCAGACTACTTCAAAGGCATTCTTAATCTTTAGGACGTTTCAACACTGTTCCGAAAGATAACAATGTCAAGTCAATGGTTTGAGATCTCATAGGCAGTGAGTTGCTTACCCACGAGGTCCCTATGGATGGTCCGGTGGTCTATCTACACTATAATAGCATCAAAAGATGAGTGGAAGTCTGAACGCCTTGCGCAAGTCAAATCATGTGAACGCATACACCGATCAAGCTAACGCAAGCGTTTAAATCACGAACGCATGCGTTATCTTCATCTATGCATGTGTTCAAGATCAAACGCAAGCGTTCTAACATTTCTCGCATGCGTTCAACCAAGAACGCAAATGTGAAAATGTTTCACGCATGCGTTACAAGGTGAACGCAAATGAACGCAAACGTGACAGGTCTGTCACGTTTGCGTTTGACACATGTTTAAATCGAGTTGAAATGCAGCGCCACTACCCATCACAGTCTCGTCTTATTCATCTCTGCTTGATCTATGTACTTAATTAGCCATGTTATTACTCAAGGTTGACTCATGGACGTATCTCCTCCATAAAACTATCCCAATTCAGCGAGTACCCCTGCCGGAAATTTCAAAGAACGTACCATTCATAGTTGTAATTTATCTTTCGCAAGTTCTGCTTGACGTCGGCGTATGTCTACAAGTAAGACGGTCAAAAAATTACGAGTGGTGGCAGACTAATGATTTACTTTGATTCTTATTCTTCTTCTCCGTATGACATTGTTTCGAAGCGTACTGCGAATCCTTTGCATCCCCGGCACCACTACGGCAGCGTTCAAACTTCAGTTTAGCTTATGCTGCCGAGGGAAAGACCGGGGACATACATAGCGCTTGTGAGCGCCTAATCTCGGGCCTTTGTCGCCTTCATGGTCTTGATAGTGAATAGGCGAACTGAGGCTCGAGGCTCTCAGAGAAATATCAGGTTACAGGTTGCGAAGCGACAACCGGTTCAGAGCTTTGAATGGAAGGTGAGTTATGAAAACGACATTAAACCACGGCATACATAAAGTAATTGACACGTCGAGGCAATTCTTCATGTTTGCGCTGTTGATTGTGCATAGCAAGATGGAAGAACAATCTGAGCTTTAGGAAAGGTAATGTATCGGACCTTGTCCAAAGTGACCTACCTCCGGGGTGAGGAAGTCGCTCGTAAAATTGGGTTAGCAAGGCATGGAAGAGATTGTAAGAGGAAATAAGAGGCGCAGATTATGTACCTCAAACAGTCCCAGAACCCATAGTAAGCTGAACCCGTGTAGGTACAAACTCTGGAATTACTAGGGCCCGACTACACGAAACCAGGTAAATATACAAAGAAAGGAGTGTATATGTGGAATGACTCACCTCCGTACAATAGTATAATCTGCAAGGAATCTTGCTTAGCAAAAATAAGAGCCAACAAATGTACACGGCACTTACCATTTTGTCTCATTATCATTACCCAATCGATATTTCTGTGGACAGGATATTTACCTGAGGTTCGAATTCAAGGTTCGAAAGGGCAGGGCAAACCTCAAGGTCCAGGATTGAGGTTCAGGTAAATCTGCCCGGACCTGGTTATTACCACACAGAGATCATAGAGCAGCTGTGAGATGATCTTCGTAGAAATCAAAGCAATATACATCAGCGGGGCATAGAGAAACAGTGCAGACGTGGCAGTAGATTCCCGAATTGGGTTCTTGTCTCTGGTCATGGCTGTACATATTGCCGTGCTCACATTCATTGAGGAATCGAAAAGTTTCGGTATCTAGAATGCATAGTTGACTTGTCTACAACACTTTCGAAGGTCAGGACAAGATCAGCGTAGAACAAGGATAGGAGTTGAACTTTGGGGCTAATCATGTCACGCTCGCGAATGATGTCACACTCGGAAACGCAAAACGCATTTGATCAAACGCATGCATATGAACGCAAATGCAAATGCAAATGGAAGCTCGCAAGGGAACGCAACCTCGCAAGGGTAAAACGCAAAATTCTACGTGCCCCGCAACACCGACATCCCTTGACTTTGAATTCCAACGTATCAAGCTAGAGCGATGTGCAAGCGAGTCCAACGGACAAAAGACCAAGAACAATATATCTTCATGGTAGGTATTGTCAAAGCATAGGTAGATACGTCCAAAACAATATCGAAATCGCATTAAAAAGAACCACAACATCAAACGAAGTTGACTGTTTGGATCCACACATCAATTGCATAGTTTATATGCTTGAGAACATATGTGAATCACACGCACTACCCGGGAAGAAAAAATTCACTTACCGAATACGCAAGGTAGGTCTCAAGAATCACCACATCAAATGCACCCGTTATGTTGACCCCATAAAAATATTGTGGTAGCAGCTCGGCAGAGTATGTCACGATGCCCGCATCGGGAGAGACGAGGCCCTGAACCAATGTTACCCCGCTGAGGGTACTGGCGAACGGGCTCCGCGCGAGGAGGACGGTAATGTTCACAGAGTTTTCTTCAAAGTACTTCCCGGAAGTCCACGTGAGATTGAAAGGCTAAACAAAGTCAGACCGGCCAAACTTGAAGAGAGAACGTTTACCTCAGTGGAAGAGAGTGTTTGGCCAGGAGTGGGAGAGATGAAGACTCCAGCCGAAACCAACGCGGAGAGGATGAGTGCAGGGAGGGGAAGGAGAACTTCATTGTTGTAGAAACTGGATGATCAGGACTAACACACAGGATTTATATATGCATATGAGGCTCCACATTACGGGTTGTTGAGACCGCCAGGATAAAAACGCAGGTCAGGATGAATTGAACGAGGCTCCAGAGTCCAGACCGTGGTGCCCGGAGATCATGAGGTGGAAGGCAGAGGAACTCACGGGTGCCTTCAAAGTATGATGACATCCCATGCTCCTAGAATGACCGACTATTATCCGTTTCAATGCGTCTAGGAGCGGAGAGTCGAAAAGCTACCAACAGTGTATGTAGCGCCCGCCTGATCCGCTTACACCATCATCCGCGCCGAGCTTCAAGTTCAAAGAGGTATCTTTGGCCGACGAGTCAAAGTTTAGCGTCAGCTAAAGATAAGAGATACGAGAACAGCTCCGTCGAATTGGGTGAAGAGTAGGACGGGGGCGTCCCGCTAATCTAGACGCGGGCACACAGTAGAAAAAGCCGGGTTTGACAAATGTCTTGGCGACATACACCTTCAACGGAACGTCTGCATATTGATTGAACAGCTAAGAAAAGCTAACGGAGGCCGTTCCCATAACATTGACTATTGAGTGATTCGCCATACGAGCTACAAACGGACGTCAGTCCTACGTCCTGTAGGCTGGACATACTACGACGCACCTTCTCCGATTGTCCTAAATTCTTCACCTCAAAGAGCATAACCTCCCCAACTCGCGGGCCTTTTGAAAACAAGTCGTGCGATGTCGGAGCGTCATATACTTACAAGAACATTCCTTTCATGGCCAAGCACACGTACATTAAGACATAAATAGGTCGTCAGTCAAACAAATGCAGATTCGTTAAATATCAACACAGCGAAAAGAAACCCCTTCCCACTCTACTCTCCAGCAAATAGACGAATGATCAAATACGTCGTTTGATCTCCAGCAGGTTTTGGACACGCTTGGCCTTCGGTACTCGCTGGTTGCAACCTTTGAATTACCTGTGTGCCGTGACGTTCTTTTTTAATCCCGCGACGAACGATGCCCTCTCGCAGCGCTTTTGTTGACATGTAGTAGTCATTTCTTAAAAGAGAGTCAGAATGTGAATTGGCCCAAAATTTCTCTGTTTCCTTGACACCGCCGTGATACTTAGTACGGCGTAGACAGTACGAGTAAGGATACCCATTGCTTTGCCGATTCTTCGTATACATTGAATCTAGAATTGATAAATGTAATTCTAGCTGGAGCAATATGCAAGTGAGCTCAGCAGACAAAGAGACCAAGTACGATATATCCTCATGCATAGATAGACACGTCCAAACCAACATTGAAATCGCATTACAAAAAACCACAACATCAAACGAAGTTAACCGTTTGGGTATACACATCAATCGCATCGTTAAAATGCTTGACAACATATGTGAATCAACTAGTATCCAGGGAAAAAAAGCTTTCACTTACCGCATACGCGAGGTAGGTCTGAAGTATCACCACATCAAACGCTCCCGTTATGTTGGCCCCATAGAAATATTGCGGCAGCAGCTGGGCCGAGTACGTCTTGATGCCCCCATCGGGAGAGACGAGGCCCTGAACCAATGTTACCCCACTGAGGGTACTGGCGAATGGACTCCGCGTGAGGAGGACGGTGATGTTCAAGGAGTTTTCTTCAAAGTACGTTCCAGAGACCCACGTCAGGTTGAAAGGCTGAATAAAGTCAGACCAAGAAGGTGGAAGAGAGTGTGTTTACCTCGGTGGAAGAGAGTGTTTGACCTGGCGTGGGAGATGCGAAGACTTGAGCAGAGGCTAATGCAGAGAGGGCGAGAGCAGGAAGGATGTAGAGGAGGACAGAGAACATCATCGTGGAATCTGGGGGATTAGGACCAACACACAGTGCTTATATTTGCATATGAGGCTCCACACCACGGGTTGTTGAGACCGCCAGGAGAAACCGCGAATTTACCTCAGGCTAGGATAAACAAGATGTCGGATGACTGAGGCCACCGACCGTGGTGTCCGGAATCACGAGAGAGAAACTCCTACATAACATCCAGGCCTAGGCGTGAGGGATTTTTCTTGACGGGCAGGCATTGTTGGAGTATGCAGGTGCTATCGATGCATGAAGACATCCCATGCTACTACTCGAAGGATCGGTTATTACCCAATTCAATGCGTCTATGAGCGAAGAGTCGGAAAGCTACCAACAGTGCATGTAGCGTCCGCTTGATCCGCTTACACCGTCATCTGCGCCGAGCTTCAAGTTCAGAGAAATAACTTTGTCCTACGAGTCAAAGTTTAGCGTCAGCTAAAGATAAGAGATACGGGAACAGCTCCGCCAAAGAAAAGAAAGAATTGGGTGAAGAGTAGGACGGGGGTCTAGACATTTGCGGGCGCACGGTCGAAAAAGCCGGGTTTGACAAATGTCTTGGCGATATACGATAGTACATCTTTAGCGGAACGTCTGCATATTGATTGAACAGCCAAGAAAAGCGGACGGAGGCCGTTCCCATAACTTTGACTATTGAGTGATTCGTTATACGGGCAACAAACGGACGTCAGCCCTACGTCCTGTAGGCTGGACATACTACGACGCACCTTCTCCGATTGTCCTAAATCCTTCACCTCAGAGACCATAACCTCCCTGACTCGCGAGACTTTTGAAAAGAAGTCGTGCGATGTCGGAGCATCACATACTTACCCAGCCTCGTTACAAGAGCATCCTTTCATGGCCAAGCACACGTACATTAAGACATAAATAGGTCGTCAGTCAAACAAATGCAGATTCGTTAAATATCAACACAGCGAAAAGAAACCCCTTCCCACTCTACTCTCCAGCAAATAGACGAATGATCAAATACGTCGTCGCCCCCACAAACCTCACAACTAATATGAAAAGGTGTCAGAAAAGCAGAGAAAGAAAGGAAGGGGACGTACATGCAAGCCCAGCAACAGAAAACAACAAGAACGACATATACCCCTTGACACTATTCGCAGCACCCGAATCAGACGCTTTGTTATTCGCAGTCCTGCAAAGAAATCATTCAGAACACACGCGCACGTCAAAACGATCAGTCAGCATACACAATAGCCGCTCCCAAGAGCGCATTCGATAGTGTCCACGCAAGAAGGACATTGGTCCTGAACGTCCGGTAATAGTCCTCCTGGTGCGTCGACGCATCCGGCTTACTATCCACCTTTGGCGGCTTCGTCCTCAGCACATGCAACGCATCATCGTACGCCGAATTCCGCTCCTCCGGCGTCGTCGGCGCAGCAACCGACACCTCATTCGTATCCGACTCCTTCTTCACCACACCGAGGTCCGTGCTGACTTTGTTGTCGCCCTTGGTTCCCCACGAGACGTCGTGGACGTTGGCGAACTAGTGGGAAAGATGAGAACGGGAAAAGAGCGAGTGGACGAAGGGGTACTCACAGCGTAGACGTTCAAGACGGAGATGTAGGAGGGCGCCATGAGGAGATACTGGATGAACGAGGTGATCATATGCCAAGGTTCGAACTGCGTGGATGAGACAAAAGACCAACACAGGGGATTCAACGACGACTCACGAAGATCAAGCTTGAGATCAAGTACAACCCAAGGGTGGCCAACAGTGAAAGCACGATGTTTCTGAAGATGGAATTCGTAAACAAGTCGTTCAGGCTGGTTCCTTCGGAATTTTTTAGGGCTTCAATGCCTTTGAACGCAAGGAAGAAAGCCGCGAACTAATAAGACGGGTATGAGAAAGCATGAGTTTGCCAAAGGGGAAAAGACATACGGTCATATAGACTGTGATCACCGCAAAACCAATGAAAGCCGTAGTGTACCCCCATTTACTTCCCTGTGGCCGATTTCCCAATGCGAGAAGGTAGCACATTATCAAAAGACCGAGGTAGATGTAGTTGATGATGACATTGAAGACGTGAATGCCCTTGAGACCAAAGCTACTATCTTCCATAGCATCAGAGAGGATGACGAACGCGATGTAATAATTAGCCTGGAAAGGACCATTAGTGTTAGGCATCCAGTAGTCGATGAACATATATATACCAGAGCGAACCAACTGAAAATCAAATTGAAGCACTGATAAAACATCTCAACGTGTATCCAGAATTTGCGCAAGAACGTGTGCGAGCTCCGATAGATATAGTAGAAGTGGAGGGTACTGAACACAGCAGCGAAGAAGGAACCGTTGAGCCATCGACGACGTTGAGATATCAATTCCGGAACCTGCCAATGGTCTGAGTATGTCGTCGAAACTTGAAGGGTGAGATCTCTACCGTATCGGGTACATCGGTGACAGCGTAGGCTGACTTGACGTAGTGAAGAATCCAGGCTCCGCCCCGTTTCGATACCAGCTCCCAACAAAGGATCTACGTAGGTATTGTCAACTTGGAGTCGTGCGCAGATATTATAATGACACATACACGATCCTCAGCGAGATACATGTTCGCCGTGAAGATATCGGCTCCCGCACCATGCTACAGAGTAGTATTAGCAGTTGAAGGTCCGCTAGCTGTGTGTTCTTACCATCTTCTCTCCGAGGAAATACTTTTGCAGCGGACCTTCGCCTCTAGCATCATTCTGCAAAGCGATGTACCGATATGCACTGAACGCTCCGGGTAAGACAGTGATGTAACCAAAGACAGACTCCCTACACAGTCGCGTTAAGAAAACCGAAAGAAGATCGAGAAGATGGCGACTGACAAGGGCTTGTCAAGAATGTTGGACATCTTATACTCAAAGTTCTGAGCAGCGACTACGACCAAGATTAGAAGTCTGGGCGCATCACTTTACTGTGGTGCTCACCCAACGGATTGATGAGGTTCCGGCCCCACTTGCCCTTCAGTGCGACGATCTCACCGCATGCACCCCCGACGTTTGAGTTAATATCAAAAGCCTAAATGTCCAATAAGCTTCAAACAATCGCAGCGCGGCAATCAGAACTCGCCTTCCACAAGTGGTAAATACTTGTGACACCCGGCATAGTGCCAACATCAAGAAGAACGCAGACATTGGGATTGAGGATAGGACCGAACGCGTTGAAGAACCACCGATGTGAATTGATTTTCTTTTGATTCTGCTCTTTCAAGCAAAATATGATCTGGACAGGAACATGCTTCTTCTCTGCGCCCTCGATCTTTAAAGACGGTGTTACAGAAACTTTAATATGGAGACGATCAGGATCGAGTTCAAAATACAATGAAGAAGATCGCACCTTGTGTGGTGTATTCGAAGATGTGGGCGGTAACGGGCTTCTCGTCGATGATATTCTAAACGAAAGATGAATGATGGTACGAAGGCAGTTAAGAAGATGACGCACCTTGGCAATACCCTCCTGGTAGACACCCATGGCAGCGATGACACTGAGCGTTCTGGAGTTGATCTTCTTTCGACCGTCACTGACAATACACACAACGACTTTCTTCCATCCATCTTTTCCCCACGTCTGGCTCCTCGTCCTTGAGCACAAATGAGCGATATTCTTCATGACACCATGCATCGTCCGACAGAACAGTTCCTCGTCTTCATTGTACATGGTCATGACAATGAAGAGCTCGGTTCGCCGGCCGGGAGTATACTCCAGCTGCCGGAGACCGAAGCCTGCAGACTGAAAGTCATTCGGGTCACAGGTGGCGGCTGTGTACCGCATGTGAGTGAACTCGCGGTCTGTGCGGTTCTGGCACAACTCGAGGAGCTTTTCCGGGACCTCATTTTCTACGACGTAATGCCCTTCCCGCAAAGCCACCCGACGCGTAGTTTTGTACCGCCTTGGCACGCGCTGCGGGATCCTGCCGTAACGAATGAAGTTCCCGTCGTCGTCGTCGTTGAGTCCTCCGTAATTGCCGTTGCCACCAGGAACCGGCATATCGATAGGTGGTGGTGCGGGGGAGTGCCTTGGCAGGAGAGGAATGTGGCCCTGGTCATCGCCATCAACTGCTGGTTCGTCGCGCAACTCGTAAGACTGCCTGGTGTAGAGTGAAGGGAGCGAGCCGCCTGCTGCCCCTGGCGGGGGAGACAATGTTTGTTGATATGGGGTGCCGAGGTACTCGTGGGATGGAGATGAGGATATGGGTGCCATAGTAGCACCATACGGATCCAGGTGCTGAGGGGGCGGCGAGGTCGGGTATCCTCCCAGTGGCGGTAAAGGAGGCGGCGACGAATAGGGATTCGGGTGAGTCTGCTGTTGACCATAGTACGAGTCTGTATACGGTTGTTGGTCGTACTGCTGGTCGAACGGCGAAACGTAGGGAGCTGGAGTCGTAGTCTGAGAGTATGGATGGTACCCATCATTGAAATGCCTGTGCTGGGCCTCGTCGGCCTGAGTGATATCAATATCAGAGAAATACAGAAAAGACGCTCGACTCACTTCTGGGTATTGCGACATGTCGCAAAGGAGAATCAACGAAAAGTGATGAAAAGTAGGGGTCCAAGTTGGCTACACTTGAATGGAAACGTGGGGGCAATGTTAGGAGCTGCTGAAGCACTGCTTTATATCAGGGCTGTAGGATCGCAGCAGTAGGCGATGATACTTGCAGCTGCGGTGATGACCAACAATCAAGAAGAGAATGAAGAAATGAAAAGTGGAAAGGAAAGGTGGTCGTGGTCGTGGTCGATGGTCAAGGTCTTGCGGGTAGAAGAGTTCATTGCCATTTTTGGGAATGTCCCGGAAGCTTCCCAAAAAAAAAAACTTGGACGACGAGACGTTTATCATATGGCCCCCCAATCCATTCATTTAGTCTCAAATTATATGACCGGAATCCCTACGAAACACTCTAGCTTTGTCTCGGCAGGGTAGGGCAGATTTTGTTGATAGGCCCCCCCGAAAACGTGACTTAATCAGGGTAACTTGACTTTTGACAGTCGACGTCGTTCAACTTCTCAGCCACAGATATACTTTTTGCACACCCTATCCAGATTCTCAGTCTTGTTGAGGATTATGGTTTTACAGCCATTGGGCCGACGGCTACGCCGTCTTTTGTTTTACATTATTTTGATTTTCGTATCGATCACTACTGTTTCTTGGCTTCGTACCACCATCACCTACGTATCTGTCCACGAATATACGTTCGTTCGAGCCATACCCGTCACGTTCTTTGTGCCTGCCGACGTCTATTCCCAACAAGTCTATGCTCTGTCTTGCGCATAATACTTACATATATAAGTCTAAGCGATCCACTCAGTTGCGGTGCACATTGGTGTTTTGTTCGGCCCGGTGGTCCGTACTGTATCTGCCCTCACTGATGCTCTCGACTTAATGGTCAACCGACGTGTCGTGTTTTACAGGACTGATACACTGGGTGACTCTTTTCCATTGCCGGCTCGTGTCATACTGCCATAACGTTCCCAAAGGACACAAACTCTATTAGAGCGTGTCAGTCCGTCGATTTCTGTTTCATGTCTCGGCTCTTCGGTGGGTCGGTAGGTCCTCGGGCGTTTAGTGGGCAGTTCAAGCACAGCGATAATCTGTATCTTCATATGGCTCAATGAGAATGCAAGGAGGTACCAATGTCTGCATCTTCACCTAAAGACTTGCTTGATTTCCTCTTCGACTAGGCCAACGCGAGCGGAGCACGCGCTAGCGCTGTAGATATTGGGCGCTGAACTAGATTTTCTCTACCCTTCGCAAAGTCATAGTAGAGGAGAAATGGTGATGTCGAGCGAGACATGCCACCTCTAGATCCACCCTAGATCTACAACGATTGATCGTAATTTTCTACTGGCATGTAATATTAATGGTGAGATCTATTGTTCTTTTAGCTTACAATGGCTCAAAGAAAAAGTTCCCTGTTTAGCTGTGCACGTAGAACTACATACAAATTTCCCACGAAATTCAGGCTTCTTCATTTCTCTCTCGCTACGACACTTGACACTCTCCAATGAACATGATCACTCCCTCCAAATTCTACAAATTCTCTCAAACGTATCTGCATCTCACGACTTCCAACTGCAGTCCCCTCGACTGCGAGTCTGAAGAGATTGAACACTTGCTCGGGGAAGCCCAAACTACGATGGAGGGCTTGAGACATCAACTCGCATTGGACGACGGCGAAATGGAAAGGCTTATCATAGCCTGGCATGACGATGACTGTTTGCAGGCGACGGAGGAAAAGTATTCGGCATTGTGTGAGGTGTACAGCTTTATCAGGCACCACCGACCTGTCCTGGCTGCGGTTCGACGGCTGCCACCCGAGATCATTGGCGAGATATTTCTTCACACTCTATCATGGGACGACTGGACATCTTACCATCGGGTCCACAACACTCGCCTAGGGCCCTGGAGCTACAGTCATGTGTCCCGTCTTTGGCGCACCATTGCACTCTCCCTGAGCCAGCTTTGGTCCGAGTTCAGTTTCAATGAGATCGACGCCGCCGCATGCTGTGAACCACCGGTTTCGACATTGAAGCTTTGGTTGGATCGATCGGGAGATCTTCCTTTACGGATTTACGGTGAAGTCGGGGGTGATGCGACTGTTCCGCGCTACGAGGCTATGGCCCGATTGATTGTATCTCAATGTCACCGATGGGAGATTTTTATATGGGAAGAGGCTCCTTACAGGCGTGCTCCTGTGGGTACAGGTGACGTCCGTGATACCGAGGCTCCTTGCCGACAGGAACTTCTCCCTGAGGAGATCTGGGATGGCGCAGATGCAGAACATGTCCTGGCCCGGCCCCAACTGCGCCAATTTCACGCTGGGGGCACGGTGAAGAGCAACCCATTCCGACTTCTACAATCCGCTCCGAATCTTACGACACTTTCTCTGGGACTGGACATCCCTTCACTTTCTCCCGGCCACCCCGATCGTGCATACCAGGCTTTGTTTGCTTGATGTCGCCTGGAGCGCGTCGAAATTTATCGATCATTTAACATTGACACAGCTAGAGAAATTTGCCGTCACTCCTTTTGCTATTTCCAAAGTTGTCGCCTTCCTGCGTCGCTCGGGGAGTACACTCAAGGAGTTGTATATCCGCGATCCGGTTCCTTTAGGTGGCCATTTGGGTCCAATTCTGAACACGGTGCCTCGCTTGAAGACCCTTTCGCTGGAGTGGGCCCCGGATGTTGTCCCAGGACCGGGATATGCCAATAATCGTGTGTCTATTCTTGACAAACTCAGTGTCGTTAAGGACGGTCAACCTGTCCTCCTTCCGTCGCTCCAATCCCTTTCGATGGAAATTGATGAAAGTTTCCAGCCACAGTGTCTGCTACGCATGCTGGAGTTGCGCAGCCGTCCTTCTAGATGTGGGAAAAATAACTGCCAGTTGTTGAAGAACGTGGAGTTGAAGAGAAAAAGTGAGGAGGTTTCGCTTGCAAGAGTGAAATCTTATGTCTCGGCGCACAAGAAACACTTGGGTTCACAGGTTCAGATATCTTTCCTGTAGATCTAGATCTAATGTATACAAAGAATGGGCAAAAACAATGGGTATCCTTACTCGTACTGTACTAAGTATCACGGTGGTGTCAAGGAAAGAGAGAAATCTTGAACTAATCCGCATTCTTATTCTCTTTTAAGAAATGACTACAACATGGCAACAAAAGCGCTGCAAGAGGGAGGGATTAAAAAAGAACATCGCGGCACACAGGTAATTTAAAGGCTGCAACCAGTGAGTACCGAAGTTCAAGGATGTCCAAAACCCGCTGGAGGTCAACTATATCCACCGGACACTTCTGTTCGGGGAGACACTGGAGAATCTTATCAATGACCTTCCCCGCGCCACTCCGTTGGAGTACGTCTGCCACGCATGCATGCAGGTGGTATCTTGGGTCGGGCGGTGTATCCCCATCGAAAACAATACGGTTCTTTATGGACCCGAGCCATACACGTTCTCCATACGTCTCCGTGGTGTATTCATTGGGGTTCTATCAAACGACTTAGTGGTAGAAAGGGAAATGACGCCACTGCCACGCTCACCGTCGTCGACTTGAGCGAGAATAAGAATTTGTTGAAGAACATGCCCATGTCATGCTGCAGAGCGTCTAGGTTCATGGCTGGGTCGATGTAATTCTTGATAATCTCCCGTGTCATCGTCCCGAAGATATCAGTCTGTCTCTCGGACGTCAGGACCCCCAACTCAGGCGAACAGTCATCATAAATCAACATCACCTTCTCGGAGCCAACGATCGGGCTATGCAGAATACGATTGATTCGCAGATGGCACATGGGTACCTTCTTGCGTCCAATTTCCCCAATGCCAGATATCGCACACTGATAATCTTGTCGGAGGAGCACCTAATGAGAGGAAATGAGGAATGCCGGGATGTAAGGCATTAAGTAGCGAACCTGCTCTCGAAGAACATCAAACGACGGAGGAAATTTCTTTCTGCGGGCTTCACGATCCTCGTACCAGTTGAGAGCCTTAACTGTTAAGCGTAAAATCGGCTAGATTCTAACAACGTCGTAGTACGAGTCACTGACAGGGCCACAGAAAATGTGCAAAGTACATCAATCCCAGTTGCCCGAGCGCACCGTCAGACTTGCAAGCACATATAGCCGAGCTAACATATCGCAGGCCAGTCACTAGGCGCACAATCCAGCATGGCAGATAATACAGAAAGGAGACTTCCATCCAAGACAGAGAGCCATGTTGGGAGAGCATAATCACAGTTCTGAATGAGACCTCATGCATTATCGACAAGAGAGTCGGTCAAGTAGTTTGGGTTCTCCATGATTCGAGCAATGTCGTCCATAGATGGAATTTGTTGCCTGTCAATTCGTTGATTCTTCTCTTGAGTTCCAAAGCTTGCCTCGACTGGGACGTCGCTGTTCGAAGCGAAGTGAAAATAGTAGGAGCAAGTTTCGGCCACTCTAACAGGAAACACAGACATGGTCGTAGAACTTGAGGAAGTTTATGCCTTGTAAGCATAATTTATATCAGTAATAAATTAAATATTAAAATATCTACTCTGAACTTAAGCCATGTGCATGAACGTTAACCATCACCACCGCCTTTGCTTTCTGGCTTTGAGCTCTAAGTCTCTGTGGTTTTTCGAACGCCCAGTCCTCACCTTCCTTCGCTCAGAGACAACGACTCATCGACAACCCTCAACCCTCGAAATACATGTCTCCCCCCCAGGGAAGAAGCTGCCCGGCCTCCGGTACACCACCTTCCCAATCTCTGGCCAGTATTTTTCTCAGGGAGCATCGCGTCAATTCTCTTCGACTTTTCGATGAAGCTCTCCGTGCACTTCCTGATCTTCCGTCTCCCCTGCTTCACTAAGCCTTTTCCTTCTTGTCCCGTTCCCGTTCTTATTGTCGTTCCTGTGTTTGCGTTACCTTCTTGTTCCCGCGTCTTGGTCCCGCCTTTGTGTATTGTATTTGCCGTCTCGTCCTGTTCGGTTTCATGGACCCGAGCACCATGCCCCTCACGCACGGGTCCGTGTATGGTCATGTTGGCTCCCCTCCCTCTTCAGGACCAACGGCGTACTTGTCTTATATCTCTCATTCCCCTTCGCCACCTTTGACGTCCTCGTCTCGCTGAGCGCATAGTCCACGTAGAAATTTTCTCTGTCGGATACGGTTTCCTTCGGTATCTGTGTATAGACCTACTGGGGACATTCCAGTCATTTCGCGACCGAACTCTTCGAATACCCTGCTCTGGCCCCTCGCGACTAGTGCCGGAGAATGCAGTTCAACTGCGATCCCAGGTCGATATAATGTGGACTCCATCATCTACTTCTCGTGGCCCTCCCGCTCTCAGGCTCAAGCTTGCAAGTGTCACGGCCTATTGTCTTCAATGTACCCTACGAAGAGTCTCTACTCCGCGCAACACACTCAACAGTGTGATCACAACGGTATGAGCATAGTGCATGGTTCGCCATGTCAGGGCTGTGGGCCCGGCCGTTCCTTATTGGGACCTTATGCTGGAAACATCGATACCAACACCGTCACCATCTAATGAGCGAGCTCACCTCAAAACCTTATTCATCGGGCATCAAGCCCTACCTAGATTCTCAGTCAATGCTCTGTCTTCAATGCGCACATTACATGTCCTTCTGGGCATAAGTCTAAGTTGAGTCTAAGCGGTCCGATATGCATCCGGTTACTTACTAATCAATCCAGCGCGACAGCGATGTCACAATGGTTCGAACATGCCCGAATACGCGTTGACTGCCTTCAAAAACGCGTCTCGTCACATCAAGGTATTGCGTAATAGCGTATAATTTTTTGCACAGGCGCAAGTTCGGGTGCATGCGTCCATTGCAAGGTACTAGTTTTTAGTCAATGATTTCTGGATAAGGAAATCTACGTACATGTCAGTGTGCTGGATACGATCTGGGGAGCGGGTTCGGCAAGCGGGGCCCAGTCACGGTAGTTGATGTCCGACAGGCCGAAATTCTTTCGGCATTTAACACGTTTCTTTCTCTCGTTTTCGCTATGGTCCGAACTCCTCAGGCTCCGGGCTATCCATCTCCTTTACCTATCCTTTGTCAACATCTCACGCGAGGTCAGATTTGTTGTTTCGATCTCTGAGTTTGCTCCTCGGTAGCAAGCTAGCTACCCTCAATGCTTTATTCAAATTCAAGGTATGCATTGTATTCTGCGCAATAATATATTTCTGAACTGGATAAATTATTTGACAACCCCCAGGGAGTTAAGTAACTATGTATTCAAATGCTTTGCAATCTCGGAGCCTGTGATAGGTCGGACTCGCTGGCAGCGAGAGCGAAATTCCGCAGAGTTCAAGAGTTTGTGATAGGGCCTGTTAAATGGAGTACGTCCCATAGTCTTCTCTAAATGGTTGCATCTGTACAAGGTCTTGGGTATCAAGGAAGTCCGGGTTGCACTTGGCGAAGGAAGCGAGAAATCTTGTGTACCGAATAACCAACTTTTGTACAGCGGACCATGCCGTGTAATACGATGATGATGATGATGATGCAGAAAAAGACAACTGGAGCTGCCTCTATTTTTTGTACACTTTTCTGCCCATACACTTGACCCTGAATTTCAACTCGAGCCGAGTGCTCAACTTTTTCTTGTAACCCATCTAATGAGCTAGCTCACTTCAAAACCTTGGTGTCACTTGTCCCGGTCGTATGACACCTGAACAGCCAGTTTCTTAAAGCGATGCTTATCTCGCCAGTTTCCTCGCCAGAAAAGTGCTATACTGAGGTTTCAGGGGCATTGACTTCCATCATTCATTTTATCGACCCTTCATACCCTGGACTCATTTCCTGTTCACTCTGGTTCGAACAAGAAAACGGACCCCCTATTGCCGTAATCATGGAACCTTTAAACTTACCATTCCGTATTGTGAGCGGTGTTTTTCAGGTTAGGTTTGATTGACTATGAATAGCCAAACCGCTCGTGTCTAAACCTACTGTATGTGAAAACCATGCCAGGATTGGGATGAGCTGTCGCGTCAGACAGTTGTGATGTCGCACAACTTGATTTGCCGCAGTTTTCCCGGAGAGAAACTTGAGACTGTCCCAAGTTCGTACTACTCTTCAAAAAGAAGCTTCCGGCAGTAATACCCGGGATGCAAGCAGTTTATCATGTGCGTGCCAGCTCTTGTACACATTCAAAAGCTTATTTCGTCTAATGTAATCCCTATCCTGGATTGAGACGCGCGAGGATCGGGTTTGGTACAGTCCCCGAGGCGTTATCGGTGAGTAGGCACATCTCTACATACCAGGCGCTTCATCCTTTTCTCCCACATGTGTGTTTAACGGGATCGGTACGCAGCTAAAGCGCACCCGCTTTCCAACACTTGATTCCCGGCGCTGTTTCCCGTGTTCCAATTGAAGCTGAAATCATACAGATAACACTGTTTTCTGTTTTGCGCAAATCAGCCACCGGGATGAGAACTGTGGCTGCGTGCCTAGCACTTGGGCTGGACGGTGCCTTTGGTGGTAGGCAGTGGAAAACATACCTCCATTTTCGACAGCTCCACAATCTCGATAATAGGTGTTGGTTATCTATATCTTTGATGGGTACAATTTTCGGGCAGAACTTTTGACAAGCCGGGTGATGATTCGCACCATCGCCACCGGGTATAGTATGTGAAAACGCTACATATTATTCGACTAATGTACTTATCACAGTCTAACTTTTCCGGCCGAAAACTCATTATATGGTTCGTTCCCTCATTGGAATTTGGAGGCCCCGTTGCGGATCTCTATTGTAGGCTCCGTACTGGGTCCGATGTATTTCATCCTACGCTGCGAGCCATCCTCCCTCAAGCAGGCAATGCGCTTTCTCCATCCGTTACTGGGACCAGACGGGAATTGAGAGTCTACAACTAACTCTACGGCGCGGCTCATGATTTCTCCATTGGTCCAAAAAGATGCGAGAAGGCCAGATTGAGGGTGTGTCATACATGATTCGACTAGCAGACGGTCCATCGATGTCTAGTTTCCCCTCGACTCTGCTTCTCTGAGGAAGGCCGGGCGCACGATCTTAGGGCGCATATATGCAGCATTCATGAACATGCCATTACAATCTAATACCTAAAAAACCGCGGAAGGATAACATCCGAATCACAGCAGACTCCTAGGAGGTCGCCAATACAAACTGTCGGACGAGTTAGTCCACTGAATCATGCCAAAGACATATGCCAACACTCCCAACACATACGTCCCAAAGATTGCTGAAAGTCAAGGATGAGCACCAGTGCATCGCTAGCTGGAGAAGAGAGCGTACCTTTTCTTCGCTCCGGAAAGACGACAAGTTCTAGTGGGAGATGAGGTACACCCATAAAATTGCAGAAAATGTGAGAGGTGATAGCCGGAAATATGGACCCGGTACGGAGGAAGAGATAGGCGCAATGGGACCCAAAGAAGCTGGTGTAGAGCAACTGGAATGCTAATTGACCTTTAGTATAGACACGGGTTCAAGCATAACAAAATATCGACGTACAAATAGCCAAGGCAGCATGCTTTGCAGCAACCCATGTACGTCCACATCGGTTGTAAAGGTCCCAAGCATGATGGAAATGAGCTAGTCGGGTGTTAAATAACTGTGCACTTCGGGACGTCAATCACTCACCCAAACTGAACCATAGAGGAGCCAGAATAATCATGCGCAGGCGAGATATGCCTGAGAGATGATAAATGCTTAGAATGCACGCCCGGAAAACAACCTCTTCTGTATATGGAGCCTGGAGGTAGGAAATATGAGTTGTGAACGTGAGCTCTGGCTTAGTACTGACCACAAGATAGTTGCGGAGGCCGGGGAGAGAAACGACCTTCTTGATAGTTAACTCGGTGTTCCAGTACCGTTGGAACGGAAGGACTTCATACAGGTAGCGACAATAGAACGGGCCGATGAAAATCAAGGGTGTAACGAGATGCGCTTTGATGGGATGAGAGAATATAAACCCAAGTCTAAAGAATGTGACATGGACTCCAGCGTAAAACTGGTATGAGGCGGTCAACAAGAGGCGCAAATGCTAGGAACATGCCACTCACACCATATAACGGCCACAGCATTTGGAAAATCAAGAAACACGACGCTACTGTCGCCAGCGACACCGCGATAATTCGCGCTCTAATCACGTCTGCATCGTCCCTCCACCGTTCATTCAGCTGTCGTTGACGCGACGTTCCTTCAGGTACGTGGGTCGACCAAGCGACGAAGGAAAGACGCGTATTCTTCGACAAGTAGAGCGAGCCGACGTATGTAACTGTAAAACAGAAAGCGAGGAAATGGCCTTGACACTCTGAGAATAGCGGCGCGACGAGCATGGTGGTGGATCGAAGAAGAGCTAAGAGTAGTTGGTGTCAAGTCGCGATCGAGCTATTTATATGTAGCCACCGATTGGAAATTTCAACAATATATTCTTGGTGTTCATGGTTCGATTCCTCAAACATTCAATGATCACAGCCATACAAAGACAATACAGGCTTCATGCTTGCCTTGAAAAGCGGGTATCTATGCGCTTATGTCTGTGCCACCAAATTTATTAAGGCGGGAAATTGGAGCAAGTGGGTACGTCGAGCCTCCACTCCTCATCACGGAGATATTCCCTCTGCCACCCATGCGTCTGCCTCAAACAGAGAACGTCTAACCATGCATATTCTGCACCAAAGTTCAACATCTCTGTTCAGATAAGATCCAGGTTGGTGCCTTTTGAGATGGGCACGGACCATTCCGTCCTATTGATGGGCGTCATCACATCCACACGTTCCTTTCTTTCCATCCACGCATGCGATATTCCCCATGGATATTTCTGGGCGACCCACCACGGCACCACACGATTAGCATACAAATCCCAGATATGTCGAGGATCCCCTGCCGTCGACGAGCAGGTTTCGTCGCATCTTCTGGTCGTTCTCGCGGAGACGTGTTTCATCTCTGTAGCTATCGATGCTATGGCGCCAATGGGCCTAGGCAGTGCCGAAGTCATAATTCAGTGCGATGTAAGATTCGAGAACCGAGCGTACAATCTTCATGGGCGAGAGTTGGAAATCGAGCGTGTATGGTGTGCATAGCATAGAATTGAGGGTCTGCAAGATGCCGAAATTGGCGCAGAGCGTGCTGGCCAGAGTAGATGATATAACAGGTTTCCTACCAGTGTGGGACTATTGCTTTGGGACCAGAGTGTTTGCTCCTCCGTCGAGATGGACCTCATAGGGAGGGAGGAATCCCTGCAATGCGTTGTTCCATACCTTTCTCTTACTTTGAATGATTTGACGTGCTTACCCGGTTCTCTTGGTTAGGTACAGAACTTTGTAAAAGGCCCATCATCCGACCTTTCATTGCTTGACGCTAAAGTTTATAGCTTCGGGTCCACGAAGCAGCTTCAACACAGGTTTTGTCCATCCCAGAAAGAACTCCCTAGTCAAAGTAGAATGAGGATAGCGAAAAGTAAGGAAGCCACCCGGTACCAGTGTCCATATTGCAGAAAGTCGACGTAGGTTGACAGGAATCTGGATTGCACCGAGTATGGATTCAGACGATTCACAGTCGTGTTGTCCTCGTGGTAAGAAGCAAACAATGCACACTAAGGATCTCGTTCGCAGCCTTAAAGCGTGTCGCATTAAGTCGCGCAGCGGAGAGACAGACGCGTCTTCAATTCGTCTAATGTAGATAGATGTTGAATCCTGTTGACAACGTCAATACCGTCAGAAAGACAGATAGAACGCTTTGGAATGTCACAACTCGTGTACTGGGCGCCAGTTTGATAGCGCTCAATTAAAGTATCGCAGCTAAAAGAGAAGAATGACGAGGTGTCTACCCAAAGTCCAGGCCACATTCTGGTCGTACACAGAGCTGAATATGAGCATACAATGATTTTCGAGGTTTTTCGTGGCAGGGAGGTGTACGGCGACGAGGTCTGGATCCAGAAGGGCCAGGGGGATGCTAGTCCTGTGACAGGACCTTCCATGACAGCTCGCCTTCATATACAGTCTGGTCACGAGGCTAGGGGATGCCAAGACATCGTGGTCGGTTCAGACAAGTCTACGATGACGCCCTGTAGAGAAATTTTCAGGTCTGAACATTACTAACATAGCTCCAACCACTAACAGCCAGGATAACACCGTCGTCGTGGGGGGAACGCTGTACTAGTGGATGAGCAGGCGGACCTATGTAACAGTGTTGTAGTACTTCCAAAAATACAACTGGAGTCATTGCGCCGACCCGTGCCGCTGGTTTATATTTATTTACAGCGAACTATCTTCTAGTGTCCAGAACGGCGCTTGGCGCTGTCCGAGAAATGAGAGTACAGTCGCATGCTTCAAAGTCGCAAAGACGTGCCTTCTGACCCAAGATTACTTCGCAACACATATCACTATGCAATGAAGTTCACAGCAAGAGAAGACATGAGCATGTGTAACCTCGTTCCTGAGAGTAAACATACTCCGTTTTGTATCCATCTGGCATTGCGCAGAGTCCAGAATTCGCTGAACATCAATATTTTAATACTTACACCATTGTTGGCAATCAAATTGCATTTTTATATATAGAAATACACCGAATACGCTAGTCCCAACCTCTACGGGTTCACTTACACAGCTTTCCTTGAATAACTACGAATGAGTGAAAAGCAACCTGTACACATCAGACTCACAATGATACCGATTGATTCTTGAGGTCGTGCGGACATAGCTCGACATTGGTCGTCAATAATCATGAAGGTACATGATATTGCCAATCTAGTCCGTTATGAAACCAGGATGCCCGATCAAAAGGCGTGCGGAAATGACATTCACTAGTAGAAGAATCAGCGATGAGCAGAAGACACAGATCCAGCTGACTAACATTAATGAAGGGCAGTACATCTTGAGCTCCGATGCGAATGCCTTCGTCATCATGGACTGCGGAATCGGATTCCATCCTTTCTGCCCACCATGGAGTACTAGTTCTATACTTGTCAATTTCCGCATCTGCATTAGCGCGCGGTGAAGAGCCGATCTCTAAATTAATGATGACGTTAAGCCGGCGGGGAAACGTTGGAAAGAAACACTCACATCAAGCCAAGGCAGCGGTATCACACCCAGCGTCAGAATATCGGGACACGTAGCAGCAATAATCTGCAAAAACTGGTCGACAACTGCTGCGTCGTGCGGTATACGCGTCACGGCTAGATTCCGCAGAGTCTTGCGTACTTGCGATAATTTTGGCAACACCTGTAAAAGATTCGGCCATTCTTCGTCTGTGCCCATAACTAGCCGAGTAATTGGCGGTTGACACGGCGCACAAAGTATATCATGTACAATGGTGACGTTTCCCGACAGCTCACGCAACTCTTCGAGTAATATGCCGGCATACAGACACGGCGTTCCCGGCTCGTGCGCGTGTTTTACGTCCTCAACCGTGGGATCAGCATAGTAGTATAGGCGTTGGAGTTCCGCCTGTGAACAGACGAATTCTGCCGTCTGAGAGTTGTACGGCACGCCATACATCGTCAAAGAATTGAGGCTGAACGGGAATAAACATTCTTCCGAATCCTCGGAGTTGAACACCCAGGTTGGTACGGCGTACTGTTCGGCGATGGAGAGAGATAGAAGGTTGGGAAGCTTCTGCAGTGCTCCGTGAAAACTTTTCCAGAGTTCAGCTAGATACGCTGTGCTAGGCGGAGTGTATCGGATGAACTGCGACGCGAGACTGAAGGCGATGACCAGTTCTGCAAGGCGGGGCCGCGAGATGATTGTTGTGCAAAATTGTTTCAGCCGAGCGAGGGAGTCAACGCGAACACTGTGATACAGCGCCTTTTCGGATTCGCGTTGCCACGCTTTATTTGTTTGACAGAGTGCCAAAAGATCTTTTGGATAGCCTCGCCGTCGGCTATTGATGTATCTAATAATTTCCTGGCATATTTCTGAGGATGAAAGGATATCTTCCACAGTCATTTGTTCTTATAACAAGGTCAGGAAGAGTCAAAGTAGTAGGCTGGCGTGCACCTTTATCGTTGAGCAATATCTAGATTTTTGATACTTTGTTAGAACATTGGAGTAGTTAAGGGACTAGGTTCAACTCACAGTGCTTGCCGTTGAAAGAGTACCTTTCAGTAACGGCGAAAAAGAAAGAAACGACGCGTCGTCGTGGACAAGAAACAACAGCCACTCCCGGCGTCAGTCAATTGAGTAATGTAGGACCTTTCCCTTTTTGGAAGAGAGGGGGCTGGACCCCTTGATGAAATCGGCTTGATAACAGCATTTCGCTGAAGCCTACGGCAAAAGAATAACAGTGATACGTCGTTAACGAAGGGACCAGAAAGAGCATAAACACTAATACAGTGTCATATTTGAAACATATAATGAACAGCATGTCAAGGCAGCAGTGATGCACATATTCGATAAATCGGTAGCAGCACTGTGTTTAGGCAAGTGTTATTTGAGGAGCGAGACGTCCCCGCTTTACATTAAGCTTGTGCGATGAGCCGGGGTTGGTGCCTTGCCGTCTGCATTAATGCATGATGTTTGTGCCAGCGAATGATTTCATCCCGACCAGCAGTCACATCTCGATGTTCTCATCGGTCAACATAGTCCCCAGCGGTATGTGAGCTGTATTCAAGCTAAGGACTTCTCCGAAGACAAAAACAGACCTCGGTAAGCGATTGCCGTTGAGATCGAGGGATTTGTCTTACTCACTCACTGAAGCAGTACTTTGCGCAACCACCTCATCTGATATAACATCGAACTTTAACCAAGAGCAGTCGAAAAATGATATTCTTTAAACTCACGGGTCCATTGGTTTCTGAAATAGTCTGTGCTCTTGATGGTTACATAGATATCATAGTTGTCCCTGGAAGGCGGCAGTGAGTGAGCGTAAATGCATGAAACTGGACCTAACCTACCTTAACGAGCCGATACGGACAACGTGACCTCAGATCCAGTGTGCACTGCCATAGCTGTTAGAGAACACCTGAGAACACCTTGTTGTCAGGAATGTAGGCAGGACTCACCAGGTACGGCAAGACCGCTTCGGCGTTCATATCGCCCCGGTAGTAGTGCCAAATAGAGGAGAGGCCGGGGTTGACGCCCTGTTCTGCGTAAATAATCTCTTGATGACCAGAGAGATCGGCCTTCAGCTTCATACTTCGTGTCGTGGTGCTTTCTTTGATCATATGGCAACAATACCCTTCGCAAAGTTCGACGGTCTTGATGATATCAAAGCTTAGTGTTATAATTATCTCGCCTACGGTAGCGACATGAATAGCGCGAAGACTCACAGAACTGAGAAAAATAGGCTATTGCCACCGGGGTTCACCGACCATTTTGTCGACGCCTGCGACTAGGATGAAGCTGTCATGCATTATGCCATTCAGCTGGCTTCTTGGCTTTCGGTCGCATTACACTTGACCAGAATAGATGTCAGAGAAGCCAAAGCATGCGTTCCTGTCTACTCTGTTGATCAAAGGTTCGCAAACTAACGACGTCTCTTGTGGTCTTGCAAGACATGGGATTCTTTACCGGGTGCAAGGAGTGCGAAATGACACATATACAAATGAGAACTGCATTGTGATTGTCAGATGATGCACTACAGGAGAAGGGACGAAAAATCAGAAGCGTATGAACAAGAAGAAACATACTAAAGGAAATGATCTGAATCTACATCGAGTAGGGTAGTAGTGGTATGGATAATTAGAAATACGAGCGGTCGATCTTGGGTGATACGGATGGTAAATCGGGTTCTTAGAAGGTCTCCTCGTCATCGGCCTGACCACCTTCCGGGACCTCAAAGCCGTCCTGCCGACGTCAGAAAAATCTAGCGGGCAGAAAGAGGACCTCACCTCAGTCGAATACAGAATCTTCTGGATATCCCTCAAGGTGGCGTCGTCATTTCCTGAAGCCTCAAGGACTTCCACCTGTGTTTGTACAAGGATTTCGATCTCCCGGAGCTACAGAACGCCTGAGTATGCGAATCCCCGACAAATGCAACAAGGGTACCTTCTCAAAGTAGAAATCTCTCTCCTTCTCTAGTCCCTCCAAGTGCGCACTGAGATCCTTGACTTGATTTTGAAGAAGTTGTACGGCTTCGTTGGGCTGGGTGGATCCTGCCCGATGTCCACCTATCGGCGTTCGTCCTCCCGCTCGTGCACCTGTTACAAGACCACGGTTGTTCCCGGCTGCGAGAGGTGCCATCGTCGCGGGAGGATCAGCCGGAGCACCCCTGCGTCGAGCCACCGGATCGTAGCCTTGGCCACCATAATTCGAATCCCAGAATCTCTTGATCCACTGAAGAAACTCGAGGTTGTCCCTGGGAGGAAAAGGTACAAAATCATGATACCGCTGACAATGGCATTCACGTACTGCATCTTGCACTTGACTAATTTTTCCACCGGTATCGGCTTGTGAAGGAATCGAGCATGAGATTCTTCGCAACGGCCGTAAATACTACATTCCGACACACCTTATCGATCTTCTTCGACTTGAACACCGTCTGCATGATTTTGAAGTTGGCGATGAATTCATATTCGTGTTTGGCGGTCATTTTAACTCGTTGCATGGGAACATCGCCTATATATATGGTATATGGAGAGAAAAAAGCCACGATTTCAGTCAGATTCGAGTTCGATAGGAAATCGCAGAGCACGATACGCACCGTAAATTGAGTCAATGATTTGGCAGTACGCGGCTCCGGTCCCACATTGCTCCACCTTTGTGTAGTTCAACTGAAGCAGGTCGTTCAGCCATGCCAGTAAATCTGTTCTGGACGCGTTCATTGTCGTCGTCGAAGAAAATGAAGGACAATCAGCTGAAGATTGGTAAAGAAAGGGTGAAAGGTACGGTATGTACCGATTCAGGCAATTCGAACCAAATCATGCTTACGTAGCTTTGTGAAATAGTTACTAATTTCGTCCCAAAGTCACTCTCCCTGTCGTCGTTCGTTTCGTGTCTGCTCTGAGCGTTAGTTGTAGAAATCCGGTTTCTATCTGTCTCGTATTTCCTGGCTACAAGTATTTTAGACCACCATCTCCCCAATTTTGCGTCTTCGCTGTGCCTGGTCTCGCCCTCTCTTCGGTCAGGTAAAAGTATGTGGCGGCTCGAGCGCTTCCTAGGCTTAGTCCATCAAATGGTCTTTTTGCTTATATCTTCTGGTCTGAAATTATTATCAGACGAAAGGCGCCCAGAAGCTCTTGCAATGCTAAGTAGGACGAAGCTAGCCTCTTGTGTTTTGTGTCCTTTCCGCCTGCTCTGATAACTTTGAATATTGTTCTCCTGTATCAGCCACCGAACTAGGTCGATTATATTATCACTGCAACGATATTTGCCTCCGTAACTATGTCATGCAGTCTGCTTTTCGCTGGGTCAGCTAGGAAGCCACCACTGACTGAGGCTTTGACAGCCTTCACGAGCCTTTCGAAAGGAGAGCTGCATCTCCGACGTCTAAGTTATGGAATCTAGATAGTGTTTGCGCGCTCAAAAGCCCAGAGCGCGATTTTTTTCGTCTTTCCAGGTGAGGGGGCAAGAAATCTCAGGAGACTGCGGTCAAGCAACGAAGTTCTACACTCAGGAAACATCGAACCTGACCATCGCATCCGGAGTAGGTCCCGCTCCTTGCTCAAACAAATTTAGGGTCAGTTTCAGGTTTCGGTTGGTCTTCCCTCTCAAATCCACGTTTCAATGGCAATATAATGGTAACGAACAAACCCCCCTATCATCAAAGCTAATATCCCTGTCATCGCCTCGCGTATCCTTGGTCGACTTGCTGAACTTTTCAAGCCTCATCGAGAAAACGCGGCGCCACCATCAAGTAAATCATGTTTACTGCATCGCAAATATACGTACGACCTTAGTACAGGGTTCCATTTCCATCAGTTCGTAGAACGATTCACCCATTTGTTCTTTATTCAGTTTCATTTAATGCGGAAATCTATGGGACTGCCGTGTTTTCTCCCCTTCATATTCGACGGGACAGGGCGGTGGGGCAGAAACCACGGGACGGAGCATCTTCGAATGCTGTAAATATACATTTGTTACACGATACGCAAAAAAATTCGCCTCTACCCTGTTTATCATCGGTTACAGCTTCACATCATGTCCGAGTCGTCCTGCACCCCACGGTTACAGCGGCCCGGCTCTTGTACCAGCGAGATCGGAATGGAAGAGGAAGGTTCAAATGACATTTGCGATAATCAGAAGCTCTTCGTACATCAAATTTCGGTATACTAGACATGTTAGCGTGTAAATCCTTCTGGGATCCGCGCTGGGCGGAGCAATATGCGCGTGAGACGTATCGTAAGGTCGTAGAAAATACATAAGGGATAAGTAGGGTAATCAAAAGATGAGATAAATTATATATGTCCGTTTCAGTTCGTTAGTTTTACACTCGGGCCAGTATCCGTGAATCAATCATGAGTTTTGCAGCAAGAATGAAGCAGGAACCAGCGATCGTCGTCGTGCCGGAGAAAATAATCATGCCGGTATATGATCCCCCTTCTAGCGCTAATAAAGCGCCTGCGGTGGGGCCGCCTATCAAAGACCTGGACGGAGAGAAAGAAAACCGACGTCAGCAACGGAAAAAGATCTCACGTTCAGATACTCACGGAAAAGAAATAACACTGTATAACACGCCGATCTTCTTCCCAATCTCCCGTACATCCGAGATCTGCGCCACGCACGGCGTTATCACAGAAATGAACGACCCCGAGAAGAACCCATATAAAATGGAAAAGGCGATCACTGACGAAAGCGAACGTGCTAGCATCCACAGCGTCAGGCAGAGGACACCTGATAAAAATGCGGAAGGCGCAAGGATGTTGAAGCGCCCGATGGTGTCGGATAGAACGGCGGGGGCTATGCGACCAAAGACGCCGCCCAAGTTCATTAGAGCAAGAACTAGATATGAAGTGTCACGAGATATGGAAAGGTCATGGGCGTAGTCCACTATGTAGAATAGCGGAATGAAAAGGCCTATGTTAATGAAGTTAGCGAACGTCAAACAAAGTTAAGGAAGTAGGGTAGATCTACCTAGCGCAACAAGACTGCTGCCAACCATGAGAAGGTTGAAACGACCGTCTTTGAATGTCGAGCAAAGCCCAAAAGTGCAACTTCCACGCTTTTGCCCCGGCGTAAGAGCCGTGAGTGTCAGCAGCGCAACTCCACAGCCCACTCCACTGACGAGGGCAGATACGCGGACTCCCCAGCCGAATCCGACGCGTTCGAAAAGGTGCTGTAACATTATGGGATACATGACGCCACCTGAATATGACTCAGTCAACGGTGAACAATTGCTCGACTGTGGCGATTCACGTACCAAGACTAGACCCGGCTGCGGCGATGCCCATTGCAGAAGCGCGATAATTGCAGAAGTACGTCGAAACACTTGCGAGTGACGGGTAGAACCTGCAGCGCGTGCATCGGTTACTCCCGGGGATATGTTCGTCGACGGCGACATGACTTACAGTAAACCGACACCTAAACCGAACAATATGCCTTGCGCCAGGACGTACTGGTAAAATTGTGTCGATATGCTGGTCAAGACGAGACTCAAAATATACAGCAACGAGCCCGCCGCCATCAAGATCCGAGGCCCATACAAGTCGAACATGAAGCCAATAGGACCTCCCTCAAAACGGAGGATTCAGCCAGCGAACAATAGCGAAGCATTACGCAAACTTACCGAAAAGAAGAAAACCCATAGCTGCAAAGAGCCGATCCAGGAAATGGTCGACGCAGGCAGGTGCTGTAGTTGGTGAGTTGCGTACCATGCTTGGAACGTCCCAAACGCGTTCATCTGCCCGAAAGTGCTGAACAGCGCGAGAGACGCGCCAAACACAGCTAGACATGCTTTCATTCCACCGTCGGGATATTCATGGGAGGTAAAAGACTGCATGCTTTCTTCGGACAACCCTTCTGAGTGCGTAGATTTTGTGTCGTGCGATGGGTAGTCATCATGGCCGTGAGAGCTACGATCGACACTCTCGACATCACCGCGGAAGTCGGCGTGGATCTTTTCGACGTCAGCCATAGAGGGAAGGGAACAGGACAAGTAGGAATCTGTGGTGAAGGTCAGGGAACGAATACATATTGTTCCAGGGCGATTGATATATAGGCCATCGGGATTTGACTTTTTACACGGGAATTCGAAGAGTAGAATCCTAATATCCGTTCTGAGAGCGCCGCTTCCGCTAACACCGGCTTCAATTCAGCTCACTTCGATGCATCTATACAGGGCCTGTTACGCACCTTCATCAGCCGGAGCATCCCGTGGGAGCACGAGGACGTGGGGATCCAGTCAGAACCCGTCAATGACTCCAGGTTCGGTAGACCGTAGACGTCACTTTGATCGTGATAGAGATCTGGATAGCTGTAATGTTGACAACAACAACGAGCATAACAGTGTTGCGGCTGTGTTTTCCATTTCTCGGAAACATGTCATCAGGGATCTTGGCTGATACGGGCACGTCGCACAAACTGCCGTTTGTCGCGCTGTGCCGCATATGCCTGGACCACGGCTGCCTGTTGTCCTGTCACAGCCTGAATAAACGACGTCAGAATTTCGCAGACCTCCGAGTCCATGGACCATGCCATGCATCCACAGCGAGCTCTAAGGTTACCGATGACAGCATGAACCATAAATACACCGCGGCAATAAAATGTCTCAACACCGAGCGTATAGGTCTCTTGACTGCATTGCATAGAATCCCGAGGTATCAGAGTTTCGTGTTACGGTAACTCGTTCAAGCTCGCTGATGCGACAGGCGTCTTTAAGCAGCTCATTAACCATACACAGCGAATCGACGTTCCAAATGGGCTTACTTGAGTAATACAACTGCTGCTGTGCGAACCGCATGTTTGTTAGGTTGGAATTTTGAGATAAGCGCCCTGTTTCCGGTCTATAGATCTGATCCTATGGAATTCTAACTGGCAATCAGATGATATATCTGTGATACCCATCAGTCCGTAGATAAGTTTAGGGACAATCAAAATATCCGGAGCAGGTCCTTCAAACATAAGGCGGGTTGCAGGAACTTCGTGTGGATACGTCGAATGATTGTAATTTTTACAATTAGCCATGGTGAGGGCAGACAATTGGTTCTTTTTTTTCGTACGACTAGTCAAGCGGTGTACTTGATACCGCGGACTTGGGCACCTCCGCCAAGAACATCAACTTCAAAAAGCTGATCCAGATGCCTAGACTGATAGCGGCAAGAAAAAATCGAAATCAATAGAAGGAACAGGATAGAGACGAGTAAGATACCGAACTGCGTACATTGTACTAACTTGCGCTGCTGAGCACGTTGTACATTTGAGCGCTGGGTCGAAAATGATTCAACGATTCCCTATAAATCCAGCAGCATGTTGCCGACAAAGAGCAAACTTGGAAAAGACAATTGTCATCCTCGTGTTTGCGAGAAGTTTTAAACTTGTTGCTTGAGTAGCAGATTAAAATAAGGCAACACATTTAGAAGCCCAAGTACCTAAGAGGTCCGTCAGATAGAGAAAACTACGTTAAGAGACGAGACTGACCTGACCGACCATGTTATTACCCAGGCTATTAGCATGACGAAGACTGGCAATGCATTCTCCATATCATCTCGGAACGTGGCGCGCTCAAAACATCGTGTTAATTTACGTTACTACAAAGTCGATCAGCTCCAGAGATCTGATTAAAAGAGGAGAAAGACGACGCCACATACACTAAGTACAATCTTGCAGCAATATGGAAACCCAGACGCCTTTAAGGAATCCTTAGATGAGGGAAACTCCGCTAGATGAATAAACATACCTAATCTGACTGACAGTAAACAGTCGTCGTTGCTTCACATACTTCGGGCTTTCGGCGGCGGTGAGAGTCCTTGGAGATCAAGAGATAATTAGCCTTTCACCGGAGAAGCACTGTCACCTCTAATCTGCTAGTGATTCTGAAGGTCGCGCACGACTTCGAGAAGGCACCTGGTCAAATATGTTGGGCTGACAACAGGAGTTTTTACAATGCCGGAGGCTAGACACGAGGGACCTGAGAGGGATTCGCGTTAGGGCGAGAAAAAAGAAGAGAGTTAACAGTATGCACCACAAGACGCCAGTCAATGACTCATTATCACGGCTCGTCAGCTCCATCAGTTCTCCGCTTCGCCTTCATTTCTCTATACCGCGCGATAGCCTTATTTCTTTCATCCTCCATCATGGCCTTCTGCGCCATCGATAGCACACCATCGCGTTTCTTGCCCGTATTACGAGTATTGTCGGGCCGTACGGCACCCCTCGGAAGCTTCGTGAGCTCTGGTGGGGCCTGGGCAATGTCGTTTAGCCGGCGCGGAGCGGAAGAAGATATCGTCTGGAACTCTTTCGGTCTATCTGCGTGTTTTGAGGGAATCGGGGTCGGCGAAGGTGACCGTTCTACTTCCTCAACGCATTTTGCTTTTCCCTTCTTTTTGGCGTTCATTTCCGTGGTTCGCACCTTTCGAGCGTTGGCTAGAGAAGACTGGACGGCATTTTTGACAAGGGGGCGCATATCATTTTCTATCCGCCTACGCATAAGCAAATTAGTGGAGCAAAAGTGAATGATATCGGACCGACGCACTTGTTGAAGTGTTGGAGCGACTCTCCAGGTAAGATCCCAGACGTTTTGGCCTTCTTCTCTCCACGATCGCCCTTTTCTGTCTTTCTTCTTTTCCCTGGCTTTATCGCATCCGGATCATCCTCTGGCATCCTCTTCCTTGATTTCCACTGCTCACGGACATGAACAGCATTCAAAACGCGAGCAACGGATTTCGGTATCGCTTCACTTTCCAAGGCTTGCTTTCCTGGCGCTAGATCCGAACCTCTAGGAAAATTCAGCTTGTCATTTTATATCAGGGACAGGTGACCCTAACATTTGCAGCCTCTGCTGGTCTCTCGCTGACTTCTTCGCTCGCTTGTGAGGCATGATGGTGGAGAGAGTGAAAGGTAAAAAAAGCTGTGCTCTTTGCTTGGCAGAAACGGTGTTGGGCTCTCGGATAAATACCGCGGCTGCCGGCATACAATGTTCGTGCCGCAACCTTTGAAAATGCGAAGGATCTGCGCGCTTATCGATAAGAGGGAACCATGCTGTTCTTCTACTTCTATCTCTGACTCCTCATTAATACTGTGCTCTCTTGCCTCGTTTCCAATGCCCAACGCATGCTCTCTTTGTGATCCTCAGGCTTTTCGAATCCCTCCAATACCCCTTTGGACCAATATCCAACAAAAACCGACCCTCCTGACCGCCTCTATACAGTCATATCTGAGAGAATACTCCCAAACGTGTGGTCTAGCACATGGTTAATGTTCTATATCACCTTTCTGTTGCTTCGTAACCGGGTCTGTCGTATGGAGATCGATCCCCCTTGCGGTCCCCTCGTTGCCCGATGTAAAAATATCCCGTCGTATATGCATAAGAGTTTCAGTCCTCTCGATTGCTAGCTGGCAGAACTGATGTCGCTGTTGTCCTTCGTTCTCTTTGCTTGCCTATTAGCGAGCGCCTTCGCGTCCCCAGGTCAAATTCCCATCGTCGATGGCGTCATCGGAGGCGTTCCCAACACGACTACTGCTACCATCAGCAAGGTAAAGATAGCGGCGAGTAATGCTACCACAGCTGTTGGTCAACTTCGCGTCACGGAAAACTCAGGCGTTTGTGGTACGCTTTCCCAGTGGTTCCCTTCCTCAAATATCCAACAATTCTCACCGGATGCTTGGCAGAGACGACGAAAGGCGTCTATTCAGCCTCCGGCTACGGGGATATCGCCGAGAATGAGAGTATCTGGTATGCTGTCTCAACAAGTTGTTCACCTCGCATCTGCTCACTTTCCCCGAAGGTTTTGGTACTTTGCGGCTCGGAACAATCCCGACACGGCCCCACTGGCTCTCTGGTTCAACGGAGGGGTACGCCTACCCTAGCCAATTTCTTCTCAAATCTGATTTCTATTCAGCCGGGAAGTTCGAGTATGATCGGTCTATTCCAAGAGCTCGGTCCTTGCCGTATAACCAACGACAGTTCGAGCGTGGTACTCAATCCCTACTCTTGGAACACAAACGCGAATCTTTTGTTCATCGATCAACCTGTCGGCGTAGGCTTCTCCCACGGAAATTTAAACGTGGGAACATCCCAAGAGGCGGCGGACGATGTCTGGACTTTCCTCCAGATCTTCTTCTCAGACTCGAGGTTTTCGAACTTGCTGGATCGTGACCTCGCTATTTGGACCGAATCGTAGGCCGTTCCCGTTCCACGTGTAGTGTTCCGCTGAACACAACATTTATTAGTTACGGAGGGCATTATGGTCCCACGTTTGCGGCGTGCGTGACTCCATTCATATTCTCATTAGGCGCTTGCCTGATCACGTCACCCAGATACTTCCTTTCTCAGAATGCGGCCATAGCTGCCGGGACTATCTCAGGCCTGACACTGAATCTCAAAGTGCTCGGTGTCGGGGATGGGTTGACAGTAGGTCGGCATGTTTTAAAAACTCTCTCGCCTGACAAAGGCTTCAAAGGATCCTTTATCCCAATACCCAGGATATATCTCATATGCAGCTTCTAATCCTTACCACGCTTTAGTGTCATCGTCGACCCTCGCACGAGGTAACTCGTCGTGGTCTTCGTCCAATGGATGCAAAGCGCAGGTGACCCGACAGCGTTTATATGGCATTTCCCATCCTCACCATTCCGATAGATCACAGCCTGCAACAACGGCGGCTCCAACTCCGTTTGCTCTCGAGCACAAAGCTTCTGTAACAACAATATACTAAGTCCGTTGGCAGGAAACTTTGATGTCTGTTCTCAGTATAAACCACTACTACATTCTCACGCTGCCACAGGTCTATTTCATCCTATCACGTAACCCGGACCCGTACCCACCTGACTTCACGGACTACATCAACTCTGTTGCCAGCAAAATTGGCGCGGAGTCGACCTGGAGTATGTCGAACGATGATGTTTACTCAAACTTTGCAGCCACAGGTAAGCTGACGTGCTCCTACTGTTATGAAGTCTGTTTGATTGTTCAAATAGGTGATTGGATGAGGAACTCCAGACCAGACTTGGAAACCGTTATCAACGCAGGGGTATGCTTTCTTTGTGATTAGCGAGTGTGCCTTCCTCCAATACACTACCTCTTTAGGTTCGAACGATTGTCTATGTCGGTGACGCTGTAAGTTTGCTGGGCTTCGATATCACATCTTCATTTATATCAATGCATAGGACTACATCTTGAACTTCAACGGGGTAGAGGCTATGGTACGGGCAGCACTGGACTACCGAGACCTTACTAAATACTTGCGTCATAGGTGGGCGCGCTTGACACGAAATTCAGCGACATTTTGAAGGAGGAAGCACTGCAAGATTACACTGTCAATGGACAAGCCGCTGGTCTACATAAAAATGCCGGGACATTTTCCTTCGTTCGAATATATGGTGCAGGCCATGAGGTTCCTGCGTATACGGTACGGCTCGCCCTATCTATTCATTGACGCTATTCTGAAATGAAATAGCATGGCGCACTTCACTATGGTCAAGCTGCTTTCCAGATGTTTTCGCAGATCATGAATGATGAGTCTTTGTCTTCTACATAAATCCAAGATTTTGTGTATAATCGCGATTAGCTATGACATCAATGTATTCTCGTATGCATGTAAGTAGTATGTACATCGCAGATTATGAATATTTGCAAAACGCGAAGAGAGAACAAGGTAGTCGACACGGTTAAAGATGCGGCCTAAGCGGTCATTGAAAATCCCGTCAAAAATCGGTTAACTCACATCGCTCACAATTTTCCGTATAAATTACTATAATGTGATTTATAACAATACAAACATGCGGATATCAAAACAGAAATGGTATGAACCAGACATTTACTTGTTCATCTCCTGCTCTGCCTTGGCCTTCTCGTTCTTGACGTTACCTGCGATGAAGAGTCAGAAGAGGGATCAATGAATCACGGGATTACTCGTACCAGCCATCTCGTCGCTGCTGTCGCCAGTCATCGATCCCATAACGGACTGCCCGTATCCCATGACACGGTCGGCGGTCGCCTTGACGTAGCCTTGGGCCTTGGCGGCAGTGGTCTCTGCTTCGCCCTCGGCGTGCTCCTTCTTGCCATTGCTAGACATCGAGTCGGATCCGATGGCGTTGCCGATCTAAAATCAACGTTAGCGAGGCGCCCGGGCGAGACGACGACGGCGATGAAAAACACGCGTGTCGGTCGGGCGTACCGTCTCTTTCATGGTGCCCTTGGTGGACTGGTACTGGCCATTGGCCTTGCTGCAGAACAAGGGGTCAACGACGCGCTCGACGCGCTCTACGACGGCGACGACGTACCTGGAATCACCGGACATCATGTTGGAAATGGAGCTGGACATATTGGAGAACGGGTTTGGTTTGGGTGAGGATGAGTGATTGTGGAAGTGGGAGGAAGAGAAGTGAGGGACTATGAACGAAAACCTGCTCTCCTTATATACCCTGGATTGTTTGGTCCTCACAAACATGATCTGCGCTCGATCCCCTGAAGCGCGGTCTTAAAATAGATATAGATGATGTAGGCGACGTCATTTCGTCTGAGAGCTAAAAATAGGTCACTCGTCTCACGTAGCTTTGTCGTGGTTCGGAGGTGGCCGCAACATGGACAATTATGGAATGTCAATCAAAATGGATGAATGCTTCGCGGGCGAAATCGAGTCTCACACTTACGAGAATATCGTGCTCATGCATTTCATCACTGGCGGGTGAATTTCTCGGTGCCATTTCTTTATTGAATGATCGCCATCTTCATTCTGCAAAACGGGCACTTCTATAAACCGTCTCGCAATAGTAGCTCATCTCCTCGGGTACGTGCAAGTATGGGGTAGTCTTGGCAGTCTTGGAGGTTTTTCTCTTCGGTAGTTTTTGAACCTAAAGCTCAAACTTTATTGATTTGTCTTATGTGAGATTACCTGACCTGTTATGATGCTATTTCCAAGTCGAAAGGAGAACGAGTGGGTCAAGTCACCCGATTGGTCCAGCTTCTTCTATTTTGTCTTCGACTTCGTCATCATACTCATCATACACGAGTAGTCCACTTCTTCAGTCCATTCCAAGGGAAAAGCTGAAGGCAAGAAGGAATACGGGCCCCATCAACTACTCAAATTGTTCTGTCCCTTAGTCATATCCTTTCAATATTGGCTGCAACAAGACTTGCGCTATATTAGTGTTGTTTACAGTCTATAATTGACAAAGAGGTTCAACTTTATGAGAAGGAACGATAGAGATACAAACGTATGCTAATTAAAGTAGATACAGAAAGGCATTAGACCCGAACCAGTCTGCCTACCAGAGAAGTTGTCGGCAGGCGGGTAACCGACAACGTCCTCGATACGGCAGATGATTGTTCATAGTCTAGAAAGGTATATCAAGGGAGCGAATGTGCCATGTGATATAGTAGGCTCTTCCCAAGCCACGAACGAATTCCTAGATTACACGTGTATATTTTGTCGGAAGCTACAGCAATTAGTGGTATATAGCTGAACATGAACATGATACAAGAGCCGTGGTTGAAAAGTCAATAGTCCAGCACGCATCCCTGGCATACAACAAAACAATGAGGAGTCATAAACGTCACAACATATCACAAGACCTGACCTATGGGTCCGACCTCCACAATAGCTCGGGACCGACTTCCTCGTCAATTCTATACACCCCGTCCATGTACGAGATCACCGTCCTTTCGAACTCATGTACAAAAACCACCATCACAACCGTCGGGCAGTATAAGCGCAGCTCGCTCGCAAGGGCCCTAAACGCGGCCAGGGTCGACGGAACCGGCTGCCATCCAGACACCTCCACCTCGATGCAGTCAAGCCTCGGAAGCCTCATGAGCATCCCATAAAATCGTAACCTCTTCACCGAACACAAACATAACCGTCAAAAAACGAAACTCAAAGGGCGAAAGACGACCTGACCTCTCGGCCAGCTATGGGCAAGGCTAGCGTGCCCAAGTATCGAAGCTGATGCGCCGTCGTGGACGTGCCGACAATGGTGCTGAGAAGTTCGACTGAGAACGACTCGGCATACGTTGAATCCGCGATATCCAGTGAGCGGAGTTGGGCGGTGGATAATTGGATTTTAGCAAACAAATTGGTCATTTCGATCCTTTTCGCGTCGGGGTCTGAGCGTGAGAAACACGTTTTGAGACGTATGAGAGGTCGTTGAGGCGCCAGGGCCGCCGCGGCCTCGGTGAAAGTGCATTCTAGAGTGGACAACTTCGGAAGCGAGTTGGCGGAAAGAGGGGAGGTGGTGGACGGTGGTGCAACAGACGCATCCATGAGAGAATCATTGTAGTCTATGATATACAGATCGTCGAGATCCGCTTGGGTCTCTAAGAACTTGACGAGGTGCGTGTCCCAGTCGAGATCACAATGGAAGCTTCGGAGATGAAATGGACAGTTGTCCAGAATCCAGGTGTTTGATGATGGAACATCATGGCCAATATGAATATTGAGGTACCGTAGCCGCGAAAGTTTTCGAAATGCGAGAGAGATGGTCGTCCAGTACCCCTGCGGGAGTATTTCGTCATGTGGGACTTCCTCCTCTTCCCCCTCGTCTTCACTTCCATTTTCTGAGGACGATCCTGCATGCAACGTGAGGGCATCCACATATGCTGCGACGCGTGGTTGTTCCGTAAGAGTGGTACAGAGAAGCATCGTTGTCCCAACGTTCTGCATGTACAACGTGTTATACAGTGCACGTTCCGCGGCATACTGAAAACCTTTCGAGACTCTGCACAAAGCTGCTACATCAGCACGACTTCCAACATTTTTAACTATGTTGCGATAAGCCTCCAATGACAAGCACATGCAATGACGAGCATAACCTATTAAAGAAATTTTTAGCTTTAGGCAGCGAAAAAACGCGTGCAACTCACGGTCTCCCGGTACGGGAGTGGAATTTGGAATGAACGAGAGTTGAGTAAATTTCTGCGCAGTGTAAAGGAACAGAAACGCGAAAGACTCAAGGACTAGAGCTTCCCATAGTCGGCCATCAATGGCACAATGTGAAGCACACGGCAAGGACTCACTCGGAATGAACTGTACTGGAATCGTTGTGAGGAGATAAAGAATGTAGGTGATTTGTCTCCGTGTTGTGGGACAGTGTTGTAATCGGAATATATCACTTTACGGCTAAGATAGACCCTTCATTTATAGGTTCTATCACCGTGGAAAAGGACGCGGAGGCATTTCGGAACCTAGGGGGAGATCTCCGGGTACGCGTTTAGGTTCCGCAAAATTCACATCCCTATCTCTGTTTCACTTAGACTGAGTAGAGACTAAAGACCATGGGATATATCCCCTGCTGACGAAAGTCGAAGACCGTCAGGTACTAGTTGCTCGACCACGCGAAAGCCATGTGCGACCAAAATCGGCATTCTCGGTCGAGGTTTCTTGACAACGACGACGACCAATAGGCGTGTCACCATTGTATCAGCTTTCCAGAGGTGTTGAAGAGGACGCCGGTGGCTATAGAGAGGCCAGCGCAGAGGGCTGGACAGTAGAAGTGGGAAGAAGCTTCCTGAAAAACGCACGGTTACTCATGATCCGCAGGCATCCGGAGAGGACGTGAACAGTGGGCATGTCCGTACGCAGCCTAAGCAGGACATTGGGATACGTACGTTCTACAGCGTGACCAAAAATATGGGGTCAGACCTTCGCAATCTCGGGAGAACTGGCAGCCCCAGGCGCAAGAACCGGTGCACAAAAAAGCAGGGGTAGGCGGGACCATTGTCAGATGCGCCACTTCTCGTACACAGTCTTCCGGTCCCAATTTGTGTGCTTAAAAAGCTCTGCAAGTTCCCAGAAGTGTGCGAGATACGGGCGGCCATCATGCTCATCTAATATCGTCAACATTAACGAGCTGGATATGAGAGAGACTACGTACAATAAACTGGCACATCCTAGGACAGCCTCAATCCAACGAGGAAAGAGCGCGCATGAGAGACGAAGCAGATTGACAATAGACAACGACTTCCATGTTCAGATTGGCAACAGAAGTCTGGGTTGCTTCGGTCAAGAATAGAAACCGAAGGGTGCTTGAATTCTATTCATGCGGCAAAGGTTCGGGATCACTTTGACAATATTCATCATCAGGTGAAGTGACTGAATTGAAGTACACCGAGTTCTCTTATTATCAACTCTGGTGTCGTCTGGAGTTAGAAGCCGTCAAAGACAAAAACACGACGGCATACCTGAGATTGCAAAGTCCAGACCCATGGTATCATATTAAATAATATACAAAGAGATACAGGCATACTAAGCACCACCATGTAAGATCCTTACACCAACGATGTAAATAGAACTGTTACTCACTGATACACTACTCTAGTTTTTCCAACTCCTCCAACCTCGATAGCACGACGTCTTTACTAGTCTCTTCAATCTCTCCAGCCAGGAATATCTCGTCAAGGATGGCATAAACCTGTACATTCTGAGGGGCTGAACGCGGCAATGTTATGGGTAGGTACACACCTTATAGAAATTGAAGACAAGGTCGAGCTCGCATACGTTGTCAAAAAAAGAATCTGCAATGCACTTTCAGCGTCGTTGAGTAAGCCCTAGTTGCGAGCGACGTACCCAGAACTTCAACAAAGAGATGTATCGCTTCCAGATACGCGAGCTCGTTGTCATTGGCATCTACACAGACACAGAAGAACAGTCCAGCATAACGGCGGTAGACAATCTTGTAGTTTCGGAACTATTGGAGGACGTTTGAGTACGATCCAACCAAGGGTAGCACCAAGAGGTTCACCTCTACAAAGTTCGACTGGTACTTCTGGTCCCGAGGCGCTACAAGCCTGTGGACGTCGCCGCGTAATCTGACCTAAACATTCACGTTGGAACTTGCAAACCGGCGCAAGGGCGAACTGACCTTTTCGTCGTCGTCGTAGGGAACATACCACTTCGACAACCGAGTCTTTCCTTGACGATTCTAGACGTGATGAGCGCAAGGAATGCGTTGCAGAAGGATGCCATACCTGCACAAGAATGAACCTGATCATGACGGTAAAACGACAAGCCGAAATATTCGTTCCGTAATCGTTTGCACAGCCACGATCGGCCCTTGCCGCTGTCAGTGCTCAGTCACTGTCAGTGTCGATTGATGTTGTCCTAATGATCATCTGACATAAATCCTCCCCTGCCCAGGTCCTAGGCAGTCCTAGGTTCTAGATCAATCTGTAACTGCCTTTACTACTACTGTCACGGAGATATCTGCAGTCACAAATCCTTCCCACAAGCTTATTAGCATCAAAAAGTGCCTTGAGTATATTTTCTTCTCAGGCGCAACCGTCTCCTCAGCTCACTTTCCACTCCACTCCGTCATTATAATGCCATGATACGCCCAGGCATCGAGCATACCGAGCATCTGCAACGCTCAATCAGTCATTTGCCAAACAATCATTGAATTGACCTTCCACGCTGTGGATGAGCATAAATAGCACGTCCTTGAAATCAAAGCAGTGTTCCAGTTGTAGATAATCGTGCTTCTCACATCTCCCCTATGCAAGGCATGCTGTCATTATTGAAAAGGCGTGTAGCTTGCGAGTCGCAGCCAACGGTGATGATACTTTAAATTCGACCTTGGTATTACGGTCTTCATGCAGTCCGAATAATATCTCTCCCTTGAAACGTATCGAACAGCGAAGAACGGACTTCCTAACGGTAGAGTGAGATATTTGGAAGACAACCTCATCCTTCACTTTCCCTTCCCTCGTCGCATACAGACTCTAGACCTTACCTAGGCACGGCTCCCCCAGACAAATACACCGTTGAACCCAGGCGGTGGCTGTCGATAATTCCAGACTGTTAGACTTCTTTGCCATCCCACCCTCAAGAAATGTTCCATCTAGAGATGACCCATCCATTCTCGCATTCACATCCTATCTCCGAGATATTATTACCTCCAGAACAAGTCTTCTTACCATTCATAACTTCCGAGAATCGACTCGCCATCCAGGGACATGTTCGAGAGCCTTCCCAAGCGCGCGGATATCATTAGAAGTAATTATTCAACCTGCGACTGTTGCACATGGACTTTTCACTGACATTGTGCAAGCGGCGGCAACGAAAGCTGGCAGCTACCTTGCTGCCCGCGACGACCGAGGGTACGATTTCGAGAGGACTATTACTTCCGATATTGCAGCAATATTCCTGAACGTCACCCAAAAAGAAGACCCGACTCGGCGCAGGCGAAGTCCGCAGAGTTTTGATATATTGATATCTGAAAATGAACGCAAATACTTGGACCTTTATGGCCTGAAGGAATAGGAGAAAGAAGGACCACGTTTGAACATCATACTGGGTATGTTCACCGTCCCAGGACAGGCCCATCGGATGGTCAGATGATTAGTTAATTACTTGGGTTTATGTCCGTGGTTTTGTAGGAACAGGTTCATTGCTGCTTGAATACGACGATTGAGGCACCGGATTTGGGAGGATCTGGATATCCATGCTCACTACAAATATAAATAGACTTGACGAGAACCAATATCGTAAGGTCCGTTCACATGACGCCAATAATCTCTCCGACGATACTCTTGAATATCCCGTTCGGGTCAAACTGTTTTCTGACCTCTGCAAAGCGGGATAAGCTCTGTGCGCGCGTCAGCACCGACATTCATTAGGTTGGGCAGGGCTTACATCTTTATCGAGATTCTTCACAGCTTGTTCGAATACCGAACGAGTATTCTTCGTCCAGTGAGGACGGAGTGGGAACTGAGGAAAGATGAGTACTATCTTCGACAAGATAAGAAGCCGTCGCACTTCATTGATAAGCGTGGTAGCCAGCATTGCGTACCTGTCAAAGTCTTAGCTCAAGAGACAATGGGATCGGAAGATATCGCTCACCATTCTTCGTTATAGCGGTGGTGGTCACCCAGAGTTGGCCAGAAGGTTGGGAAGTCAAACATAATGGCACCCTATGTACTCATAAGCTGTGAAGCTTGAAGCCGGAAGTCTAGTTTTAGCACCCGCCTTCGACCAATCACCAGGAACGCCACCAACACGTTCAGTCGTCTGACCTAACAGGCTATCGAATGGTTTCCCAAACTGTAACCAATGATGTCGGCGTCCATGTAGCAGCCAATAAACCAGAAAACATACTTTGATATTGATACCGCTAAATACAACGGTTCAGGCAAGTCCTACCAACGTGGAATATGGTGGGAAATTTACCTTCGATACGTCGAAGTTACCGCCTTTCCATCAGCCGCTGACTGATCGAAAAGCTCACGAATGCGCTTTAAGAGCTGATTGGCTTGGGTAACTGGGACCGCGAATTCCAAGGTAAAACCATGCAGGCCGTAGTCCCATTCTGCCTTCTCATTTGGATATAGGCCTCCGATGAGAACATCATAAGCCGTTCCATAAACAGGCCAGCTTAAAAGAGGTACGTCATATGTTTTCTCTAAGAAATACTCAGCAGGTGTAGTTAATAATGATTTCAGCCACGGTGACCACCCACCATGGAAGTTCGGAGCTGTCCAAATGGCGTAGAAGATACTCTCGCTGAAAAAATTGGGAAGGCTGAGATTTTGGCCGGCGTTGAGTAGGGTAAGCGCAAGGTTTGCTTCGATGGCGGTTACAGAAAAGGTTGACTAAGATAGGATGAGATACCGGAACCACACTCCGACTGAGACAACATACCTGAAAAGCATCTCCTGGTTGATCAATATCAACCACACCATACGTTCGAAGATGGAACTTTTTCAGCCCTATCGGTACCAAAGGATGTTGGTGTCACAGCAATAATTAATATTCGGATGGAGATACCTGGCCACCACTACAATCGTGTCAAAGCTAATCCTGCTTTACAAGGCAAACAAAACAAACCCAATAGTTCGCGGTCACATAGGGTGAAATTTGGGCGTATATATCTCCGTTCAAGACGTCTTCCTCGTCTAAAATGGTTTGGTTTGCGTAGACCTTGTAATCTGAAACGACAGCAATCTCCACTCGAGCGATGACTCCGAGCAGTCCGAGAGATGTGGTGGCGGCCAACCAGGTGTCGTTGGTTTGGTCCTTCTCAAGATGAACAAGATCACCTATTCAATAGTATGGTCAGCACCGTCACCTGTCGGACCAACTTTAAATAAGAACCCTGTCCATTGATGATATCCAGGGCCACTGCGGCACTAGACACCTGAGAATCCTCACGTAAGGAGGACCGGTGGGCACCCATAGCAACAGCGCCGGCTACTAAAACATAAGAACGCCACCGGAATAGATCGAGGGATATGAACTCCCACCTATGGTAATGTTCCAATTAACTGCAGAGGACGTAAACAAAAACCACCGAGACCGTAATGCGGAATGGAGGACTAACCGAGGGTATATCCCAGCGCTGCACCACGCTCATGTAGCCATTCAGCCCTGCAAGAAGGCTATGGTTAGAAGGAATGCGATCCAATGGTTGGACTCACAGTTGCGGAAACGTGACGCCGGCTTCAACAACTACGCTTCCGACGCCATCCGTCAACTGGAGACCAGTAATACCGTTTACCGCGTCGGTTTTAATTATGATCGTATTAGGATCGTCGGAACACATTGTATCATCTAGCAGCGAAATGAATTCTCAGCTCATGGTATACCAGTAAGTGAAACGCACACCACATATGACCATTCTATGAAACTGGTGAATAGTGAGTTCTAGATTGTCGGAGTGAGTTACTTACGCCACTTGCTCGCACCGGAATGCCGTTAACACTGGCATTCTTGACTAGGCTGATCATCTCAGCAACCGTAGAAGGACGATAGACTTGCGAAACAGCATTGCAAGCGGGAAACCCGGGTCCATCGAAGGTGTTGTAAGGCTCAGCTAATGCGAGAGATGAATTTTGGGAGGAAGGAGGTGTAGAAAATATTGCGACGTTACCAGCGACCAAGGAGAGAAGGGAGAACGTAAAAATGTGCTTCAGGTTCAGCATTGTTAGATACAGGAAGCGCAAGCATGACGAGACAATCGACAAGGCTGATAAATGGCTTTGTTGTTATAACACATGTGTATGGATTCGCGAAGAACCGTTGAATACATTGGCGAGGAGCGACTGGTCTGCGGGCATGTGGCACTACTGTACTGCCACGAAAGGCCGCGTGAAGGCGCTGACTGAGCGATGAACCACCTCCCTTCGGATGCCTGGTCCCGTCCTGGCTTATTGCAATTATTAGTCAAGGAAGACAGAGAAAGATCGGCAATAGGGCGACAAAGACATGAGATACCCGCCACCTGCTCAGGCGAAGCATTGAAGCAGGGTTCTTGGAGACTGTGTAGTGCTTCGCGGGTACCTTGTGATCAGTCACCAAATCACAGGGGTAGTTCAACTGGCAGGCATAGGACGAGGAACCTCGCTGATGATTCGAAGTGTGTATGTACCTGCTGTTCCATTAATCTGGAATATTGTGTACTGAGGTGATTCTTACCTGTTTTCTCGCACAATATGACTATTCCCATGCTGCCGACCTTGATGATCAGATTCTGTACTCAAGGGCCCCGAAAAACGTGGGATATCGTCCGTCCTTTATTGTACCGTTCAGGCCCTGAAGCTTGAAGGAAGAGCGAGGCTGTGGTTTGGTACGTCGCTGCTTTTCCAGGCGTCATTAATCATTCCTGTAGCTTGATGAACGGTTCAGTTCAATATGAAAGTTGAAGAACAAATTCGGAGTGAAATGAGAAATCTGAAAAGCGGTGCAGTGGCTGTGCTATCGCTCCCTAAACGGACCTCAGGTAACGCCGGCCACGACACACGCTTCGCCTCCGACCACCAAGATAAATTGCCGAAATAATGGCAGAGCCAACAAAACAGGAAACAGAGCAAGTATTCAAGGTACTTAGAGCACAGAAAGGCAACAAGGTCTGTTAATATTTCCAGATGCGACACCTGGAGTTGACTGGAAAACAGGCTTGCTTTGACTGCAATGCGCGTAACCCGACATGGTCCAGCGTCACATTTGCCGTATATATCTGTTTGGATTGCTCCAGCAATCACAGAAATATGGGCGTACACATTTCGTTCGTTCGGTGCGATCCTCTTCGTATCAGGAGGCGTGAGCGACCACTGATGACCGGCCTAGGTCGACGAACCTCGATTCGTGGCAGCTAGCTCAGCTTAGGAACATGAAAGTCGGAGGGAATGCCTTTGCAACGGAATTTTTCACAAAGCACGGCGGCGCGTCCCTCTTGAATGACGCCGATACCAAGAAAAAGTACTCGAGTCGCGTCGCAGAACTGTATAAGGAGGAACTGGCGAAACGGGTCAAGGACGATGTTGCTAGGTTCGATGTCCTCCAAAACTTTCGACTATTTTCACTCACCTAGGAGCAGATTTCCGAATGGAATCGTCATTGATGGCGTCGAAAATGCTGCTACTTCCGCGCCCAAAGAGCAAACAGAGGACGATTTCTTCGAATCGTGGTCGAAGCCCTCAACGCCCAAGCCATCCGCACCATCCACACCCAGAGTTTCTACACCGCCTATCATCGGTCGTACACCTTCCCCTGCACAACCAGCATCCACGGCGAGTTCATCTGCTCCCCGAACCATCACGTCATCTGCTGCAAGTCGCACCAATAAATTAGGTAGCTCTCGACTCAACTCAGCGTCGTCCACGTCCTCTACTTCATCTGCCGTGAAAAAGTCCAAACTTGGACTTGGGGCTTCTAAGGCGAAACCGGTCGACTTCGCTGAAGCAGAGCGGAAGGCCCTTGAAGAAGCGGAAAGAGTCAAGCAGCTTGGGTATGACCGGCAGCGAGAAGAAGAAGAAGAAAAGGCTAGGAAAGAAGCTGCCGCTGCCAAAACCGTTCTGGAGATAGGCCCCAAGAAAGGGACTGGTTCCACCGCCACTACAGTGAAGAAGCCTAACCCTGCCGCAGAAGCGCAGAAAGCTGCAGCTTTCCCAAGACTAGGTTTTGGCGCCGTGCCTGGTACGGGCGCTGCAAGTCTCACCGCTGCTACCGATTCCTCACGAACCAATACTGCATCGCTTACTGACGACTCTCCCACCACTGCTCGTGATAAGTTTGGGGGCCAGAAAGCGATTTCTTCTGATATGTTTTTCGGGCGGAACGCGTATGACCCGGCTGCCGTCAATGAAGCACAGACACGGTTACAATCCTTCCAAGGTGCAACATCTATATCGTCGAATCAGTACTTTGGCCGTGAAGAAGAAGAGGATACGGGTATGGGTCGGAGGGGCGATGAAGGACTACTTGGAGATGGTAGTCTCGCAGGCCTGGAGGTCGCCGCGCGTGACGCTCTCAGCCGTGTTTTAGCAAATCCCGACGTGCAAAATGTTGGCGAGAGCATCCGAACAGGTGCTCTGAAGGTACAGAACCTTCTTTCCTGAATGTTCTATCTTATCTGATGCTTATATTTGCTAGCTGTCCGATTACTTGGCTCAAATGTCTGAGAGAGGCTGAATAGAGTTGTTATTGCGTTCTTCGTGTTTTCCTTCTGGATGGTCTTTTTATGCATTTACATTACTCATAGGATGGAAATGTCAGCGTCAGTGAATACATGTCTGGACCTGGTCGGCATTTAAAAGTTCTTGTGTTCCATAAGACTAGTACCCCATTGAAATGCGAGGAGCGGATCTCGGGTACATAAATAACCTCCTCCGTCGTCTACCTCCTGCAGCTCCTGCTCGAGTCTTGGCGTCTGTGTCAATACGAGTCATTGCCTCGTGTCGACGAAAATTTGGATTCCGTCTAGCGTGAAACCATCAGTCTTTTGATTGGGCCTTGCCGAGCGAGTCCACAGGAGAACCGGCCAGAATATGCGGGCGTAAAGTACACAGAGTTCATCGCCAATGTTCTGGTTGCTGTCAAAGCCAACGTGTTCTCCGTCCAACGTCAACGTCTCCGCTGAGCCTATTTCCTGGACAACAATGAACTTTTTACTTTCAGACATGTCGAGGCATTTTCCGGGAGCCGTGTGGTACCATCGAACATGTACTACCTTGGTAACGATGGCGAGGTCCGGCCTTATGTCTGGAGCCATGTCTACAGAGTCACCAATTTTTGCAAGCCATACGAGCTCATCGTAAAGAGTACGAGCTGAACAATCGCCACACCCGCTGGTATTCGTGCGCAGTAATTTATATCTCCAGGTATCACGATGCGACAACAGTAACTGTACGATTCGTACCCTTCTGCTTCCTGGCGATTTCGGGAGTTCAAATTAACACCCTCTTTTGTTATAGTATTCTTCAGGGTAAACGTTACCACTTACCCGAAAAGTATTTTCAAAGAGCCTACATACCCGTGGTGGGTTCTGAAAAATTAACGGCATCGAACTGACAACGACCTAGAATTTCATCTTCGACTTCCTCCCCCCAAGTCAAGTGCTTAATCTATCACTACCGCAATAGGATCAGTAAGGCGTGTTTTCCACTATCTTTACCATAGGTAAGCAATAATAAATTAGATGATGTCATCCGCATGTTTGCTTCATGTAGTTCGAGAACAGGGTGCACCGGGGTGGCTAGTTTCAGAATGATTTCTGGGCTGTCATTGCGATTCAGTTCAAGGTCCCAGATATTTATTCGGAGTCAGCTGTGGAGTGGCCACGTGGTTGGCGAACCTTCTCTCGAGTGTACTAGTAGGTCTCGACGTAGTGCTCTGCTGCGTCGGTATAAGCGATATGACCGTCGCAAACTCCGAAACCTTCAAGCTCCGTACGTCCCCTCGTAGCTTCATCCTTGACCCCGCGGCTAAGTATTGCTCGCACAAGACCTCTCTGATGTGATATGCAAGCCAATAACGAGCCAGCAAACAATACCATTACGCCATTCCGTACTTTGGCCTGAAGAAAATGCCGCCAAAGTCATACTACCGGCAGACGAGCTAGGTTGGCATTTTGGTGCCTTTGTACCGTCTCGTGTCGAACCCATTGCCGTCATATCCCTTTTCACTGAATCGGTTCCCATGAATCCCATCGATAGTACTCTGGATCGGCTCGCTGTCGATGACCCTGCAGAAGGCATGGCTACAAGATTCCGAAAATTTGCTTGCGATCCATTGTTTCAAGGACGTGGGATCGGAACAAAACTGCTGACATACGTGTTTCACTTCTCGCGCTTTAATCTGCATGCGAGAGTGGTATGGTGTGACGCAAGGGTGTCTGCATCCTCCTGGTATAGGAAACGGTCAATGATTCCATTTGGGAATTCATTTTTCAAGGGAACGGTGGAGTACGTTCGTATGAGAATTGATCTCGAACCGCTGGCATCTTGAACGCGAGGCTGGAAGGTGAGCGTGATGCCGATATGATCTTTGGGGCCTTTTTTCTGATATCAAACGGTTAGCGAGAGGGTGGCTATTTTTTTTGTCTTGGTCTCTCGGAAACCAGTCGTTTAATCCTTTGTAACCGCGTGGAACCTTGTGAAATGTATCGTTGTCTTGCGACTATCTTCTACAAGCTGAGCCCCGTAATTTCGTATTTTTCCCCCTCAAATTGATTGGCATCGTGTTCGATTTATTTTTATTTTTCCATCCAAGCTTCTTCGCCAACTGTATTGTCTTTATCTCGTTATTCGGGATCTTCGTGCGCCTACGTCATGAATCGAAGCCTGGCGAATCCGGTCCGTACTTTGTTTTGAAGTACCTGTCTGAGTCTTATCACTGTGACAGACCGGCGTCAGTAAATAATACCTGCTCTGGCCCTATCAGCTGTAAATGATATGGGATATGATATGGCCCAGTTCTTCCTGATCCAAACCGGTACGAAAGGATCAATACGGTGCGGACCGCTTGGTGCAATCAGACAAATACCGCAGTGCGGTCAATTAGAAGTTTCCACGTGCTGCCCTTAGAGTTCTGGAGAAGTCGCGCGTCTAGTACTTTCTTCATGCTCATGAATCCTATAGGCCACGATCACAATGCATGACCTTGGAGAGGACAAAAATGGAATGATCTCTGCCTATAATTCCGGTCATTAATTTCACCCCGAGGTTTGTTGGCATTTCAACCCGAGTGGCTGCTATCGGCCGACCCCCGGTGGTACCAGCGGCGGATCGATAGCATTTTTTATGTCCGCTGATTGTACATTGTGTACTCGATTGGGAGGTTCGGTGGCCTTTCGGGGATCCTGACTCGGTTCGGATAGGTCAATGTAAGATCCGCGTGTTCTCAGTTACTCAGTACTGGAAACAATCAAAATATGGGAAAACAACCATGGTATAAAGAGATTCACACTTGCGATTCTTGTCATTCAGCACCTCTTTTTCCCTCCTTACGTCCCCACTCTTCAAGTAGCTACTTTCCTCTCGTCGTCGTCTTTCTTTTTCAGGGTACCAGTGAATGCTGTGTGTGCAGTCAGCGCATCGGTCAACTGAACCTCCCTTGAACAACTTTGTATTCCCATCCTTCATACCAATCAGCGACGTCGTCCCGTAAATACTAAGGGACCATCGTTCATCACTCCCACTTAACTATTTCTATGAAACACAGACCGTTTAACTGTCCCCTGGCTTCTTTTTCTGCCGGAGATGAACGGGCTCTGTTCATAGCCAAAATAGTTTGTGGGAGTCATTGCTTCGATGGTCCTTAGTATGTACACACGGTTCGATTCTGGGTGCAGCCAAAATTTTGCGAATAGTTACATCATTCATTTGTTGCTTAGAGGATGTAATGGTCCGTAAAATGAAAATTCTCAGATTCTTTTGTTCAAACAGTGCATCAAACAAGGTATCATTCGAGGAATCCAACACGAACTCCACGGATCAAGGTCTGAGAAATCCGGATTCCAGTATCATAAGTATTCCGGTACCAACTGAAATACCGAATCCGACGGCTCCAATCTATTGTCAGCAGATTTAGCAGAGGGTACACAATACATTCTACCTTCCCTTTGCAAAATCATGTGCTCAGAAGTAGGTGTTATTTTTAGTGGCGAAGCAAGAATTGCCTTTTAAGGGTGCGGCAGGGACGAATTCTCATTCTGATTACGTTCTAGCTCTAGGATCGTCAGGTTGACTCAAGTTTGCCGACATTGACGTTGAGCCGCTGTGCCTGATCGCTTCACGGTACTTCAACAAGTTTCTTGAAATTGAGGTTGTGAGATCCAAATCCAGTTCCAACTTCCTTGTACCAAATACTCGTGCACAACTGTCATGTCCACGGTCAAACACAGTCCATTGGGTGACCAGCGGAAGCGGAGGCTCATGACATCTATTCGAAGGCAGAAGATATGAAAAGATTCACTAGGGTTGGGGTAAGAACCCGCGCGTGCAGTATGATCCCTACTACTTGTGCTTGCAAACCTAGGTTCACAGATTTGGGCCGACAGGTCGCAACCATTATAAGTTACACAGAAAGCAGAATAATCTCTGTGTCCAATGACTGCGCGTACCTAAGAGATAACGGCGGAACGACTCCCGAAATGCCTCAAGATGGCTAATGATTCAACACAAAGAACCCGGATATCATTGAAATGAAGTCATGATCAGAAGCTCAAAGTCAGGGATGGCTTGGCTTGGTAACATTGTCAGTTCAGCCCCTCCAAGCCAAGTCTGTCTCAAGGACCAGAGATACACTGTTTTAGAAGTACGATAGCGGGTAAAGGAACATAATGAGCGTATGATGGGCCGGCGACAGATACTGGTAGGCATCATCCAGTTCGGAGTTTATTGGATAAACTTTAGACAGTTTTGTCGGATATTGCGAAGGTGCGATGTCCATGTCATAGCTTGTCAGTTAGAACAGCGTCAGAGATGATCTCGGCAGTGAAAGCATCAAAATTTACGGCACATGTATACGGATAGCCCAGATAGAGCTAAAAAGACAAGACGACTTGAATCTCATCATAGTTTCCACTAGTCTCCAGTAGAGCGGCGTGGAAAATGGCTAGTGCACATAACTCAGTGCTATTCCATGACATCATTATGAGGGCTTGAAGAATGATACGATTGGATGGCGATAAAGGAATGTTTAGGGTGGGTCCTGGTGGGTTAGACCGTTGACGAGCGTTCAATGCTAATCTTGTGACCAGACTGTACACGCGAGCTGTCGATATCGTCGCCTTGCGACATAGAAGGTTCTGTCACAGGGCCAATCATAGCATCTTTCTATCTTTCAGTGGGAAGTTTGGAGTGGTGCTTGCGTGCGAGGCCACGGGAACATGATGTAGACGTGGGAGTGCCCACAATTTGCAAGCGTAGACAAGTGCATGTAATTCAGACAGAATGACTGGAGACTTTTGTGTAGGCGGTACCCCGATGAACGACCCGAGGGCGGACAATACCGGCACCAGTAAGGAAACAGAAAGACAATAACGTACTCATTTTCACTGGCTGAAAGGCAATATAAGAATTCTTTATATGTATAAAGTAACACTGTCGAGTCCCAAAGCGATACGATAAGAAACGAAAGAGATATGGAGAAACGATTCACGAAAGGACGAGGAAGACAGACCGACCATATGTCCGGCACACCACCCAATTCTACTCACAATCACGTCATCACTATTTGCATTTGTGTAACTATAGCGTTCCCGGTTCTCTCGGCATAATAAGGCATCAGCTACCACCACCACCCACTCGCTGAGACCCCTACTGCTACTAGATGTATACGGAATGGCCCAAGTAGTCAGACTCGGCTGCGGGTATTTTCTTGAACCCATCTTCCCCCAGAGAACGCCAATCTTTTTTCTGTCGCTGCCCTTTGAGGACATGTATTCCGTTGCTAGTTCAATATTGAACTCCGGTGCCTTGATTTTGCATTCGCAACTGAATGATTCTCTTGGGCGGGAGGTACGCGTTCAATGCCGTGGACAAATTCTGATGAATCTGACATTTACCCAGTGTTTCACTCTCTTTTTGGTCTTTGCTATGTCATCCTTTGCCATTCAGTCAGCAAAGGCTCTTGCCAAGATTGGCGGGTTCCCCGGGAGCGCGGAACTATAGGGGTGGCCCACGGCGCCCACGTAAAGGGATTTCATCAATTTATCCGGTTATCCAGCTATAGTCAGCTATAGTCTCAGAAACGGGAGATCGGGTGATTTCGATGACACGCCTTTGGGGGCGACGCGTATCGAGCCGATCATATCTTGGTTACAATATATATTTGGGCGTGAAATTTACCCGCATTATCTCTTTCCCTCCAATTTACATCATGTCCGGGAAAGAGACTCAATCGCCTTCCTCCGGCGATGCTGCGACCTCTCATGTTGATGTCAACTATTTCAATCCTGATGGCGACGAAGGACTGCGAAGAACCATTAGTCGCATGTCGGCAGCAACGCAGGATATCGAGCAAACAAGATCTTCGGAGACGCTCAACGCTTTTGATTTACGAAAAGTATTGGAACAAGTAGCTGAACAGTATGTCGATCTCTCCTTGGGCTTGGAGTCGTGTTCACTAATTTTTTCTTAGACGTGAAAAAGTTAACCTCAAATCACGAGAATTGGGGATCATGTTCGAAAACTTACGAGTTGTTGGACTCGGCGCCACCGCCTCGTATCAGCCAACATTGGGTTCGACTTTAAATCCTTTGGGAATCGTGGAAGGTATCCAGGCCGCACGACATCCTCATACGCGCGACATTCTATCGGGCTTTGAAGGAGTCGTGTATCCGGGTGAAATGCTATGTACGCCTTGTGCTTTTGTCCTGAGCGGGTTTGCTAATATCTCCATTGTTTTTTAGTGGTATTGGGGCGCCCCGGATCAGGATGCACGACCCTGCTCAAGACTCTGGCCAATCAACGGGGTGAATATCACGCTTTCGAAGGCGACGTCCATTTCGACTCTCTTAGCCATCGCGATATCTTCAAGAACTATCGTGGTGACGTCGTTTACTGCCCCGAAGATGACGTACATTTCCCTACCCTCACTGTCGAACAGACAATCAAATTTGCTGCTAAATTGCGTGCGCCTCACCTTCGTCTGGGATATTCTCGAGAGGATTACGCCGAACACATTACGGAACTATTAACCACCGTCTTCGGGTTGAAACACGCGAGAAAAACTCTTGTCGGCGATGCTGCTATCCGTGGCGTGTCTGGTGGGGAGAAAAAACGCGTTTCGATTTCAGAGGTTCTTGCAACTCGGGCATGTGTGGCATCTTGGGATAAGTGAATAGCCTTTACCTTAAGTTGAGACAACAGAAGCTTATTATTTTTAGTTCTACCCGCGGTCTTGATGCGTCTACTGCTTTGGAATTCGTCCGCGCGCTTCGTATTGCTACCGATATTGCAAAAATGACAAGCGTCGTTTCCCTATATCAAGCCGGAGAGTCCCTGTACAAACTATTCGACAAGGTAAATAGCTTTCATGGACGTGCTGACGTGCATTCCATTGTTAACGGCATTACAGGTTTGTGTTATCTACGAAGGCAAGATGGCCTACTACGGCCCTGCCAATGAAGCACGCTCCTACTTCATCGATTTGGGCTATGAACCTGCCAACCGTCAAACTACTGCCGATTTCCTCGTCGCCGTCACCGATCCTAATGGAAGGATACCGCGCTCAGACGCGTTGCACCTTCCCCGGACTGCGGACGAATTTGCAACCCACTTCCAGGCTTCCGCGATTTCCAAATGGAACAAAACCGAGATCCAACGTTTCAAGGCGGAACGTGTAGGCAAAGCCGATATGGTTCAGTCATACAAGGAGAGCGCCCGGGAGGATCACTCAAAGCATACACGATTGGGTTCTGCTCACTTGACCTCACTGCCGATGCAAGCCAGAGCGGTCATGATACGGCGAATACAGATCCTGAGAGGGAACCTGCTGGCCACGGTCTTGAATCTTTTGTAAGCGCCGTCACTGATATAATTTCGGAATCAGTTCCTTATGATATCCGTACAGTTCATTTCTGTTCCAAGGCATCATTATTGGTTCCGTGTATCTGAAAATGTCTACCTCCACGAGCGCGTACTTCTCTCGTGGGGGTGTCTTGTTCTTGTAGGTGGGATCGTCGCCCGTTTTTAATAATTTCTAACGCTCAATTAGTGCGTTGTTCTTTTCTGCTTTGATCTCGATGGCGGAAATCCCCGCACTCTATGCTCAACGGCCCATCATACTGCGACAACACTCGTGGGCACTATATCATCCTTTTATCGATCAAGTTGCTCTAGTTCTAGTCGATATCCCCATGGCCCTTGCATCGTCGGTGATCTTTTCGGTCTTGATCTATGAGATGGCGCAATTGCAGCAGTCAGCGGGACAGTTCTTGTGAGTACATTCTATCTGTGGGAACATTATCGTTCATCTGTCCGTTTTCAGTATATTCTTCTTGTTCATGTTCGTTGTCTCGATTACGATGAAGAGTTGGTTCCGGGCCGTCGCGTCTGCTTTCGCGGCAGAAGGTAGGGCAGTTCGACCGGTTTGCTTCTAATCGTCGTGCTTATTTTGAACTAGCCCTTGCCCAAACCTTTGCTGGTATTTCCGTATTGGCATACGCTGTCTATACCGGATATTCATTGCCTTTACCATCGATGATCGGTGCTCTCAAGTGGATCTCGTATCTCAATGTACGTCTTAATAACGTACTCTGTATGTCATGTACTGACAGCTCGTAGCCTTTGAGATGGGGTTTCGAATCAGTCATGACCAACGAATTTCGCTCTATCAATGGCAGCTGTGGCTCCTTGGTTCCGCGCGGTGAAGGATATGAGGGTGTCTCCTTGGATAATCAAGTATGTCCCGTCGTCGGAGCGCAGCCCGGCCAGGCTTTCGTTGATGGAAACGCCTTCGCGTACCTTTCATATGATTACCGTTTCAGTCACACATGGAGGGTAAGTGTCTGTGTTAGTTTTCTTCGCCGATTTCTTATCAATTTGGCATAGAATTTCGGCATCATCGTCGCATTTCTTGTCGCCTATACTGCAGCTCTCCTCGTTTTCACTGAAGTCAATACAAAACTGACTTCGGCCAACTCCGTGGTCTTGTTTAAGCGCGGAGCAAAAACCGATGCGGTGCCGAAGAAAAACACCGACAGTGATGATACTGAGAAAGCTTCTCAAATCACAACACGGGGTGGTGGCCTGAGTGACGAGGAAAAGTCTGGAGATTACGACAAGGCGCTTAAGGCAACGCCTTCTGTGACGGATGTCTTTTCCTGGCAGCACTTGACTTACACGGTTCCAGTTGCGGATGGGAAACGTAGACTTTTGAATGGTGTCTCTGGTTTTGTGGCTCCGGGCAAGCTCACTGCCCTGATGGGGGAGTCTGGCGCTGGTAAAGTGCGTTTCGTTCTATTCTCATGCGGCAAATGCGAACTTCCGGCTGATTATCCTGTCTTAGACGACTCTTCTCAATGTCTTGGCAGAGCGTGCCAACATTGGTGTCATTACTGGCGACCGGTTCGTCAATGGACACGCCCTTCCGAGGGATTTCCAATCTCAAACGTATGTCTAACTCCTCGTTGGCCTGCGCCCAACGCCGATTAACCGGTGTCATAGTGGATACTGTCAACAGCAAGATACCCATGTTGGATCGGCAACCGTCCGCGAGGCGCTTTTATTCTCCGCGCAATTGCGTCAACCCACGTCTGTCCCTTTGAGTGAAAAAGTTGAATAGTGCGTAGCACCTTTATCCGATTGACGATGTTCTTACGCCTCAGTTCTCAGTGTGGAGAAGTGTATCCAGCTCTGTGGTTTGGAACCATTCAGGGACGCGACTGTCGGCTCGTTGAGCATCGAAAACCGCAAACGAACGACCATCGGTGTGGAGCTAGCAGCGAAGGTAAGTTCAACCCATCTGCAGATATACTTGAGGTTAATTCTATCTCTCTACCACAGCCTAAACTCCTACTCTTCCTTGATGAACCGACCTCCGGTTTGGATTCCCAAAGTGCTTGGGCAATTATGCTCTTCCTCCGTGATCTTGCGGATAATGGACAGGCCATTCTGTGCACGTGAGTCCTCGGCGCTTTCTTGGAAGTGGACGTTTTTGGCTGATACAAGCGCTTCCCCCAGCATCCATCAACCATCGGCAGAACTCTTCCAAATGTTTGATCGTCTGTTGCTTCTCCGGAAGGGGGGTGAGACGGTGTACTTTGGTGATCTAGGACACAATGCTACGACACTCATCGACTACTTCCAAGCGCACGGATCTCGTCGTTGTGAACCGGAAGAAAACCCGTACGTCCATAAACGGTCATGACACATATCGAACTAACAGAGTGCTCAAGTGCTGAATTCATGCTTGACGTCATCGGTGCAGGGGCATCTGCGACCTCGAGAGAAGATTGGCATGAGATCTGGTGTAACTCCGACGAATTCACGAAGGTCCAGGGTCAGATCCAGGAAATACATGCGAAAGGGCGTTCTCAGCCTGCGGTCGGAACTACGTTACACTCGGAGTATGCTACATCTTGGTTCCACCAAGTGGTACAGCTCGTCAAGCGTGACGCTTCCGACCATTTCCGGGATCCCAGCTACATGATGGCCAAGATGGCGCTGAATATCGTTTCCGGACTTTTCCTTGGATTTTCGTTCTTCAAGTCAAAGGATACTCAACAAGGCACCCAAAACAAACTCTTTGTGCGTTCGTTTGTAGTTTCGGTCTTCCCCACAGCTAATGTCTTGTCGGTAGTCTATCTTCATGTCCACCATTATCAGTGTTCCTCTAGCGAATCAGCTCCAGATTCCGTTCCTCAATATGCGTTCGATCTACGAGATTCGCGAGCGCCCAAGTCGCATGTACAATTGGACTGCTCTGGTGACTTCACAAATCCTCGTCGAGGTGCCCTGGAATATTATCGGGTCGTCGTTATACTTCTTCTGCTGGTATTGGACGTCTGGGTTCACTAGTGACCGTGCTGGATACAGCTATCTTATGATTGGCGTGATTTTCCCGTTGTACTATACCACGATTGGACAGAGCGTCGCTGCTATGAGTCCTAACGCGGAGATTGCTGCTATTCTCTTCAGTTTCCTCTTCTCGTTCGTGCTTACCTTGTACGTGGCGTTTCTCTATTCTTCCGTTTTCTTATTGACTTACGTATCGGACAGCAATGGCGTAGTGCAGCCTTACCGAGAGCTTGGATGGTGGAAGTGGATGTAAGGTTAAATAATACTCTCAAGTGTATGTATCTCACAAACCACACAGGTATCGTCTCTCCCCGTACACCTATCTCATCGAAGGTGTACTGGGTCAAGCCGTCGGCCGTCAGCAGGTTACATGTTCGTCAGTCGAACTGGTTACCCTCAATCCCCCGGCCGGACAAACGTGTGGTCAGTACATGCAAAACTACATCTCGAGATCAGGAGGATACCTTACAAACCCCGACGCGTCGTCCTCCTGTGGCTTCTGCTCTACTCGCACTACCGATGAATTCTTGACCAACAACTTCAACATCTTCTACTCGCATCATTGGCGGAACGTTGGCCTAATGGCTGTGTTCATTCTCTTCAATGTACGCTTCACTGCCCAGGGATTGTTCAGAGGCTGATCTGTTTCTTACAGATTGCAGCGATTTTCGCATTCACTTTCTGGTTCAGAATTCGTACCCGGAGTGTTCTAGACATGATTCGTCGCCGTAAGGCGCATTAGAAGTATACATCTAGTTCCGTTTTATACATTGTAATACCTAGCCGACATCTATAACTACATTTAATTACATATAGACAGCTAACATCATGAATGATGTTTTGGTACGATAAAATCACAAATTTGACGAAAATTATGGAAAATTAAGGCAAATTTTTACCTTCAGGTTTGAATCCGTCGCTTTTTGCGTCCCACCACCACATCCTGGTTCTGTCTGTTTTCACCGATATCGATGGTCGCCTCGGCCGACGTCCCATCCAGCGATGACAAACTGATCACCTGTTCCCACTCATGATGGAGGTGGTCTGGAAGCAAATGAAATGGTAAATATCTTCCCATCGTCTTCATCAATGCTAACCACATCCTCAGTTTTTTTGCGAACCCTTGCAGAGTGCGGGATAACCCATGCATTCGTGAACTGGGGCTCTGACCATCCAGCATTGCTCGAGGAACTGGAAAGACAACGAATCGAGGATGGCAAGACATCACCGTTTATCGTGACATGTCCAAATGAAATGGTCGCGTTGAGCTCTGCGCAAGGATATGCCCAAGTTACTGGGAAGCCAGCGGCGGTGATTGTGCATGTCGATGTGGGCACCCAGGTGAGTCATGTTTCCGGTTTTTTTGCCCCGCCACCGTATTGAGATACTAGGCTCTAGCTGGTGCTATCCACAACGTCGATCGTGGGCAGACGCCCGTCCTCATATATGCGGGTGCTTCAGCATTCACCAGCAACGGAGAATTGAAAGGATCAAGGAACGAATGGATAATGTGGATTCAAGGTATGTACACTTCTTATCTTATCAATACGCAATCTCTAAAATAGAGCAGATATCCCGGACCAGGCAGCAATAGTACGCCAGTATATGCGTCATACCGCCCAAATCAACAGCAGTCACAACGTCGCTGAGGTTGTCAAGCGGTCCCTACAGATGTATGTGCGTTCTCACCTGCAGAGAATTACATTGACATTTTTGCCATGGTATCTAGTGCGACCAGCCATCCGAAAGGTCCCGTTTACTTGTGGGGTCGCAGAGAAGTTATGGAAGCCGAAGTCGATGCCTCTGTACTGGATGCCACAGGACAGGATCTATGCCAGTGGCCATCCGTTGAGGCGACGGCGTTGTCTCCGAAAGCGCTAACCGCCATTGCTACGACCCTCACAAAGGCCACGAATCCTCTCATCATCACCTCTTCTCTCGGCCGAAATGTAGATGCCGTGGAGCCGTTACTTGCTCTTTCGACTCTTCTCGCGATTCCTATTGTTATCACTTGCCCTTCCGTCGTCAATGTTCCTTTCTCTCATCCCTTCCTCGACAGCATCTCCTACCTCAATCGGAGTGTTCCTAATAAGCATCTTGCCGATGCCGATGCCATACTTGTCATCGACTCGGATTTGCCATGGATCCCCACCGTAGCTAAACCCAGTGACAAAGCCCGGGTCTTCGTTGTCTCGGGTGCAGATCCGCTCAAAGCATCGTCTATTGGCTCATGGCATGTTGCCGCAGAAATGATTTGCCAAGCGGACGCGCAGGTAGCTCTTACGCAGATAGTGGAGCGCATCAGACACCTTGACGAACAACGAAAGAGTGTTGGGGAGCAGATCCTTGGGAGCAGGATTGTGCAGGATCGTGGGCAGCTGCTTAAAGATGCACACACCGCATGGCTTGACGGTTTGGAAGATCGAGAACGAGACTTTTCGGGGGTTCATTTAACTGTTCCGAACATCATTGGGGGTCTAAGAAGAGCCATCGAATTGCATACATCAAGTCGTGGGATGGAAACGCTGGTCTTAAGTGAGGCCATAAGCAATTACGGAGCAGTATGGGAGCATTTGCTTCCAGAAGTTCCAGGGAGCGTGTTGACTTCCGGTGGTTCGGCTTTAGGTTGGGCTTTGGGCGCATCTGTCGGCGCTTACATGGGAGGCAAAGTGAAGAGCTATCAAGTCGAAGGAGCTCGGCCTTACGAGCTTGTCGTGGCAATCGTAGGAGACGGATCGTTCATGTTTGGTGTTCCTAGTTCTGCTTACTGGATGGCTCGAAAGTATGGCACAGTGAGTGATACTTTCGACAGCTGATCATTCACTGGCTGATCATGGGTGCAGCCTTTTTTGACCATCGTGTTAAACAACGGCGGTTGGAAGGTGCGTTGCATAGAAATTCACTGCTTTTTCCTATTTCTAACGTTCTCATCTTTAGTCTCCTAAGCTCTCTATGCTGGGGGTATACCCTTCAGGTCTAGGCAGTCAAGCTATTGGCGAGCGGCTCTCTGTAGGGTTCGGTCCAGATAGCCCCGACTTTTCGCAGATTGCAGTAGCTGCTTCAGGCGGTTGGGCTTGGGGTAAGCGGGTGGCTGGTAGTGATGCTGCGGCTCTGGAAGAGGTTTTGGCTGAAGCAGTCAATGTTGTTGTTAAAGAGCGCCGATGTGCTATTCTTGATTGTATACTGGAGTCCATCTGATGGTTCCATATCATACAGCCAATGAGCGTCGAGCGCTGCCAAACTCTTAACGCCGCAGGGGAAAGAAATTCTGATTAGCAACAAGAACCACCCTTGTGGGAATGCACGCTGGTGCAGCCTTGCATGTCATACAGTGCTCTTTGCAAACAACTTTCCCTGTGTACCTGCCATCGCTCGTCTGCAATGATGATAATCCAAGTCCTCGGGAAGCGACACGTAGGGTACGCAGTAAGAACAGTGGCGACGTCAACAGCGTGGGTTTTTTTTTCGCAATTTACGTGGGGGCTCTGATTTTTATGTTCCTTAACAGTGCCGTGCGGCTGGCAGGACGTCCTAGTGGTCCCATTGCGGGGGGGATTTCACGACCAAAACCCCCAATAAAACCTCCAACTAGACCTAAACCAAGGCAATAACACAGGGTTTTGTCATGAAGGGCATTGTCCTTGTAGAGCCTGATTGGAACGACGTGGTGAACAGGTGGGTTCCTAGCGACTAAGCTTCATCATGTCCTTGTTCTCACTGCGGTAAAAGGATGATGATCCGGGATTACGACCCTGGTCGCTTATAGGGCGCTTGAAATAAATTTGGCTTTGGAGTCGAAGGAAGAGGGACATGAGTTTGCATTCTGAACATTCCAAAAGTAAAATCGTCTACTTGTCCACGAAGCTTAGTTCTGAGACGTTATTCATAGCAAGCTTATGGCATGTGACCTTAACAGTCGTATTTGGTACCGGCATATCGATCCGCTTCTTTCAATCGATCCACACAGAACGTATGGCTTCGTCAGAAGAAAGGTCTGCTTGTTTCGCTGGATTGTATGTACAGTCTGACCCTGAACTTTGTAGGAAAGCAATGACTTCCGATTTCCAAGATGAAAACAAATCGGAGGCGCCGATCGTGAAGGATGTAGCAACAACGAACGAACCACCAGAGGAGCAACCTCAATCTAACACAGGATCGGGGTCTGCGAATGAAGCTACTGCTAAACCCATAGAGCGTAATGCTGAACAGCAGCTTGTGGCAGATTCTGATTCGGAAGAGGAGGAGGAATGGGACATGTCGCGCATGTGAGTTTTTTTGAACAGTTCTTTGCGCAATGTTGACTCAGATGAATGCAGGGGATTCAGAGGACCCATCAGCGTCCCTGTAACTGGAGGGGGAAGCCTCAAACGACCCATGCAGAAACCCCGACCTAAACCCTCTACTTAGATCAGGCGATGAGAGGCTTTGTACGATTAATAAGTCGGAAGCTATATATCCATTTTCACCGACGATACGACTCAATAACGTGTGCGAAAGAATGTATGTATCGAGATTTCCGCAGCTGGGTTGTCACGACAGATCCATGTCTGTCTGCATAACACCGGAGCCCGGTATTAATTTTCCGCGAAAGAAGCCGTAAGATACATTTAGTATCTACCCCGGGAGCCGATTCAATTGTGCTATCTTTTCTCACCCTGTTTTAACTTCTAACTAGAACGTCGACATGAAGAAAGGGAAAGGGTCGTGGTTGATCATCAGGCGGCTGCCAAGCCAGATTTCCTGGACGGCAATATGATGGTGACCCGGTTCTGCAGGTGCCTCCTTTCCGAGTGCCTCCCAAAACCTTTCATGGCATTGGTCTTCATCGACTATATAGTAGTATTGATATTTCTTATTATAGTTCTTCTAGGCCTCCGTTGACGCATGTTGCCCGGCGTCCGCGTCTTGAAATGCTTTTCTGCCTTAATTTGTGACCCCGGACGTTCAAATGACTGCTCGGGAATACTTCAAATTTTCAGCAATCTGGGTGAATGGTCTTTTTACCATTCACTGTAATCTTCTTCTAAAACAAACAGTGGTAGCAAAAACGACTTTGGGACGTGTTCGATTTCTTTGACCAGAGCTAGGGCCTGTGAAATTTCAACCTGTCTCGCAAGCTCCCGTCTGCCTTCCAATTCATAGAAAATGGCTACGACAGAAGTCTCGCCGTTGACGATTATGGATGATATGGTTTTCCTAAGTTGTATGCTCTCATTCTTGGATACCATGTCTTCGAAACTGCCCCTTATCAGAAGTTTCATCGACAGGCGATTGATATTGGTTTGAGTTCTGCCCCTTTAATGTCCACATATCATTCTAGGACGAAAAAGTAAGTTGTGAACCCAGATTGTCCTAAATGCCTTCTGTACGCCATATTCTTCATTCCTCGATACCTTGGAAACACTAAAACTTCTGTCGGTTACTGTATAGAGGTTCTAACCACCTTACGGCCTAGTGCGTTCTTCCCGTCGAAGTCAGCACCAGAAACTATCAAATATTTATGCCCGGCGTCAGTCGTCAAACCGGGTAATACCACCTAGTATCATGGTAACAAGCGGCAGACGAATGTCGCTCATGGCGCATATGATTGTCACGCTACGGAGCATTCAGTAAAATTCCCGAGTTGTTCACATTCAGTCCTCGGTACGTACCTCTCTTCTTTGACAAGACCTAGCACGTAAATTGCCTATGCGATCCTATCCATACCATCTATGGGTATCCGTCACAGGTCACTTCTGCCTTCATTCACTGTGGCCAGCGCAGAAATGCCGTCGTCTAAGACGGATATCGAAGTGATAAACAACCGGATCTTTTCATTTCCCATTCTGATTCGCGCGATTCAGACGGGTCCTGCCCAGATGAATCTGTCGGTGTCGCGACAGTGAACGTTCAAACTGGATTCGCTCGAGCAAGGCCTAGATCGTCTGACTTCGCCTCTCTATTCGGAAAGGACCAAACGATTCGGGGGAGTTGCTACTCAATACGTTTCACTATAAACCTTAGTGGTATTACCGTTTCTGAAGCTTTTGACCCGAATACATCTCATTCAGTTGCAATGCAAGAATTCGAAAGAACCACACTAGTACCACTATGGGCTGAGTACCCTCGTAAGCTTCCCAACATATTTGATCATAGGAAGTCCATCTCAGCTCGGTTCGTTCACGGACATATTACCGCTATTTTTGTGCAAGGGAATTTGGCTCCCTTCTCATTTCCACATGACTGGCTTGGTGAGAATCCGTTGGGCCAATTCGGCGCCCCTCCCTCAATCCTTGCCTTCCATATCACAATGATAGATGATTCTCAATTACAACTTCAAAAAGGCCACGAAATACAAAGTAAACATTCTCCTGCTAACGCGCCACAAAACTCACTTTCCTGAAAGCGACAACTTCCAAGGTCCTCATCTTTCCAGCTAATGGCGACGAACCCCATATCGTTGATATGGCATTTAGCGTAGCAGGAGCAAATTCCCATCCCCGCGGTTTCTACAAAACAGCGGTCGACCTGCGAGGACTGTATGGAAAGTATACAGCTGGGTATACGCGGCTGCTTAACTTTAATATCCAAGACCATGGCGAGCAAATCGACGGACAGTACCACTTGTACTACAACGTCAGCCCCCGTCTTCCTGTCAATTTCGCGATGACCAGAGTCGTCGGTGTGGACCCCAAGCGACCCAACTCACGGCCGATGTGGAAAGGCGACGTCGTTATCGTAAAAATGCTGGAGGAGAGGGAGATTAACGGCTCCAAATCAATGACATACCTTGACGTCTCTATTGCGGTCCAGAAAACTGTGGAGAAAACGATCCGGGGGTGGTACAACTCAGATATGTGGGCGCCCAATGTAAGGATCCATCACGAGTCCCTCGACTGTGAGTGATTTTTAGTTATGCTCCGCATAGCCTAGTTGACTCGTCTCGCGTGGTCCGCTTGTATACAGTCCGCTTGGCAAACGAAGAGCCAACAGATCCTCGATTAAAGCTGTTGAAGGATCGGGGCGCATATGAATTAGTGACAGACGAGAAAAAGCGACGTATGTTTATCAACCCGTGTTGTACCAGGCATCCCTACCTTTAGCGAATGAACAGGAAAACAGGAGAAGACTTTCGAGAGAATCATATCAGATGGTGCACCCAAAATTCAGTTTTCTCTTGAATACGAGGCTGATAGATCTATCGTTGTAGAAAAAAAGCGCCTCGTGCGGCATGACAAATTTGAGTCGATGGCATGCGCTGGTTGTGGGGCTTCCAATCTCCCGACTAGGTCCCAGTGCAGCAAGTGCAAGCAGGTATTCTATTGTTCTGTGGAATGTCAACGAAGTAATTGGAGGGAACACAAGGAGCACTGTACGTGAGGAGGAAACAAATCCCATTGATAATTCTTCGAACGACGGGAAAGCCATGGTTAGTAGTAGTTTTAATAATGTACATATATACACCGGTACTTTCGTTTCTTTAGAATAGCATCATCATTGACACATGCTTCTATTCACCTAAAGCGGGCCTGTCTCCACAAAGACGCCGGAATAGATCAATCCTTCAAGACTTCCCTCCTGGAGACCGTAATGCACTATGTCTGCCTGTTGAGCTGTTGAATCCAGCGGGTTAACAAGAGGCAGCTGTTTTGAAGCATTAGCTAATCAGCGTCCGCTTCCCAGAATTGCACAAGCCTTGCCTTCAGGATCCCAAAATGAAAATCTCCGACAGCACCAGCACCTGCAGAAGTATTTGGCGTCGCATCGGTGACAGCCTCAAGGGGTTCGTTATTCATAGAGTAAAATACTTTGAGGGTGAGATTTTCCCAATCGACTTGAATAGCGAAGTTATGCCACGTTCCTTCTGTGAAGTAGGTGGCAAACAGAACATTCAAGTCATGATCGAGCACCTTAAACGATGTCGCACTCGGTGTAGGGACTACGCCCGTAGGATTAGTGAATGGCGAACCTTTTATACCGTCAGCGAAAATATCCATTGTGCCTTGGCTGACCTACCGAGCTGAAGTCCGAACACATGCGAACCATCACTTGGCTCGATAAAGACTATCTGATATTCGTGTGTATAATTTAATGGGCGGGTCTCGTCAGCCTTGATGGAGAAGTGGAACACCGACACGCCCGTGTCTATCTCCTCATTCAGAGCAGTGGCGCTGCCACCCTTTTGCGCTATGAGCTCTGTCCTGCGGAAACCATACTGTGGCGAGGAACTTCCCGGTGTGAAAATCGACGTCCAGTCAATCGTTACCGATATAGCTTGCTCTGTTGAAGAGTAAGGGACGAAGCTAGTATACTAGAAACGGCGAATGAGCTCAAGACGATAATGAAGAACTTTGAAGGTGATACAGAGGATGCGCTTTCAGGACCCTTGACTGCACTGTTTGCCGCCAAGTATGGTATCAGCGATTTTATGAATGCGACAGACGTACGCACGTTGAAAAGGGACCTGCAGATGCATCGAGAATAGAAGTCTCCATTCCAAGTGGGACGCGTCCATCGTACAAGACGGTTGCTGACGCTCCTAGCGCAGAGAATATGATACGAACGAGTTGAGAAACCATTGGTCTGTGACTTCTACTGTTCATGACCTTTTGAGCACGGATATAAATCGGATATGGGAACTCGTCGGTAAAATTGTTGTCTTTCATATGGGTTGTTCCGAGGGTCCTTTGACGAACAGACAAAACCATAAGGCGAACGTTGGGAAACGATTAACAATTGATACTTCGTGTTCCATTGTTGATACGTTCATTTGCTCGAAAGGGAAACCAGAGTTTGGATGGCAAAGAACATGGCACTAAAGTCAATGGAGTGAGACAGTGTTTCTGTCACCTTCCGTGGAACCGTATTTCTGACTTGTTTGACGCTTTCCGGCTCTGCCCGCCATTTATCATTGATTCATTACACAAAACTGGAAGATAGTTCACACCTGGAAGGGAGTCGGATAATAGCTCGTACTACTGAATATGCCGCATGAATCAAGGACATAACACGAGGCGCAGAAGACATCATGACTGAAGGTACCGTGCCGTCTTAAAGATGATGGTGGTGCAAACGGAGAAGCCGGGCCGAAGTTCCGTCGGTCAACGGTTTTTCCGACAGCGATTACCTCCGCGTCCAACTGCAAGATAGCTGAAAGGCTACTACGTACTATGATTTCTGGCAAGGTGCGGAGAAATCGCAGTGACCCTGGAGAATTTCAGTATTACGAACTCTCCAATTTTGCGACTTGCCATAGATAGAATACTTGAGTAAAACGTCTTATCGTCATTATCCAAGATCTGCTAGAAAACCTTACACATTCTCTTATGAACTTCAATGGAGAGCTGAAGTTGAAAAAAGGATAAACGACTAGAGCGGAAACATATGGAAGTAGGAAGACACAGAAGGCCAGAGTCCGGTAGGACAAGGAAAATGTAGGGATATAAAGGTCAAGGGGAAGGCACAGGGCCTTCTCCCTTAGGCCAATGGGACAGTGACATTCTTCGCACATTTCAGAACGTGCCGTAGTCCGACGCGTCACTCCAGGCGCCGTCACCTAGTCCTATTGACTCAAACCCATCGGTAGCCCAGTAACCGTCTTCCAAGTACTGTCTGTATAGAACGTCTCTGAACTCCCATATCCGTACGCAATGAGCACCCCAGCACCGCAACAGCACTCACAGGCGGGGCGTTATCCCATCAACAGTTAAAACATTCACATTCGGATCCATATCAGGGATAGAATATGCCTTCATGGAGTGCTGGCCGATGTTATCACTATTGACAAATAAAGTACAGTTGTTATCCCTACAAAAGTCATAGATGAGTCGGGGGAAAACATCGGATCTCCGGAGGGACAGAGCAGAGACTTACGCTCCGATGACCACCTTGCCGCAAACAGCAGTCTTTCCATACGGAGATGTAATGGTGTCCCGGACCGCCCTGTGACCAACAGGATCCCGAGCGTTGGCGTCGGTTTTGTTGGCTAGATCCAATGGGCGGCAGGCAGTCATGTTGTTGGCAGGCAAGAGAACGAACGGGCTACCTCTTGGTTCCTGGAAACTTCGAAACAGCTGCATTCGACCTTGAATCATCAAAGCTCGGATCTTTAGGTCATACCGGTTACGATAGTCTCGGTGGTACCATCCGTGTAGTCAATGAGGACGTAGCGATGAGGGGTCCGGCATCTCCGACGGTATTGTTCACAGCAATGGCGAAAACGTTATCATATTCATGATTCAGACCGATAACAGTATTGCGCCATCTTGTCCCTGACCCAATCTCTGCGCCGTTGACGTTGATGGATTAGAGGTATTCACTGCCAGCTGTGAGTTTAACATCCTTATATTCGATACGGGAAACCCGACCTAGAGAGGATGGTAGTCGCGCAGGCTGGCACTTTCTGCTCGAAGAGGGGATTCTCTTGTGGAAGAGTCGCAGTCCGAGGTGGGCCGTCGGTTCTCCTGTCCAGATCCAGGTCAAGTCGTCAAAGCCAAGTCTTAGTGCAACAGCGCGTGAATCCAGAGATCGATGCAGTAACGCAGATGTGCCTGTAGAAGCATCTACAGAAAAACATAGGCTACCGTCAGACAGATAAACAGACATGGCAGAAGAATGGCAAACCTGCGACAGACTGAAACAAACTTCTGGTCACGACGGACCAAAAGGCGGTTAAGAGGAGCGCAACTAGAAAGAGTGAAAGAGCTATGCTTCGCACTCTGAGAGGGATGATATAGTGTTCACCCTTGCCAACATTGTGGAACTGAGAACGATGGGAACGATGGGTATCGTCCTCAGTAAACAAGGCCATTTATACTGCAGGAAAACTCTGTTTCAACAGTCAAAATGCCAGCTCTGAACTTGCAATCAGGAAAGTTTCTGTTAGATCATTATTCTTTATGAGATTGTTTGATATCAACTGAAGAAGATTCAGGAAGGAACGCAGTAAGCACAAATATGTTTCTTGCTTAGTGCTAGTGAGGTTCAAGGAAGGTTAAGTTTAGCATCCGCTCGAATGTTCCACGTGGCTCGTTTGATGCCACGTGGAACTCTTCTATTTTCGAGTTCTCCGCCAACTTGAAAAGCCCTACCTTCAACTCTCCTGTGGATAGAAATGACATGGCCCTAATCAGCATTCAATATTCAATTGATACATCAACTGCTTCCAGATGGAAAATATGGACCTATCGGAGATTGCCCAAAGCCATGAAACTTGTCAAGGCGTGTTTTCTCGGAGCATCAGAAAACTTTGAACTGACATTACATATAGTGTTTCCCTCCTTGACAGCGATAGTCGAATCCTGGCTTGCACTTTATTTCCTAGTTTTGTTCTGTGTGCTGGTGCTTATTTATTTATGCGTCCATAAATTCGTGCACATCAATCCGTATCGACGCTACGTACGGCGCTAGTGTTGAACCGTAACATACACAGCGCATCAATGCTTGTATGCCTGATACGCGCTGACACCGACACTGAATCGGCACAGACAATTAATATATAGACATCCACCACACGCCTACATCTTTGGTCGACCCGTTTGACGCATTGTGGTATATTTATCGTGTCCGTTTTCCAAGACAGTGGTCATCGAAGCTCGTCGGCGGAAAAAAATTCCTTCGTGCAACTTGCCAATTCAACGGTATGCTTTCAGTGCTCGGGGCTAAGTTTTGAGACTCATGTACAGCGGCAGATGTTTCGACTTCGACACCATTGAAGTGATCACGGAGCTTAGCTCTTGTTTGTCATTTTCCGAGGACGAGTCGACTGACCAACGCGTGGCGATGCTCCATGGAAGCGCTATCTATTTAACCTGGAATTCTGACTAGCGCTTGAGGGGCAACCTGAGGGCATGATTGTAGGCAAGACTACTACATAGAACTCCGCCGATGTACGTGGCGGCTTGTTGTTTTCTTTTTGTGTCCCGCTGCAATCAAAGTCCTATGCCTCAACGCTTGAAGAATACACTGGATCTAGCTCTAGGTGGTGTTCTATTCTTTTATCTCCGTCCTATGTGCACTGAGGCCAGGCGATTAAACGAACTTGAATCGGGAAGAGCGCCACCGTTGAGGCCATTGAAAGTCGCCAGCCCAAGGCACCAAGTATTGACGGTACCGCTTAACTTGATAATCTCTACCTCTCCACGTAATTGCAGGTCCAGTACTCCGGACTGACTGGTATGTAGTTACCATAAGCAGCGGAACCCAGCCAAGATCATCTGATATCCAGTTCAGTCTAGATATGCTCGCGTTTTCGACTGCTAGGTCTTAACTGTCCTTGCCAAGAGACCCCAATGCGTATATAAGTTGTAAGCCCTCCATCTTCTGTCCATGCCAAGATCACACGATGAAGTTCTTTCCTCCAATTTTCTTCCTTACCGCGTTCGCCTCGTTTATGAGGGTCTCTGCCGGAACATTCGCGTCCCCCATTGCTGGGCAGACTATCTCCTCCACCGAGGTAAGTATCCTCTTCATGCTTTTTTTTTAATACTTAGTTCCTTTCAGCCGTTCACCTTAACCTGGACCTCTGACAAATACTTTAAACAAAACTCGTTCAACATCAGCGTCCTCCTCTCACGGAGTCCGTTCACTAGTGTCCTTAGCGGCGTCACTCTCATCGAAGGCCTGGTATCGCCGGACTATGGTATCAAGACCTATTCCGCCGAGCTGACACCGAGATTCTTCTACGGAGATAGTAGGACGGGGGCGTTCGATGTGGTGATAATTGAGCCTTACAGTGCATATGGAGTGAATAATGAATATCAAGTTCTTCTCGACAATTGCTTGTTGATGCACATCCTTCAGGGTCCACAATACGCCACTGATCTGTGGATCCAAACAGTCAATGTCGTCTGACGACAATATTCTTTGTGTTGTGGCGTATTGCGACTATTCTGCGTACGATTAGCACGCTGTAAAACCTTACGCTCAAAATAATATTAATTGGATGCGCTCAGGAAAGGTGGTTTTACCATGAGCACTATACGGCACTATATTGGAAGGCCCCTACTATTGAGAACTATATAGCCCAATAGCGAAGGTACATTTTCCAGGTCTTGGTCAAGACCGCGGGAGTTGGGACTGCCGCGGCTGGCCTGGCTTGCCGCTCGTCGTCTTATAGTCCGATTTCCCCTTGCTGTTACGCTTCATGATTACACACGACTATCGGATAATTTTTGTCGAATCGACTTATGGGCCGTCCGTGCTTGGAATTCAGCGAGGTAAGCCTTAGTCGGTCATTATATGACGGATACTTTGACTGATAGCATCATAGATTCGTCATTCACTAACCCTCCTGGTCACGGTGTAGCTCCAGCACGGAGTGCTGCCTCATTTCAAGTTTTTGATCACGACTTGAACATTGTGTTTATTTTCACGGACGGGACGAGGCACAACTTTGCTATTTAACTCAATTGGGACGTCACAATCTCACCTCCACGTATTCTACTCTGTGAATGAGGCTTCCATGGAGGGGTATACATATGCTCTTCGCGCAAGGAAGGTGCGGTCCGGAGGCAGATGAAATGCGGGCCTAGATAAGTTAGAAAGTATAGAGAGTGTCTCGCCTACACTCCTGGTAAGTGATTGTTTCGATTCGGACAAAAATCGGGGGAAATGGGCAGATAACTGATTAAATTATCAGGGCTTTCGACCATAGCGACGCACCCTGCTGCGGTCAAAATACCATCTGTATAGGATATTCCAATTGTTTGCCTTCCAGCACCAATCATTCACCTGCCAGGAGCGCTACCCGTACCAGGCTCGTTGCGGTTACAAACATTCTTCCCTGCACTTTTCTTGACTGCCCAATCAACGCTACTACAACTGCAACTCCGTCAAATTGCAGGCGTACGCTGAAGATGCAGTACCGTCAAGACAAAAGGTCACTCGTCAACCCTCGGCTCTTTTGACTGTACGCCCGCAAGTACAACTGGCGCGTTTCCGTGTTCCCCTCCAAAACGAGACATTCCCGTTCTACTCGCCAATTCTTTTGATCGGTTGAGAGCTGCTCCCTTTTGCAGGTATTTTTTACCTTTCGCTCTACCAACTGACACTTAACTTTGATTTGTAGGAAACAGTCGGAGTAGCCACTTCCATTTGGATTATGTCTCTGCAGCTCGGCGCAGATAGCAAGCGTATGACTCATTCGATTCGAATTGTAAACAGACGAAGGCGCAAGCGCTCGGCACCACGCTCGATCTCGTTCCAGGTGTTGGCCCATTTTCGACCCTCCGTCATCAGGGTTACGTTCGACATGCGGCTATCAAGCGAACATTTGGATTATCTTTGATCCCAAATAGGATGTCATCATACTTCGATGGCATCCGCCCACCCCAACAATGCCTTGCGCAGCAAGAATGACCCTTGACGCTTGAGCCTGGATTTTTGGAGTTTCTCTGCCTTTTACCCTGCCTTACCACATGATCTCCGGACACCATGGTTGGGAGCCTCAGTCATCTGATATCCAATTTACCATAGCCTGAGGTTGGCTCGCGTTTTATCCTGGCGGTCTCAACAACCCGTCGTGTGGAGCCTCGTATCCATATATAAAGCCCTGTTTGTTAATCCTACTCAACCAGATTCCGCAATGAAGTTCTTCTTCCCTCTCTACATTCTTCCTGCGCTCGCCCTCTCTGCATTTGTCTCTGCTGGAGTCTTCGTGTCTCCTACAGCAGGCCAAACAATCTCTTCCACTGATGTAAACATTCTACCTTTTCTTGACTTCTTCGACATCTTACCTTTCTATCCTATACAGCCTTTCAACCTCACGTGGACTTCTGGGAAGTATTTCAAAGAAAACTCCTTCAATATCACCGTCCTCCTCGCGCGGAGCCCGTTCACCAGCACTCTCAGCGGTGTAACCCTGGTTGAGGGCCTCGTCTCCCCCGACGCCGGCATCAAGACGTATTCCGCCGAGCTGGTACCGAGATATTTCTACGGAGATAACGAAACAGGAACATTTGATGTGGTGATCATTGAGTCTTACAGCGCGTATGGAGTGAGTCGAGTGTCATCTGCGAATGCGCTCTTGACTAATATGCGTTGTTAAGGGTGCTAACTACGCCACTGATCTGTGGATCCAAACAGTCAACGTCGCTTGATGACATGCTTTTTTTACAATTCGATTTTCATTATTGCCTTGGATGTATCTCTTCACTTCGAGCAGAAATGGACAATATATACCCTCCATCCTCTTCCAAACACTGTTATTTGCTTCCGTTTTGCACATGTACGGCTACAGCGGCCAACCTACTGCACCTTTTAGTATGACCGCAAATTTCTGAAAAATCGGCCATTTTTGAACTCCGCTTTACGATCCCGAGCAACCAGCCTCGACCGATCGCGTTTCTTTCACGCGTTTTTTTCCCTCAGTTTCTCGTTGATTTCCACCTTAAGACATGGCGCTGGCACCAAGTATTACCTGCTGCAGTTACTAGTCATCTATCATCCCCGGTGGATTCTCAGTCCCAGATGGACTCAGACTCCAATTGGTCAGACAATTGCCAGCTAATGGGTTCAACGGAATCGCCTTGCGCACCATAGCTATGACCATGTCTTGGAGGCAGAAGGAGAAAAAAGTGCCAAGCCTTGTATATCAAGGCCATCGAACCGGTACTAACTGCTGTTTACTCCAGGTGAGAAATTCCATGAGCTCGACTTCAGCGCTGTTGTCATCATTAATGTATTGTTCTTCGTTGTTTCGGAAATCATTTTAAGAAATCGTTCTATCGCGCGTGCATGACTCGAGGCTATTCGTAGTGACGGCAGGTGAAGATTTACTACTCATGGTCCGTCTTCCTCGCTGCAGCGCTGACTTTCAATACTAGTGAACAATCGCGATCAAGGACGATTCAATGCTCCGTTTCAACAAACGCAGAAACATGTACTGGCGCCGGCAATATACCTTACAGCTCGTTAAATCAAACGATGGAACGGTCCAGAGATGTCAAGTGAACTGCTATGATTCTCGAAAGTAGAATCAGTCGCTACTACCGATGATATAGGCCCCTTGCCTGTCAGCAGTTCCTTTGAAATGGGGTAATCTGTACTTCTGAACTTCTTATCACGATACTCATCCAAAATACAGATTCTGCATGCTACACGTTCGCCACAAAAGAAATTCCTGATGAATGGATGCGGCACTATCAACATCCATCGAACTCATTAGGCGGTATGCTTTCCAGACGCCCTGGTCTGCATCCTGCAGTCCTGCCACACATGTGCTTTGGTCTAAACAGTGAGCCGAATCTGTGTGTCTAACTGCCTCTTTTTCCTTACTATAACTATGGCGTGCAGAAAGATGCTCAGCTAAGGAGCGGTTTGACCGCCGCGACATGGTGCGAACGTGATCGTCATATTTGCGAGATTCTCTGTTTGTATGAGCGGCCGTTGAACAGGTCACACCAGCTGTAAAACGAGCTTCGTGCGTTGTTGTCATCATTCACCATTTCTATCACAATTCTAATGGCGAAGAACCGCTGTCCGAAACCCCTGGTGCAGGTCCCACCTCATTGAATTTTGCGACCCATTCCATGGCTCGAACCACTACACATTTCCATGGCTCCTGTCAGTTTTGGGAACTCAACCCTGCTTTTCTTGGCGATGCTTGCAATATAAAAGGATTCAAACATCTCTCGAAGAAACCATCGAGCTCATTTCTGCGATGTTTTTCAAGGGTTAGCCCTCATTCTTTAATCTCGCAGAGTGCATGAGAACTGATTCATATTATCTAGTCTTTCTCCTCTTACCCGCCTTCTTGTCTGTCGTGGCTCTGCCTACGTCAGGTGAGATACACCATATATCGCTTTTCCTTCCCTGTCTCATGGCGACGTAGAAGTCTCTGCAAATGTCACCAGCATTATTTCTTCCGAGGGCTTACTGCCACGGTTATTGGAGACACGTGCCGTCGCGCCGGTTCTTGACTTCAGCCAGTCCAGTTACATTTGGACGGGGGAACAGACGGGAACGGATCATACCGCACCTCTAGGCGCACGTCCATTCCGTAGGAAAATCCCCTCTTCATCCACAAAATGTCCCGTTTGCGCGACGATTATTGTAGCCTGGTAGGTTTCCTCCATTATCTACTTACTTGTACTCACACATTCCTAGCGATGACCAATGTCCCGTCTTTGTCAATGGCGTACAGATCGGTCCTGGGAGGGGTCCCGGTCAGGGAGCCGTCGTCTACACTGCCGGCTTGTACCCTGATAGCAAGAATGTTTTCGCCATCAGCGTAAGCAACACCGTAGGCTCTGCTGGACTCATCGCCACGATCCTCGTCGACTACACGGATGGTACGACTGAGACCATCGTTACCGATTCTTCGTGGAAGACACTTAAAGGTGTGGCGCCTGGTGGCTGGACAAGCCCAAGCTTCGATGATTCCGCATGGACTGCAGCGGATGTGGAGGGACCTTCAACAGCCTCGCCCTGGGGCACTCCATCGCTCCCGCCCGCCATCAACATGACAACCGCGGGTTGGTTACAGACAAACGAGGATGTTTCAAGTGGGAGCGCGCCTCATGGTCACAGGCCCTTCCGCAAGACTTTCACTTCTCCCTACGGGAAAGCTGCTGCCTGCGGCAAAGTCGTTCTCTCCGTGTACGTCTGCTGTTCTCCTTTTCTCTCATTTACATAATTGTGCTTTCCAGTGAGGACTCATATACTCTCTACGTTAACGGCAAAACCATCGGAACAGGGTCAGGCTGGACGGCCATGCAGGCATATTCCATTCCACAGCTGGATCCGGATGTGAACGTTGTCGCTGTGAATGGGGCGAACGTTTGAGCCAACAGTAGGGTCTATCTCGCTGCGGATGTGCTGATTGCATACAATGACGGGACGTCGGAGACCTATTATACAGATGCGTCGTGGAAGACACTCAATGCGCTTCCTCCCACCGGCTTCGAACAGCCAGATGCGGATGATAGCGAGTGGGTTGCTTCGACGTTATGGGCGGGCGGCCCTGTGGGCAATGGTGCTACTGTTCCCAATGCTTAGACCGACACCTTCCAAATCATTGCTTCCTTGCCCTTCATTATCTCCCTTGTGTGTTTCGCTTCCCATATTGCTCGTTCTAGTGCCACTGTTTGCTTTTCGTTATGGAGATAACTACCCTTGTTCGCATATCCGCGCTTTCATCGTGTATACCCCCAGCTACTAATTTGCCATTTTATCGAACATGATTTGCTACTTTGTTGTCAAGGACAAGTTTTATATGTTAAGGACGGATCTCGTATTGGCCTAATTTTGTTGAAGCTGGCCCCCAGAAGTTTCTCGATGACCCGCATAAACGGAGGCTGAACCTCGTCAGAGTTTACTATGCCTATTACTATAGCTCGCGCTACCCTCATATACAAGCAGAGCCGTCGAGGTTACACAAGATCAGAATGGAGAACATTATAACTACAGAATAATTAGGCCATATAGATCTGGTGTCAGAGTCAAGTCGATACGGTATAAAAGAACAGCCATCCCGTTTTTGAAGTTTCTAACCACCGAATCCAAGTTCAAAGAACTGAAGATTGCCACTATATTTTTAAGTACGTACCGGAAATACAATAAAATGCATGCGAAGTCCCTGGAGTCAGATGTATCATCACATATGCAGGTATAAACGAACATTACTACTTTTAGTAGTAGTAGGCATTCCAGCAAGAGCTGTCGTAGTACTTCTTGTCATCATGTTTGTAATCGTCATCACAATTATCCTCCCAGGTCCAGATATCGACAATCTCTTCGAAGAGCTCACAGATGAACTCCTCTGTGGCTTCTTCAAAAGAGTACACTGGTTTGGAAAGACATACCCTGGCAAGACTTGCACCTGTTATGATCCTTGCAGTCTAAGGAGGAGATGTAAGCGAAGATGATCATGAGCGTAGAAGAGAAGCGTTCACCGATCTCGATGGTGACGTAGCCGGTACTGTAAGGGATGTGCTTGCCCTTCTTAAAGCCATTCCAGTCGTAATATAGTCGGCCCTGGCCTGAATGCCGGCACCTGCCTGGCGGGTGTTGATGGTGCCGGAGAGGGTGGGGGCCGCAAGGGGGATGGAAGAAGTAGCGAGCGTCGAGCGAGTCACGAATAGTGACAAATGAGTTGTGAAAGGGTGGTAGACAAGTAGCAAGACAAGCATTGAGAGTTTGTGGAGTATGTTAGCGATGTCGGAGCCCTTTCATATCTCTTTGGATGCCGAGAATCCAACGATGAGCTAGGGGCAGTTGAATTGAGAATAAGCGCCCAGCACAAGGCAAGAGAATGTTGCGGCCAAAATGCTCCGCATAACCCTTCACTTCAACTTGAAGACTTGTCAAGATCCAGAAGGTCATAGTGACGTCGGGCCATCTCCAAAGGAGCAGAAGGTGGAAAGCATCCAGAGAAAACAAGGGAATCAACGTACGATTCTCTTAGCCTTAGCAGAACCCTCTGGCTAAGTCTCAGCGAGTGCACACGAACGGGCCCTAAGTTCAGGTTGGTGATTCATCATTGTCAATAACATCAGCAGATTGGGAAAAAAGTTTCCGGGGCTTGCGGCGACCACGGTCCGGCGAAATGTTTATTCCCCTTGTCAAGCCCTTACAAGTCCATATAACCGGGGCACAATGTTGCGTCTTTTTCATATGCTATTAGAACCTTGCAGAATAATAACTTTGGCTTCAAGATTACATGCAATTGTTTCCAGCTCGTATATCACTACTATAAGCTCAATAAAATGTAGTCTCCCTCCTGCAGACTGATTGTATTTAAAAGCTTAGGTGCCCAAATGAAGTAAATATTTAAATGTACTACGAGTCAGAACGACTTCTACCGGCCCATCAACGTCTTCTTCGGAAAGCCCCTCACCAATGAGCCACCATCGTCTTCATCACCTTCCTCTGAATGTTGTTCCATGGTGGCCTCTTCGTCTCGTCTGTTGGTCCCTGTTTTGTGTGTGGAAGGCTGCCTGGATTTATTTCGACTCGTATTTGGATACTGGCTTCATGGCGGTTCTTGCGAATTGAGTCCTTCGAATGTAGTGCTGCACTACTGAATTTTCAGCTAAGCCCTCGGCCCACTTCAGCGGGAATGCTGCAGCAAGGGAGAGGAAGTTCGATCACTAAGAGAACTTGGATAAGGAACGAGACAGGGTGCATGGCGTGACAAAAGGAGCATCTGAGTCGGAGATCTCGCGATCACCAGATCAATGCTGAAGCTCCTGAAAGCGATCGGCAGCAAAGAGGGAGAAACGAGGACAACAGGACATTATATAGACTGCATTATTTACATAAAAGTACCTGTACTTATTCTGTTTACGGCGATGACAATAAATTTACTATTCCAAGTTTCTACGTCTCCAATACGTCTCCATGAGTGAAAATATTCATAGTATATGATGTGGGCTCCCAGTCACCTGAGAAGATAGAGATTATGAACTCGTTTTGCGATAGCGATCATGTTATACCTGCGTATGGTGCCAAGTAATTATACTAGCACCTTTCGAAGCCAGATAGGTATTACCGACATCAGAAACAATCATAATAATACAAGCAGATTGTAATTCCTCCACGCTTCATATGGGCGTATAAGTTCGCCACAATTATTTCGGACGTTGTCATGCATTTTGAGCCTTGCCAAGGGCTTATACGGCCATATATATTTCTGTTCAATTCGCTGATGAATCAGGATCTGGTATCGGGCCGAGTTCCGTGCTCTGATCATGTGATCGTAGGCGGTATTTTGAAATTTCCAAAACGAAAAGGTTTCCTTCGCTCGTCCGACACAATTCCCTCCTGCGTCGATGTTCTGAAAGCGAGAGAGCATTACCTTCATATTTTTTGCAGCTTTGGTTTTCTCGCCAAAACGGCTAAATTGCACCAATCTTGGCCTGGATTCAAGCAACGTGTAAATGTAAAATTTCTTTACTTCTGAGAACAGAGCTATACCTCTGAGCTGACTGCTGTTTTCAGATGTCTCAACTTCAAGGAATGTGCAACTCTTGTGGCGCTACGTCCCTTCGTTATAATGCGGTCCAGCCTCCGTATTCAACATCTTCTTTCCGTCAATGAACCTCCTTTAGAGGGCGAACATGCGACCCTGCGAGCAATGGTTTCCAGAGGATCCTCGGTTCTTTCGGTTCTTGATACTCAAATTGCAGAAGTCCGCGCAGTCCTGGACGTTCTACTTCGTGACTGAGCGCAAGCAGCCGCTAATATACAAGACGCCAAACATATCCTTCATCCCATTCGTCGGCTCCCCGAAGACATTCTACGGGAGATTTTCTCTTCGTGCGTACCCTCTCAGGAGGATTACCTCTACAAAGACGATACCGGAATCGTTCCCTGCTTGGATGCCGGAAATTCGCGCTGGACGCTATCGCAGACGTGTAGGAGATGGAGATACGTGGCTCTGGGGACGCCTCGTCTCTGGTCCTGCATTGACCTCGGTTTTGATGGATTCACTCGAGTGCAAAGTATGAGAGTGGTTTTCAAGCTCGGTCTGACCGTGGAGAGATCGGGAAGCAGGAACCTCATGGTCAGAATACGCTCCCAGAGCGACATTGTGGACCATCCTGCCCTTGCTATCCTCCTCACCTGTGTCGGGAGATGGAAGAATGTCGATATTGACATGCCTGCCGATTCATTTCATGGGCTGTCTGTTTGCAGGGGATTGTTCCATTCCCTCCAATATCTTCGTCTTCGATTTCATGACGATCGTTCTAGTCCAGACTCTGGCATTCTGGACGTATTCGAATTCGCTCCCAGCCTTTCTTTCCTCTTATCTGGACCAAATTTCAATCTTCAGCATATCCCTTGGTCACAGATCACTGTGTACAGTGCTTGCGGTATGGACCAGCACTGCGTTGACATGTTGAAGAGGATGTCCAGTCTTAGGAGCCTACGCGTTTACTGTGGAAGAGGTGCACTGCCTGTGTCACCAATCAGTCTTGCCAAACTGGAGACTCTGACTCTAGCAGACCGACATATACCGGGTCCTCCACCGGCTGCCCATGTCATCCAGTGCTTCAACGCGCTTAGTATGCCAGCATTGAAAAGACTGGTACTGGTGTACAAGGAGCTTCTCCGATGGACTTTTCCGTCTGCAAACCCTTGCTACATAACTACTCTCGAAGTGGAGGGCCGTATCGACGTCCATCCCCCCAACGTACCACGTTTGGTAGAGTTCCTTTCTGCCATACCCGCACTTAGCCATCTCATTTTGCGGTTGATCGGTCTCACAGAAGATCTACTATCTGCATTAGTTCTCCGTGGCAACGACAAAGTAATAGCGCCGTTCCTCTCCATTCTTGATCTTCGTCTTTCCAAATGGCGAACAGTCGATTACATACCTAGTCGGGAATGGTTGATCGCCATGGTAGAGTCACGTCGGCCGATTAGAGGGCTCGTGGAGTCTCCAGGGGAGTCGTGGGATTACCTGACTGAACTCAGGATTAGCAAGCCAATTCACAAGGATGATGGGCGCCTTGCTCAGAGGTGGTAAGTCTTATGCGACGATGGGCTCATTTCGTTTCCGCGTCATGGACTGAATAATTTTGAACCTCTTAGGGATCCCATGTTGAGAATGGACACTAGCGGTCTTGAATGGTTCCCTGGAATGCCACTGGCGCTTTGAACAAATTAAAACACAAGTATTGGTTCTAATACAACTTTCTTATCCATATAATTCTCGACTGATCCGGTGTGCGGACGCCAGGATACATAGCGAGCAGGCTTGCAGAACACGGAAGAGCAAAAAGGGCACCACCTGAGCGTGCGCCATATCTACATACTCTGTTATATTCTGCAGTGTCGTTCAAGCAGCCTCGATTTCTGACGTTTGCACGCTGTATTTCTCTTCCTCCCTTTCGTCATCCACGTCTTTTGTTGCTGCCAATCGGTTCACCAGCCTCCGCCTTGCGACGATGACACCGTGCACGACCACGTAAGTTACCCCATACACCCCGATGATTCCCAGAATATACGCTGCCACCACCCCTCTCCCTCCAACTTTTGTGCGGTCGAGAATATAATAAGCTGTAGCCCACCATCAGCCAACCCCCTGGCTGCATGGAAACAAGGAATAGACTCACGATACAAGCCTACGTCTTCATGCGTTATATATGCCACGCCGAAGTACGCTCCCCATATGAGGAAGTTGACAGGGAGCCACTTCCATGCCGGAGACGGGTCGTTCGTGAGGAGGATCTCGAACAAGGCAAAAACGGAGTTGAACACATGCATGGAGATATTGGAGTACAGGTTAATTGGAACCGACGCATCCAAATCAACACGCAGGAGGATGAAGAACGTTAGGGTTATGGTGAATGCTAGTTCTGGGTTGAGAGTTTTCGCAGGAAAATGATCGGAGGAAGGACATACGCATTGTTACCACTGTCGAGAACAGCCATTCGTGCAATACTTGCAACACGCGTCCCCAATGTCGAAGCGGATACTTCTTCCCATCTGAGACGGCGTAGAAGGCAGTTTGGACCCCCGAAGCGAAGAACCACGCGCACATGCCGGTGTAGTGCAGTCTCGTGAGGTATGAGAAGTACCTGATTTGTTGTTGAATATCTTACTCAACAAATTCGCTGCAGAAAAAGAGACTCACGTATTAGCGCCTCCAGGGACGCGTATTGCTATCCATATAAGTGTGAAAAGTATCGTGAATAGGGTGTAGAACCCCCAGAGTAACCGCAAGCATGCCAGGATCCGTGCAGAGAAGAGTGGGGAAGTGACATATGTGTTTTCAGAGTCAAAGAAAGAGGAGTGTCGTGGTTTGGGTGTATCCATGATAGGATGGAGACAACTGCCAGACGTAAGCGGTACTTATTTTATGTGCTTACCACACTAATTGTCAGATGATATATACATCAGGTTCAATTCGGGTGCGTTGCATGAGACGGCGCAGCACGAGAACACTTGTGCAGTACGTACAAGCAGAACGCTCGGATTTACCAAGGCTGACAACTGATATATAATCAGTGATAGTAAGCTTCATTTAATATTCTGATGAATCCACACAATTCAAAAGGGTTTCCATACAACGCCGACACATCTTCACGTGTCCCACTTCCAGTCAGAAAAAGGAAGAAGAAACATGAATCAGCGGAGAGCTATGCATTTTTAGTCCTAGTGAGTGTTGCTGAACGTCATTATGGCATTCAGCTGACCACTGCTCTTTTCTTTTTTACTCAGCAAGGCTTTGATGAAAGTATCCGATTGGACGGAATGGGTGGAGTCTTGACCCTCTGAGCACGAAGCATCGAAGAAATAGAACTTTGGAAGGGAGGAAGTTTTTAGCCCGAGACCTCGTGCCGGTGGTTATTAATATCTCTGTTGTTCCATCAGTATCTCATCTTTTTTTAACTGAAGGTCTTGCCCTCACGACATCACGGCGTCCCACTCTTATCTTCCCCCCCAAGGCGACCTGCAACTGCCGAAAATCCTGTATGTGCGAGGCCCGTAACTGGAACCATTGATCATGGCTCGAGGAAATGCAGTTGCCGTTTATGCTTCTAAATCTTCCTCATTTACCCGCAACGTACCCTGTCCTCTGTGACATTCACTCCTGCGAACTACTACTGGTCCCTCCTTCCAAACGTCTACTAACCTCAAATCGTTGCTCATCCTGTCATCTGATATGCTTTCGTCACCGCCGAAAGGTCCATTCGAGGATGCGATCAAAGAAACACTACGGTCTCTGAATCCGGTGCTAAACTCTACACGGTGAAACCTGGACTTTGTCATAACACACATATTGGAAATGTTTCCGTCGGGCGGCCGGCGAAGCTTGGAAGAGTCCTGAGTCATTGAACAGGGTCCAAAGCCTCCTTGGTTTCTTCCGTCGATATGGCAGAACCTATCGCCTCATCGTCTGCGATGGAACTTGAGTGCATCCCCAGAACATGCATCATACCTGGTCTCGATGATGCAGTACAGACCACAGTAATGGATACCACGAACCCGACTCCGAGTCTGAGTCTGAGTCGGCGACGTGCGCACATCCAGTTTACCGCACTCTGGTGGAACAAGTTTCTAAAGGGGTGGAATGACGGTAGTAGCGGAGCGTTGCTCCCGAGGATGCAGACTGTGTACAACGTATGCGGATAATTCTCTGGCGTCGCTGGTCAACATATCATAATCATGTAGGTCAACTATGCTGTTGTATCCCTTATCTTTATCATGGCTTGCGTGGTATGTCCCTGGTCCGGACATGTACGAAGCGCAGGTACTGACCTTCATTTGGTGCAGGGATTCGTTATCGGTGCGCTGATAAACGTACCGTTGATGGACTGCATCGGGTTTGGGAAAGTCCTCGTCGTAGGTCCGTATGCACATATATCAACGTCTCGGGCATTGAGAAGCTCACTGAACTACAAGGCGCGCTCTGTCAAGCCGCCATGTACGCTCTACAGTCAGCCGCTCTGCCCTTCCCGGTGTTTGTCACGACATTTGCGATCAACGGTATCGGCATGGCTTTGCAGGTGAGTTGTTATCATGGTTCCCAGGCCGGGCGTTTCCTGAGCATCGAGGTGGTAGGACGCACAGGTGACGAGCTATGTCGCCAGCTTGAGGAATAACTCCCAACTGAAGATGATGATCCTCCAAGTCGGTTATGGTGAGGGCTTTACCCGGCGATCTATACTCCCAAACTGAATCTTTTGAAGGTGGTGGCGCGTTGACAGCTCCGCTCGTCGCGACGCAGTTCGCGCAGATGGAACATTGGTCGTTCTTTTACTTATTGTCCCTCGGGATCGCGATCTCCAACACGACTGTCCTGTCCAGCATTTTCAGATTCAATACATTAGATGGTAAGTCGACCTTCCATATCTTGACGCGGAGTCTGAACTCATGTTGTGGCAGTTTGTCTCGCAGAGATTGGCGAGCCTCAACAAGAGCACACCAGTAGAAATGATGACAGCAAATTCCGTCAGTTGCTCCGTACGCGAACTGTGCATCTGCTCGGATTGTTCTCCCTTGTTTATGTTGGGACAGAGGTTACTATCGGAGGTTTGTTGTTGCTTGATATCGTAGTCTCGATTCTGATCTGGCTTAGGATGGATCGTTACGTTCATACAAAGGGTCCGAGAAGGTGGACCCTCTTCTGGATACATATCGTCCGGATTTTTCGCAGGTGCTTGTACCGCTATTTGGTTCAGACACAGCTTCTCAATCGCTTACTTGTAGGTCTCACTATCGGGCCTCTCGTTCTGCTGTGGGTCACGGAAAAGGTATTATACACTTACCTCCACAGATTCCTTGCCTGATTGTTTGTTAGTTAGGCAATCATCCCGCATTTTATCTGTATTCCGTAATTGCTATTGGGTGCGTTATCGCCCATGCACTTGCATCATGATAAATGACGAACGTTCACAGGCTAGAACTGGTCATATGGTTCGTACCCTCCCTCATCGCAGACGGCGTAGCCGTTGCGCTCGTCGGACTAGTTCTGGGCCCGACATACCCGTTACTGATGAGCCACGCCGGGCGAGTCCTCCCACAATGGCTTCTCTCCGGGGCAGTTGGATGGATCGCGGGCTTGGGGCAGGCTGGCAGTGCTTTGTTCCCTTTTATGACGGGCGCTGTGGCCAATGCAGCTGGGATTGATACTATGCCGCCCTTGTAAGCTTTAAGCGGACTCTTGTTGGGGATCCTGGTTTGCTGATCGAGTCTCGCTAGACTTGTGGGATTCTTGGGCCTGTCGGTTGGGCTATGGGCTCTGGTGCCGAAAGGTCCTAGGAGGGCGGATTAGAACAAAGCGTGCATTATGGAGCTGCTCAAGTGATGGGGTTGAATAGAAATTCTGGCGTGCTTCGTTTTAATCGTGAGATGGATTCAATTACATCGATCCACTGACTGAAGATAGTGTTCAAATCAGAGACCTCGGCTCGAATTGCGGGGAATACTGATCCCCTATCTCTTGACTCGCGCTTCGCGTAGGGGTGGGAATCACGCCCAGAGCGCGCAGTCCGTTTCAAGCACTTACGATATGTCCTTTACAAGAATAGCAGTCCGGCGTTGCAATATAAATAAATTGTGCAAGGTACCGGCGTAACGCGTTATCGATACCAAGAACGATCGTTCACGTCGATGCATCGATAAGTAACAGCGTATCCATCGATAGCACATCGGCACGTTGTGGGCAATTGTTCATCCAGTATTTTTACAGTTGGGGCTAAAACACATTATAATAGGCGCACAAACGGGACATTGGGTGCCCGCATCCATATAAAGTACAACATGGTCTTCAGTTAATCTTCAAAAGCTCGACCTCGAATTTCAGGGTAGCATTTGGTGGGATAATGGGGTGGAATCCGCGGGATCCGTAAGCCTGGAAGAAAGGGTGAGCCAGGATACTATGTACGACTTCGGTTGGGTGGACATACATAGTCGGCTGTCGCGGTCAAGACAGCTTTCTGCCCAAGCGACAATTGGGGGACACCTGAATCGACGAAAATCAGTTCATTTCTGGTAGCATATTACACTGAACGTACCCTCATCCCAGCCCTTGATCACCTTTCCCACTCCAATGTCAGTCACGAACGCCTCGCCACTGCGACCGATGAAATGATTAGCCCCGATATTATATACACCAACGAGCGACCCACCGATCCCGACTTGAATCAAACTTGGTCCCATCGACGAGAGTCCCAACGTAGTGTATCGTCACCTTATCTATCAGCAGATCGTATCGGATTTCTCGAGCAACGCGCAAAGTGAGACTGACCGCCTTTCTGGGGAAAGTTCTTTCCGTCGCCCGGGGTGATAGTGTCGATAGTAACGCCCTATTAGATGGTGAGCACGGTATACTAGATGCAGTACGAAGACTAGGTGCACCATGATTTACGATTTGAGAGGTGCGATGATGGTAGAGGTAAAGGAGGGTTAATTGATGCATTTATACCGGGAGTACGGATCTTGATCCGATCGGATGGGATAATAGGGGCTATGTGTCTGGTTCCTCCGACCACCAAGGCGAAGGCGAGAAGTCCCTTTCAACCCAGCGGCAGTCAAGTCCAGACAATGGTTGCCGTTCAGAAAAGACACCACAGATATAAGCAAAGAAACGGGAGACTTTTTAGTATCTTAAACCTCACGATGGCGAGGACCGAGAACAATCCGAAGTATTGCAACATCCTGCTGCAAAAAGGTAGCAACTTAGTGCGATATCCTGCCAATTAAAACGTCTATAGCAGAAGAACTAGTCGTCGAATCCGACACGCTACGCACATCAGGTTTCTTTTGTGGCACTTTCCCTCTTCGTCATACTCTACGAAGGACCGGTAACCGGTTCATTGGCCTCGGAAAAAGAATTGCCAGAAAGTTCAAACAGGCTCCGAGCCTTGACAATGAATCGATAAGTGGCCACTTGGATTGAGCGAGCCAAACAACATGGTAGTCTCACAGCAGCCGAAGAAGCCGTCTGTGAACCGAAATTTCCTGGCCAAATGTATCATAAGAACCCGATGAAACGAATTAGGTAGCCTCTTTGGTATTTATTGCGTCCAGGAAACCGCGTCGAGCTTCTGAAAACTCTAAACCGGCATCATCGTTATAATAGGCCATCCCTTTCAAAACCTGGACACGGCAATTTAAGGGAAAGAGAAATCAATATGCGTTCAATGTGCTATACGTGTCACTCAAGGCTTCTCGCAAAAAAATTAAATCACGCTTCTCTCTCCCATTGGCATGCAAATTCCGACAATCTTAATCAGCGATAGAGAGTTGGCCTTTTGACTAATGGGAGTCCAATCGTCTCACAAGGATTGCGGGTGAAAGAAGGTTTACGACAAGTTGCAGTAACACAAACATCTACAAAATAATGTAAGTATTTGCTAGCTACCTCGTAGTATACTTACAAGGACCTCACCTGCACATTCAAGGGTCTGCAAAATTCCCCATTGTATAGTGTGACTGCCTTCCACCGATACATCCGGGTAAAGGCGCGATCTACGAATATGGTGACGCTCAAAATGCTAGCCCTGCCGCGTCTTCCCCTTCACATCCGCCACCCGACTCCGAATAAACCTTTTAAGCTCATTGCGTTTGTACAGGTTTGATTTCGTTGACCTCGGCGGCAATCCTCAGACATCCAGGTTGTGATTGGTAGCCAATTCGGGGCGACACCTTAATCGCTATCGATTCCAGAGTCCAGACCAGAAACTTATGGACTCTTTACATGACTTTTTGTACAAAAGGCATGGAGGGAGACTAGCTATCAGATCCTATACATTCCCGCTAGCGAAGGACAGTCAAGTTATCCGTAGCTGTTCAAGTTCGGTTTTATGAACATAATGTAATTTGTTTCAGAACGGAACGCACCGTGCGCAATTGAATAAATTATGAGTTCTTGCAATTCGAAACACGAGCCACCATACTGCACATCCGAGTTTCTCCAGTGCTTTGGAGAATTGCCGTTCGAGGAATGAATCGTCTTCGACCTAAGTGCCTATCCAATAGTAGGCGGGCTGTCTATCGAGTACAGCAGCGGTGCTGTCCGAGATCCAAGTGCTAATTGTCGAGCATGGAAGTGGGTACTGGCAGTATGACAGTGGAAAGAAAGTAACAAAATGCTTGCTAAGCAGCAATCTGACTTTCCGCCCCAAGTCCGCGGGACGCTATTGATATGGAGAGCCTTTCAACTTATCGCCTGTTATATCGTGTATAGCATATCTCCGGTACCACACCTTAGCCAAAAGTTCATGCAGTTAGGCTCTATCTTGAACCAGAGTAGCCACACCAACGTCCAGCTTTACCAGTTGTGCTCATCATGATTGTCATCCACATTTATCAATTCTAGATTCAATGTATACAAAGCATCGGCGAAGCAATGGATATTGTTGCTCGTACTGTTTACGTCGCTGTGATGTCAAGGATTCAGGAAAGAGATGTCAATCCACATTCTGATTCTCTGTTAAGAAATGATTATTGCACGACAACCGTTTCGCAAACAAAAGCGCGGCAAGAGCCTGGCGTTGTTGGTCGCGGGATTAACAACGAACAATACAGCACACATCTGATTTAGAGGCTGCAACCAGCGAGTACCGAAGTTCAAGGATGTCCAAAACCCGCTGGAGGTCAACTATATCTGCCGGACATGTCCGTTCGGGGAGACATTGGAGAATCCTATCAATGACCTTCCCCGCGCCACTCCGTTGGAGCACGTCTGCCACGCATGCATGTAGATGGAGGTATCCTGGGTCGGGCGGCGTATCCCCCTCGAAAACGACGCGGTTCTTACTGGGCACGAGCCATATATGTTCTCCGTACGTCAATGCGGTGTATTCATTGGGGTTCTATCAAAATGACTTAGTGGTAGAAAGGGAAATGACGCTACTGCCGCGCTCACCGTTGTCGGCTTGAGCGAGAACAAGAAATTGTTGAAGAACATACCCATGTCATGCTGCGAGGCGATAGCATTATGGGGCCCATCCGTCAGAGCATCTAGGTTCACCGTCGGGTCGATGTAATTTTTGACGATCTCTCGTGTCATCGTCCCGAAGAAATCGGTCTGGCTCTCGGACGTCAGGACCCCTAACTCGCACGGACAGTGATCATACCTTCTCGGAACCTGCGATTGGGTCATGGAGTATACGGCTGATTCGCAGATGGCACATAGGTACTTTCTTGTGTCCCACTTCCCCAATGCCGGATATGGCACACTGGTAATCTTGTCGAAGTAGCACCTAGTGAGGAGAGGTATGAGGTATGTCGCCGTGTAAGGCATGAAGTGGAGAACCTGCTCTCGATGAACATCAGACGACGGAGTAAATTCCTTCTTCCGGGCTTCACGATCCTCATACCAGTTGAGAGCCTTGACTGTTAAGCGTAAAAACCAGCTGGAATCTAGCAAGGTCGTTGTGCGAGTCACCGACAGGGCCACAGAAAATATGCAAACCACACCAATCCCAGTTTCCCGAGCGCACCGTCGGACTTGCAAGCACATATAGCCGAGCTAACATATCGCAGGCCACAATCACTGGGCGCACAATCCAGCATGGCAGATAACACAGAAACGAGATTTCCATTCAAGACAGATAGCCATGTCGGGAGAGCATAGTCGCAGTTCTGAACGAGACCTCGTGCGTTAGCGGCTAGATAGTCGGTTGAGTAGTTTGGATTGTCCATGATTCGAGGGATTTGCTGCCTATCAATTCGCTGATTCCTGTCTTCAGTCACGAAATTCGCCTCGACCGGGACGTCGCTGTCAGAAGTGAAGTGGAAGTAGTGATAACAAACGTTGACCCCTCTGACAGGAGACACAGACATGGCCGTAGAATTGAAGAAGTTAATGTCTTGTAAGCTTAATTTATATAAGTAATAGATAAAATAATAAAATAATAAAATAAAATATTATTCAATGCCACGTGTTTTTAGTCCGGCTTGTTTCTTCATCAAGCCTCCATATCACAGTGATCTATTTCACAAACCAGCAAATGAATAAGACTCCGCCAACAATAATATCAACCGTCCACCCCATCCCTTATTACGCCGTCTGTCTACGAGAGACTACCGACATCACTAACTATCATCACGAACTTGAAGAAGGTCCATGTGAATAAGTCGCAGGATATTTGAAGGTACATACATCGGAAATTTGGTGGCACAACGTTGAGCTAACAACATACTTAGGTTCAAGAAGAAAGATCATGTTTACGGGAGCGATATGGTTCCGCTGCTGTGGGTTAGTACAACGCATCTCGACAATATAGAAATGCAATACTCACGTCTTTGTCTCTTCTGCAGGAATGCCGATACACACCGTGCCAGAGCGTACTGTCTGTGCTAGTATATACGGCGGGACGTTGCACATGTCAACCTTTCTCACAATATCGTTCGGATTGTCTGTTCGGTTTGCAAGCATAAACGTCACCCCGCTGCCATGGATCGCAAGTGCAATCAGGGCGTTGGGCTTGTTCGACGGGACGTCAGGCTTATCCGACACAACGACCTTTATCATCACCCTGTTTTTCAAGTCCAATAAGGTCCCTTGGGCCCGATTCTTCTCCGTGTCATCCGGCTGGCTCCAATTTGGGATGAGCTGGCGGTCTCCCCACTCAATCAGCTCCGTGAGTTTTGGGTCTTGTTCACCAAGGAAGAGCCAAGGTTTAGATCCCCAGATGCTGTCGTCGAGGAATATCCACCCATCATGCTGCAAGTATATCGTTCCGACTACCATTTCTAAGATGGTGAATGCGCAGGAGCTGATATAAACAACTGCTAGGAATGGAGTCAAGCTTGTGCTGATAGCCTTGAATCCAAGGACCCATGACAGGATGAGGAGCCACCAAGACAGCCATCTGAGCACCCGCATGTCCTTGTTATTGTAGAGCCCAAAGGGATCCCTTTCTAAGGAATCTCGCAGTCCTACCGTCTGGCTTCCGATGATACACAGTGGGGTCATGATCCCCATGCCGTCTGTCATTCGCACCGGAAACGCATGGACAATCGGTTCTAGCCGCTCGTTCCCTGCTAGAGGTTGAATAGGGGGACCCAGCCAGTCCCCTTGCCCCAAGCTGCACACCGCTGCCAGGCTTGCCGCATTGTAAAATCCTTGGTTCAGTTCCAACAACCAAGCAAGATCCATCCATCCATCTTTTCCTTTCAGGTCGCCGAGCCGCGCCCGGCGCGGTAACAACCCGTTCAATGCCTTCCCGAGGTACTTGTGCGCCTCAAATCCCTCCCCAGCAAGGTCTCGAATGATAGCTTCAACCACGAGTGCATGAATGGTATTCTGCCAAGAAACCGATCCGGCATTGGCCGAGTGCTGCATGATGGCGTACAAATGCCATCGTTTATCGTGTGCTGCCTGACTCTGCATCTTCTCGCGAAAAGCACGGGCACTCTCCCGGTATGCACAAGTCATCAGCGGAAGCGATGGATCCTGTTGTTTTTGCCTGGTAAGGCGGATGACCGCTGAGGCATGGAGGATCTCGCCGATAGTGAAGAGGCGTGTGCCCCAGATGCACGTGGTGGAGGTATGGTCACAATTCTCCGCATGGCAGAAGACAGCAACCTGGGATGCATTGCGAAAGATATCAGGAAGACGGCCGAGCTCTTCAGATCTTTCAGTTTCATCCTCAGGCCGTGTTTCGTGGGACAAACAGAATTCGTCCAGCCATATAAATTCGGTACGGTTGCCCGTGTCATGAGTCGCAGAACAGTACTCGATGAGGAGTCTTTCAGCGATGCGTTTTCGGTCCCCCAACGTGAACCGACGCGTCCTTGTTGGCGTATCCTTCACGGACAACTCAGCTTCCTGAAATAACACGTACGCGCTATCCATGGGATAACTGAGCGCTGTGTACCCCTGATTTCTGATATCCTCCGACCAGGGAACCTGCTGGTAGTTCGCAAAGCCACCATCTACAATCTTGACACTCAGCAGCCACCGGGGAGTGTAACCCGTAGGCGCATAAGCTCCTGCACCACCACCGCCTGGAGCGGTAGTCAATACTGCATCAGGCGTGGATGCGAGTTCGAAGTCCCAGGATGCTCTGATGTAGCTCCAGATATTCTCTGAGACGACATGTGGAAAAAGAACGTATATGGGAGCTATGATGACGAGGACGAGGCCGCGGAGGATCTGGGCAGGGATGTGGAAAAAATCACCCCTCCTGCGGGAAAACCAGCATGGGGCTTTGACATGAGGGTCTTCAATGATCAGGCGTTTCAGTCGGATGTGTGAGAGAATCGCAAAGGAGACGGCAATGGCAGCGCTTGCCTTTGAAATAAAGGTAGCCATGGCGGTATGAGTGACGGGGGACATCCAACCGTTGGCGATGGGACTCGATTCCAGGTGCCCTTTTAGACCCAACGTTTGATGAAGAAATTTGATCGCAGCACCCTCGAACAGCACCTTAATGCCATTGAAACGAAAGCCAATGATTCTATTTGAGGGTACCTTCTTCGAACCGGGCATATTCGAAACAGCACTGTGGGAGTTTTCGGAAGCTTGAAGCTGTTCAAAGGTCCCCAAACTCTCCAGCGTGCGACGCAATTTCCACCGAGTGTTTCAGAATATCAAATGGAAGAGATCCAGAAGTCAACTAGGATGTTTGCAGTGATAGTCAAACATAACTAAAACCTCGGTGCGCTTTTGTCATCTTCAACGATTGACTGCCTTTCAACAGCAGGATTAGATTATTGGCCTAGCGGACTGGTGTCAAATCACCTGGTGAATAGGTTCATCAGCCTGGTTCCGCCAAGAAGGCATCTTGGATGCATGCGTTGTATACCACACCTCTGCTTCGTTGTTTTGGTTCGGTAGTTTTTGTATTGGCTGTGCGAGCATGCAGCGCTTGACTCTGGCGCCTAGCGCTAATCATGCGCAGTACATCGTGTGGCTATATAGCAGCTTTCTGCCGTACTCCGTATGGCATACCGATAGGGAAAACTGTACTTGTGTTGTCCATGGTCGTCCGCCGTGATTTATTTTGTCAGAATGACGACTCACCCTGGCCAGGGACACAGTCTCGATACCCTTGATCTGACAGAGCTCTCTGTTGCCGTAGCAATTGTCTTTGCCGCTATCACAACGTCTCCCGTGCCTTAGGCCTTTGTCACTTTCGGACGGTGTCGGCTCTACTATTCTCGCTGGTAACCGTTCAATCGTCACCCATTAGCTTCTTTTAATATAGGTGAAATGGATGCAAGATTATAAAAACCGAGGCATGTAGAGACGCCCGCTCGAGTGGGCAATGTAGTCTGGCAGGACTTATTCAGATACCAGGCTTGCCGTCACGGCTCTCACTTGAATTTTACATATCATTCTCCGTGATCTCTATTATTTAGGTAGTTTTTTTACATCACTTTTTGGTCTACGCTTCCACATCCTTGACTTCACCGGAGTCTACGAACAATTTAACAAAGACTTTACTCCTTAGTTTGATGACATAAGCAACCATTTGTTCGGCAATTACCGCCTCCTCTCTGTCTGCAACCACCACTGCATCCGACTCTCTACGATGGACAAGTCGTCCTGGTCAATCATCAAATGGCTTCCTAATGGAGTCCTTTCTGAAATTATTCGGTTGAGCGGGCCCAGGGAGCTCGCTATCTTGCTACGGGTCGCCAAACTATTCAACGAGATTGGACTCCCTTTGTTATACCGCAATGTTCACCTCAACATCAGCCAGGGAAGTTCGACTTCGGCTGTCTCCTTCAAGGCGTCTATTGAGCGGGACCCAGCGAGGGCACGCATGATAAAGAGCATTCGGTTACAAGCTTTGGATTTGGCGGAGTGCGTGTTATTGATGAAAAGGCTGTTTTGAACTTATACCTTTTCAGCGCCCAGACTAAAGCCCTTAGTTCTCTTATGGATGACATACAAATCATCACCGAAAGTGTCACCCCCGTCATTCTTCAGCTGGAAAACATAGAAGTCTTTCGGATGACTTGCGAATTCCACGAAACGGCGTTCCTTTCATTGCTCGAGATGGCATCTTTCCCTAAAATGCACACCCTCACCCTTGCATTCAGTAACCTCATCAATCCACCTCTCATATCAGCTTTCATCGACAAGCATCCTACGCTTCGCAACGTCTCGCTTCAGTGCAGTTCCTTCTCCGGTAATGGTTTCTTGGTTGCTCTACCAGTATTCCGTCATATAGAATTGCTGGAGCACATCTCAGCCCCTTTCGAGTACTTCATTGCCGTCATGCCGAGTGCTAGGGACTTGACCTCTGCCTCAATCGATTTTAGCCTATGCGGAGTGGCAGAGATCAAGAGGACATTCGCCGCCCTGGCTGATTCAGCTGTAAAGGATAATTTCAAGACACTCATTTGCACTACGCAATGTTCATATGAGCCTATAATGGACTACATATCGGCTCTTATACCGAAGATCGAAAACCTCACCATCAGGTCTGGTCCTCTACCTCGTTTTGTAGGTGCTCGTCTTCTCTCCGTGAGCCAAGTACTCATTGGCACGTGTTACCAGGCCTCCTTCGATGAATTGGCCAAGCTCAAACATCTCAAAAGGTTTACGCACCTCACAATTGACAAGGACGATGATGCTTTATGGAAAGCGATTGATCGCGTTGACGACCAACTTTTCCATGGACTGTCTTCAACATTAAGCCTGTTGAAACTCTGTACGTATCTGAAGCTTTGAATGATTAAGATACTCTATTCAACCATCTTCGTAGACGGTACAACTTGGTCGCGAACAAATGATGGCTGGATTCGCGCACACAGATAGTTCTATTGCAGAAGATCCCCGGCCGCCCATGGAGACCCCTTGTGGCCAGCTTTTGGTGGTTCGTCAACCTGCATCGCCACCAGAAAATCGTGCACTAGATCGGCTGCTGCGATACCAGTAATATCCCCTGGTTACCGTGGTCAAGTTATAGAACATGGAATAGTACGAATCTAAAGCTCACCATGGTCATAAGCTGGGGCAACTTCGACGATGTCGGCGCCACTGTTGAGAAGTCAGCAGAGTATGGTTCTGACAGGGAGAGGACGTACACAAAGTTGAGCCCTGCCAAGCCACGGATAATTCGCTTCATCTCGCGTGTGGTCCATCCGCCGGCTTCCGGAGTTCCCGCTGCCCGTTATTAGGACTTGTGATAAGGGAGATTCTTGGTGCTTACTGGCTGGAGCCAACCCAGGATCTGAGGTACACGAGTTAGAGGACAGTTTATTCCGTCAAATGGACACTTACCAATAACATCGATGTCGAGACTGGCGAGAGGAAAGTTGACGGGTGTCATCTTTGAGATGGGGATGTTCCTCACCTCAAGTATACGGGACTATCACCAACACGCTTGCGAATCGCCTTGATCACATTCTTGATGCCATAATCATCGAGATCTTCCGCGCTGATTACCTGGAAGCCCACCGTCTCGTCGTGGGTGACTTGTGTCGGGCCCTTTCTGTCTCTGTCAGCATTCACAACACGATAACAGTGCTGGGTACACGCACACTCATCTTGCTTCTGATTCCTCCATGTATACTCGTGTTGGTCATCAGATGCTCTTCATGGGCGATAGTGAAGTATGATCCATGGGTGATACGTTCTTGATCAGTCCGCCCCTCGACGGCACCAGTATCCATGTGGGAGTCGAAGTGGATGACGGAGACGGGACCATATATCTTGTGTAGAGCGCGCAAGATGGGAAGGACCTGTTAGATCCACAACCGTTACATGGAATACGATGACGCCCACGACCAACTCACAATCGTATGGTCGCCGCCCAGCGTGACGATGCGTGGATGCTCCACGCCGTCTTTAGCCAATGCCAACGTTCTGGTAGCTCCGACTGCAGGTCTATTGATCAATGTCGTGTACGCGACCTCCATCTGGTCGATAGCTTTCGCGTTATCCATTGGCGTCACCGGAACCTGTTTGCAAATGGGTCAACATTCAAGGACAGCATCTTACGCACGTACATCTCCACAGTCAATGATCTCCGAGCCCAGCCCTCCTGGGTTAGTCTCCCAAGACAGGTCCCACGAGTATGGCCCAAGTGACTGTCTCCTGCTCCCGCTCCTGATTGCGTACGGCCCGAATCGTGCTCCGGGGCGGTACGACGTCGTAGTGTCGAAGGGCATACCGAGGATGGCGATATCGAAGGAATGTGATGCGTCTTCGAGGCATTTGTAGTAAGGCAGGTGGGCGTAGCTGAGGATACCGGAGAATCCTAAGTCTCCTTGGGCGCCGTATTTCAAGGACCACGGTTCATCCAACTTGAGCGGCAGCTGGGATTGAGCCTGTGCGAGGAGGGGGAAGAGGAGTAGAGAGATCATTATAGCCATATGGGCGTTTGATTGGAACCTTGTTGTCTTTATTAAAACGATAAGGATAAGGATTGCCGGCGGCGGGCATGGGAACACGCTTTCGTATCATAGATAGGCTTTCTATTCATACAAACACTTATCAGAGTATTTCTTGGTCATACATTTACATCGTATTCACTATTCTTCTCCGGCTTTCATGCTGAAAACTTGGCTAATCGTTCGGGAGTGGGCTGGAAACACTCGGGAATCTTGGTCTTTCCCCAAGGTTCGCCTTGTATCAGAGCCGCGAGACCTTCAGCACATGCAGGTATACGTGCCATTCCTTTGTTCCTTGTTAATATATGTCTTTGCTCGAAGAATAGACCCATACCGTGACCTGCATGACCCGCACAGATGAATGCGCCAGGTCTATCATGTAATTCGCCGACGAATGGGACCACTAAATATTTTACAGCAAGTTTATAAGCTGTCGCGACTTTGTCTTCAAATACTCTCACTTTCCGGTGTGTAACCCATAGTCCCTGTCATCGCGATTAAAAGGCGACCGCGATATATAATCTATTACCCACCTGTCCAGTCATGTATGAGACCCTCGCCCTGAGCTTCTGTTCCCCAATTTTCAAAATACGTCGGCATGGCAGTCTTCAGATGTTCAGTGATCTCAGGAAGCTTCACGCTGTCGTCTGTCTGCCCCACGATCACCGACTCAGGTACCTTGAACCTGCCACCACCAATGATAATGATACCATCTTTGGGACGCTGGATTATATAGTCGAAGTTGCCCTGTGTCCAAGTTAGGAAGGATGCTCCAAGTCAAGGGAATGCGACGGACATTACCCCACTGGTACGAACACGTATGTGCGAGCATATTCTTGCCAGAGTACGCCTTGGTGGGGATAATGGCTGAGCATTGCCCGCGGATGGGGACGATTCCCCCAATGAACTCTGGTAGAAGCGTAGCGGTAAACGCGTTGGTCGCGTATACCACCTTGGTTGCCGTGATAGCTCCTCGCGGAGTCTCGATGATCCAACCCCCGTTCGGTGCGGGGTTCACTGCCGTAGCTGGCGTAGATGTCTGAAGGTTGAGACCGTATTTCTCAATACACTGAGTGAAAAGATGGGCAACTAGTTTGTAGGGGTAGAGCGAAGCGGCGGGGAAGGCGGCTGCTAGGACAGCTTCGGGAATTCTAGTGAGCTAAAAGCTGATAAGGACAAGGATAGGTGACGGTGATGATTGAGACTTACACGTTTCGCCTCCACTGGATCAGGATACCAGTCGACGATGCCGTCAATGGGACCACCGTCTGATTTGAACGCTTTATAAGAGTCGGTGAACTGTTCGGCGCACTCCTGGTCCATGGCAACGTCAACCGACTTTCCCCGCCACCAGTCGCAGTCAATATTTTCCTTCTCGATGAGTTCAGTCACCAAGTTGAGATTGTCCTTTTAGCAGTCGAGTCACCAAATTAGCTCCGATGGGAAGAGGATGCTTACCATCTCGTTTTGGATCACTTTCAAGGCCTGTTCCTTACCGAACGCGGCTTTGTACTTGCTGTACCCTACACTTCCCTATCATGAATAGCCCATCTTCAACAAAAACAACGCACCTCGATGACAGTCCGGCCTACAATGACCACCATTTCTCCCGGTAGCACCATCACACATCTCCCTCGCTTCCAACACGACTACGCTCTTTGGAGGGTTCTCTCCTGTGAGGAGAAAGTACGCTGTTGACGCGCCCGTAATACCTGAACCAATAATAACGACATCCGCGGTCGTAGGCAATTCCTCTGTGGTACGATGGCCAATGAGCGGCGACGAACGAACACCCTGCAACCAGAATGAAAGACAGGCATTTGTGCCGGGGAATCCTGGAGAGGACATGGTTAGTGAGAGTATGTCTCTACCGAAAACGGCCCGAAGTACTCAGTGAAGACATATATGGAGGCGCTTATCAACGAACACGGCCGCGGGGAAATTAGTTGCTGGCAGATGATATGAGATAGAAGCAGATACGATAGCTAAATCTGTGTCGTGGTATTGAGTGGCAATCTAATTTCCTGCAGAGGTGCAAGTACTGCAGCAGGTAGGTAGTATTACACTTGAGTCAACAGAAAATCCTGGCAGGTAAGGAAACGTATAGTCAGCAAACAGCGACAGCGATCAGACTTTCTGATTACCAGTAAAAGCAGAAGATATTCTTGTTCGTACTGTGGCTTAGCTTCATGAGTCGGACGAACGAATTGTTTTATATTTGTGTTGTATACCTTTTTTTCGAGTCTCACGCGACGTTGCGATCACGAGTCATCTACCAGGATTTCCATCTGGATAACTGCTGGAAATGAATATCGTTGACACGATAAGAACTAGTAGAGACACGAACCTTCATAATGGTTTTTGTTAAATTTCTGTATAGCTAGCCCTCGAGGCAAAGACTGTGGACTCCGGTTTATCGGGCCGTTGGATTACCGGCAGTTTCCGAGTCAAGTTGTCTCCTACTGTCATTACGATGACCTTGTCTGACCTTGTTGGCCCGTCGTTGCCCATCGCACCACGGATTTTTATGTCAGCTCGTGCAAATAATATCGCGCTCAATAAAACTAGTGATTTTGTTCTCCCCACGCCGACAGATTAATAACCAAACTGTTTTCGACTTCCAGCCTCCAAATTTACCAGTTCTTTACAGGAGCTACTCCGTGATGAGTGCACGGAATGAATCAACGAAGACGGAGAGTATGCGCTGACAGTTCCAACGAGTTACTGTACTCGAGCGTTCGCTACGGTCCTTTCGCTCGACAAGCCGACGTCGCCCAGTTTAGGCTCTTATCAGCGAGCTATATTGCCATTGGCACACCTCGATGTCAACCATGTCAGCTCGATCTGACTGCCAAAAGCGTTGACATTTTTTCACGTTCGTGGCGGCCTCGTTGAGATATCTGCTGTCAACAGGATGAGGCGTGCAAGACCTTGGTGTCGTTATGTTGTGTACCGTGGTCACCAAGGGACAAGACTCGTTCTCCCACTCATGACTAGGCATCTGCAATCATCAGCAATTTATCTTCGGTTAACAGTGCTTGCTTCTCATTCAACTTTATTAGACTCGACTCGTGGGCCACCTTTTCTGGAAAAGAACATATTGGACTAGCGCCATGGTGTGTTTTGTCTTTTCCCTCCTGGCAGGACCCCAATCTAACTAGTCGTGTTTTAGTATCTCGGAGCCCGGAATCCGCACTGAGGCCGTTCAGTCTCGTTCTCATCAGATGCAATCAAGATTCAACGGCGATGCGAATGTTTTTGGAATGATAGTTGTGAGATATAAGAATGGTTCACACCCACAGCGTCAATCACGACCTGCCAATCACGATGCGACCTCTCCCAACCCGTGGACCAATCTTGTTCCTCGTCTTCAGATTGTTGTCGTATGTTGTATTCGCACATGAAAACGTCAAACACTGCGTAAGCTGAACTTTTACTCCCCGGGACTCCTTTCTGACCGAGATCAGTGCAAGGAACTTTCCTCGGCTCTCCATGTCGCCACGCCTAGTTCAAAGGACTATGACTCTCATTCAAGTACCTACTTCTCACTTGACCAAGGTGACATGCAACCTGCTTGCGTTGTCTTTCCCTCAGATGCCTCTCAGGTATCCACAGCCGTATCTGTAGCTGCCCACCACGCGTGCCGTTTTGCGGTCAAAAGTGGGGGTCATATGGCCTGGATTGGTGCATCCAACATCGGTACCGACGGATTCGCCATTGATCTTGCAAATATAAACACGGTTGCCATCTCTGATAATGGCGATAGTGTGATTCTAGGTTCTGGATTGCGCTGGAAAGAGGTATACGACTATCTTGAACCTCTCAATCTCACTACAGTTGGTGCTCGGATGCCGAGTGTTGGAGTCGGGGGATTTGTCGTTGGTGGTTCGTGAACTCGCTCGATAACAATGATGAGGATATTGATGATACTCTTAGGAGGCATTTCTTTCCTCTCGTATCGACACGGGTTCGCCAGTTCGAACGTCATCAATTACGAGGTGGTCCTTTCATCGGGAGAAATCGTTAACGCCAACTCAACGAGCCACCCCACACTCTACTGGGCTCTCAAACTTGGCAGTACCAACTTCGGAATTGTCACGCAATTCACCATGTCTGTGTTCCCCCTGGACAGCGTCTTTGGTGGTGCCCAAGTATTCGCCATAGAAGAATCCTCGGCACTAGTGCTTTCCCTAGTCCAATCAACGGACTCCCTAAATAAAAACCCTGACCAATCACTTGGCGTACTTCTCACATGGTCTGCCGCTACGCAGCAATACGTCGTCTGGGTCCCACGCATCCAGATGGACACCGCAAGTGTGCCTCGACCCCTGATATCCGCTTTGCCGCTCCTTGATACTCTCAGAATAATCAAGCTGAGTAACGTCTTTGCAGAGTGGGCTGGCGAGGAGTCTGCCACTCGTGGGTACAACGAATGGCTCTCCCTGACTATCACAGTGAATAGTCAGCTACCACTAGATATCTTTTCGAAGGGCCAAGTGTTATTTGGATCCATCATCAAACGAGCCGGATGCCATTGGGGTTTAGGCGTTCAGCCACTTCCGCGACGAATGATTCGGGCGAACGCAGGCAAAAATGGTGGTAGCCCATCTTCGTTGTCCCTTGATCAAGATTTATTCGGTTCGTCTCCCCTTCTTAGTATCTCGGACTATATTGATTGGAAGATCATGTAGTTTTACTATTCATTTCCTCGTGGACGGATCCTGCCGATGGCGAAGAGATGCGCACTGCGATTCGACAGCTGGAAGGGTGGTCTCGACAGGAGGCGGTTGAGAGGGGACTGCTGGAGGATTTTGTGTACATGAATTACGCTTCAGGGGAGCAGGACGCTCTCATGAAGTCTGTTAGCGCAGACAGTTTATCTCGCATGCTGGATGTCCAGAAGCAGTACGATCCTGGCAACATCTTTGGGACGCTTTGGTCGGGAGGGTTCAAGCTACGGGACGAGACCGTAGTTACTGACACGCGTCGGGACACCTCCGAACTGTAGGATCTATCTAGAAATCTGACAAATGGCGCCTACTCAATTTCGTGCGAAGAAGGGTACCGTAAAGACTTGAAGACGTTGAAAGATTGACATAGCGGTACCTGTAATTGAGCTCGAAGGATCGCTGTTCGACGTTGGCTAGCACCGGAGCTTGCCGATGGGATGGTCAGTCCTTCTCACATTGAGCACTACCCATGCCTGCCCAAAACTGTGGGAGGCCGGTCAAGAGCTTTCCAGGAAATACCCATAGGATTGTCTCCCCTTGGTAAGCAGGACAGGCAGTAGCGATCGATGATCTCTGAGCTTCTCAGCCAACGAGATGACATAGGCTTTAGTCTTTGATATTAGTATCATTCACACATCATTCACACATTCCATAAGTTCACAATACTCTCCATTGCGAGTTGTAGAAATCATTACACCGATTCACGGGATAAATAATTGCCACCAGGGAGACTTTCAGCGCGTCATTGAAAAACTAAAACGTAGGTGACGGTTCAAAAGACCCTGTCAGAGCAAAATAAGAGACCGAGTACTTAGCTTTACCGCCGGAAATCGCGAGTATTTGCTGCAGCAACCCGCCATTCCTAAAGTTTTAACCATTCCTCTTACTAGCAAACAAAACAAAATGTCAATTTCTGCAATAACGCGATGACTATCTCAAATGGAGAAACGAAGGGTAGAACTAATATCATGAGAGTCCACACATAAGAAATGAAGCGGTTGAACAATGATTAATGAACTTGTAAGTACACAGTCCGTCTAAGCATCGGGAACAGTAACGTCCGTGCCGACAGGGCGACCATTGGGCCATATCGTAGCACCATACCAGTCGCTTTCATCCGCATCAGGCTGTTCAAACCCAGCGGAAGGAGGCCCATTCATAGTCTTCCAAGACTCATTGGTGGAATGAACCACCGACGTCCCATCATCGTACGCAACCAGCATACTCGCGGCAAGGAAGACCCTATCATTGGCTTCAGTGTTCGTCCCATTGACAGCGATGACGTTCATGTTCGGATTCAAGTTGGGGATCGAATAGGCTTGCATTTTCCTCCAGCCTGATCCACTGCCAACGTTCTTGCCGTTAATGTAGAGAGTATACGAGTCCTGCCTAGAAAGCAGAATGAGATATTTAATGAATGAGAACACCAGAAGACGTACACAGAGAGTTGCCGCAGACAGCAGCTTTCCCATAGGGCGATGTGATGGTCTTCCGGAAGGGCCTGTGGCCGAGACCGTTAGCACTCCCGCTCGAAACGCTCTCATTTGTCTGGATCCAATGCACCCCGTTCATGTTCAAGACGGGAGGAAGAGGGGGTGACCTCCAAGGTGTGCTTGCCGTAGGTCCCTCTGGTACTGCATTGGTCCATGCTGAATCATTATAGCTTGGGTTGGTCCATCCACTGGGAGGGATAGCTTTCATGGTCTTCCAAGTAGGGTCGGTAACAATGGTTTTACTGGTACCATCCGAATAGTCCAAGAGGATGGTAGCTATAAGTCCAGCGGATCCAGCGGTGTTCTCTCCAGCAATGGCAACAACATTGCGGCCTTCTGGATCCAAGCCGACAGTGAAGACGTAAGATGACAGAGTGTTACCATCCCAGCAAGCCCCCGATCCGACTTCTCTTCCATTCACAAAGATGGAATAGTGATCGTCACTAGATGTCACTGAGTACAGGCGCTTAAGAACAATTGGTTGATAGACTCACCAAGAGATGAGAATTGTCGCGCATACCGGACATTTCGTGCCGGAGGAAGGGATTTCCTTGCGGAACGGCCGCACCCCGGCAGGTGCGACATCGTTCGAACCCGTCTGCTCTCCCGTCCAGATCCAAGTGGAATTGGTAAAGTCGAGGACGGGCGCAACATCGCGAGCATCCAACGATCGCACCAAGGAAACGTCTAGATAGAAATGATTGAGCTGGTGAATGGCGCATCATACAGTGCAACTGACCAGCACCGCCAGTGGGCCCTGCGTTTACGATGCCAAAAAGGGCGGGTAAGAGGAACAAAACTAATAGAGGATCAGGCATACGAGCAAAAGAAGGTAGGAGTTAGCTCTCACTCTTAGAGAACATCTTCGATAGAACCTTGCTCGATGATGACTTTCAATTGAATTTCGAGTCCCTTTATACCAGAGATAGATTCCAGAAATGTCCTAGACGCAACAATTGATACATACCATCTAGCTGCCAACTTCCAAGCACGGATTGACAAGACCGACTAGAGGGTCGTTTTCTCTTTGATCGATCCTGTCGCCCAGCACATGAGACATTAGATGCGAGTTTTGTGTCCAATACATTCGTGCCGTCACGCTGGTGCACGCATTGAAATGGCTAGTGATGCCCAGATTCAGGAGTTTATTCTCTTCGCGCTGTCGTTTTTGAGCGTATGTTCATCATAGTTAATCGGACGAGCGACTTGCAACGAAGGAGACCTTCCTGGACCGTCATCTAGTCCAAACAAGCTGTACGGTAAGCAGACATTGAATGGAGCACGACAGCCACCGGCTTCGCTACATGCAATTATCCTTGTGCTAGCGTTAGCCAAAACAGAGCATGAAATAAATGATACATGCGAACGGTTCTCGAAGAGCATATGCTAGGTGTGGCATCTTGCTTGGATAGGTGGATTAATTCTTCAAAGTACACGATAGAGAAGATTTGCCGAGACAATTTGGCTTATTGGGGTGGACTTCTCATGCCGAGAAGCAGAAATAGAGACTCGGAAAAGTACGAATACGCGGTCGGCACGGAAGTCGACCGCAGAAAACAAAATAATAGCGAAGGCGGTCCCCGGCATCGTTACCGCCGGCAATCACTAGACCTGCCGCGGCACCGCTCGGATCCGGCTAGATCCGGCTTCCTGTCTCTTGGCCAGATAAAGTCCTTCACCAATTTGAAGCCAGTCCTCCCGCTCTCATCGAAAACGAATTTTTCACGGTGCTTACAGCAAGCTTCTGAACACCCAGTTCCCGCCGGACACTAGTCTATTGTTTAACGCGGGGGGGTTTACTTGCAACCGTGTTATTACAAAGCATGACATAATTTGATTGCCGTCCATCGGCACTGTGCCAAACCGAATCGCATTTGAGGATACCGGCGGCAAGTTTAGAGTGCCGATTCCAAGCCGGTCGTCACGTCTGGACAGAAAATAATGCATGTACCACCTTTCCCTTGATAATAAATTAATTTTGTGCGATAAGAGACGCTATATCGTAGGTTTATAGCATTATATAGCTTTCAAACGCGTCCCAAGGCTGTTAATAAATCAATTACGCGCTGCCGGCTTCCCATCAAATTAGTAATAACTGGGTTGCAAGGCAGATGGCCCGATTAAGCAACAGACTACATACAGACCGTCCCTCCCTTCCATCAATAGGTCTGTATCGTTGTCTGTCTACGAGAGACTAGCCGGACACCGATTTCACTGTTGTGCCACAATATTTAGAACACAACTCTTTGAAAGGGATTGATTTCATCGTCATGTTCAAAGTAATCTTTCACAACAAGCCCGTCTTTGCTCTGCAGTTGAAGAAACCATCCCACTTCTTGTACGACTCAAGGCGCCAAATAGCTGACGATCAGATTCGACAACCCATGATAGATGTCAGAAGTGAGTTCTTAGAATGATGCAGACCTTATTTAACTCGTTAAAACTAGGATATTGCCCTATTCCGACATTACACGGCGTCAGTGCGATAGGGACTAGATTGTGCTTTTATCGTTTGGATCGCACTCAAGTTCGCCTCCAAATTATGCCACCCACCATTCCGAGTGACTCTCTCTTTGCGATTGATACCGCGCCAGAAGAGCGTTGGGACTGCAGTGTTTTGGATTCCGAGGGAGAGGCGAAACTCCGCGCTGTGGTCGACGAGATCAAGCAGGCATGTGCACTGGTTGAAATTTGACGAGTCTGAAATCTGTGATTGAAAGTTCATAGGCCATCTTTGTATGGTAAACAAAAACATATTGGAACTCTTATCCGGGTACAGACGCGAGAAGCGAAGGTCAAGAAACGAACAAACTCGTTGGAAGCCAGAACAAATTAGCGCAGGACTTTGGAAAAGTGACGTAGCCGTTAGTACATCACCATCACCGTCTCACTATCCCACTAGCTATCATCCACATCCGGCTGCTCAAAGCCAGTGGGAGGAAGTGTATTCAGAGTCTTCCACAACCCATCTGTAGAATGTCTCCGACGACCCACCACTGTACGCGAACAATATCTTCGCACCGAGAAAAATTAAGCTGTTGGTTGCAGTGCTCGCGCCCTTAACGTCTGACATTCACGTCCGGATCCAAGTTCTTCTCCGAATATGCTTGCATGTGCATCCAGTCGCTCCTATTCCTGAATTTATTGCCATCGGCATATAAAGTATACGACTGTCCCCCGGAAGGCTGAATGGGATCACGCACGTATGGGATCATCATGGAAAGCAGACGTACGTAGAGATGACGACCTTGCCACACACACAGCAGCTTTCCCGGATGGTCTTGCGGAAAGGCCTCCGGCCGACAGGATCATCCCCACTCGAAATGGTCTTGTTCCTTCAGATACAGTGTACCCCTGTCATGTCTAGTGCCGGTGGGAGTACAAAGGGCTGTCCCTAAAGGCGTGCTTCTTCCATGCATAAACGAGCCCCCGCTAGTCCAGTTGGAGTCGTCGAAGCTCGGGTTGGTCCAATCAGATGGTGGTGGGGTTTGGAGCGTCTTCCAAGTCTTGTCAGTGACGATGGTCTCTGAGCTACGCACCTGCATAAAATCATAACTCTTGACTCGGAGCTACAATCGTCGATCGATGGCGTATTGACAATTTAAGAAGATACCAGGACAACAGCAACGTATTAGTGAAGATTCAAGGGTTGACAATAGTAAGTTCTACGACCAACTTCGAAAGAAGAGCAAATCTGACTGGCTTCATTGTACAAAATACCTTACGCAGGCGGAACAGTCGGCGACTCATTATACATGTACTTCTTTGCACCCATCCACGGACTGTCATCCAAATCCGTCGCCTCAAAACCAGCAGGAGAGGTTGCGGTCAACGTTTTCCACGAATCATCTGTAATCGTCGAGCCCTTTTATACCAAAATCAATTCTATAAACTTCCTAGCCTAAAAGATGAGAGCAACCATTGGGGTTCCAAGTAGGACTGACAAGCCCAACAGCTCCATAGATGCTGTACTGTCAATGGTCTTCGATTGGTTCTGTGTCGTGTCATAGAAGGCACGATGAAGGGAGAACATCCGGTGATGTTCCTGTGATAGCGCCTAAGCCATTCTTTCCACCAGACAGAAGTGCGCGGGAAAGATGTGGGCCAGAGTCTCTTCAGACAATACCGGAGTCGATACGACTCCGACTACTACTCCAACCCGAAGGTCCTATAAATAAATACGGACGGAGCAAGATTTCCTTGGTTTAGCATTGGGATTGACCAAGCTGGAGTCTGCTCGTGCAGAGACCAAACATCGGCCACGCTTCGAAGACAATGTAACCAAGAATCAAATGACCGAGAACTGTCTCGACTAAACGCTAGTATCATGATATTGCGTCGACGTGAGGCGTAAGGGAAGGGAAGGATGACAGTGTGCACATCGTGATGGGCACCGCCTATGGAAGTGACCCAGGCCATACCGGGGGTCAACAGTCACCGCGACGATGCTAAATCGACCGCGACAAGATTCAGATTCGGGTGTAATGAAGGAATGAAGGATGCATGCATGAAGTTCCTGTGGTCGGTGGATTCATCGTTGATGTACAGGACGTATGCATCACAACTTTGAGCCTAGATAACACATTAACTTCGTGAAGCCGAAGAAAACGATAGGATACGAAGTTCGGTATAGCTACAGATGAACTTATCTCTCCGAGACACTCCAGGATGTCCAGGTAGCGATAAAACACAATTGTCCGTTCCTTGGCAGAAATTAGACATAGTTCCAAATACCCGAGAAACTAGTTCCTCGAGTCTGAAAGCCAAAAGACGGCCGTGATTTGGTGGGACGAAAGATGTGCGTTCAGGGCGAGCCCCAGCGTCCACTCGCGTCTACCTTTGTGCCACGCAATAAGCCTTGTAGGCTCCTCCGGCAGTCTTTGACTCGACGTGTACTGAGTCTGTATGTAGATCAGACTAGAACAAAACATCAGGGGAAGAACAAAAGTACGAATTGATCACCTCGAATCCAGGACGGGTTATGTTGCTACACTAACGATCCCTTAGGAGCTATGGACAATAGAAGCTAGCCCAGCCGATAGCGATCCTTCAGCTTCAGCAACACAATACACCGCTACCAGATTCTCTTCTGCCTCGTTCGCCTCCGTTGGTCGCCGGTTGCTCAACGAGATAGACCGCTGCAGTGGAAGCCGACGCAGCGTTATCGCTTCTGCACATGGAGCTTTGGCTGCTTCTGGGGCGTGCTGAATAGCTATTTGAAGCACTTGAGAACGTTCGGGCAATCATTCAAGTTGGCCTTGGTTTTGTTCTCTACGATTTAAGTTGGCTCAACCGAGCTAGACAGCCAACCTCTGACCAAGTTATGCTGGTTTCAAGGCCGCGCATGAAAGATTGAATGTCACGATCGTGATAATCCAAGTTCTGTTTCGCTGGTCACCGTACGGACCATCGAGAGAGGGAATGATTTTATTTTCTACGGGTTTGGCGTTGTTACGTTTTGGCCAAACACTAGAATACCCAGTCAGAACTTTGTAGAGGTAAAAGTAACTGTTGCTAACCTGTTCTCCCATCTTCGAGACATTATGGGCGGCCGAGCCTCGTATGTACTGGAGTACGGCCGTCGGGGAAACATATTCGAACGCAATTTACTTTTGTTTCCAATGGCGGCGCAAAAATAGTACAGACGGCGCAGCCGGTCTCAGAGAGAACGAGGAAAAGAGAGAGAGACACGCCCTGGCAGTTCGACATTTGTGAATTCCAAGCGACGATTCTCTTGTCAAAAGATTGCTGGCAGGGAGACTGTCAGCAGTCCGGGTGCGAGGATAATCCATTCTTATGCGAGTGCCAGGCTGTGGCAAAGGTCGAGATAGAAGTAGGCGTGCAGCTGGTCATGGTCGTTGCATCGAGCAGGCACAGCGGTAAATGCCGAAGACACGTTCCGATTATGGATTGTTCACGATCACGATCTAACGTTCCCTCATCTGTTAACGGTATTGACTGACAGCGCATCATTACGTTTATTGTGGGCATTTCAACTTATACACCGTCTATGGAGTAACCAACCTTGGCTCCCGCATAAAAGGAAAAAATCATTGAAGAGTGGTGGTGTGATGTAAGTACTAAGGAATCAGCATCCAACAGAAATCTGCGAAGACAACAAAACATTACAAAGGTAATGAATATATACGTGGCATATCTGACTACGAACTTCAGAGATAAGAAGGAAAACGTTACAACCTAAGCGAACGGGACGGCAACACTCTCCGAATCAGGATGGATGAACTCGGTCGCATTGATCCAAGCGCTATCATCCAAACCTGTTGCTTCAAAACCGTCAGGCGTAGATTCAGTCAAAGTTTTCCACGAATCATCTGTATACAACGTCTCCGACGTTCCGTCATTGTACGCCAGAAGTACACCCGCAATGAGGCCTGCGAAACTAGGCTCGATGTTATAGCTATCGACAGCGATAACAATCGGATTCACGGCAGTATCCAGCATGGGGACGGAGTACGCCTGCATGGACTGCCAGCCGATGTCACTACTGCCGACATTATCGCCATTGATATACACGGTATATGCATCGTCTCTACAAAAGATCAGAGGACGGAATAGGTAGTACATGACAAAGGAAGACTCACGCGGTAATCACGACCTTACCACACACAGCAGCTTTGCCATACGGCAGAGTCACCGTCTTGCGGAAGGGCCTATGGCCAATGGGATCAACCCCGGATGAATCAGTCTCGTTCGTCCGGATCCAGCTCACTCCCGTCATATTCAGAGCAGGAGGGAGTGGTGGGGTGCCCCGGGAAGCGGCTTCTTCAGAAACCGCTTCAATCCATGCAGAATCATTGAAGCTAGGGCTCGTCCATCCACCGGGTGGCGCTGCTTGAAGGGTTTTCCAGGTAGAGTCGGTAACGAGACTCTCCGTGGTACCATTCGTGTAATCGACGAGAATGGCGGCGATGAAGCCGGAATTTTCTCCAGTATTGTTTACGGCGATAGCAAAGACATCGGTACCACCAGAGCTCAAGCCGGCAGTGTAGACAGCAGAACTGTTAGAGCCATTGCCACTCCCAATCTCGGCTCCATTGACGATGATGGAGTACGGGTCATCACTAGTGGTACATGAACACCGAGTGCTCATTCCATGAAGGAAACCTCACCTAGAAATTATGAGAGTAGCACAAACTGGGGAAGTCCCGTTTGAGGAGGGAACTGTTTTACGGAATGGACGAACACCGACAGCTTGCTCTCCCGTCCAAATCCAGTTCGAGTCATCAAAATTGATAGTCGGCGCAAGGGCGCGCCTTGACAATGAGATGTTCGAAGTTAAGTTGACAACGGCAGTTGCATTGATATCTGTTTAGTTGTAAGAATACCTGAACGAGGCAAGAAATATCAAGGATCTCACCTGCTATGAGCGGTACCAAGCTTCCGGTAACTACAGGCAAGACAAGTGGCAAGAAGGGCGCGACTATCGTGTACGGTGAGCCTTATGTTCAGAGTACCAGTTGATGCTCACCCTTATAGAGCATCTTGGAACGGAACTGTCTAAGTTGGGAAGTCTTTTCAAAAGTAGCAGCACGCTTTGTCCTTTTATACAGCTCATAAAGGATAAGTATAGTTCAAGGATCAAAGAATATCGTTGAGCTGACGGTTCAAATGCACGAAACAGCAGCTCTGGATAAACAATCATTATCATCTTCTCGGAAGAGAATGGAGACATACGAAGCCCTTATATCCTCAGCGCTGGAGAAAATCAAAAGCTCGATGTGAGTCCTAAGGGTGTTGCCCACTTCAGACCTTGTTCGTCGTTAATGTGATGTGCGCAGTAGAATAAGTCGCATAAAACCCCCCCAAGTCATACCCACAGAAGAGAAAATTGGAAACATATCACGACATCATGGCAAGAAAAAAAAGCGCTTCCATCACCCTCGTTCTGTTGAATCTTGATATTGTTGAACGGAATGTTCGACGTAGTCACATCAGTCACAAAAAACATGCTGGTTCCCTTCTCCTAGCCCAGTTAGACGCTGTGATACTTCGCAGCCAATGAATGACTAGAATTACTTCGAAAGTACCAGATGTAGGCCGGCTTCGTGGCAATCGATGGAGAAAGCATTGAAGGGGGGCGCTTTCGAGTTCTACAGAATGTTCGCAGACTAGCGTCAAGACATCTTGCTTGGACCTGTCTCTTGGGCAGTGCCGGTGATTCCCCAGAATAAGCACCATAACCTATGGCCGTCCATTGCAGAGAAATAGACCTGTGACCGGTCCCCGTACATGAGCAAGCGTCTAGTCCGGCTCCTGGCAGATAATCGGCACAACCTACCGGTTCAACTCCGACGTACGGCGGCAGCTGTTGCTTCTACTCTGCCCAACCCTTTTCATGGACGAGTCTATGTCCAAAGGCACGGGGCTTGCAGCCGCACCATTAGAGAATTGATTGACGGGTTCGGTCTACTAGGCAATCTGTTGTACGACGTAGGGAAGTCGTCAAACGTCAATCCTTAGATGGAGATAGATGCGAGGTGGGAATAGGAACCCAGAAGAGTACAGAGTTCATTGTGGCTGCAGGTGATGTCTTGTAGAAAGAGCGATCCAATATTTGGGAAGGAGATGAGCGTATTGTGGAACGTTGTGCGGTCGTTTCCAAGGTCGGACCATGCAAGGTTGTTGATGGCCAAATTTACCACCGGATTTTGTCCACCTACTCTGTAGATGGCAAGATGATGCAGCAGGAAAGAAAAGCTCCCGTCATAGACACCATCCCCTCGCCCATAGATATAAACGCGGCTGGTGTTGGAGCATTCCCATAGCCTGCGTTCACACATCTGTCCGTAAGGCATGGTAGACGGACTGCGGCGAGTCCTATGTCAGGGAAGGCACGCATGGCTCTGCAGATGTTTTGTAGCGGGTGTGGAGATGTCAGTACAGATACACTATATCTCGACTACTCTTCGATCTTCGACATCCCTCCTCCGCTTTCTCACGTCTCACAGCTGCCCCCTTTCACTGCACTCGGTGAAACATCTTGAAGTTTCTGGCGTGAATGGTGCTATTCCAGGGACAGATGAACTCTTCGCCTGTCTGGCTCCTATCGTTGCCACACCGATCAAGAACATGCTGATATTTAGGAACATAGCTGTGATGAGTACGTTGATGTGCCTTTGTATTATTCTATTGCTGATACATGTTATGCTAGGGGATGTGCCCCCAAGTCTTGATATTACGCTTGTTTCTAACCTCACATTTACTCTTGTTCTGGATCAGCGGGGGGGTCTACAGGCGTTCTATTAGATGGTGGGCCGCAACGCTCAGCCGTCCTAGTAGTACACTCCGGAATGTAACAATCTGCATTGACGGCAACGCCTTTCTATCAGATGAAGACCGTGCAGATTGGCGTGTTCTGGACTCTGCTTTGTGCGGAAAGGACCGCCTCTCGAGGCTGAGCTTTCAGCTTTCTGTGGGTAACACGGAAACCTGTGTAGAAATGGGCAGGGAGGTGCTTTTGCGCCTTCCTGAGGTTCATTTCCGTCACGCGAGGCGATTGGCTTGGTTGGACGAAAACGGGACAGATTTGCGCTTGGACGAAACCCATATTTAACCATCATGATTTGTTAGATTAACCTATAGGTAGAATTTACACGAACGAAATACTACACTGGATGAATATTTAGGATACGCGGATATGTCAAATGCGTTTGGTAGGGTGAAACAGCGCCGAAAGGCACTGTACAACACCTGCAAGCCCAGGGCCCACGTCAAGGGAGCACCCGGACTGAGAGGCATGAGTCCGTCTTTGTCCTATCCCCCGGGGTACACTATCTTGTAGTGTCGCTATGTTAGCACCTCACGCAGAGGCAATGACTCGCTCACGAACACATGTACAGCGTTGTGCGATGAGTTGAAGCCATGAAGAATATCATCTAACAAAAGGTGAGATACAGATAATATAATGAGGGAGAAGGACGGCGTACTCACTTTACTGGGGACGTGAGCGTTGATAATCCTGCAGTTTAATGTTGGCGCTCCATTGGAAGCAGTCACTCGCTCAGGATGCCAGAACCTAGAAGCCGACTGGCGCCATGACTTTGTCGCAGTATTGTTCGTGGGCGGTTTAAGCAACGGAGGTGTGTTGAAAATCGTATGTCAAGTGTCGGAGTAGAGGGGACAAAACGTGATTGTCAGAGACAAAGAAGCGAGGTCGGTACGGCGAACAGTCCTCGAAAGAACTGCTCCATGTACGGACAACTTCTAACCGGAATGAATGAACAAACCAGGCGCTGGAATAGGTGCGTTTGGTGGAAAGCCCAGGGCCCACGACAAGGGAGCACCTGAACGGAGGCAGCGCGCATCTGCCTCCGTCCTATCCCCCGGGAAATTTTAAAATACGCACCTCCAAGGAAGAGGAATCTTCCTCCCCGTGATACATATATAAGAAACGAATGTGGGGTCGAGATATATGGAAGGACCAATTATAATCTCTTATTGCTGGAAACGATGTTAGATGGCACGAGAAAGCGAACACATACTCCATTTTTTGTCCCGCACGCATCGGCACTTGTTAACAGCGTTACGACGCCTACATCTTGAAGCTTTGATGTTTCTGAGGGTTTAGGGTATCTGTATCGTCCGTTTGTTCTTAAAACGCCGAGCAGATATTTCTAGAACAATGCATAAATATGAGCAACGGCGGCAAATGATGTAGCGAACACGTACATGTATTTTTTGCGCAATTGTCACTGCAAAGGATGAGTTATCTATAATGTCGAGGTAGTGAATGCAAACAACTCACCGCTTTTTTCCTGGGCTGGGTGTATTTAAAGGCCACCTGCCATCCCATGGTCAAGTACCCCACCCCCTTCTTGAAGTATGCGAACGAGTCTAAGGAGCTCGTGCATTTTCTGGGAAGAAATTGTTAATGAGGAAACAGACCTCAGGAATAAGGACGACATACCATAGTTTTTTTTTTGGCAGAAAGCAAACCGAAGTCTAGAAATGTACACCGTTAGGCGGGAGTAACCATGACGCGAAATAAGAACTGACGCGGAGATTTCAGTCAATGCCACTGGCACTGAAAGAGAGGAGCAGCCGATGCCTCAAAGAGATCCGATTACAAACTCCTCACCGGTTCGGTCACTTGCTAGAATGGTGACTCTCGGTATTGCGTCGCGGAAAAGGTGGATGCCGATCCAAGGCGACCATAAGCCCTATTAGTATCGAAAGCACGGCAGATGCCCGGCCTGTCCAAGGAGGGGTCACCACATTCCGTCGCGTCACGAAAGGCATTGGTCATAGGGCCAAGGATAGTTGTCCGAGACAACCGCACGCGCCTACCACGACGCTTGGACCTTGGTCACCGTCCTAGTCGGTCAACGACCTCATTGGAAAGATGGATGGGTATTGCAACCCAACACTGCGTGCCGATCCGAAGCCTGGCCAATTCTGTTGAGAATGGCATTGGTCACAAATCGCTCCGATCTCTCAACACTGGGTATGCTCGATAATGAAGGAGTACCGTGTTCCGTCGAGTGACCGGAGCGATATGACCGACAGTGACCCGGATAGTCGCTGAGCGACCGCACGTATCCCCCAGGGCCTAGAGACGTTGACCTAGGAAGGCATTAGCAGTTGAATCGAAATAACGGTAGCGATGAACGTACACATATATTGTTGTTTAATGGTAACACGAATGACTCGGTATGGATGTGGCGCAATGAGCCACTCAAGTTTTTGAGTTCAATGTCCTCCTCCAAGCTGAGACACGATGAGGAGGAACCTCAGGCCTTCTAGTTTACGCTCAGCAAATCGGCAGGTAGAAAGCAACGACGGTCATGACCTACCACTGGAAGAGGTAGCAAGGACAACCCCCCCCCCCCATGAAGATCGACGTCCCACATCCTCTGGGAAGAGGTGAGGACGTCGCCGCCTCAAGAGTGGAGCTGGGTATGGCGCATCGTCGTTGGAAGGAAAGGGAAGGAAAGTTGGGGACGTAGAGAGAGAGAGCAAAACCTTTATACCCTGAGGACCAGTTGTGGGTTGTTTGCCTCATGGTTTTCGGACCGCATCCGCAGGGATGAGTCATCCAACGCCTATCACTGTTTTTCCATCTTCAGACAAGGAAACACGCCTTCATCAGTCTAGATCCCTTACAGCACTGGTGGCTCGATGGAAAGATAAGGCTGGTTGGATATTGAAACGGGCTCCGGATGCATGGGTGTATCGCGGGTGACACAGACAGGTCCCGAGGAACAAAGGCAGAGCCCAGAATGGGAGTGACGCGAGTAAAGGGCCGTCGTGGTAGACAAGAAGGAACTCCGAATTGAGCGTGCGGAGTTTGATCTGAATCAATTCAGCTCTGCACGTGATCGCATGTTCACCGGAATAGACGAGCCCCTATTTTGTTCCTTCCCATTGTCCAAAATGACCATACAGCTTTGGTGCCTGGATTTTCCAACGGATAGACAGGCATACCCAAACATAATTACGCGCAACCTCTCTTTCCCAACATACCTTCGTTCTCTACATTGAGGCTTGGGCAGACTCAACAGCCACAATGACGCGTATTAAGGCGAGTCAGGGCCTGACTCCAGCCACTCGGGCTCCAGCAATTTTGCCGGTTATCATCACCAATTGTGACATCTGCTATCGATGATATGTTCCGAAATCAGAACCTATCTTGTCCGCATTGTTGCATCTACCCGAATCTGGTACCCTTGGTTTTGACCGCTGGTCTGTCGGAGTTGAACTGGGCACTGTGGAACCAGCAAAAATTACATGATGGGGATATAGTTGAATCATACTTTATCTGCACGCTTCAAATTTGGAACGTGGAATGACCGCGCGATTGCGGAAATTTTATTGACTCGTCATTGAGCCGCTCATCCTTCATGTCCTCCGTATTGAAATGTTATGCAGGAGTTTAATTCGCACACCTCCTCGCGGTATATTTTAATTCCTCATGCATCAGTTATTGTGAATGCGATGGAGATTCAGTGTGCCAGGCACAGCCCACAATCTGTCGACTTTTCAAATGCTATAAAAGAGGATATGAGGATAGCAACAACATATAATTGAAGGTTCAAGGTATACTATAGTAAATTTTACCATCAACTTCAAAAGAATAGCAAACCCGATCGAGTTCTTTGTACAAAATAACTTATGCACGCGGAACGGTCGGCGACCCATTATGCATCCACTCCTTCGCACCAATCCACGAGCTATCATCCAAATCCGTCGCCTCAAAACCAGCAGGAGAGGTTGTGGCCAACGTTTTCCATGAATCGTCCGTATAATATGTCTCCGACGTACCATCGTTGTACGCCACCAAAACACCCGCGATGAGCCCAGCAACGGTGGGCTGGGTGTTCACACTATCCACCGCGATAAGGTTTATATCCGCATCCAGAATGGGAATGGAATACGCCTGCATGGTTTGCCAGCTGCTACCATTGCCAATGTTGTTGCCGTTGACATACAGTGCGTACTCATCATCGCTGCAAAAGATGATCAGGAAAACCAAGGACAAAGTAGAAAAGGAAGACGTACGCAGAGATCACGACTTTTCCGCAGACAGCAGCTTTTCCATAAGGCGACGAGATGGTCTTACGGAAGGGTCTGTGACCAAGAGGGTCCACCCCAGTCGCCGAAGTCTCGTTCGTCCTGATCCAGCTGACTCCCGTCATATTCATGGCAGGGGGAAGTGTAGAAGGTATGTTTTCCGTAGGTCCTCCGTACGACGCGGCAATCCAAGCCGAATCGTTGAAACTCGGACTCGTCCAGCCTCCCGGAGGCGTAGCTTTGATCGTCTTCCAGGTTGTGTCAGTGACGATAGTCTGGGTAGTACCATCACTATAGTCAACGAGGATTGTGGCAATAAGACCAGCAGCCCCGCCTGTATTGTTCACGGCAATAGCAAAGACGTTATGGCCTTCAGGTTCCAGCCCAGCGGTGTAAACGGCTGAGTTTCTGTAACCATTGCCCGCCCCGATCTGGTTTCCGTTGACAACGATGGAGTACAGATCATCGCTATGAGAACCTCAGCCTTCGTTCAAACACCAAGGGGCAGAGAAAACCTACCAAGAGATAATAATAGTAGCGCATACCGGACATTGTGTGTTGGAGGAGGGGATCGCTTTACGGAATGGACGTACACCTACAGGTGCGGAATTCCCATTCTGCTCGCCCGTCCAAATCCAAGTCGAGCCAGAAAAGTCGAGCGTGGGCGCGACTGCGCGCGCGTCTACCGAATGCTGCAGCAAGGCGTTGAGAGAGGCACCTGCATTGATATCTGCAGACACATCGGCGGCAATTTTCGCAGAAGCATCTGCGAGAACATCAAGGTTGACTACAGTAGGTGCAGCTTGTAGGTCAATAGATCGCAGAAGCGTGTTGGCAGACACGCCGACAGCAGCATCTACAGATGCGTCGGCGACAATGCCTACAGAAGCAGCTGGAGTTTCGTCAGACAAGAAAACAGAGCAGTCAGAAAGTAGTATCCGACCTGCTATGGGCGGTAAGATACTTCCAACCGCAACGGATAGATATGCGGGCAAGAGTAGCACAACTGTCTCTGAGTGAGCTCGTTTGCTCTGAGATATGAGCGAATACATGCCCACCTTTAGGGAACATCGTAGAACTGAGCTCGATGGTTTGTTTGAGTCGAAGTCGAAGTCTTTTATACTGAAAAAAGAGTCCAGAAATTCACTCGCGAAATGAACATATCACATTGGTAATTGACAGTCGCCTCGAAAATATCAATGGCGCGGAAGACAAGACATCTTCGATTGACCTTGTCATATTCCCCGGGCCTCGCAAGTATCAAAAAGGCGAGGCGCGCTTCATAATTCCTTCGCCAACTTCTGTTGCAAACTAAATAGAAGTGTGATCATCCATGATTCTAATGCGCCGGGTAGAAGCATGTTAAAACTCACAGCCTTCTCGATGACCACCTCTTTACCAAGGAAGGTGAAACGAGAAATCATGTGTCCTAGAAACTTCCGAAATTGTGTCATAGTTTACCATGTTGAACCCACATTTTTAGGTGTGCGAAAAGAGTAGCAGAGACGTCGCACATAACTTATCCTCCAAGAAGATCTGCATGGCAGATCACAGATCAGTGGTAAAGACGGACGAAGCGATGAGTCGATGACCAGCATGGCGCTTTTCATGTAAGCACGGAACAACAATACGCACTAGTCTATCAAAATATGATGCCAATGAACTAAACTTCAAAGCGGGACATGTGAATCGGAAACTAATACCATTTATTCTGTCTCGGTCTGCTTCAGTCGTACTCTGAGGAAAGATGGCGAGGCTTTTGTTTCTCTGGGTAATAAAGTAAGCGACATCCTTGTATTTGCTCAGCGCCTAAGGGATAGTTCAGGAACCAGCGAGTAGAAGCTGTGAAAGAAATGATACGTACGGAATGGTTCTCGCCGCGATGCAAAACTTCAACCAGCAGGCGCTCCAGGCTAATTCCAAGTGGAATCTGCAAATACTATCCAGAAGCATATAGAATCTTGAGGTCATATGCTAGTTGACCTACGATTGTACGCACCATGATCATGGAGCAAGGGAGATGATTTAAATCTGAAACAAACCGGAACACACCTGCGAGGCCATAAACCTCGCTTCTTCAACGGGCCGAGTACAGCGTCCTTGGCGCGCCAAATCTGCCGGTCAGAGGGCCCCTGCTGAGCAGGGTGTACGGAGCTACACCAAACGTTCCACAAAAATAAAATTAAAAAAATAAAACAAACCGGAATTGCCGGATCACCGGTCCGACATCTGAGCCACGCACCGAATTCCGAGATAAGCCTGCAGCAAGGCACGAGCGGAGAGGAAGTTCTAACTGTCAACCGGTTGTTTCGTGAACGCCGACAACGCATCGTGTGGACATACACCTGTGAAATAAAAGGCACAGGACAGACCTTGGTTAATCGTAAACTGCAGTTGACATATCGAGTTGTTGAGGCCGCAAGGGTCCGTCAACCAGTCCCCAAATTGTGTCGACGAGTCGCGCTTTTGGACCGTAAAACTTGACAAGTGAGCTACAACTCTAGGTTTGAAGTCGGCGTGATTTTCACAGTGGGCCTCTAGGATAGCGAGTTGCCCGGCGCCGCACGATTTGTACCTCAGAACTTTGCATTTTTCTACGATTCTTATCGTTGAGCTATTTTAGCTAGCTGTGCGTCGGCTACTTACGAAATGAGCATCGTGTTCTGGTACAATGTCAGGTGCTCTCTTTGAAGATCAAAGGATTTGTTATAACTTATCGATGTGAAGCCGCCACTCGGATACCCTTGCCACTTATCTCTGAAGTACCCTGATCTCTGGTAGGTGCATTTATTGAAGTTATACCGGCATTTTGCTTATATTATCCTAGTTCCTCACATTCATGGCGCGGCTGACATTACAAGATTTCCTAAAATTAGGGGAGGAGCAAAAATATTCGTGTCAATACCTCTATGATTACATCTTGCACTCTCCATCGATCTGCCATGCTCTTGATATTCCTGCAAATGCAGCTTGCCCCACCATCGACGATTCCGTCCAAGAGCTGGATATCAACGATGAGAGCTCGTTGATCCTGGGATATGACCAGCACTTCCTGCCGCTCCTAGAGCTACTCAAAGACGACCAAGTTCCAATAAATTCGATGGAGCTCACAGGCCTAGACTGGTTTCGCGTTGCAAATCGCGCATCATTCCGCTCCACACTCTCATCATTTCCCCATATCAGCATCTTAGGCATGACATCGATCAAGTGCACCAAATACGACATTAAAAGCCTCGTATCCTCCATGCCCACGCTCACACGACTCGCCTTCGAGGATAATCAAGTCGAGGAGTACGATGTCGAGGTGATTCACGTCCCTCGGGGAATGTCCGATTTATCTGTCGGGGAACTTCAAAGTAACCTGCAAGGGCCGGAGCTGTCGCGCTTCTCTGTGACTTTCAATGAGGGCGAATTCACCATTCTGGACCTGTTCGCTGGCTGTGATTCCCCTGCCTCTTTGCGTGCACTAGACAGGCTCGAGATTCGCGGGGGAAAGGCAGGTGTTGTGTGCGATGATGCGATGATTCGTAGGATTCGTGCTTTCTTGGGCCTTTTAGAGTTCCCACTCGACGACTTCAGCTGTGGACATTTCAAGATAGGTATGCCTCTCAGAATACTTTGGATAAGTCACCCGCATTAATGCGACGTTTCCAGAATCGGCTTGTCCGTTGAACCTCGGCAATGTGAAATCCGTTAGTATTACCATCCGCTTGTCCAACGAATCTGCAGAGACAAATGCTGCCGTCGCATGGTGGACGTCCAATATCGACGTTATCCCGACCCTTAATCGACTCATCGCGGTGTTGATTGAACTCGAAATTGACATGGATTCCTTGTCCAGTGGTTCGACTCCCGATTGGAACCGGGATATTTGGGCTGCATTCGACCAGGTTTTGTGCCGTCGCGATATAAACCTGCATCGGCTTGTCTTCAGGGTTAAACCACTCTGGGAGCTTCCTTCTGAGGGGTATAATTATGGGCCAATTATGTACTGGCTGTGCGTGCATTGTCTTCCCAAGACTCGGGCCCTGTACCGATCTGTCTTCAAACTCTTGGATGACTTGGACAAAAAGGTTACAATGCCATGGATGCTCAGTGGGTAACAAGCCACGAAGCAACGCTCCCCTTAATATTGAAACATGATAGTTGTTAGTACTACAACTACAACAACCCCCCCGCCCCCCCCCCCCCCCCCCCCCCCCCCCCCCCGACGTATGCTAAGAGCATAATAGCCTTTTGTACATGCAGAAGTTGATTACAAGTCATTTCACTATAATAAAACAACCGGCAGTGCGAACGCAACGATTAATTGGGGCTTGCTCAAAAGCTAGTGGTATCAAATCGTTGTCGACCGAGCGTGATATTTGCAAACATTGGGATGACCGTGACCCCGCAATTCAAGCCAGAGCAGAAGGACCATTATCCTCTGGATCAGAAAAATCAGCCTCAAGAGTAAACTTGTGCCGGTTGGGGCTTGGACTCCACAAAGCATAGTCCAAGGTGTTCCATTCGCTCATCATTCTCCCTCTGATGCCAAATTGAGCGCCTGCCTAAGAACCTGAGAGCGTGATCTTCAGCTTTCGTAATACGGTCGCAGGAGGGAGGGCTCTGAACACTTCGGGCCACCGCTCGACGGCAAGGATGTAGTTTGACTCTCACTAGCGCAATGGTCATGAATCCGCGTCAACAATTTGCACGCCAATGATCTTTCGATAGAATGGGAACACGTTCCAGTAACCATAGTTGTACGACTTGACGGGTGACGGTTGTGTGGTCTGTCGGATAATGACGCCCGTACAGATATCTGGAAATGTCGACTCAGTCGCCTTTGCCTGATAGAATGGTAAACTTCACCTCTGACTATTAGTGAAAGATCATACACCAACGACACCCAGTCCGAGACGGAAGTCAAGACGTGTTGTAGCTATGCTTCATTGCCCTGCTATAGAGTGACTTGTGATCTGAGTATGGCAGACCTTTCCCAATCCATTTCCAAGTCTGCGTCGGCGTGTGTGGCCGGAAAGGATGACTATGATGCACGCGCGAGTCCGAGTTCAAGAACGAGGCAAGACATCCTCTGGACGCTACCATGTTTAGAGTGAGCCAAGGGACCAGAAAATATCGAGCACGCACCTTCTTCCAACGTAAGTACAGGTGGAGGACTGTGGATGACTTGTGCCTTTCTGGATGATGACGAACGGTCACCAGGTTCCAGCAGCACTACGTCTACCACCAATTCAACTTCACAGAGACAATGTTCATAGGTGAAGCTTCCTCTCGAGTTATCTGTTAAGGAGTAGCACGGAGAAAGGGAGGGAGCCCGATATCCTGATACAGAGCAGTCAATAGAGGTCCAAAAGGAAAGGGGAAAAGAGGAAACGTAGGCGTCTCTCGTTAATGAAACATGCCCGGAGTCGCAGTCTTGAGCTTGGGGTCACTCTTGAAGTTTTGGCAACTCGCTATCCTAGACGTCCACTGTGAAAATCACGCCAACTTCAAACCTAGAGTTATAGCTCACTTGTTAAGTTTTGCGGTCCAAAAGCGCGAGTCATCGACACAATTTGGGGACTGGTTGACGAACCCTTGCTTGACCATTACGGCCTCAACAAATATGTCAAGCAGTTTACTACTGTTAACGTGGAACCATGTCCTGTGCATTTTATTTCGCAGGTATGTGGTCCAAACGATGCACTGTGGGCGTTCACGAAACAACCGGTTGACAGCTATAACTTCATATCTCTTGATGCATTGATCATGGACGAGACTGGATCTTCCAACAGTTTGTTGGATTAGGCTTCAACGGGGTTCGACGGCGATGATCGGCTTCGCTCGGCATAAATCACGTGTTGAACGCGTTCGGCCGGCAACATCCGCACGAAGGTTCGACAGCACCTAAGCACTTGAAGGACTGTCGACATCGAACCGGCTCTACAATGCCTGTGAAGAAACATTTCCGGTTCGAAATGCCTCAAAATTATCCGTATGACCTACTGCCGGGTGTGATCTGATGACGTCAGGTATCACGGGCCAATTCTAAAATTGAACAAATTACCCTGCTTACTGAACGTGTCTCTCTTGCCTTTTACCATCATGAACATCTGCCAGCCAAAGACCAACCGTGACTACATCCCTATCTCAGACCATGGCCTGTAGGATTTTTCGTTTCTCTTTGGCCAGGTCTTTGACGAAAATGATCTGCTGTTGACTCAGAATCGGGAACTTGCATACTGCCGCGTTAATTAGTATCGACGGCTCAGGTAAGTTGTGAATGGCGCTATCTGAATGTATCTCACGGCGCTATGCAGTTGAGAGTTATTGCGTTCCAAACTTTGATTCTCCGTCCGTCTTTGCGCGGATTCTAGACAAGGATAAAGGAGGTCATTTCTCGATCACGCCGAAAGTTCCGTTTAGCACCAAGCAGAATTATCTTCCGAGTTCAAATGTAGGAATTAGCGTATTCATCCCGTTTTTGCTGACTACGTCGACTAGGTTCTTCAAACCAAATTCATGAATGAGCAAGGTGTTGTCAGCGTCACAGGTTTGACCACCGTATCTGACACCTATTCATCATTGACACATTTCCAGATTTCCTTCCTCGTCAGAAGACCTCTGAAAGTGTTTCAACGACTACAACGCAACCTCTACTACACTGGCTTATCAGACGCGTCGAAGTGAGGATATCATCAGTACTCCGGAATGGATTTCTAAAGCAAGGTTTAGGTGGTCAGAGGAACGATTCCTCTGAGCATGCAATGTGCACCGGCATTTGATTATGCTCGTGCGGAACACACCACGACTATTCTTGATGATCCCTCTAGCCCCGATCCTCAGATGAAGGCAACATTTGTGTCAAAGGATTGTGCTTTAGACCTTAGATATGTGGTCGATAGTACCATGGTATGTAACAACAGCGGCTCCTCCATTACATGTTTACCATGTTTACCACCACCTAGGATAATGTTGCCTGCCCATCGGTCGAACTTCACCCTCTTGATTTATCGGACAAGGGGCATAAAGGTCTTGGAGTATACGCAGACTTATCGCTAGACGAGGGTCAATGTGTATGGTTCATCCTTCGTATCCCACCAGCTACAATCGCTACGGGACGTGAGGGTTTTGGAAAAAACTGTCTGCCTACTACAGCAGCTAACGATCCTTCCTTGACAAAAGTAAGACATAATTATAGGCTTGAATTTGTTCTTAATACAATCTTTTGTAGGAGCTTATGCATGGCCTGCTCCATGTGAGTCGTATATATAAGGCCAAGCTTGCGCTAACAAACCACTCTAAGAACACAATTAAATACTGGATTGATTGGATTCGGCACTCTTCTTACAGTGGTTCATGGAAAGAAGCAGTACATAGAAGCGCTTTAGCATTGAAGCTTCTAATTTTTGAGCCAACTGGTATTCTATTTTAGCATCACTATCGTTGCTTGATTAGCTCACCCGTTCCATAGGCGCCGTCGTAGCTAGCCCTACCTTCAGTCTGCCGGAGTACATTGGAGGCACCAGGAACTGGTAAGAGGTCACACTGGTATAGATACACGCTCTTACCTGACCGAGTTGTAGGGATTACCGGTATGTTCCCCCGCTGTTTTGTGGCTATCACATGCTCATGGGATAGTGCGTCGTGGATTCGGGACTCGTCATTTACCCTGTATGCACTCATACGGCTGGGATTCACTCATGAAGCAAACGGTACGACCATGCTGTATGCGGCATTTACGAACCGAATCTGACGACACAATCAGCTTACATGGGATTCATTTTCGAACGTCTCCGGCACAAGAATCCCGATGGTAGCTTGCAGATAATGTACACGATCCACGGTCAGTCGGACTATCGGGGATATCTCAAAGTAGTTACTGACGTCACACCAAGGCGGCAAAGATCTCGAAGAAATCGAACTTCACCATCTTGATGGACACAAAGGTTCCAAGCCTGTACGAATTGGCAATGGTGCTGCAGATCATCTGCAATTGGTAAGATGGTTGCATTCACTTATCGTCAGGTACTCTAATCAAATTTATAGGACATCTACGGCGAACTGTGAGTTTCCTTCATCGGAATCAGGTGCCGCTTAATTACCAGTGTATCAGCATGGATTGTATCTATCTTGGTCAGAAGGTATTTTGGTTTTCTCATTGATGCCGTCCTTTTCCCCTTATCTGTCTTTATCAAGTTTGGTCGACCTTTGGTACGTGGCCAAATTGAAGTTCCTACGGTTTGACCAGAACTTCTCATACAGGGTTACGACGACTGGTGAATAACATTCCGCATTTCTGCGAAATTGATTTACCTAATTGGCGCTGATCTTAGGGTCCTTGTACGCGAACTGTGGGTCTAGTATTCCTTTCATAGCAGACCAGATCCTGATTCCCTTGTTGCAGTGTCGATTGTAAGGCCAACAATTGTTGAGTACGCTTACTTCCTGACCCTTAAGCAGATGCCGTCGCAAACTTGAAGAACCCCGATCTGTCCGAGCCCTTTTATGTTATACCATAAGTCCTAGTACTCATACTCCCGCTCTTTAGGTCCATCTGGTTCGCGCCATCTTTCAACGTCAGTTCTTCTAATATCCCCCGCTTATTTAGGGAAGTAAGAAACAAGAAGCGTCATTTCACAGTATGTGTCCTTATAACGCTATGCCTATCTCTGAAACTCAGTTTGTATGATACCAGTATTCGAAGGTGTGTTGAGTTCTTCGTTGTCAGTGAATCAGTAAATGGCTTACACCGTTAATTTGAGATAATGCTGTGGTGAGTTTCAACAATGCGCCGACCAAGTACCGAATGAAAATTTCCATTTACTTACTATTCATCTAGGGTGGCCATCGATCGAGGTACGCCTCGCCCCTCTTTCATTTTACCAAGAGTGAAACCATGCGTCCGACGTGCCCAAGCGGGACCGTGCCGTGAAATGATGATGATGATGTGTCTGCGGATGCGTTCTAGTTTTCTGTTTACGTACACAAGGAGAACTGGCTAAATTATCATTGTCAGGCTTGCGGCTTGCCGATAAGCGCTCGCTTCCATGCCCTCAGCGCTACAAGTGGCTAGAGGCTCGGGACTTTTTGTACGAAGAAATCATGCAAAAGGCTTGGAACCCGGAAAAGCAGCACTTTGGACAAAGTTATGAGGATACTCATGTCTTGGACTCTGCGCTGCTCATTATGCCTCTCGTCTTCTTCCTGCAAGGGGTGAGTCCACCTCAAGAGATCATCAGGTACAACAGGCGCTAAAGTACTGTCCCATATAGTCGGACCCTCGATTTGTCAGTACATTGAAACAGATATTGAAAACGCGAGAGAGGGGTGGTTTGACATCAAATGTAGGTCTTTGAGGTTGCGGACGGAACGCGTGGGTCTGATGTCTCCCTCTATTAGAATCTCATCTTTCGTTATGACATACATAAATCCGATGACGGTGTCGGTGGGGAGGAAGGAACGTTTTGTTTGTGTACGCTCTGGTATGCTTTCCAGACAGTTTTTGGGAGATGGGACTGACGTGTATACAGGGGCGTTGAAGCTTTAACCCGTGTTGGGCAGTACGATCGGACTATGCTTCCTAAGGCTGTTACAATGTTCGAGGTATGCTTCGGCTATTACCTAAATATTCCCTGAAACGTGAATCTTGGTTAGGATTTCCTCCAATATCTTAACCATGTTGGTCTTTGCACCGAGGAAGTATCTGAGGCAGGGGAAGGGTGAGTCTTAGCGCTGCATTGTCATAGAAATAATGAACTAATGTTCTTAGACTGGGGAATGCTGTACAAGGATTTACGTGAGCGGGGTTTCCTGACATGTATCGTACTAGCACTAACTCTTTTTTGACTGATAGCCACGTTACTCTGATATCCGCAGCGTATAATCTTTCTAGGACGTTGGCGAAGTCTAAGCCGCTGTGAACGGACGTGCGTTGCAGTATAATTATTCTAAAAGCGAGAATTAACAAGATATACACTCTACAGCGAACTCGAGAGTAGATTGTAAGTAAAATAAGTCTAAGAAGCTATGATTAAGTACGGAGGTTGTATCATATACGAAAGCATGAAAGAGAGAGCACATTAGTCAATGGTGCGTTCAGACTGCAACAATACGGTTGCTACTATACAAATCTCAAGCAAACCAACTTGAATGGCTTGGGCAGTTAACTCGAGAGTCACCGTCCCGTCTTCTCGCAAGATTTTTGCAATTGGTGAAGGGGGCGTAGATCCATAAGTTGCCGTGAAAAGCTGAGTCCCAGAAATTAGTTCCATTGAGAAAGACAGACGATAGTCACTCACACAGATGGTATTTTCATATGGCACCCACGAATACCATTTGCCTCGGGCAAACATGGCGCGCTGACTGAGGCATTTATCAGCAATGTGATGGCCAACAATAGCGAAGGCTTACGTCTTGTCTGCGCTTAACGGTAACCAGGATGCGACGTTCTGCCTTTCCAGGAGCTCCCGTATCTCTATGACAGGGTGACTCTGCCATTCTATGATCGCGAAATTGTGTCCTTGGTGATTTTGAAAGAGGGTTTTGCCTTTGGAAGGCTTATCATTGGATACACGAAAGTACGGTTTGTCGTTAGGTCCAGTGATAGTACTGCTGAGAATTGTAGATCTATAGGAGAAGACGAATTTGTAGGAGGATTGCTGAGTGGAAGGTGAAGAGAACGGAAGAGCCCCATAGATAGAGGCCTGAGGAGGGTTAGTGGGGGACCAAGCGGTATTATTGATAGAGTCTGCTTTGTCGGGATTAAACCATCCTCCTTGAGCGTAGGGGTTGTTGGTGTGCATGGCGTGAGTCGAAAGAAGGGTGAGCAGAGTAGGATAGGTGGGCTGTTTATCTAATTCATTGTCGCGGTTTGCTTTGAATTTATATGTTACTCTCACAAGTCGAGCTCGTCACTGATGGCTGTACGGGCGCGCTGCCAAGTTACTCACAGACGCCCGAAAGGCATTGAAACAAGGATTCGAAGTGGTGTTAACGACTTAGTACATAGCTACAATGCAAGGGCCTCCGCGAGAGTCTCCAAAAATATGCGACCGGCGTGACGTTTCAACATGGGCGATCCCGGTATCATTCGTTGTATCATCAATGATTTGCGCCTGAGGAACATATCAATTAGTATAAGGAGTGACCATGTGGCAGCCACGCGCGCGCAGGAAAGCGAGATTCGATGGTATCATCATCCGTATAACAGTACGGTGCAGGGAAAGTTCCGGTTCCGAGAGCTTTCCTTCGAATCCAGTATTCAGAGACTTGCATGAGGCCCAGAGCTGACTGATTTGAGTGAGGCACGCAATCACTCCCAGACACAGCCTAGAAGAGATTTTTAGGATAGAAACCGCAGAAACTGAGGTAGATTTCCTAGTACACTAGCGGCACGCTCAGGTCATAGGTGACCAGAATCCGACTTCCGAGGAGTTGTCGCATCAGTTGTAACCAAGAAGGAAAGAAACCGAAAGATCAACGTATCATCAAGACCGACTAGGAACTTCCCCTTCAAACGTCCGCATCAGATCCGCATGTGTCCGTCGCTCAACAATGAAACTCAGGTCGAACTTATCATGAAGAGTGACTTGAAATTTTCGTTAGAGACACGACGACCGACGACTTGCCAACGAAACCCAGACATATACATGTATTGAAGTTTCGCTGATGACAGATGAAACTGGTTGCCCTACAGAAAGGTATTTTTTTAAATCAAGTCTCCGAAGCTTGTTAAATAATCCCTGCAGGGGAGTGAAAAAAAGAGGTAAGAGCAAAGAGCGGTAATTATCGTGGACGCCGGATAATCGTCGCACGTTCTGGTCGCACGTGTTGATGCGATCAGAACAATTTTCGGAAGCTTTTCTGCTTTCTTTTTCTCTTTACGCCTCCAAACGCGCTGCCACGTCTCGTATTGTCGCTAGAACAGATGGCAGACGTATATGATCCCACGTTGGAGCTTGTGAAAGCGATTGTATGTTGTGCCACACTTTTTCTCGAAGAATAAAATATTCAATCTAAATCCAGAACAACATGCATATTATGGATCCAGACACAGTCGGTGATTCAAGTAATGTCAATGTGAGTATGTTAGGCGCGCAGCGGGCCAATCTTTTACAGACGCTTCATTCATCCAGGGTCCAAATGTATTATCTTGTTTCGCGCCTCACTTTAGCGCGCCTTTGTCGGGTTGGGTGGCGCCGCCAACACCGTCCGATGGGTATAATGGGCACATTTTGAAGGACTTCAATGAGGAAACGTCCACTGCTGAAAATATCCACCAATACTGCTCTCGTTGGCCACCCAATCGGACGCCCGTGACGTACTGTAACTGGATCTCAATTAATCGCGACACCGTCCCTAAAGCCGGTCAGGAGAACCAGGTTGATGCGCTCAAATCCTCGTTCCAAACCTTGTTGGCACGAGGAAACGAATTCATCACGGTTGACTCCCTTGATCAGATTGCCTGCGAGAGTAACGTTGTATCCGGGAAGTGGCTCATATTTTCCGATTCGAGAGGGTTAGCCGAGTTTTGGGAGGACATTGTCCGGTTGGTCTGTTCGATCCGCCGGAAGGGATGCGCCAAGGTATCCCCGAACAAGGGTCACGACCACTATGTCATCTGCATCTACGCCGACGATTACACGGATTTGGAGGATGTAAACGCTTTACGTGACGGGCTGCGGAGGATTGGCGTTACATGGAAGATTGGTTTCAAGATGGATGCCTACACCCACCTTGGTATTTACGGAAAGAATGCTTGGGGAATTCGGCCTAATCGCTACTGGCAATGACCGTGACATGTTTCTGTTTTACTGCTTTCTTATTGCTTTTTTCAACTGATTCTTGTACCATTTCATGTTTCCTGTTAGCAGTATCTTCGAACTGATGTATTCCAAAGTGTATGCGTACGAGTTGTCTTTAAAAGTCGTTTAAATACCAGTATCTAATTTAAGTGCACTTCCTGATTCCTGAGAAATCAACTGGACGTCCAGGATACCCCTAGCACCCAAGGAAGACATACTCCTGCGAACGTTTTCGCAGGTCAACCACCCCCTTCTCATATCACTTGTCACCGAGAGACAGCGCAGCCTGACATCCAATTTTACCAACGAACGGAATCGCTGCGAGCTCAAGAGTTCATCGAGGCCAATCCAATTTAGCCGAGCCTCGTGATATCGATTTAGTGTCAAATCAAGGCAAATCTCGGCTACGCGTCGCGAACCTACGGTTGCCAGGACCGGTCTGATCCACTTCTCAGGCGTACTGGTAAGAAACCCCGAGCGGATGTGAATGTGGGTCAAATGCTGGTGCCCGCTCAGGTTGACGTAAATAGGTCGGGAATTGTCTATACATATATTCTCAGTAAGCAGTAATTGAAGTAGGCAGATTGTCTGACAGCCGTACCGTGATGTTCCAATTCAAAACGCTTCAGCGACTCTGTTGTCCCAGCCAAAACTTCATTCAAAACAGCCGCATCCGATGCCGACAAATGCGATGACTTTAAAGTGAGCAATTTTGACAGCGATACATAGGATTCTGCGGCCATTAACCATTTCGGCAATGAGCGCAGCATAGACGGCGATGAACCGTCGATTTCTAGCGTCTGGAGATATGGTATATTACCGGTACGTTTGGGAAATCGGGTTTCTTTGTCCTCAAAGACACTACATCGTGCTATTTTAAGGTGTTCCAGACCTGCGCATTGCCCAAGGAGAATGTCAATATCAGTGATTGACAACGAGCATGCTGAAATTGCTACGGATGACACCTGCGGATGGGCGTGCAGGACTTCCCTGATGCGCAAGCCTGCCTCTGGTGCTTGGGGAAGAGTCAAGCCATATAGCTCAACCTTTGTGATGTTCGTCAACAAGGCCGAAAAGGATGCTAGCAACTCGGACATGGATAGCGTTCCATGAGCGTCTCCAGAGATTTTCAGCGCACGAATGTAGGAAATCAGGTGCGGAGAGGAGGATATGAGATCGTGTGAGGATTTCAGTGACTCTGATCGGTACATGCAGTCGAATGAGACCTTGTCGTGCAGGTACCTCCGGCATGCGATAAGCAGCCTGCGCGTGACTAGACTGCAATGCTTGAGCGCCTGACGATCATTTCGCAGATGGTAGACAACAAGGTCGACCAATTCCTGCGGAAGGCAATTCACAGAAAACATCGCGGTGTTATTGAGGCCCGGCGCCTGTGCAGAGGATAATTTAGAATACCACATCACTGTGGAAGGATCGGAGGCAATCGTACAGACCATTATTAGTACGAGATGAATAGTGCAGTACCCCCCTTTTAAAGTTGGGCAGAATGTATCGGCAAATACGTGGGCAGTGTTGGCTGAGGAAGGATCGATAACATATGATGGTAAGTCCCAAGTTTCGGCAACGGCCTGTTACGTTACCGTCTGCGCACCTGCATTTTCTCATCAACCTGGGCGAGGGAAGTCTGCCGCGGAGTCAGTAGCCATCACAGGATGGCAAGAGTTAGCATTATAATATTCCATTATTGCTGTACTCCAGAAAATCGTGTCGCGTGTGAAAGCCGCGGTCCGGGCCCATTGATTCAAGAATTCTAAAAAGCTAGAGGTCAAAGGAAGCCGAACGGGGAACGCGTTGGAGGATGATCATTACCTGCACACACTCGCGCGGCATTCAATCAGGCAAAGAAAATCTCGTTCTATGGCATCCTTGGAAAATTTCCCAGTCGATACCATGTGTGGCCAGATGCTTTGATATCCCTCAAACCCTGGTAAATGATAAATCAGTCAGTGTTGCTGAGACTCCGAGATCGATTCAATTCGATTGCACGATGCACACTGCAAACTGACAGCTATAGTCACATGGCCCATCGGTCATGCATCATGCTAGGTCGCTGTTTTTTTACCTTGCAAAGCCATAAGAGGCGACAGGGACGCGTCGAGCCCAAACCGTGTAACTCCACCTAAATCCGAAGATATATTTGAAAGATCGAATATCTCGCCATAATCGCGCTTTTAGAACCGACAACCAAGGTGATGGTAAATAAGAACTTCATGGTGGATCTGATCGAGCAACTATGGCTGTCGTGGCCCGTGGCTGTGTATGTATCAGGGGCAGGGCAGGACGTGGTCTAACGCCGCAGTCAGATAGGATCTAAGTACATGTATCACTAGTAGATTTACTATTAGATTGCAGAATAATTTAAGCGGACAGTCACCCAGAATTCAGGCGGCCTTGCAGCCGCGGTGAAGATAAATCGACATCGACATAGCCCAAATGAAATGTTCCCCTGATACACAACGAAGGAAAAGATATACAAGTAGTCCGGCAGTTAGAAATACAGCAAAGAGTCCGAATAGTCTCCCCCCTCCTGTTAGTCGATGTTAGAAAGGAGCCTGTCAACGAGAAGTAAGGAACTAACCGGAAAATTTTTTTACGACGAACATCTCAGAGTACGACGATCAAGTGGTAAACCGTCTGCCGACGACCGGCCTGCGCCATGCTGCTTCCCACTCCCTAAGAGCCTGGACAAAGCCCGAGTTTGGTTTCACACAGGCTCTTTCGTGTCTCACGAGGGCGAACGCATTGTCGTACGACATGCCGCGATTTCGGATAAGATAGGCTATCACAATCGAAGCGCTCCGAGATATACCCTGCAAGACATCAGTGAAGGGTTCAAATGAAAAGAAGACGAAGAACTGATTGGGGTAATTGATGAGCTCAAGATAAAGGAACCCACCTGCTGACAATGAACCAATACATTTTTCCCAGAACGCAGACACTGATCTATGTGGTTGCACACCGCATCCAGGTGGCTCTTCAGATCTGCCGACGTGGTGTCGAGGATAGGGATACGGTAGCAATGAAAACCGTCTTTTTCTGAGAGAGGCAACCAAGGAGCGTCGAGGACCTGGACGAGATGCGTGATTTGTTTATCTAGCAAAGCGTCTTTTTCGTAAATGGCGGCGAGAGAGCCAAGGAAGAGGGCTCCGGATGATTTTGTGGGGTTCGATGGCATCGGTGAGGGAGGGAGGATCTGGTGCATGGGCGTGCACATCGCCTGCTGGACAGCGAGCGGCACTGAATCAAAGCGAATCATGGTAGAGGGCGAAGGGGTAGAGTAAGGGGAGGCACCGGCGCTGAACTACGACAGGCCTATTTATCGATTCCGGTAATGAAGGTCTAGGACATCAGCCCAGTCAGCTTTATATCCCTTTCCTGCAGTCAATAAGCGCACCGAGATCGACATCGAATATATCCCATTCCAAGGAGATTCTAAGCCTCCAAATCACCGGAATACAAGGATTGAATATATTACACGCTGTGAAAGAACTGTTGGATGTGGCACATGAATGTAAAAGGAGAATCGACTGACGTACTAGGCTGGATTCCATCATGCATCACTTTCCCTCCTTTTCCGACCCCGCAATGGTTCCTGTAATTGGAATTCAGGGTCCGAAGGCCTAGACCCGGACCCTTATATCAGCTTCGAATTCCAACACGACTTTGCTTTCTGCCTTAAAAATCGTCATTAGCCTATTCAATACCGGATCATCTTCCTAAATTCTCTCGTCAATTGAAGATAATTCGATGCGTGTACAACTTCAGGAAGTTTTTATTACATTCACTGTTCGGTTCAGTGAAAGTTTGATATGTCTTCCAAGTGTTTGAAAGGATAACTGTCTATTTAAGGTACCGGTCCCGCTCTGACCGTTCCTACGATATGTACTGTACAGGTAAGTATGCGATCCTCCTCTCCGATCGTGAAGTTACGGATGAGTACGGCGGAACCGAGTCGGAGCGTCCAGGATCGTCGTAAATAAAGGAGGTTTTCAACCACAGCGATTCCGCAATTCAACGTTCAACCCCAAAGCTAAACCCAGCCTGTTTCTATTGTATCACTGTTTGAATTTCTTCTCGTCTCACTCTGATGACCTCAATGTTAACGTTTTCTGATGTTAAAAAAGAAGCTTGACAGGAGTCTATTCATGCAGCAACCTTTGTTCTGCATCCGATGTATGTCTTGTTACAAGGTGGAGGCCTAGGTGTCGCTCAGACTTTCTGATTGGTGGAATTATTGTACGCGTACCCATTTTGATGAATATGTTATTCTTGTCATGCCATTGGTGGCCTTTGACGTGAAATGAGATTGCCGCGGTTAGCACCCCTTGATCATGACTGCCCTATTGCGTTAGTTCGCGATGTCCTGCCCTCATTCGTTTTCTTCGCTTTCGACACGCATTTGTTGACGGAACGATTAGCGTCGACACGGACATTTCGTTTCCACCCGGGGTCTCGAAAAGTCTCGAGCCACCAGCATTCGGCTTATCATCTGAGGTACAGTAAAATCCACATGCAATTGCGAACATCGTCCTTATGCGGTAAGCGCTAAGCGCCCTAAGTACTCCACTTCCCTTGTTCTTCATTCGGTATTTATCTTCGGTGCCGGAATACGGAATAGGCGAAATGTCGTGTTTTCCACGCCAACAGGACGGCGAATGGGTCCCGTCCCATAGAATCCGAGCCAGCGGTCGTTTTCTAGAATTGCTCCTATAACAAGACAGCTTGTACGACGTCCATCTGGTAGAAAGTTTTTTCTCGCCCTTGAATAAGTCTGAGGAAATTAAAGGCCCCATTTTTCGTGTTTCAGCCTTCAGGTGCAGTACCGTTCAGAGCCGTTCAGCGTAAACCTGAAATATCACTGCTGCACGTATTATGAGTCGTGGTTCCACTGGTTGCGCGTCGCGTGCAGACGGAGAGCGCTTAAATGAAATTTGAAATTTCTTAAAATGAAGATCACGTGGTTTGCACATGATCCACCGGCAACTTCGGGGCTTGGGTTCGTACTTACCTTCCAAGCCTCGACTCCAACCACCAGCTTCGAACGCGTCGACGGCAATGCTACAGAGACGGTGCCTCATCCTTGCACGCACTCATCAAATTCAGATATTCTCGACGCGTCGTTTTGTTTTCTTGCCAGCCGGAACCGGTCGCCGCAGGCAATGTCGCGCGCTAGGCGCCTGGCTCGTTAAGGGTACCGGTGTCTCCACCTATAGTTTTGGTGATGGATCATCAGTTGCGGATTCTTTGACTAACCTATGTCACCCTTCTCTCTGAGCCGGTATCGCGCATTTCTCTCATGGAATCGTGCGACCCGTGTGGTGCATGCGCCGTGGCAGATGGACGCCGCGCAGTTGCTTGGCAGTCCACGGTGGAGGATTGCTAATCACCAGAACACTGGGTACAAGAACCTTATCGTGTGGTTGCAATTAGGATTCTCCGAACTTTCGGCCGGGTGAGTCGCTTTATTGCTTTCCCAAAGACCCATATATTCATTGTCGACAAGTCTTCTGATATCCTAACCTTGTTCTGGTACTAAATGTAGTGTCTGCGATATTCTCGGCTGGGCCACCATTCCGGGAAGATTCACACCTTGTTCCATGAATGGCTAGCCAAACCACAAGTGATAGGTAGGTAGGGCTTGCCGTTATTCACGGCGTCGAGTTCTGACCCATATATCTTTGGCCCCCCAAAGTCCCCACGGTTAAAAATTTTGCGCAGTTCAAGCAACCGTTGATGCATATGTATATTGGTGTAGGTCGGTGCGATCTTTCCGATGGGTGCATGCCTCTGATGCTACTGAATTGCACAGATCATAAAACATAGCGTGAGGCCGTTGGTTAGCAATCCCCCTGTGATTCCTGAAATACTCCGACGGTTTCGTCTTTATCGACACCCCGTCTCTGCACATCGAATAGGCGCCCTAAATCAACGTAAGAAAAGAGAAGAACTGCACGAGTCCGGTCTGAGGTGAGCCTCCTTGTATGCTTTCCTGACTGTTATATCAACTGCCCAGACTTGAATTCCCTTCAGTTGCTTTGTTCTAGCACTTTTTTTGTCGCAGCGCATGCGTGCCGCAGTGCTGACGCTGAAAGTCAGGTCTCATGTCAAGTTCTCCAAAGGGTGCCGGATAACGTCGGCAACAAGTCCCTAGGCGGTAATGCACCCAGCTACTTCAAGAAGCTATAAAGTCTGAAGACTTCGACTTCGACTTCACTGGCAGAGTCCGGACCGTACTTACCGCAGCACGTGATAACAATCAGTGATTTTGATCGGACCGGGACTTGCCAGGACTTGCTTCTACTTGCCTCCGATTCGGAGGTAAGCATTATGATCATCGAACTTGAAGCAAGCCCGTTACTTTACTCCCCTCTTTCCTTGGAACAGAGCATGTCAGCGGTCAGCTGAAATGCCGTCTTTGGCCGCGATAAGATAAGATCGGCCATGTACCCGCACGGTGACGTCACCGTTGTCGTGTCATTCCTTCAGCACCCGAAACAACCGTGATCTCCATTTTTCGTTAACCCGGTCTCCTTTTCTCCTCAGAAGAAACCATGAATGACCACGGTCTCGATGGATCGATACAAGAAACGGCGATGAACGTCACAGAAACGCTCCAGGAGGAATCTCAGGAGAAGAATATCCAGTACATCAGGGATACCCTCAGGTTGGACGAAGAGGCATCGAAGAAGGCATCGGTGCTGTCAACGTGAGTATCGATTAGCTGTCCACTGTGGGTCGTGCTGACGTGGCAGATGTAGGCGATGGTGGGCTGCCGCGATTGGTATTCCCATGATTGCGGGGACGTTTGGACCTGTAGCCAACCTGATGAGCGTATGTGCCCTCGCTCAGCCTTGGCGTGTTATGATCCCACCAGGTGGAACGGAAACTAATGGGGAGCGTATCCCTGATCCGTCTTGGTGCGCTTTTCTTGCTTGCACAGGCCTGAAGGTCTCATCTACGGACACAGGTTACTCGTACTCAACTCTGTCTCACTTGCATCTGCGCTCGTGGCGAACCTGTTCCTATCCTTCAATTTTGCCCGGAAGGTGCGGTATGCGATCGCGCAGCCGCTGACGATCATTCTATGGCATGTAGCCGCTCAATCCATCTAAAAAATCACAGAAGTTGACGTGTTGTCCGATAGGTACCTCTCTGCAGCGTTGCTCCTAGTTCCACTGAGTCTCACGAAGATTCTCATCATCAAACCTACCTATGACCACGCATTTGCGCAATCGTATTACTATGCTCTCATCGCCACTGTTTTGTATGTCATCATATCTACCCTACTCCTTGTCAACGTCCTCGGGGCATACAAATTTCGCGTCTATCCTCCTTCATTCTCCGCCCTAACAATGCCACAGCGCACCCTTATGCTGCAAACCATCGCTTTCTCCTTCTATCTCGCCCTGGGTGCAGGTGTATTCGCTGCTATCGAGGACTGGGAGTTTGTCAACGGGCTCTACTGGGCGGACTACACCCTGCTGACCATCGGGATAGGCAGCGACTTTCCGCTAACGACCCAGTTGGCTCGAGGGCTCATGATGCCGTATGCGGTAGGCGGCATTATGATGATCGGTTTGATCGTGGGCAGTGTTCGAAATCTGGTGTTGGAGAGAGGACGAGCTAGGATAGAGCGGAGGGCTCTCAAGACTCAGAGGCGGAAGTGGTGTAAGTCCTCAAATAAGGAAGAAGAGAAGGAAGAGTTTGAGGCGATGAGAAGAATCGAACGACGGGCGGATATGTCGCGGAAGTATCTCTCCCTAGCGACCTCAGCGGCTGCCTTCTTTTTCCTGTGGTTCATGGGAGCGTTAGTCTTTTGGTTTACGGAGGTGAGATTGTTCGTATTCCTGCTTTGTCGATCTTGGCTGACGTTGCGGTTCTTCTAGTCGCCACAGCAATGGACCTACTTCGATTCCATGTACTTCTCCTATACCTCCCTCTTGACAGTCGGCTACGGGGACCTCTTCCCGGAATCAAACTCTGGGAAACCCTTTTTCGTCATATGGACCTTGATCGCTGTTCCCACAATGACGATCCTGATTTCGAACCTTGGCGAAACCGTTGTAGGGTGGCTCGAGATGGGAACGATATGGCTGGCTCACTATACTATCCTCCCCGATCGCAAGACCATGAAGGAGCTCAATGAGAGCAGAGAATCCGTAGATTCCAAAGAGCTGAAATTCGACGTGCAGATGCTCGGAAATATCATTGCACAAGAGGAAGAGAGACGTGGCATGCACCGTGGGGCCACGCTCGCAAAGTCCATAAAGAGAATTGTCAAGGACACTGGAAGGAAGACGCCGAAGAAGTATCGCTGGGAAGAGTGGCAATACTACTTGGCTCTACTCGGGATGTCGCAATCGGAGGAAGAGAGCTTCTGGCTCGCCGACGACGGGCCGTTGTTCAGTGATATGTCCGAGTCGAGTTGGTTGTTGTGGAAGCTGTGCGAGAAGCTGGAGTCGGTGATGGAGCAGGAGTTCAGGGATTTAGAGAATGGGAACGTGCGGCCAGACGAGTTGGACTGATATGGATGGACTACGCCCTCCGGGCTTTTTTGCGCGAGATCTGATATCATCGAACGCTGACAAGGAGTACTGCCTGCCAACTGTAGATTGTGGACTTGAACAGAATTGGCCGCGGAATCAGAGCGGCCGGCCGAAGATGGAGATCTGCGGGCGACAGGGATACCAGGTCGTCTTAATGGTGAATATCTTTTCTTCTCCTTTGGCGTGTAGCTACGCCTAATTCTCTGGCAGTCAACGTAGGATCTGTCATCACAAAATACGTGGTCAAATTTGTGCCTTTGAGCCTATTTGTTTGGAGGACAAGTATTGTACGGGATTGTCTCATTCTTTTGCTTCTTCTTCTATTCTCTAGGGCTTTAATGTGTAGGATTCCGTTTTTTTTCATCTGATTTTTCGATAACGACTTTGTCGACTAACATCAGATCGCAGCACTCATGTGTATTCGTATCTTAAATTAATCATACTTCATTGCACGACATTGCCATCTGGTACGCAGTCGCTTCGATGGACTCTATCCTAGTCTTTCATCGACGTATAGCGCAGATCAGCTCGAACGCCGAAGAATATGTCAGGACGTTTACTCCGATATTGCAGGCGGGCGAGTAGCAGCCCTCACGCGCTAATAGACAATGGAACTTGGAGCACGATTTTACAAGTGTACGGGTGAATTTGTCATGATCAGTGATATGCACGGCCAAGTTTACCTTCACTGATAAATATTTGACAAAGAAGTCAAAAGGACGACTCAGGCGCCGCGAACGCGTGAACAATCACCTAAAGCAAAGGTCCACCGCCGCGATGAAACAAATAATCGTTTTGACAGGCAGCCAGTGGCAGGAGCAAGCGAGGAGACTTACAATACTTGAGGTAAGTAGCATTAGCACGAAATGGTGTCTTCGTTTCTCTTTCTCCCAATCTCCCCTCAGTCTCAAGCTAAGATTTTGACAAGACGTCGCGCTCAAGTGGCGGTAGCATGATGGATCACTTTACTTGCATTGCCGTATCGGATACCTACTTTGTCTACGGACAAATTTAGTGCAGTGAGTGGTTCAAAAGAATGGAGTGTCACCGCAACCGCAACATTTTCAAATATGCCCGCCATTGTTCACCTGAGATGTCTATATATATATGCCAGAATCCGATAATCCCTTCCATTTCCTCCATTTTCCCTTACATCCTGCCCGCAGATATGGCTAAGTTATATGTACGCCCTTCCTTTGTGCCAGGCTGAGTTAAAGTTGATATCGAATTGATATTTAGGATGTCGCCGGTCTCTTCAAAGTCTTAAGATCCAAGACTTTGACCATCGGCAATGGTCAAAAGCATTTTTTGTTGACCTATACGACTTTGCTATAACGCCTCCCACACGTTGTCTGATGTATCATTCGACATTGTTCATATTGTCAATCCAATTATCCTAACCTAGAACTTTCTCTGACTTACATTTCAAGCATTTCCGTCGTTTGGTGGTGCTAGGTGTTCGTCAAGTTTGTGTGCTATTGTATTGACAGATAATTATCAGACAGCGAACTCTCTTGCATGGTTCACAGCGACGTTCAACAGTGTCAGTCATCCAACTGAAATCGAAAGTGTCCGAATCAACGTCTCGATTGGAGTAACAGTGTCACTATGGGATAAGCTTCTGCAGCATGGTGATACCTCTGTTGCAAAATGGAACGTTTTGGACGACGCGCTTCGCTGACCTGACGCGTGTCTCCGGGGCTTGCTTCGTTGTGGAACCGGCTGGTCCATTGTGGACGACTCGTACGAATTCCGTTTTGCAATGGTTGCAGGAAATTTGTTTGCCTAAGGTCCGAGAGAAATATCAATCTACTGGGCTGCACTTCCCTACGCTCCAAAGGGTGTTATTGTTAGCCAAGGTTCTGCCGAAGAGCCTGGGGATGCCAAGAGCGACTCGGACGAGAACATGGAAGAAAACGAGGACCATTTCAGGATTCATCAAACTCAGTTCTTGTTTGAGAACTTCAAGTGGAAAAAGATGGGACAATGGCGGGCATGATCTACGTGTACTTTTGTAAATCTCTTATAGTAGGCGTTTGTCCGAAGCTCGTTCACGGTAGCAGCGCGTTTCTGTGTTGAAGAGGTTTCTTCGAGAATAGAAAGGCTCATTACAGCTGTTTGCATATAGCTTGACAGTCAGGGGCATTTTCGTGGATAATGAAAGGAAGCTCGGACTTCGTCATAAACTATGTTTTTGGGAAGCGCACAAAATGACCTCCGAGATCGCCGAAATAGACCCACAAACGTGTCATCAAGCCCTTAAACCACAGTTTATGACGAAGTCCAGATCACTCTCTTCGCTCGTGCAAAACGCCTCCTACTGTCAAGCTGCGTGCAAACAGCAGGCTGTAAATAATGTGAAAGGGGTTTCGCAAGAATAATGATTGACTTAGACGAGACCACTCGACCAAAGTAATTCGGCTCTATGATGTGTCCCTCGAGTGTGTAACAAGGCAATGGCTTTTAATGGCTATGCACTTTTGACTGCAAAAAGAACCCCAGACTGGTTAGCGTAGGGTATTCGCATGCTGCAATCGAAACACAGGTAGAGTAAGCACTGAGCAGACGCGCTACATACAAAGGTAGCGACCCCAAACACTCTGTATCTCTATCCACTCGTGATTGGGATACGGTTTATAAGACTCTGGCAGATTTCTTGTGATATTGCGCCTCGTGGTTCCAGAGCGCATTAGGATCCTTCCAACATCAAGCACACGGTTACAACGATGGGAGATATGGACAGTTATCTTCACCATGGACCAGTCTAGAAAATCCTTTTAGAGGATTATAGATGGGGAATAAACTTCGTCCAGTTAACCTCCTCAAGCACGCCTGGTTCGAGGAATCTGAGGGAAAGAAAAGCCTCCATCAATAACACCATCCTTGCGAGGAGATATAAAAGGATCAAGAGCGGCGTAGCCGCTTGGATGGCACGCACAACCTTCCACTTAGGTAGTATCTTGATGAACGCAAGCTGCATCGCCAGGACGACGGGAACTAGAGCTACGACAAGTGATGATATCCGCCAAAGGACACACTCGGGAACAGAAGCGAAGGCGAATGACCACGCGAGGCAGTGAATTCCACCGAAGAGTGCTCCAATGGCGGCACCAAAGTACCCAATGTACCATGTCTTCTCGTAATCCAGTGTACCAGCCCAAAGGGTCGGTACACCACCGTAGGCGCTACTCCATCCACGTCCAAACAATATCTTTCCCATGGTCCGGCGATACCACCGGAGTGCGGATTGGAAAGCCTCCGTGGTAAAGCGCCCGTATGTGGCGTAAGAGAACCATTGCTTTGCCTCGGTGTAGGTGTAATCAAAGAACGGAAAATGATGGATATCCGAGTAGCGACGCCTGAGGCTAGTCGTGTGAGGTGAACGAGGAGAGCTAAATAAAAATGAGCTGTGTGGCGAGTCACGGTGATTTGGTGTTCTGTTGAGTGACAAAACTCTGAGGGGCCCTATATCTGCTATGTAGAAAGAGGAAATCGAGCTAATCGAGCTATGACTTGCGAAGGTCATGGTATCCACGCTTTCGTAGAACTCTCTCTCTTCACGAATTGAGCAGGCGTTGATTTGGCAGCGTACATCGAGCGGTTTGTGCCACCACAAGATGTAGTTGAAGATGTTTAGGACCGCAAAAGCGAGAGTCGCGGTTTCCAATTGGGTGATAGGAAGGGATTCGTTGAATCGAGCGAGATACTGGACGACAAACCAGGTTGTCTGAACAACAGCAACGACCTTCGACAAAGCATCACCTTTGCTACGATCTTGCAGCTCTTCCTCAGTTATGCGAGATATCGACGACAAGTCTAATCCGGGGCGGACCGAAAATGATTTCTGGAAGAGTGCCAGACCGTCTAGTTGCAACAAATCTGTGATTTTTATGGGAGTTCCTCCAGCACCGATGAATCCGCCCATGCTTATGAAAAATCCATGTGTCATTGTCAAGTTGAAGTCTGGGAGCGAAGTAAGTCGTCGCGGACTGGGATGGAAAATATCGTGTCATACGTACGTTTAGATATTGTTGATGCTACTATCCATTGGCGAAAGGCCCAGATGATTATAACTTCGGGAACTACGATAGCTATGACCATGAGCTTTAATCGGTGGAGTCCGATGAAAGCCCATCCGCGAGATTTGAGATCGGGACCCGGAACGTTGGGATGCACAGCGAGCCAAGTGCAAGCGAAAACTGTCATGATGCAACTGAATACTACATCCCACGCACTTCGGTTTTCTGGTAATTCATTCGAGTGACTTTCGTTTGGAGCGCTTCTGGCCTGAACATACGCCTGCGATAGCACAAGGATGAGACTGAATGAATATGAAATCATAGGTCAGGCTTTCCTGGATTCATGGTTGAAAACAACCACGGAAAGGAGAGCGTCTCTAAGTACTCACCAGAGATCAGCTAACAGCAAAGACGGGGAGACAGGGTACAATTCCCTAGTATACCTCTCGAAGCTGTTGGGATACCGAATGATAAGTATCACATTACGTGCCTTAACACACGGTCTGAATGCGAATTGGACCCAGGACATGTGCCGGTTCCTTGTTTTCGAATGATTTTATCCATCTATCAGACTCACTGATCAGCCTTGTCAGAAGTTAACGGTGATGCATGATGGTCGAGAAGGGGGTAAAAGTTGAGGAAAAATCGAGGACATAGATCATAGTATAATGGGCAGAGGGGGCGTCGTTGGGGGTGTAGATACAGGCAGATACCAAGCCTTCATGAGTCGGCCCGAATTCCGGACTTTCAAACCGGTCACCCGGGCCGAAGCGTCGTTTTTTCTTGGAACAATTTTATGCCCTGCGTATTGACCAGTGGCCGAGTGCTTACCTATGGGACTGCCAATCCGACTACGTACGCCGAATCATTCTTGTGCAGCCGTGTACCACCGCTTATCTATCCTATATGACTCATTAAAAAGGAGAAATGGCGGTCCCTGTTTTAAACAGGTTGGAGGAGAGATTCAACAGACTTGGACTTTTCAAGTTACTGCAAGATCTCCCGTCCCCCCCCCTTCAAAGGGGATCAGTAGAATCTGCCGGGACAGTCAGAGATATTTAACGTCCACAGACGTAGACCTTCGCATGCCTGAATACAGATTTTGGCACTTGGCTACGGTCGCACGACGAGAATCCTTTTGGACCGCAATCGATGGGTACTTTATGGTTGTGAACAGGCGATAATGTACGTTACATGTCTTTTCGGTATCTCTGAACTAAATGCCAACGACGGGTTACATTAGGTCTCCCAGACTGCACTCTGTTATTGAGACACCCTCCTCAAGTCGGTCCACAGCTACATCTGGGTCCAATACCGCTTCTTTGCCTTGACTATGACCCCAAATTTGACTGTCTTCTTCGAGGCAATCTTTTTCGCCTCCGGCTTCTTTGTACTAGCGGCGATAGCCTCCTCGAGTGTAGGCAAGTTGCATGTTGGATGGGGCGGGGATGGCCGGTCATAGATCCAGACATTACCCTCTTGAGGTGGATGCGGCTCGGGAGTAGACATCCGCAGGTTGGATGTGGGTACTTGGTTGGGGGTTATCATGAACATCATGAGGACGGTGCAGTGACGGAGGTTTTAATTTTGGGTGGAGAGTAGGTGCCTCTGTCCTGGTGGTTTATAAATGCTATTGTTGATCATCGTCTTTTTCAAGGTCCACAGGTACAACACAACCCTTCGCTGGGCACACAATGCTTCCCCTTTGTCTTGTCAGCCTGGATACACTCTTTTTAAATTCAAATCAGTCAGCGACCTTCGCCAAAGGCTGGACAGTGAATCTTACTGCTGCAGGGAGATGCTGTAAGAGTCTTCACTGAGGATTGACGCCCTTAGTGCATCAAAGGTCAATTGCAACTTACAGTTGACTGGCGATGCTCGCACGAGTCTTGGTCGGTTCACGTCGGTATTTGAATGAACTTTGATGGTCGCGAGGATGCTTAAACACCGCCTACCTTTGTTCGCCGCCCCGCTTCGATGAAATGTCAACTGTAAATGCACTATCTCGGGCAGCCAATTATTTCCAGTTACTTCAACGATCGGCTTACCATGGGACCTTGTGCCGGTACCAATACCAATACCAATACCAATACCATTTCTTACGATCCGTTTGGCTGGCTCATCCCACGTTGAAAGATCCCGGACCGAAATCCCCGGAGTGACATCCAATGACATAACAATAGAACATTCAACAGTTGTCAGTCTCACATATTCGGTTCTCTCTCTCTTTCTTCTCAATGTCAGCCACGAAACTCGACGGCCGTGCCATGCTGGCAGCGACGATAGCCAGTGGACCAAAACCCCGCGTTTTTGAGGATAAACTTGAGGAAAGGGCTTGGCGAAAGTTCAGACTGGCGCAAGCTCTGAGAATCTTTGGTAGGAGCTCCTTTGTAATTGCGTAAAGAACGAAATCATGACGAGCTTCAAACCAGGTAACCGTGGCTATGATGAGGGAATTGCAGGACATATCACAGTCAGGGTATGTACGTCTCAAATCATCGCCTTTTCCTCTTGCTCACCGCCCGTTCTAGGATCCAATTGAAACGGAATGTTTCTGGGTCAATCCATGGGTATTACTGTTCAGCGAATTCTACCAATCAACCCGCCTGACAGCTTCTAGGGTCTTCACTTCAAGCTGATCCAACCGGAGGACCTCCTTCTAGTTGACTCTCAGGGAAAGATATTACGAGCGGGGAAATCCCCCTTGTTGAACACTGCGGCATTTCTCATACATTCTAAGATCCATGCAGTGAGACCCGACGTTATCTGCGCGGCACATTCGCATTCCGTATACGGCAAGGCCTTTGCAGCGCTAGGGAAGCCGCTGGATATGATTTCGCAAGATAGTTGCGCATTCTATAATGCACGTTGAATCATTTCGTGGACGGCGTGATACTGACGTGGACATAGGATCATGCGGTGTACACGGATTACAGAGGCATTGCGCTCGATGTCGAAGAGGGTGAAGCGATTGCTAAAGCATTGGGATCACACAAAGTCGGTGTTTCTTTATCCAATTTCCTCTAGGAAACGCTCATTAATGGCGTGGTAGGCGGCTATCCTCCAGGTATGTCATGTGTTCGATATTTTCACCAGCAAGAACTGACGTGCCGGTAGAATCATGGGCTCCTCGTCGCTTGCGATACAATCGAAGCGGCTGTATACTTTTACATTTCCCTTGAGAAGTCGTGTCAGGTTCAGCTCCTTGCTGATGCTGCAGGGGAGACGGTGAAGATTCCGCCTCATCAAGCTGCAGAGACAGGTTCGAAAGTTGGGAATAAGATTGCCGGGTGGTTCAGTGGCAAAATGGAGTTTGATTTACTGGAGAGTGAGGAGAAGAATGTCTTCAGGTATTTCAAACAGTAACGCCGAGGAAGGTTATAATGTTCTTTGCAATCATCGAGTTCGATATAATAGAGACAGTTCATACATGTTAAAAGCGACAACAAAGCTACGAGTAAAGTGGATACACGAGGAATGGATAGTGCGTAATTGTTCAGTGGATACATATCGGGTTTGGGGCACATCTTCCGTTCTTTCCTAGTTAATGACAAATTTTCTCCCATACTTCTTTTTAGTCTTAGGAAGACAGACCGTGGAGATCCACGTTGCCATCGCACTCATACTGAAACCCTTCCGAGCCCGGTAAGATTCGACTGTCTCCACGTTAATCTCGTACACTTTGAGCTGAGGTCGAGTGAGAGCTTGGTCAAGCGCTGCCCAACCAGGGACGTCAGTCGGACACTTGTTCCACACCGCACGGGGAATGTTTTCGATGTCGAACTCGACTTCGATAGTCACTCTGGAGAGATGGCGTGGACGTTTCAACTGGTTGAGAGTGGAGGCCCACCAGTCGAGCATCATGTTCGTCTCGAAGTTGCCGGTGATGAAGATGCAGAAATGGACATGATGGATGGTGGGGCCGAGGTCAAGAGGCTCGAGAGGGCTGACTGTATAGAAGGAAAGATCCAATTAGTGCGGAAAAGAAGTTCACGACATACGAACTTGCCTATATTGAAACTGTCGATGTCGATTTCCCAAAGGCTGGGACACAGATTGATAAAACGGGAAAGCCGACGAACGAAGTTATTGTCGTTGCATATGACATCCGATCTGTGCCGAAGAGAGAGCTTGGCCAGATTGCGCAAAGCGACTGGCGAGCGACGGCTGGCAAAAAGATCGAGGAAGACCCATCCGGTGGTGGTGTCGACATAGATGGAGATTTGCTCGATCTCTGGCCCTCGCTGCCCGTCACGAATCTCGCTGGCGCTGACAGAAACGGCCTCCACGGGGTCTGCATGTGCGCTGTTGCCCGACTCGTACTCTCGAATAGAGATGTCTTCTATCTCCAGGTTCGCCAAGTTAGGGTAAGACCTAACCACGGAGATGAACTGATCCTCGCTGCACTCGACCCTGTGTAAATTCAAGACGCAGACGTTGGGGAACGAAGAGATCGCTTTGATCAAGAGCGGGGGGTTTCTGGCCCCGAGCAAGTTTTGGCGCCAGATTTGCATGCCGTTGATGGGGAGGCGAGGATCCTTGAGTTTCGCGAGGATCAGAGGGATGTACTCGTCACGTCCGATATGCTCAGACTGGCCGTTCATGTACAAGGCGGGGCCGTAAACGTCTATAGATGCCTGACCGGCGTCTGCTGGAGCCCCGAGCGCTTGGGGTAGATCGGGAACAGATTGCATATGAGCATACAAGGCCTGAGGGGTGTACCTCAGGTTCTCCCCATATTTGAGGTAGTCCTCCAAACAGAGTGCTTTGACGGTAGGAGCTCTGCGTCGGGGCGGCATTCTAGTGAAGAGATGAGGAGGTAATGAAAGTGGAACAGAACGGAGGCCAACCCAACTATGTCAGAATCAAGACGCGTTGGAACAAGTTGAGAGGCGAAGGAGACGCGTATTTATATCCTTGAAGCTGTTGAGCCACTCGAGGAGCCACTGAAACTTAGTGCCGAGTTAGGATTCTTCAAACGAATGCCTATATCCATAACGATCACGGTATTGTTTTTAATCAGAGGTTCAGGAACATACACGTACCGACGCGTCGAGGCGTCGTCATGGCCCAGTTTGGGTACAATGGCGTCTATTATCCGTCCTGATTCTTGACGTCATGCTATACTTGGCCGTTCACGATAGCGTGCGGTAGGTTTTCTGGGAGAGGAAGAAGTCGGAGTGGTAAAAATCAGCACTCCGTCTTGAAGCACGATCAGAGCGGAAGCCTGACGCCTCGAGGCAGCTCTTTAAGTCCTGGGTAACAAGATTATTGTATCAGACCGGAGCCAGTCTACCGAGGCAGCCAAGAACAGATTAGGCCTGCTAGCAATAGGTACCTCGATCCGCACGAAGATTTGCAATCTTCAGTCAGCCATACTGGGAGATATTTACTGTTCAGAGGTAAAACTTCCTACGGATTTGGCGTAAAGGTCAAATCCACAGCCGAAGAAGGAAAAGGCTATAGCTTACATCAAGTGTGACTCATGCAAAAACCACAAGAATGGAACGGTTTCTGGCCTTATTGTTTGTGCGTACGCTAGAAGTGACGCAAGGATGTGTTGCTTGGATACTCTGATAGCTGAAACAAGGCCTAGGACGATTCATTCTAGTCAAAGCGGTGCTTCAACAGTGTTCTGGAGACCACGTTTTGTTCTATTAGGATCCAGTTTTGGACGAAATAACAGCATACTAAATAGTTGAAATCAGCGTCAAAAAAGAATTGGTGGTAGGAAGGAAGCATATTTGTACGCACATTCTGAGTGTTCGACGGTTGAGAGAAAGAAGAAGCGTGTTACGGGTAAGTCCGGGTTGCCACGTGGCGCGCTTGATCTCACCGATCTTCCCAATCGATCGTTTTTACAACCGACTCTGCTTTCTCGACAGCCCTCTCCTTCACGTCTGGGGGCGTCAGAGGACACTCGCGTGTAAAGTCTCAACAAGGCTGTGAAGGCATGGCACCAAAAGCGCAGGGTTTCTTGCCTGGAGGTGAAATTTCATTTTAGGCCATCTTTGGAAAATTATTTGCGCGCGCGTCTTCTTCGGAATCTGTCTTTTTTGTGGTGTTCGCCGCAGGCTTAGCAGACATTTAGGATCCAGCCGTGTCCCTGAACACCGAGCATACGAAGAGGCGCTGTAACCCGGACCGAAGAGCCAGTATCTCAAATCGCTCGACACTTTTGGAGAAACAATGAGTATTGACGATAGTTTGCACAGACGAAGAAAAGAGGATCTACTCGTGTAGAACATTGTGGTCTCGTTTGGGTATAAGGGCCTCTATTGTCTGTTGCAGGTGAGTAAGTGCCTCGAACCTCGGTTTAGTAGTCCGCTGATTGGCAGGATGTAGACGTTGAGCTACAACCGGCGTAGGCTTATTGTGAATACATTGTGGCGGATTTTGGGCCAAAGTAACCACCGCTCTCAGGATATATACAGCCCTATCCGCTATGGCCACTCTCTGTTGTCGCCCAGTCGAACCCAAAGTGCGTTCACCATCGTCCAACCTTCTTTGGTGTTGACCTGTCCCCGTTCATAGAGCTATGACACTGGCCATATTCTTTAAAGCGTACCTAACGTTGGGTCAAGGTCAATCGCATTCCTGTCGGGATCTGTACGGGCACATTCAGAACTCTCCTGCGGTTCTCCGTGCTTTGGCTCGCTTGGATCAGAGGGCCTTCCCGTTGCAAGGTGCCGGCGGGGAAGGGAGCGAGTTGGTCATCAACGATCCTAATTCTTCTATCCTTGGACGCGACCAGTTCTTCCGTTTCCTTGTCGAACATCTTAAAGATCCCCAAATTCCAATTTCCCGCTTGAAGCTGTCCGGCTTGAGCTGGTTCAACGTCCCTAGCGTCGGATCATGGCACGCCGCGTTTACATCGTTCCCTAACGTTTCCTCGTTGTTTCTGAACGGTGTAATATGTGAAGAAGTTCACTTTCTTGCCCTTATTCGATCGTTCCCCGCCTTGACTCACCTGCGACTTGATGAAAACAAGATACGGGCATACGAGTCGACAAGAAGTTTGGGGGTGGAGAACGTGGAATCGCGATTTGCGAGTATTGAGGACATTCGTAACAGCCAGCGGGGGCCAGAACTGATTTCTCTTCATATTGGTATCACCACAATTTCCGACCGGATTGTGCTCGACCTTTTAGCGACTCGGAACTCTCCCGTCGTCCTGCGTCATTTGAGGGAGCTCATTATCCGGGACTATGCCAATATTATCTGCGACATAGGCTTCGCTCGCCGCCTTAACATGCTCCTCGAATTGACGACTGACCTATTTGATCTTGACCTGGACAATTTCAAAATCAGTATGTGTATACGTCGCTCTTGTATGACTGTGTATTGACTATCATACTGTACTAGCTCGGTCTCTTCCCCCTCTGAACATTCCCAACCTTCACTGGTTTCGCTTCACCATCCACTTGAACCACGCCTATCAGATGGACAAGGCGATTTTTTGGTGGATAGATACGCTTGTCCGTCTACCGAGGGACAACCAACTCAGGATGATCACGGTTACGGTGGAGGTCGATACTCTCCCCAGCGGTACTCCGTTCCCTCGTGATGTCTCTGCGTGGACGGCATTAGACCGAGCAATGTGCCGTGATGAAATCCAATTGGAGGAGCTCTTTTTCAAGATTTGCGCGCCCGATAACGATGGGCATATCTATCGCTGGATATGCACGCGATGCCTTCCTGTGAGCCGCCAACGATATGCATCGCGGTTCACAGAGGACGACCCGTGCTTTACCTTGTTGAATGACCGTCATCAGGTGGTGGACCTAAAGGACTTCATGTAACAGCAGAAAGATCAGGAAAAGCAGTGTACGGAACGGGAGAACGTTGACTTGTAGGGTTAGGGTTACAATACTTTGTATGTTTGTGTTGTTTTCAAATTGCTATCGTGACGTACTTTCTTGCTCTGTACTATCACCATGGACGATGAAACGGCAGAAATCGAGCTGGTGCGTCTGTCACGATTGCTATGCGTGTAAATGGAGCCTCAAGTCTTGTAGCTGGAGCAAAACCTTAATAAAACCAGGCAAATATCGCAAAGAATGACAAGTAAATTTCATGCATTTTATCGTCGGCAAACACTTAACCAAGTAGCAATCCTCAACAGTTTCGATACCCGCCTAGCCAAGCTAGAAAAGTCTATACTGCCGCTTTATACATCTACGCAAATTCTCAACCGGCGTGCAAGTAGTAGGTCGCCTTTCTTCGAGGAGGAACGGAGAACTGACGCCTAGCAGACATAGAGAAGGCTTTACTCAAGATCGACGAGCTGGCGAGCAATCAGGAGGGCATTGCGGTCGAAGAGGCCTTGATTCTCCGTGGGTAGGTGCACTGCTTCCTTCTCTATACGCCTTGCTTACCACTGCCAGACCACAGCCGAGCCAGCTCGACGCATACAGGGATGCATTGGAGCGACTCAACGCAGCTATTGCCTTCAAGGGCTCCGAGGGCGACTCACTGGAAACGGTGCGTCGTAGTATCCATTTCGTTTCTACTTTTCTGATATCGTATTTAGGCTCGACTGGTCGAAACTGGGGCCAAGAAACTGACGCAGCTCTACACCAAACTTGTGGCAGAAGGATCGTCGGGTTCTATGCCACCACCAGGCTCCGATCTTCCCATTAATCCTTTTCCACCGTCGCTGCTGGAGACTCTCATTCCCTTGGTTGCATTTCTACGCACATTACCGTTGCCTTCGACACATCCATCACATCCCGCTTCGCCTGCTATACTATCTACCCTCAAAGAGGCACAGAGGGGATACGCTGACATGCGTGGTGCGTGGTGTCGCAAGTGTCTAGAAGGCCAGGGCAGGCGAGTGTTGGATCGCGCCGACACCATCGACCCTATAGCAGCCGGGCTGGAGTTTGGTAAATGGGCTGAATCGATACTTGATGTCGCCGAGGTTCGTGTTGATTCCTCGATCTCCTGACAACTCTAACAATGTATACAGGAGGAATTCAACCTTCTGGAGGATCTCTCACCACTTTCGAACCCGCAGCTCGCGTATGGCGCTCTCATGAATCCAATTCTCGTGCTCTTCAGCAGTACACTCAATTCTCTTATCGGTTCCATCAAGCGTTCCCTGCACAAGTACAACTTCCTGGCCCTTTCCTCATACGAGTATATGCTCTCTTTGCAATCTCGATGGGACAAGACTATGGCTCGGAGGGGTACCGACACTCGGAAAGAGATAAACGAGTTTAGAGACGGCTTGCAGAGCTTGCGGAATGTTTGCCTTCGGAGTTTCCCAGAGTTCCTAGCCGATGTGAAGATGGCATCAATGGGTAAGGGTGGGGAGTTAGGCACCACGCTTGCGGACTTCGTCGTCTCTGTACGTGTCTTCGTGGTTATACTTCATACTAATGCTCATCGTTCGACAGACTGTCAAGTATCTGGACCGCATACCCGAGGTGCAGAGCGCCGCGGGCGCTGCGTTAGTTACGCTAGGTGATGGGAACTGGAAAATGGGCGAGGGTGTCCAGGTGGGAAAAGCCTCCAAACTTGGGGAAGGCGATGAGCATGTCATCCTGGAGCATTACGTCTGTGAGTGTGGTCATTCTTTGATGTTATACCTACCGTATTGAAGCATGTTATTGTAGATGATGTGGTTAACACGACGATTAACAGCCTCAACGTATTGTCGCGCACACAGAAGCGGGCCGTACTTTCTTCCATCTTTCTCCTCAATAACATAGCCTTCCTTCGGCGAAACGTTCTCTTGGATCCCAAACATGATGCATTGCTCGATATGCTTTCCAAGCCCACACAAGATGTCATAAATTCCAATTTCCGTATGGCCAAGGCGGCATATTTTGATACCAACTTTTCTCCGCTTATACAGGCGCTAAGCGAAGATTCCAAGGAGAAGGGCAAAGCGGCTACGAAGGAGAGGTTTACGAGGTTCTACGACTTGTTCGACGAGGTCATCGAACGACATCGGGGCGTGGTGTCCGTCTTGGAGGATGATGAGGAAGGGAGGGCAGAACTCGGTGAAGAAGTAGTCAAGTTGATTGTGCCGTCATTGGAAAGGTTTGTAGCCAAGCATAGAGAGAAGGAGTTCAGTAAAAGTAAGTTCGGTTTCACTTACTTGGGTGACATCACTGACCTTCTATTGCATAGATCCCCAGAAGTGTACGTTTCGCCCTCCTGTTTCCATTATGGTTGTTTACTAATTTTCTTCCCATAGACATAAGACTTTCAGTAGAAGACGTAGAGGCACAGCTGCGATCTATATATCGATGATGGACGAATGGTATACGTTTTTCAGCGTTCTGGTTCTATGGAGGTTGCTATGCAACCCTTCAAACGGCCGATATGTACAACAGGTAAGGCTTCGGATCCATGTTCAAGGATCCGGGCCTTCGACTTGACAACTATCCAAACGGTACGTTAGCGCAGACTATCTGGTGCTGTGTTATCATGGTTTTTTGCGGTGGTCGAAGCGACTTTTATTATGGCAGACTGCGAGTGGCTCTTGAACCAGCACGATCGAATCACTGACGACATGCTCAGATTCTGCCATGCTTAGGGATTGCCGCCCTCCGTTCTGAAACTTTTCTATGAACAGATCACTCGCACAGAAGATCGATTGCAAGTTGAATCCGCAGGCGTGATTGTAACTAAACGACTCTTAGAAACCCGTACGATGGTCAAGGTTCGATTCTTCGCAAAATCTTCCTATCAAGATCTTTTTTCTGTTTCATACTTGGTCGGCTCAATCCTACGTCCTTTTTTGGTAGATCATTGCAGCGGACGAGGTCAACATAACGACAATGACGATGTCGAATGCTATGTTAATCCTTATGCTGGACATCGCACACCGAATCAGACGCAATATGAAGCAACTACACTTATAAATAAGGTGCAGTAACTTACGACGCCGTCGTCTCGTTCTGCTACTCGATCTGTGACCTTTCCTCAGGGCCGCTTTGCGAGCTTGGTTATATGCGATTCGTTCATCCATCTGTACGTCGTTTGGAAGTCGAAAAAGAGTAAGCGGTTATGTCCACCGTGACTGTCTACATGTGATGGCAATCTAATGCATATCTCTGCGTAGCGTCGATGAATATCACCACCATCCGGAATGTTGTGGCCGTCTTCAATTGCCTCCATCTTTTGGGCTTGAGCCTTTTACTGGTTGTTCTAGTACCTGCTTTGTTTTCCGTTCGTATTCACAGGATGAGGACTTGGCATGCGATGATCATTTCCGGTATCGTATATAACCTCTGTTACATGCCCCTGATGATTCTCGGCCAGCAAACTGGTCAACCACCCTCCGCTGGGCTTTGTATTTTCCAGTCCAGTTTGATCTACGCCGCCCCTGTTTTGTATGTATCGTTCTGCGAAAGGGTTTCTATTGTTAACGATGTGTTTCCAGACTCGTCTCTTCCTCTCTGGCATTTTTGCTTGAGGTACGCTTGCAATTACGTAGGAAAAAGATACGCCAGCTTTATTTAACGGTATAAGGTCTTCTTTGTTTTGTCCCACGCAATTTATGGGAGCGCACTGGTGTCGTCAACTTGTACACATATATTGGTCAGCCAGTCTTGTCTGACTTAATGACTTAATTCAAGTGCTTATATAGCGTGCATCTAGCTGCTGGCGGTTCCCTCATTTATCTATACGGTGGTTTTCTCCATGACACTCTTGGTAAATGAGCCGCTTCTCACACTTAGGAAATACGATGACACGTGTTATAGATAGGTCTTCAACAACGAGAGTCCATCGAACGTGATGAATGGAGCCTTTATTGTCATTCAACAGCATCCTCTCCGTGAGTCTGTAGGCGATTTCATGCTCCACGAGTGACATGGTTTTGTAGGACTTTTATTACAGCGATCTTCGTCCTGATTGCAACATTGACTATGATTATTCTAGCAGGTGAGCCCGAGGTGCCACTCTTGTGTTGTCCAAAAGCTCACAAATTTTCCAAGTGTATATGGCGTTCGTCTTGTGGAATACCAAGAACAGACTGAAGTCGATTGGCGCTGATGATAACCTTTCCTCGATCTTTCCTCCAAGTCTCTTCTTCCGATTCTTAGCGTTTCCTACGTGCATGCTTCTCGCTATTGGGTTTGTGTTAGCCACTTCTTCGAAATAAGATGACGACCAGTCATTGTCAGACTTAGTGCTTCTATCCTTCCTTATCCAACCTCCTACTGGCCCTTTTGGAAGATGACTTTGACCACGCGCAAGTACTCACATGCACTCTTATTGAGTTTTACCGACGATAGCACATCAGCCCCCATTGTAATTGCATTGTCTTTTGGGATACAAAAAGTAAGAAATTGGCCTTTCATCAGCTGCTAGTCTCACCAAACAGATAGGACATGATAGCATTTTATTGGCGCCATAAAAGAAGGAGTCGTGTCGACTTGGTCAGGTTAACCTGACGTTTTAATCAGGTGCGCCAAGTCATGTGCTGTTACACACTGGGACTTGACAGTGCCGTTGGACGGACCTTTTCAGTCACCTACTATCGGTTTGTTTGTATCTATTTCATGTACTGTTTTCTATCTCAATTACACTTTCATATCTTAGTCCTTCCTCCCTCGGAAATCTATCTTCTCCCAAACTATGGCCTTTCCCCGATTCTCTCAGCCGTACACTGGCCAGGCCAGACATGCGCAGTTACCCCTCATTAATCTTGTGTAGTGAACGATGTTCAGTTCCTCTGTCCGGCCAAGAAACTGATGCGAATGTACACCAAACTTGTCGCGTCAGACTGGCAAAGTTCTATGTCGCCACCAGGTGCCGATTCTCCCATTGATCCTTTTCTACCATCGCTGTCGGAGACTCTCGTTCCCTTGGTTACCTTTCCACGCTTGCTGTTGCATTCAACGCATCCATCACCTCCCGCTTCGTCCACTATATTGTACACATTCAAACACTCAAAGAGGCACGGAAGGGTATGCGAATATGCGTGGAGCGTGGTATCGCATGTGTCCTAGCTGATGTGAAGATGGCGTCAGCGGGTAAGGGTTGGGCACCATGCTTGCAGATTTCGTCGTTTGATATATGCCTTCTTAATTATATTTCTTCCTAATGTTCGTCGTTGGGTAGACTGGGACGGAATTCCCGAGGTGGGCGAGGATGTCCAGGTGGGAGAAGCCGCAAAAGTTGAGGAAGGTGATGAGGAGCACTATGTGAGTATAACCGCTTCGATGCCATACCATATTGAAGGATATGATTGCAGATGACATGGTTAATACGACGATTAACAGCCTCAACGCATTGTCGCGCACACAGAAGCGAGCCTTACTTTCTTCCAACTTTTTCCAGCAACATAGCCTTCCTTCGGAGAAGTGTCCTTTTGGATCCTAAGCATGATGTACTGCTCGATATGCTTTCCAAGCCAACGCAAGGCGTCATGAATTCCAACTTCCGGAAGGTCAAGGCGGTATATTTCAAATGGTAACTTTTCTCCGCTTATACAGACGCTAAGTAATGATTCAAAGAGAAGGCCAAGTGGCTACGAAGGAGAGCTTGGCGACACCGGGGTCGTGATGCCCGTTTTGTAGGATAATGATGAAAGGAGGGCGGAACTTGGGCCAGACGTGGTAAAGTTGATCCTACCATCATCAGAAAGATCTGTTGCCAAGCATAAGTTTAATTTCGTTGCTTTGGGTGACATCACTGAGTCTATTGCGTAGATCCTTAAAATTTTATGTTTCGCTCCTGTTTCCATGAAGGTTGTTCACTGATTTCTTTTCCGCAGATATCATCATCATCATCTTCTTCATCATCATCATCGTCATATTACACGACATGGTCCGCTGTAGAGACGGCCGTGGCAATATAAGCCTTCCACTGACTTTCAGTAGCAGATGGAGAGGCGCAGTTGCGATCTATACATTGATAATGTCCCTATGCTTAGTATGCCTTTTCGGCGTTTTTGCATGTGTTGTCATGCAGCCTCACAGTGACCAACAGGCCGACATATCCGCGGGCGCTGATGGGCGGCAGCCGAGGTTCCAACCTGACCCTCAGTGACCGTTAAGAGAGACCTTCATTTCCTTGGATTTGCTTTACTCTAGTTGGTATCGCATAAGCCCAACAATACCTGGTTATTATATCTGGAGAGTTACGATCCGAAGGCGAGTGGTTCTCGTGCCGGTACACTGACGACGCACTTAGCTTACTTGAGGATTAACATCCAAACGAGAACGTTTTCTACCCGTATTATGTAAGTAGTAAGTTTCTATTAGCAAGTTAACATCGTCTCCATGGTGGAGCAATTAAATGAAGATCGACATTGCTACTTTTTTTGGTTTGTATTATTTCGCCAGCGGGATGTTATCAGATTAACAGTGTACGTATGTTGATTCCGCGTTCGTGATCGTAGCTAAGCTGCTGAATGACCCTTAGGCGCTTTTCTGTAATCCGGCGCTAAAGGTGAAGTGCATATAAAAACCTGACAAGTTGATGTTTTATTGGACAAGGTTTGTGCTTTGAATCTTATTCAATAAGACAGTCAATTTATTCAGTTCAATTCATGGGGTCTTTTTTTACATCACAACAGCGGACTTATCAACATAACGATGATGATCTTTTAGTGGCATACCGAATCAAAGGAATATGAAACAGCTATAAGTAAGGCGCCGCCGTCTCGTTCTGAAACCTCGGTCTGCGACCTACCTTCACACTCCTTTGCGAGCTTAGCATATGTGGTTCCTCGTCCAACTGTCCCTCGCTAAGAAAATTAAAGAACAAGTAAGTGATCCTCATGTGTGAAAACTGAACAATACTCATTCCCGCATAGTGCCAATGGATGTCGATGCCGGTCAAAGTGTCGTTGCCATTTTCAACTGTCTCCAACTTTTGGGCTTGACCCTTCTACTCATAGTTCTGCTACCTGCCTTGTTCTCCGCTCGTATCCACAGGATGAGGACTTGGCATGCGATGATCATTTCCGGCATCGTATATAACCTCTGCTACATGCCCCTGATGATTCTCGGCCAGCAAACTGGTCCACCACCCTCCTTTGCAATTTGTCTCTTCCAATCCTGTTTGATCTATTGCGCCCCCGTTTTGTATGTATCGATCTGCAAAGGATTTCTATTGCTGACGGGGTGTTTCGAGACTCATGTCTTTCGCTCTGGTATTCCTGGTTGATGTAAGCTTGTCCTTTCGTAATCATCCCCTACACAGAACGAACGCTAACTTCACGGCGGTATCAGCTCTTCCTTGTTTTTAATCGCGTGATGTATGGAAGTGCACTGGCATCATCATCTTGGACCTATATAATAGTCAGTCATGCTTGCCCAATCCGATTTCCATCTTCATATAGCATGCATATAGCTGATGGGAGTTCCCTCGATTATCTATGTGGTGGTCTTCTCGGCAACTCTCTTGGTGACAGGAACTGCTTCTTACGCTTGGGAAAGACATTGACACGTGATATAGAAAGGCGTTCAACAACGCGACACTATCGAACGTGATGATGCCAACCTATACTGCCATTCGACAGCGTCATCGCCGTAAGTATGTAACCGATTTATAGTGCCATGTGTGACATGATTCTGTAGGACTGTTATCACCGCTACCTTCGTCTTGCTCGAGGCAACGACTATGATTATTTTGGAAGGTAGCTCTGAGGGACTGCTCTTTTGTTTACCAAAGCTCACGAACGGTCTAAGTGTATATGGCATTCATCTTATGGAGAACAAAAAGAAGATTGAAATCAATCGGTGTCAATGACGACCTCTCTGCAACCTTCCCTCTTAGTCTTTTCTTCCGAACCTTAGCGTTTGGTGTATACGTTCTTTTCAGTATTGGGTTTGTGTCACAAATTTTTTTCGAAAGAAGATGACGACTAACCATCGTTAGAATTACTACTGCTTCTCTCTTTCCCAGTGGTGGCAACTCGCCGTATTGGAAACTGGCTTTGACTTCGCGTAAGTACCCACATTTTCTCATCGAGTTTTATCAACTATAACGTATCAGCCCCCATTGGAATGGCACTGCCGTTTGGGATACAAAAAGTAAGAAATAGACCTTTTGTCAGGTGTTGCGATCTCATTATCTAGATGCATAGGACATCATAGCGTTCTATTGGCGCCCTCGCAGAGATGGTCGTGTCGACGAGATAGGTTAGTTTGACATCTTTATTCGAGGGTTCAGGGAAACTCTGCCATAGTGATATTACAGGCTAACCGACACTTTGAGCAGTTTAATTTATGTATCCGTACGTCTTTAGGGTAGGTATCAATCTTAGTCACCGTCGGTTTGTTTGTCAATTACCCTGTTCTATCTCGGTCCTTCCTCCCTCGGGAATCCATCTTCTCCCCAAACCATTCCTTTCTTTGATTCTCCGAGTCGTACACTGTCTCCGGCAGGCGTGCGCAGCCACCTCTTCGATGAGCTCGTGTAGTAAACGTTGTTCAATTTCACCACTGGGCTGCGATTGGATGGCAACGAGTGCTGAAGACGATGGATATGAGATGATGATGCGACTGGTCATCGTTATTCTGAGCACGAGAGGACTTACAGGCTTGGCATAGAGACCTAACGCGTCATTCATCCGATGAAGGATGTATGCATCCTTAAGCGCTGTTGAACAGACAACGCAACGCGCATCTGTGTCAGATCCGAGATGGCGGAAAACGGCACCTGATATCTAGCCGTTGATGTTCGATTTTGAGTTGACCTTTCCTAAGAGAACACACTGTGACGACAGAGGCTCAAGCGCCCTGTCGTTTCTACTCATCCTAGTTTGCTGGCGGTCGGGAAGGGAAAAACTGCTCTAGCCGCTAGTGAGCAGCAGAAAAGACCGCTCCTGGGAGAATCTTACGAATCTAATATCAGAGAAGGAGGAAGAGATGATCAGTATCAGCTTGTTCCGGTCAAGTATTCGCGCTTCGTTCAAGCGCCTCAAGGTGATGGCCTTGAAACACCGAGAGTTCACAAAAAACGATGACGGAGTGCAGACCAAACCTCGGTGCCGGTTGTCAGCGTCCATCACAAGTACATACGGCGTGTTCGGTTGATTGTTACCGTGCATTTCCCTGTATTGGCCTTCATTTGAGATGAATTATGGACCGTGGTGTCGATTGTAAGGTTTGGAGCCTCTCGTGGTACTGACAGTTGGTCGCCGTTTGGTTCCCGAACAGATTCACTACATGTTTACTTATTTCAGTGGGTACTTCGTAGTATACAAGGCTGGATATTTCGTAGTTCGTCATGTCGCGTTTGCCATAGATGTAGTTCAATTTTCCACCCACTTCGTTTGAGAAAGGCCCCACGATTCTGAGAGCTTGCCTCATTGTCACCTGTTGAAAAATACAAGATCTTTCTTAGTCTATGTTCATTCGATAGGATTTTAATCCTAGCCCCAAAGACGTCGAAGTTCGAGTTCTGTTTGCTTAGTATTGTCGAGTCCACTGGTCAGTGCCGGACAAGTGCCTGGTGCGCGAGAGGAGGTGAGGGGCAGGTGGGCGGTGCAATTCTGACCATCGGTGAGGGTGACAACTGCGGTAATGGTTAAGATGAGCTGACCCAGGCTCTCAGGCTGCTCGACCGAAAATTTCCTCACGTGGCAAAAATCTTGATAGCAGTTTTTGAAAATTCTAGCCTGGGACCCGGGGCGGGGGCATCAGCAAAACCCAGAAGTCGTCTTTTGCGTCTTTTCGGTCTTGCACAAGACGGCAAAGACGGCAAAGATGAAAAGATCAAAGTCTTGCCCAAGTGAGGTACATATTCTTGTCAAGAACAATTTCGTCTTGACAAGCTCTGTGTATATCTTAGAAAGATCATTGATCTTCCTTTCTTTTTCTATTCCGACCAGTTTGGAGAGCATTAGAATACCAGTATATTGTCATATATGTAATACAATGAACGCTACGACAGCTAACGTATAGAAAATGTATTTAAACAATGAAAACCCACAAGTAATACATTAGCGCAACAAGAATTTACAAAGAGTCAACCTCACGAAGCGAGGGAACTTATGATCCTCATATACCCAGCCAGAGCAATGCCCCACCTAGTTATCTCACATGCAGACTCGCGTCCCGTGTCGGCATAGGTCTACGACACAAACATGACATACAGACAGTAAGCAGTTGGCATAAGAAACCGAAATGGACAGTAAACGTACCGGAGCAGCTCTCCATAGTCTCCCTGACCCTTGTCCCATTGGCACTGCGGTCATTCGGATCGATTTAAATGGTGTTTGAATCCGAGTCCCGCACTAAAAAAAAAATGACACGCGCCTCACAGGTACCTGCTGTGAGCAATAGTAATCTCCGGGACTGGGGACTTACCTTCAGACAAATGGTAACACACTGGAATAGAAGGACATCAGCACTCAAAGAACCAGCTCCCAGGGAGAGAAACATACCATATGAAAAGCCCCATCCGGGATCCCTAAACACGATACGCACCACACCACCCCTGCATCTCGCTTGCCAGAGTGTAACACATTGTCGGCCCAAATTTGACGTGCTATTTTGATGCTAATGTTCGACGCTAAGGTTGGCCTTTGAATGAGGACGGAGGGGGAAGGGAAGAGACGTGGAGATCAATTCAGATTGGATTCCAGATCGAAAAGTCAACATCACGTGAGATGATGTGATTGGCCTGTGCGCAGGCACCACTGGCGGAGTTTGAAAGAACTTAGCAGATTTTCCGTTCCTCTCCTGCCATTCCGCTGTTTGCTTTCCCTCCCGGACCCTCCGCAAGTTGCAGCATTGTCTTTGATATGCTTTTGCTATGTGAACTCTACTGGTACTGACTGTACAGTGTACTATTACCAAGAACCTGTGACTATACTGTGTCAGTTGCCATTGGTAAATATACCAACTGTACATTTGTGCTGAAAAGTCAATTGAAAGAGACCGCCCTAGTGACAAGACGAAAAAGACACTGAAGACCCGGTTTGCCAAGACCGAGACTCGGTCACCAAGAAAAAGCGGCGGAAAGATGGCTAAAACAAGACCAATTGCGGGTTTTCCTGATGGGGTTAACTGCCTGCCCACCAATGTTTCGATAATTCAATCTCCGACCGAATAACGATGCACGTGATCACCGTGGCCCGCGAACGCGCTTTGTTTATTACACGTTTGTTTACTTCCTTCCCTTCGTCTGCTCCTGGTCCCGTAGGTCCAGTCCAGGTCTTTGAGTAGGCTAAAAACTTTTTCTAGCTTATGTTTGACTGTGGAGTAGTCTCAAGTGGGTTTGCCAGTGCGTTTTGAGATGGGCTTTGTGCTGATGGACTGTGGGGTTACTGTGGAGACATTACACAAAATATTGGGTGTAAGTGAAAGTGTAAGTGGTGTAGCAGGTGTATGCGGTGGTATTAGGCCAAAATGCGGGAAATATGGAAGATTTGAGAGCTAATATGCGCCTGATGGCTGAGGGGTGGTGGGAATGGAGATGTTTCGGGTGGATACATCACGTTGAGAAATGTTTGTGTGGACAGAAGCAACCTCGGGAGCTTTGTTTTCATCTCGTTGGTGGTTCTGCCCTTCAGGAGGCTCACGCACACTCATAGAAAGTAATTCCGCGAAGATAATTTACATATATTAGAATGGTGTCATCGAGTATGACTCAGAGCCAGCGCCGGCAAACGGGTCGGAATTTGAAAATATGCAACATTGGTTGGCAGTCGGTTTACCCTTGCCCCGGGTACCAGGCTTTATATACAGATACGAGTTCCGCGAGTATCTAATAAAGCGGCTTGCCAGGCTAAGTTTTCGAAAATTTGCCCTTCAGCACAACCACCACTAGGCTCGTGACCAGCCATGCATCGCCACGTGGCTACGCTTATCACTTTGGCGAAGCAGCTGGTCCGATACGTTACGAATTTGGCAGGACCTGTGAAAGGTGAGTCCGCACTTAGTTTTTTCGTCGTCCTCAGCGTTGAAAAAAAGTGTCAGAATTGATATAATGAAAAGTGAATATTTTTCGATTTTAAGATGATTGAGAGCAACATGTTTTTTTTTGGGAACATAAAATAACTATTAAGTCCCCCATGCCCAATGGGGTCTACATCGCCTGAGTTACGTTCTTTCTCTCACACCATGGTGTCGCTGCCTCATCAACATCTGCACATGCTCAGTCTGGTCTCTGCTGCACCTGTGATGACCCAGGCATCGAGAAAGTGAAGAGGCTGGCCATCCTGGGGTCATCTGCTGCAGAGGAGCTAGAGAAGCCCGATCCCGAAGAATATGTACTAGATTCGGGACTTAAAATTTTTTTATGTTACCAAAAAAAACATGTTGGTCTCAATAATCTTAAAATCGAAAAATATCTGCTTTTCATTATATCAATTTTGACACTTTTTTTCACGTTTATACAACGACGAAAACCTAAGTCCAGAGTCACCTTAGGCGGGTCCTGCCAAATTCGTGACGTATCGGACCAGTCCTTCGTAGGCTCATGCCCCTTTGATCTTGTGACGTGAGCCGAAGATGGAAACTGGTTGTGAGTCTAAACCACCACGTGAATCCCAAAGAGGAAGGCATCTGACGAACTGACACATGACCACAGGTCAGCTCAACTGCCACTCTCTCCCTCTCCCACCACGATCCCCTCGCCATCACTCACAACGACGACGCCACGCGCACCGCCACCTCCCTCTCGCATGCGCTGCTGCTACGCTGCCCTTCCACCACCGCTCGTTCTAAGAGTTCGAGCTCAGCGACGGGCGCTCATGCATCACAACTCAAGAGGCCAGAAATTAGGACCATCGGCAACGCAACTACCGCTTGACCTGACACATCGGACATAACTGGTGTCAGGCTGCTGGCGCAGCTGCTCTAGGACGATGTTCGTCACAGAAAAATAGAAGTATGTATATTTATTTATTAGCTTATCACTAGTCAGTAGTGGTACATGTTCTTAGCTATGTTCTTTGAATAAATATGGAATTATCACTTCTTTTGCCCCATATCAGTATGAAAAATAACAGGTTATAAGTAAGCCCTGTACAGTGTAAAACTTGTTAATTTTTCTCTTCAATGCCTCCCCCCCTGCAGACCACTAAGTAATATTGAGCACTCGTGAGCCGGTTCGTTGTGTGATTACCTTTTCTGAGTGTCACGTAACGGTCACGGAGGGCGAATTTGAGGCAACTCTTGATAGCAGAAGCGCCGTGAAGTGCGGCCAAATGTTGCTGTCGAGAGGATCAGTCAACACCCATCGGGGCTGTCGGACGTCCTTATTTGTAGATGAGTAATTTCATTGAATGGCGCAATCGTTACTGTATTTTAAATTTTTCATTCCACTGCGCACCTCAGTCTTTTACACCCATTCGAGTGAAGACTGAGATCGTTGCCTATTGTCAGGTTATGTGGCCCCGCTGTGCTTAACCTCGCTGATTCCGATCTCGACAACGGCACTCGAAATTATCAAAGACTCAAGAAACCTTTTATCGAACTGCAGAGCGAAGCTTGGGACCATAGACTTTGGCCCTCATACCATGTCGCCAAGAAACCAAAAGAACAGACCCCTATAAAAAAAAATTTCCGCTGAAAATGTCAACAACAACGACGTCCCAAGTTTTACCTTTCAAACTCGAAGCTGATGAGAAGTTCAATGGCAAAAATTGGGCTTCGTGGGAGATGATAATGATTGCTGAAGGAGGTCCACGCGGTCTGGTAAACTACTGGGAAAATAAGGTCTCCCCACAGGCACCAAACCTTCTTCCCCTGCCTGCAACAGGCTTGACGAGCCTCGCCCCACTGGATCATGAATACGCTCAACGTGAGAGCGTGGCACTCTCGTCCATCATCCGAAACGTCACAGATCCATTTGGCTTTGGTCTTGATCCACGCGGCAAAGCTTATGAGGCATGGGACAAGCTGCAAAGGGAATATGGAGCTCATTCAGATATTATTCGAAAGAGATGGGAGGACGTACTAAGGGCGGCGAGATTCCAAGACGGTGGAAAGGTCACAGGCGACGGTGGGCACATTGAAAAGATGAGATGTTTGTTGAAAGAGGCAAACGATGCGGGTGCCAAGATCACCAACGACAACTTCGCAACCATCTTGATAGATTCATTCCCCGAATCATGGGATCCAGTCGTCAGCACGTTACATGGTGAGACAGATATTGTCAAGATAGTCGCACATCTCTCTGCGCATGGTGATAGGGTCGCTGGCCATGGTGGTCGTCCTACCAGTTCCACGTCTACAGACTTGTCGAACCAAGCCCTGCATGCCTCGATCACAGCATTAGCCCAGCAAATTCAAAGTCTAAACACGACAACTCACCATGACCAAAAACCATCTAATGGAAAATCCCATGAGGCGAACGAACACTGCAAGGGTATAGGCCACACCATAGACGAGTGTTGGAAGATTGGAGGTGGGAAACAGGGTCAGTATCCACCATGGTGGAAAGGAAAACGCAATGCACCTTTGCCATCGTCCTCTGCCAACCTTGCTCAGTCAACGGTCACCGTGGATCCTGTAACGGGTGTTTCGACCTCAGTATTTGCCTTGCATGCCAATAGCGGAACGAACGACGGCACAGAGAAGGATGGGGAAGTCCACCAAACGTTAATAGCTAAAGGAACGGGAGGGTTAGACTCTTCAAAGTTATTTAGTGATTCGGGTGCGACTACGCACTTCATCAAACAGAGAGCTGCTTTCTCCAACTACATCCCTTTGAAGGATTACGCCGGTGGTTCTTCGAAAGCTGGGGTGAACTTGAACATTGCTGGAATCGGTACCATCACATTCGAAACCAACAGAAGGAATGTGATAATGTTGGAGAAGGCACTTCATTGCCCAGATATCTCTGCCAACCTCGTATCTGTATCACGCATGGACAAGGACGGATGGAGTGTCACCTATGGAAAGGGGAAAGTTAGTTTCGTGGCACCCAATGGTGAAGAAAATTTTACTGGGGAGTTAAGTGGGGACCTATACGCCATCAATGGAACATTACTCCATGCCGAGAAGCACCAGGCACTTATTGCGAGGTCCACGGACGTCGCTGTGCCAATGGAAATCTGGCATATGTGGTTCGTACACCATGGGATTGACAGGATCAAAACCTTGATGCACAAGAATCTTGTCGATGGGCTCAACGTTGAAGCTGGACCTGATTTACCTGGAAAATGTGAACCGTGCATTATAGGAAATCAAAAGAGGAGACCGTTTGATGCTGTGGTGACACCAGAGATGGAGTTGCTGGCGCTCGTTGCATTAGATATTTGGGGCCCTGCGCGTGTTCAGTCAATAGGCGGTGCACGTTACGCAATGGAATTCACGGACGATGCTTCATCACGTCGCCAAGCATACTTCTTGCCAGATAGAAACTCCGTAACGATGCTGTCAGCTCTTAATTCATTTACGACGATGGCAGAACGTCAGACAGGGAAGAAGCTGAAGAAAATCCGTTGCGACAACGAGTTTGACTGCAAGTTGTGGCGTGATTGGGCTGAGCAAAGGGGAATTATCTTGCTATTCACTGCCCCATATTCATCAGCAGCAAACGGGGTGGCGGAACGAGCTTTTGGGATCGTGTTTGGGACAGTGCGAATCATGTTGATTGAGGCTGGCATGTCACATGGCTGGTGGGCCAAGGCATGTGATTATGCAATAAAAGTTGGGAACTTACTGCCGTCTGCGCGACATCCTAGCGCGATTCCTGAAGAACGCTGGACTGGGAAACGTCAATCTGTTGGCTTCATTCGGGTCTGGGGAAGCCCCTGCTATGTGAAGATTCCATCAGCGAAGGGAGAAAGCAAGCTGGTGCCCCGAAGCTTGAAGGGTCGCCTTGTGGGCTTGGCTGGACATGGTACTTACCGTGTGTTACTTGATGGCCCAGGGAACCGGATTACAACTTCGTGCGATGTTGTCTTTGAGGAACTCATCCCCACGCGTACTGTCCCTCCTCAGGGGGAGATAGTCAACCTATTAGACAATTCAGAGGACAGCACACGACCTCAACTTGGCAATCCCGCACCTAGACCCGAACGTCCATCACAAATCCCAACACTAAACCCTGCAGCCATGAATAAAAGCCATGATCGAGCGATCCCTAATCAAATTCCTGTCCGTGATCGACCAACAGATGAAGGATCACGTCCCACACGCGTCCCAAAACCGTCTCGAGCTCAGAACAAATCCAGCGAATACCTCAAACGTGAGGAGAATGCGAGAGAAGCAGGAAAAGACTGGGCGAACGACTTGGAGTTCCCTTTGGTCCCTGATGATGAAGACCCTGAAGACATCATTGCGCTGAAAGCATCCGAAATCTGCAACTTACCAGAACCCGAGAACAAATGGACGCCTTCACATTATGCAGAAGCCATGACAAAACCAGATTTGTGGGTACCGGCAATGGATGCGGAAATACGGAGGATGGAGGAGCGAGACGTGTGGGAGGTAATTCCTTGGGAACCCTGGATGAAATTAATAGACACGCGATGGGTCTTCGATATCAAACTTGACGGCGACCTGGGAAGCTTACTCAAGAGACGGGCTAGACTGGTGGTCAAGGGTTTCAGTCAGATCAAGGGTCTTCACTACTTCGAATCATTCGCGGCAGTTGTTCGATACAAGTCACTCCGAATGTTCTTTGCAATTGTTGCAGCTCAAGGCTTAGACTTTTGGCTTATAGACTTTGTTGGCGCGTACCTCAATGCTGAACCTCAGGGCGAAAACTACGTCAAATTACCCCAAGGATATGAAGAAATCGTCACCAGAGATCTCCCACCAGGCAAATATGTCCTTAGAATGCGTCGTGCGATGTACGGGACAATGGATGCTGGGAATGCCTGGTTCCACGAGCTGAACAAGACATTCACTGAGCTTGGCCATGTGCAATCTCGGGCAGATCCATGCGTACGGCTGTTGAAACATGGGGGAGAGCGAACTATTACATGCACATACACTGACGACGTGTCTGGGGCTTCGTCATCCAAGGCCGAAGGGGAGGTGGTGAGAAAAGAGATTGGGGATGTCTATGACATCAAAGACATGGGCAAGCACAACAGTGTCCTCGGAATGATGGTGGAATTCAATGACGACTCCGGATCTATTTCACTACACCAGAGAAATCTCATCACAAAGACTCTTGAGCGATTTGGCATGCTCGATTGCAAACCCAAGGCCACTCCCTTACCAATTGGAACATTAGCCGCTCTCGATACTCAACCAAGGCCAATCCCAGCTTCTGACAAGGAGTTCATGAAGAATAAAGACTACAAGGCAGTCTTGGGCTCCCTAAACCACATTGCAAATGGCACTTGTCCAGATATTGCATTTGCCATGAATTACCTCCAACGCTTTGCCTCAGACCCACGTCCTATTCATTGGAATCGAGCGATGCATGTCCTTGCATATCTCAAAGGGACAATGCAATACAAGATCACGTATAAAAGGGGAACCAAGGAAGACGATGGACTGACGCCAGTTGGCTACGTGGATTCATCTCATGAGGACGATCGTACAACTGGAAAGTCTACGATGGGATATGTGTTTCAGATGGCCGGAGGACCTGTCTCATGGAGTAGTCGTGCGCAGAAGAGGGTGGCATTGTCGACAACTGAAGCCGAATATGTTGCCACCGTTCATGGAGGTCAACAGTCAATGTGGATGGGCTATTTCTTAGATGAGCTGGAGATCGAAAAGGACCGCCCTTACACTATTTGGTGTGACAACAACAGCACCATCGACCTTACCAAGTCCACCAAAGGTCATGGAAAGTCAAAGCATTTTGCTTTGGACTACCATTGGATACGCGAAGCGGTGCAACTCAGAGATCTCGACATCAAGTACATTCCATCTGAAGATAACCTTGCGGATATATTCACCAAGACTATTCCGAAACCTCATGCGACCGACTTGTTACGCCGTATGGGCTTTACTGGAGTTTGATTTGATGGGTGTCGACTTCTGGGGGAGTGTCGAGAGGATCAGTCAACACCCATCGGGGCTGTCGGACGTCCTTATTTGTAGATGAGTAATTTCATTGAATGGCGCAATCGTTACCGTATTTTAAATTTTTCATTTCACTGCGCACCTCAGTCTTTTACACCCATTCGAGTGAAGACTGAGGTACGCCGTTTATTACTTTACTTATTGATATGATACTCATAGCTACGTAGATCGTTGCCTATTGTCAGGTATTACTAAATTCAGTCTTTTACACCCATTCGAGTGAAGACTGAGATCGTTGCCTATTGTCAGTTGCCACGTGGGATGTGTTCCGTGCTTAGATTTATGTAACTGATGCACCTTGTGCCAGTACCAACATCAACTAAGGATGCATCATCATGAATTACAGGCTAGCGCAGAGTGGACTCAGTGAACTGAAGTCTTCGCGACAACATCTCACCAAAGCACGGCTGTCTTCTGGTTTTCTGGCACAAACCACGGACTCTGCGGGTAATTGAACTATTACCAAGCTATATCGCTTTTATCTCTACTAAGGGACAGAGAGCCACATTGAATATGTTTACCGCCACCTAGACATCCCGAAAAGACCAGTTCATCTGCTGCTATACCGGACTTCGTACGTTGTCCCTTTCTTCAGCCTCACGCAGCTAATGTATTATCGAAGAAGGCTGTGATGCACATAACCTCTACGTCAACGACAAATCCATCGACCGAAAGGAATTTCTGTAAGTATATTCCTTTCTTCATCCAATTCGAAAACTCTTACATCCAATTTTAGGCATATTTGACAGTGAATGGATTATTTCTTAACTGCCGACTGACTGCTTACTGGAAGCAGGACATCAGTGAAGGGCCGGCGACCGGTCGCATCGATCCCCGTCTATTGGCATCTTTTCTGTCACGAGATTTCGGTTCTGGTCGGTGGTATATAATGGCCAGTCTACCTTGCTATTCTTCCCGACATTTAACGTTGGACAGTATGTCTGTCTAACACGGACTGCGAAGGCATCCGGTCAATGGCGTCGTAGTTCGAGAAACAGACCTGCTGCCAAAGTTTAGTTCGTTCCTATATGCGCAAATCTTACCTCATTCTTAGTACTGAATGCCGCAGAATCTTACATGTCAGGTCACTCGCTTCTTGAATCAAAATCCAGCGTACTTCACTATCAAATGAGGCTGGGTCCTCGGTGAATACCTTGATTTCCCTTGTGTTGGGAAGGACTGGACCTATTTTGTCTCGGCCATATTGTTGCAGCAGGGTGACAAGATTGTATCGCATCTCAGTCAGGGATTTCCGCTGATTGCTGAGATAGAATCGGACCTACCGTCTATCGTAGTATATGTACCGGGCGAAGAGGAAGGTTCCGAGTTGCCACTGGCTTCAGGGAATATGTATACAAGTAGTTCTTCCTCAGGATATATGGGAAGCCCGAGCTATCAGATCAGCAATTGCATGGTACGAGATCTAAAATTGCGAAATGATCAATAAATGACTGCTATATCATTAAAAACTCTTTTCTAGCGAGGAACCGGCCAGGCTGCACTGGATAGCATGGATAGCCATTGCCGTCGTCAGACCTCGGTTCCCGATACTGAGTCCCGAAGATCCATATTTGTATATCAAACCGGTATCCCATCCTCCATCTTCGCATTGGAAAGTTCTAAGAGTTCGAACGTCGATATCGTTTCTCACGCCAGTAAAATCGCAAACGATGAGGCGCATCGCTAAGGCAAGTCCATCTCCTACCGTCCCAATTCGTTCCGTAACTCTTTCTTTTAGGAGCGGATAGAAGCGGCTATGGATGACCGGATCATCGCAGTCGCTGATAAATCGATAGAGGAAGAAGAGAAAGCATTCTGCGGTCTCATAGTAGCGCGACCCTTGGATATAAGCCCGATGAAGAAGAACTTCATACACCCATTGCAAAGTCTGGCTCATCTCCTTTCCTCGACCGTAGGAATGGAAGAGATGAAGGACGTTTACGCAGACAACGGGATCGATTCGCGGCCTATCATGGTCAAAGTATGTCTAACAAGAGATAGTGAGCTGCTCAAGTTGGTTTGAGTTCGAGGACAAGTACCTGTACGATGCCGTCTTCGTTGATATAATTCAACATCTCATCCATTATAGACACTGCCACATTCACTCTTGCTCGAACCACCGTAAGACCCAGGGATGTGGTGTCTAAATCACAAGGAAACCTGGCTGTGGTAAGCTGCCCACTTCCTTTGACTATCATCAGCTCGGTTGATAATGAACCGATAAACCAGACTTGCCTCGGAAGAAGTTCCACTTCCCCTCCTTTTCAACCATATGTGATTGAACTAAAGACCTGCCACACCGTCAGCCCGTAGTATCCAAAATGTTAGTCTTGATTCTCACCGGTCGTTCGTCATCTCCAGAATGAGTAACTGAGCAAAGTTCTCCTGTATAGCTATTCCGCCACACATTGAGACCAGACGTCCCGCGTTCTCCTTCAAAAATCTTTGGCCTCTTTGAATCGGATCTCCGAACAAGCTGAGCAGCGATTGCTTCAACTCTTTGGATTCGCGATACACGAGACCATACAGTCCTTGAGAGCGCGCAGAGAGTACGTTCTCGAGCTTGTCATCGATGAATATAGTTCTGGAGGGATCCAGGTTCGCCTGTGACAGCGCATATCTGTAGAATCCAAGATCGGGTTTACGTGCTCCCGCCGCAAAAGAGGTGAAGATGCCGTCGAATATCGACCAATCCATATCCCCAACGCTCCGAAGAGCATCGTAGTCCGGTTGCGATATGTTTGACATGGCAAAGATGCGCAAGGTACCCCCTCTTGAATCTTTGAATTCTCGAAGGAAACTCGCAAGACCGGAGTCGCAGCGCAAAGAGGCGCAAGACTCTTCGATTGCCTTGCGGATGTCTACCGGGTTGATGGATAACTCCCGTCCAATTCTATCGTAGCACGTCTGCTGGGAGATTCGGCCCTTCTCGTACTCGAACCATGTCGATGAGGAGAGAACGCTGCGAAGGGTGTTCACGGGAAGAGTGTGATTGGCTGATGGAGACCAGGTAAAGAGAACGTCCCCTAAGTCACAAAGTATGGCGTCGTATCGTGCCATTACCAACCTGAACCCTTTGAATCAGGCCCGTGCTCCTTATATACATTTACTGTCACGATTTATTCTAAGCAGGAGAATTCTTTCGGCTTTCATCAAGACCGCTTACATGTGTTGTCTATTGATTTGGACACTCATCTTCCCATAGGCACATCACCATTTCTTAAAGGGCCTTGGGTTGATGTGAATGACGTTCAACGCTTCGTAAATACACATAAACGGATAGGCTAAGAAGATAAAGTACAACGGCCAGATATTTAGGGTACAGAGTGGACATGATATACTCCGGGTTGATCCAAGGCTACGGCGCCTCAGATTTGACATCCTTTTGCGGAATGGTAACAGCACTCTGTGAGGTCATTTCGTCGGAATATTCTGTTGCCCCGGGAGTTCGATATGAGTTCTGCGCGAATTGCATCCCTCCTACCGTAACAGCTTCTACGTCTCCGCCCTGATGAGCTCCGCGACCATAATTTGACGGGTAGGTTGAGATTGTGTGACTGGCCGTCAAATTTTTATTAACAACGATAACGATCAATGTTGGGACAATACCCTAAAAAGGAGGAAATCAGGTCTGAGAGAAGGTCGCTCGTAATATCTGCACATACCGTTATCTGTGGCATACAATCAAAAGGTATGTACATCGCGTTGAGACCATTTAAGCCATCACCCGGGGCATATTGATATAGGCCGTACTCAAAGGCTTTTGCGATGGTGACGATGAGACCGGACTCGATGATCACCAGAAGGAGAGTCCGGTATCTCTTGATAGACTTAGACGTGGTGGAGCGTGCCATCCACCTGTTTTACATCAGCGCCAGTCCAACAAGACTAATATTTTTTGCCTACCAGATTCTAAACGCAGTTAGGAAGGTCACGATGATGTTCGTGCACAGAGACGTGGCGAACATTGCGGCTCCCCAGCGGCTGACCTCGTCAATGTTGGCAGTCTCCAGGAAAAAATAATGTCCTATAGCGCCGTATCCCGATACTGATAGTGATAACGGGTCAGCCTGGTGTTGGTCTAAGGTTTCCGGCCAATGAACTTACGTGCCGTGCTAAGGACCAAGAGGACAGGAAGTGTGATAACGGGGATATTTTTATTCCACACGTTGTAACATCGCCAAACGAGAACCAAATCACCGATCCAAGTCTACGAGAAAGGAAACAGTAAGCAACCAATTCGCCAGCCTGAAGGGGTACAAGGTGCATAGCACATACACTTGTAATGTATATGAGGTCCTTTGCCCTGTTGATTTTAGCACCAATATCAGCAAGATAAAGCTCTGATCCTATGTCATCGGCGTGGAAAATGAAAGCTTCTATCAGTCTTCGAATGCTGAGCGCCGCGTGGGCAGTAGCCAAGCAATACCTGCACAAAGATTGGCCATAAGAACATAGGCGCATAGGTTGTCCCAGGAATTTACTCACAATACGATGATAGCGGAGGTTACGACTTTATTCGGGGTGCGCGATTTGCGGATCGAGATGATGGTATAAACTGCGTACGCAGCAAGGACAGTGAAGCATCCTAGTTCCAAATTATTATCTGGAGGAAGATTCGACGTAACAATTCACATACCCCAGAGAAACGAGGCAACCCAAGCCGATATCAGGTATGCCTCGTCTATTCTGAAGATTATCTGGGACATCGTTTATGCACGGAATAAAGTCGAACGACGTATGAGTGTCTTATATATCAACAATAAAGCATAGCACCTAAAGATATATTGATATCAAATGGTATCCACTGACGAGTAAAACTAGGGGTAATCAATATAAAGTCCGCATCATTTGTTGATGCTTTGAAAACAAGATACAGCACTAACAATAAATGGAGGTTGGATCACTATCAATTGACAGTCCCGCGGCGAGAAGACGTATCACCGCCGAGATCAGGCTTCTTTTACTTGCTCCTCCAGCCAATCCCAAAGTCGCTTCCCAGTCTCGACATCCTGAGACGCAGGACTAGGTTTCCAAACACGAGCCCAGGGAACAAAATACTAGATTGGTCCGTCATCATTGATGGTCGAAGGGTTATCTGGGAGTAATTGCTTTACCTTTCCATTGAAAGTCGCACCTTCTACGGCTGTTCCTGCATACAGCTGCGTTAAAGCACCATATGAGGCCGGGTATAGGATACGGTTCTAAGGGGCGTAACTTCAGCAGAAGACAAGAGAGCGCTGTATGATCACGTACAATCACGAAGCGCTTCACTCCCCGAAGGGTTCGCTGAAGTTCCGTTGCGAGATTACCTGTTCTGCGTTTTCATATGTTGCCTGATGAGCGGAAGAAAAAACAAACCGGGATTCACACAAGAAGTGACGATCTCTTCTCCGTACCTACGTGAGAATTCGGTCGAGAACACTAAATTTGCCTGTCGGAAGTATCAGCTACGAACTTAAAAGCTATCAAGGTACGCACAAATTTGCTCTGGTAGTACATAGGTTCCGTGCCCAATTTTCTTCGAACAGGACCATCTTTGAAAGCTTCGTAATCAAGTTTGCTGTTCAGTTCAGTTGCAACTGATGCAGTGTTAACAACACGGGCTTTGATTGTTCCATCAGAGTTCTGCGCCACCGCTAGTAGCGCCGGAAGCAGTAGCTTCGTAAAGTAAAAATGACCTGTGCGAATATCAGTACCTGGAAATTGATGATACGAAGGTACCGACCGAGTACATTAACTCCAATGGTGAGATCATATCCCTCAACGGTTAATTCCGAGATATCAGGCTCCATAACTCCTCTGAGATGTATCAGTTGCTCATCGCATCCCAGAGTAAGACTGCGACTGACGCGTTGTTGAAAAGAATATGAAGTTCCCTTTCTTTGCTAAAAATTATTATATCTATCAGTTTCTAAACAGATTTGGAATAAAACAGTAACGAACCTTGAGAAGTCACTCGCGGCAGCTTGAATAGATTTGAAACTCGCCAAATCCAGGGGCAAGTAAAGAGCGTCCTTTCCGGTCGCCTCACGAAGTTTTTCTATAGCTGCCTTGGCTTTCGCCTCGCTTCTACAGGCTATGTAAACCTTGGCATTACGCGGCAAGATAGCCTGTATGTGAGATGGTCAGTCGTCTTCACGTACAACAAGCCAGGTTAAACCACTTTAGCCGTCTCGAATCCGACTCCGGTGTTCCCTCCTGTCACGATGACCACCTTGCCAGAAAGGTCGGGAATGTCATCAACGGAGAATTTCGGTTTTGGAGGCCACGTCTGCGAGACGAATGACTGTACAACGCCCATGTTTCAATGTCAACGAAGTAAGAGATAAGAAGGGCGCCTGAAATATGTATGTCGACGGTGAGGCGTGAGGCTAGACACACCTTCCTCACGCCTCTCCACCCTTTATTCCCACCAGTGAATGATAAGAAGGAGAAGCGGCATTTGCCGTAAAGTGAAGCCGAATTCCGTTCGCTTGTGATTCGGTGTTAGCCAAGTACCGTTAAGCGCCTTGGCTTCACTTTCAAGATGTTCTTGTCACAGTGCCCTGCTTTCTGGTCTCCCGCTCTATTCAATCGAGGCCTGCCGCAAGCCCGTACACTTCTGTGTTAAAATATTCTACGCGGAATCAGGCGCATCTAGAGCGGAGATATCATTTGTTCTTCCAATCCCTATGATGCCGGCATGGCCACATCTTCATCCAAAATGATTACCGTCTTTCCGGTGTTACCTCCCTTTAGCATATTGGTGAAAGCTGCGGCAGTGCTTTCCAGTCCCTTATACTCGTGGTGGATGTACTCTATGTCACCTGAAGCCAGATACTGAGGAATTGTGTCGAAGAATTCCTTTTCGTACTTATTGGCCCAATCAGTCATTACCATCCCTTCCATCCTGTAAGTGCGAAATCAATATCAAGAGATCGGTGTTTATAGGAATACGAACTTTATCCTATAGCGGCTTAGTAGCCAGAGGTTCTGGTCGTGATGTTCAGAAAGTCGAAGGTCAAATCAGGAGAAAAGCAATACCCGAACACCGTATGACTCAGACAACTTCGAGTTGTACTGACTCACCATCCCACAAATGATGAAACGGGCATGGTTATTGGCGTTTTCAATGGCAGCTTCGAGAGTAGGCCCCCCTACATTGTCGAAATATATATCAACTGGTCCGTGTTTCCGCAGTTCTTCCGAGGTATGGGAAGTTCGATAGTTGAAAGCGTGGTCGGCTCCTAGGCGTAAGGCGACTGTAACCTTCTCGTCACTGCCACACGATGCAATGACCTTAAGCTTTTGAAGCTTTGCCATTTGAATTACGAGGCTTCTCGCGATTGTGAGTATGACTTTGCGGACGAATCGAATGAATGAGCTTACTGGCCCACCGCACCACATGCAGCAGAAACAAATAATGTTTCTCCCTAGTATCTTGTCAGATTTGGGGAACATCTCAATAATGAAACACCTTACGGGTTTAGGGGAACTAAGGTCTTTCAGCCCGTAGTAAGCCGTCTGTCCAGTCATACCTAGAGCACCAACGAAGTAATGCCATGGGAGCTTATGGGGATTGTTGAGTACTTTCAAGCCGAGTCCTGACATTTCCAAGGACATAGCAGTCGTCGTCGGAAAGACCACAAACTTCTTGAAGGCTGTCTATGTGTGAGAACGTTCATCTGTAATCCACAGGTGAAAATTCATACGCATGAATCCGTAAATGTGACTCCCAGCTACAATTCCGTTCCCCTCAGACCTTAAAACGCGGCCGACACCAAAGCCTGTGACACTGACAGCATGTCTGGCCAAGAAAGAACGCAAAATACACCGTACGACTCACTTGTCACTCAGAACAAATGCTGGCATATCGCCAGGTTCTTGGACGGGTCTCATTCGATTACGCATGTACGGATCGAGGCTAAGTGCCAATATTTCCACAAGGATACCACCCTCGAGGTTGACCGTCTCGAGGTTGATATATTCATCTTCAAGATAGGTGAAGGTCTCCGCATTTGGATGGCCTTGGGGAATAGAGCTGAAGATCAGTCTAGGATTGAGAATCCGAGGCATCTGGCGAATAGGTTGGTGTCAGAGGAGTCTGGAATTACCTTTTGGTAAGCTTGGAGTTTGTAAGCGTCTACGGGAATAGGACAAGACTCAAGCGCTAGGAATTCTTCACATAAGTAAATTTGGAAGTCGCACCTGATGCATTTCAATACCAGTGGCATATCACCTAAGACGTAAGTTAATCTTCAACCCGGCGCTATTTCGAAGCAATTGCCACCGAATATCAAGGATCAGAATTTGATTATGATGATAATTTTAGGACTCGCCGCAGAACGCGGGTACCTGCCGCCTGTCGAGTATCATGAGAAAAACGACTAATAATAGTTTTCCTGAATGAAACTTGAAGTTCTGTGAGAACCGTAATCCGGCAAGCTTATTTACTAACCGAATTATCATTAGGTAAGATTTCGTGCCCGACCATGAGAACTTCTGGTCAATTTTTTGAATACCGAATTGACGCCGAAAGCCTGGGAAGGAAGCTCGACTTGTTGGGTGTGCTTGACGCCAGTACATGCAGACTTACACCCATGTCATCCTACAACGTTCTAGCAGGAATTTTTGTATTCACTCTCCTTTTCAAATGGTGGTCCTGGTGGAAATCGGCTCACTCGCTTGTTAATGTGACTGGTCCTCCAAGTCCGAATTTTGTCCTTGGCCACACATTGGATCTCGAGCGAGCACCCGTTGGCACACGTCACAACAAATGGGCTCGCGAATATGGACCGGTATACCGACTGTTAGGTCCTTTCGGGGTATGTCCCATGCTGTAAACTGCTTTGAGAATTCAAGGATGACTGAGCGTGGACTCAGGAAACTCGACTCATCGTTGGTGACCCTAAGGGTCTCAATCACGTACTTCAAGGCAAGAACTTCGAGCGAAATGCAAGCGATAGAGTCGCTCTCGAACTTTTCGTTCGTCGTTGTCTATATGCGCTTCTCCGCTTTGCTCAAAATGTTCTAGTTTGGCCGCGGTCTTTTCTGTGCCGAAGGTAGGTGATTTCAGGGAAATATGCGTTTATTCTCATGTCTATACATAGGGGAAGAACACAGGAAGATGCGGAAATATCTTAGTGGCCCATTCACGTACAGATTTCGTGTTATCCGAGGTCTCATGGTGTCTAATACATCCACAGTAATCAGTCAATTCAGGAGATTTCCCATGTGTTCTTTGACCTGGCGGAAAGAGTGAGCGTGGTCTCTCGTAGTCGTTTTTTTTCACTGCTAAACTGATGGTAGCTCAAGGATAAATGGGTGCAAGACTTGGAAGGTCGAAGCCTCGTTTTCGACGTGACCGCCGATGTTCACAGACTTACGTATGTTGAATGCGCCCATAATCATCTGCTGACACTGATTTTCATCTAAACTAGATTGGACGCAATCAGCATGACAATGTTCATGCATGACCTTAGTACATCGAACAGCGATATTCCATCCCTTCTTCACAAAATAACAGATTCTCCTGCCGGCAATCTCTCAGATGTCATCTTGTCGTCATTTGCTTCTCGCTTTCCTGTCATTCTTCACCTTCCTTCACCGATGAAGCGTTGGTGTGACGATCTTCGGAACACTCTAGGAACCGTTGCGAGGAATGTATTATTGGGCAAAGAGGCTGCTGGGATGCACGCGAAACTGCTGAACGCACTTTGTATAAGAATCCTTGTTTCCTTGTAAAATCCGTCAGCTCATTCATTACCTTAGCGGAAAACGACATTGCCCCAGATGTTGTCGTTGCGCAGGTGGGGTACATTTTTCGAAGTTGACGAAGCCTTGGTTCTGACTTTCGGGCAGATCATCGGTATCCTTTTTGCGGGCTCAGAAACAACTGCGAATGTTATCACTGTACGAGTGTTTCTCTGCTCTCCTTAACATGATTTATCTCTGCTCTCAGGAATGCTTCTATGAAATGGCTCGCAATCCAAGTATTCAAAGCCGGTTGCGTACGGAACTGATAGATTTCGAGGTCACTAACGGACGTAAACCTGCTCACGAAGACCTCATTAACTCTTCGCTTCCATACCTCGATGCCGTCACGCGAGAGACTATGAGGACTAAGGCCGTTCTGACAGAAATTAGCCGTGTCGTAAGTATTTCTATCGGTTTCAATGATATCTTGTGCTTCACCTGCTGTTCAGGCCGCAAAAGACGACATCATTCCCCTTCAAGTGCCCTTGAAAGGAACCAATATATACGAGATCAAGGTCCAGGCGGGAACTTTGATAGATATCCCTGTGCGGGACGGGATAAACTGTAACCCCTTAATATGGGGCGAAGATGCAGACGTGTTTAACCCAGACCGCTGGACTAATCCCGATATGCTCCCCAAGTCCGTAGACTGGATACGAGCTCAAGGACACGTGCTTACATTCGGTGATGGGTAAGCTCGTGTTTATTTCTCTCACAGCAGACAGATTCATTTCTTTAATAGACCAAAGGTTTGTCTAGGACGTCCATTTGGTACGTCACTTCCAATGATTCAATAAGATATTGTCTAATCAAGTACAGCTCTCGTCGAATTCAAGACCGTGGTATCTACCATTGTGCGTAGCTTTACTTTCGCCAAAGCAGAGGGGATAGCTCTCGACTTTTATCACGTTGGAGGCAACACCATCAAACCGATGGTTAGAGGTCGAGAAAAGGAAGGCGCCCAGCTTCCGCTGAAGGTTGGCATTGTTTCGGAATAGATTTATAGTGTCAAGTCGAAGTTGTTACTACGTGGACGAGGAAAGAACCATATTGTCTGAGTCATACAACGAAATTTTACATCTTAATTTTAGTGAAGTTGATATACAGATTATATGGAAGGTTTAAAGCGAAGGCAGAAAACCGATTCTTCAACCTACCACTGGAATGGATGGAATCTTCTGGCAAGGCCCATCGGTATTCCCGTAGGAGCATGCACGACAACGTGCGAAGTTCGTAGAGTGAGAAATTCCGAGCAGGGCACTGGCGCGGTCCTACCCCAAAGGACATCCACTTCGTTTCATCACTGGTGCCATTGATGAAGCGTTCTGGCTTGAACGCATCTGGGTCTTCCCATGTTTGATTGTTGTGCAGGACAGCATGGATATTGAGCACAATCGGAACACCTGATGGCAAAGAATAGCCACCAATGCGAATGGTTTCAGCAGAGACCCGGGGAATGGTGACTGTTGACGGGCTGTTAATACGCATAGATTCCCGAATGCAGGCTTGCAAGAATGGCATTTTTTCGAAATCCGGGATGTTCGGGTCATTTTCAGCGCCCAATACACTGATAACCTCATCCCGTGCGCGCGCTTGATATGAAGGGAAGAATGCGAAGTAAAAGATCAAGCTAGAAAGCGCCCCTGCTGTTGTGTCCTATTTTATATCAATCAATCCAGTTTTGAACAGATTCGCAGATATGAGGTCTTACATGGCCAGCCATAAAGAGAGTAACGATGCTATCTCGATACTCAGCCTCACTCATGCCTGGAGTCTGAAGCAAGTAGGTGATGAAGTCGTTGCCAGGACGTCCCTTTTTCTCCTCAAGGATCCTAAGGAAAAGGGAAACCAGAGTGTCCATCCTCTGGATTACGTCTCTGCGTGGGAATAGCCGTTCGAGAGCCGGAAACGCGACATATAATGGATGAGATACGTCTTTCATGACGCGCTGATATGCTTGGACGAAGGTGCTCTCTGGATGCTCAAGAGCATTAAAATTATGACCCATGACGGCAATTCCAACCGCGTCAAGTGTGATACGATGAGAAATGTCGCTCCAGCAAACATTTCCTCCCTGACCGAGCAGAGATAAAAGAGTCCTGCCCAGGGCACAAAACGTGTCAATTGGAATGTTGCCATGGAGCGATGCTCTAGTGATAGAGGAGTGCTTCCGCCACTCGTCTCCTTCGGCGAAGAAAATGTTATGCCGTCCCGTGAAGCGCCAAAAGAGCATATCCTCATTAGGCTGTTGTTTGCGGATAGATTTATTGTCCATGAGTTCTTTTGCGAGCTTAGCACGACAAGGTCAGTATGGGAGCTTCCATAGCGCGTAATGCTTTACCTTGTAATCCAGCACATGAACATACCAGGATCCAAGTGCCCATACGACGACTACGTTGGTGCCGCACGATCGGGCAAACGGGAGAATCACTTTATGAATTCGAACATCTTCGCTTTCTCCGGACAGAAAGCTCCAGATCAGCAGCCGTAAAGGGACCTGAGGAATGTGGCGCAGGTGCGAAGGACACCGGAATAGATGGCCGAATAGAAGGAGGAGAGCCGTGCAGCTGGCAAGGGCGATAGCGGCCTTGATACTCATGATCTCACACTTGTAGAGGCGGCGCAGCAAGGTCTTTTAAAAGTCGGCTACAGTCAAGTCGCAGCAGTACAATAACGCAGAGATTCCGGAGATCAGGACAGTTAGCCGCGCCGCCGCTATGTAAGGTTTGCTGGACTCAATAGGTATTGGGAAACGGTTTCCCTCTTTGTAAGATGAAACAGTAGCGGCATGTGGTGCTTAGCACGATAAGCTGAGAGCTAAATGCCCCAGTGTAGTTTCAGCGCCTGCGCAAAGGACGGATGATTTGCTTAAGAAATTGAATAGCTTCCATCATGATTTGGACTACGGAGTGGGGCGGAAGCCTAGAGAAGTTTATCTCGGTCACGTAGATAAACACCGGTCATCCCGAAGTCGGAATCCCCCAAATAAACCCAAATAGTTCCGAGTCGCCATCAGCACTTGTAACTTCTTCAAAGGTTATGGATGTTTGGCTCTGGGTGTGGGTCAATTGTGTTCCCGTAGTCTGATGAGTACTTCTAAGTGCTTCTGATCCGATCCCGGGGCTATCTATTCAGTCCAGTTCAAGTTGCTGGTGTCGTCACTGGTCTTGAATCACTGGTCCAGTTGGCAGCCAATAGATTTAAATCTGGTAAGGCATCCGTCACTCGGTTATGTATGTCCACGAGAATTCATTCATCGTCAGGATGCCGTCTTTGTGTATCCTAACCTATTTTCAGCAGCGCTTACTTTCATCTTGGAGAAATTTTCCATGACGCCCATGTAATTTTGGTGATCGTTTCTCTTTCTGCCTATTAGGACATTGATTCTTTGGGGTTGATTATCTTTGACTGATGTGCACTGCGTTCTCATGGGATAAAGTAGAAATATAGCACATAAACCCACGGTTGAATCAACATCGAGCCGTCTTTACATCTCTCTCGAGTCTCCATGTACCTCTGGACTATCATTTCATTCATTCTCCTGTTCCTATCCTATCACAGAATCGCAGTTCCGCCTTCCCACTTGCGGCATCTCCCACGCGTTGCAATACTCCCTCTCCTTTGGAGCTATCTAACCGGAGAGCCTGAAGATCGTCGGATAAAGAGACTCATCATCCCCTTCTCCAGGGACGCCCATGAGCAGGTTGTTCTGGTGTGGGCCCTTGGCCGCTGGATGGTGCATATCTTGGACTTCAAAGTACGATTAAGTTCCCATACTTGTCTTATACTATCGCTAACGCCCAGCGAAAAGCTTGCCCGAGAACTATGTGATAACACTGCCTTGTTTCCGAAGGAAACTCCTGACGACGCTTCTCTCTTATGGCGCTTCGTGGGTTCAGACAGTCTCCTCATGTCCAATGGCGAGCAGTGGCAAAAACAGGCCGCCTTGATCAATGATGCGTTCAGCGCCAAAATGCCCATCGATGCATTTACATCTCTAGCTCATAACCTCTCTGCCATGATCAGAAGGCGTCGCACTACGCTCTGGGACAGATGCGCTCAGCACTTTGCCCTCGACGCTATTGGTTCGACGGTCCTTGGGCACAATTTCGATGCCATAGAGACAGACAATCCATTTGTCCGAGAGTACAATGGCGTCATGGGGGCTATTGCGAATCCGATATACCTTATCTTCCCGTGGATGGAACGCACTTTTGTTAGAAAGAAGCTCATTCATCGGATCGACACTTTGATCGAGAGGTTCATGCAACTTTTGGCTGACAAGAAGGAGAATCCGGGAGACGACATGATGACCTTCATGCTGAAGGACCCCGCCATGTCGCATCGAGAGCTGCGGGACAATATGATCACATTGTTCATTGGTGGACATGTAAGATTACTCACATTCCATGATGCGCCGAACTGACTTTTGTCCTTTGTTAGGATACCTCCGCCGGTGCGATATCGACGTTATTTTATTATCTTGCATGCTGTCCTGATATTCAGCGGCAAGCGCGGGATGAAGTCATGGAAGTACTCGGCAACGCCACTGATCCAACCATTGAGCAACTCTCCGGGATATCACTGCCGTATCTCACGGCCTGCATTCGCGAAGCCTTGCGTATCAACACCCCCATCTCCTACATCGTTCCTCGTCAGTCAAATCGGCCCGTCCAGCTCGGAAAGTACTCCATTCCCGCATATACTTCGTTGATAGTGAATATATACGCTATTCACCACAACGAGGAACATTGGGACTCTCCCGATGCTTTTATCCCAGAAAGATTTTTGGAACGTGGATGGCAGAAGTCTGGATGGCTTCCGTTCGCTCTCGGGCCACGCCAGTGTCCGGCAAGGAATTTTGCCATGTATGAGCAAAGAACGTTGGCAGCCATATTCCTGCGGGACTATGAGTGGTCTTTACCTGAGCACTCTATCCATAAGGGTTCGTTGAAGAACGCGTTCTCTCCCTTTGCTCTGACTTTACCCCACGACCTGGAACTTACGTTTAGGCGAATTCCAGAGGGAGAGAGAAAACTTTTGGGCGTTCCCAAAGGGGAGTGAAGATGGCATGGAAAGGAATCATTAGCTTAGATTTCGAGCTAGTTTCAAGTTGGTTTTCTTTATTGGGGGGGAAGAAGCCTTTAAGACTCTCATAACTAACAATATTAGTCTGAGAACCAAGCTAGTTGTGAGGAGTTTCATCTCTCGTCTAAGTTGGTTTTCTGTTCCTTTCAAGTTATTAACAGTTCCATTCAAAAATCAGCATACATAATTAAATATTGAATTCAAGCGAAGCGTCTCTGTCACTAAAGCGAAGGCAGAGTTGAAGCCATAATTGCGGACAAGGCCCACGGACTTGGTATTGAAAAAAATACGAACTTGGGCTGAACGTCTCCGTGGTTAACTGCTGACCGGAGTTACCGGTCATCTCGTCCTTCGCACTAGCTACGACAACATTTTCCCGTATACGTGTCTGCATCTTCTTTTTGAAAGCCTCGTTGACAAAGCCCTGGCGGCCAGTTTGAACGACGGCACTCGGAGTGAGCAAACTTATCTCCCCCTCTCGGTGTTCTTTCGTCCAATTCTAGATGTCTTAGGCGGCAAATAGATCATTGCTTTCCGGTTGGCTCATTGAGGAAACGGATGGAATATAACTGGAAGGATCAGAAGTGAAGAAAGTTGGATGAGAAGGGCGAGTATAACCTTAACCCTAGATTAGGCTTTTTTCTGGCTCCGATACCGGTGGTTACCGGCAGCTACGTAAGTCAGCGTGACTTTGACGGAAGATGCCGAAATGTCACTTGCATGCATTTCGATCCTCAAGAACTTAACTGACGACCTGATAAGATCTTCTCGGTTTCTGCAACCCTCTTGCGTCAGCTGTCAAACTTCTGTATACCAAGTCGTTCATCCTTAAGCGTTTCTCTAGCTGGAAACTACGTGGTCCTTGCCCGGGGCGAAATTTCCATTTGATTGTAATTTCTCATTCTGGGATCAGAATCTGGGTTTTCAGTCTGGATTTGTGCGTGTCCATTCCGGAATCATAAATGGCACTAGAACTATGCAATACCTTAGGCATGACGCTCAATGAACCTCCTGGGAAGCCTTAGGTCGCGCCTCACTACAACTTCTCACCAAAGTACCGTGCACGGCCGTCTTTCGGTTTTCCGGCATAAACCGGTTCCGTGGGTAATTGAACTATTAACAAGTTGTATCACTTTCGTCCCCGTTAAGGGACAGAGAACTGTGTTAATATGTTTACCGCCACCCAGACATCCCGAAGAGATCAGTTCATCTGTGGCTATACCGGACTTCGTACGTTGTCCTTTTCTTCGGCCTCATGCAGCTACTTAATGTATTATCGAAGAAATCTGTGATGCATATAACCTGCACGTCAACGACGAATCCATTGGCCGAAAGGAATTCCTTCATCAGACCCGAATCCGAATCCTGTCGCTGCCAATGTAGTATCATGGCAGTTGACTTTCAGTATGGCGTAGATCGCTTCCACGGAGCATGCTCATCATGATTCGCAGACTGACACCTTTTCCTTCCCTTCACGTCCTCATAACATTGTCACACTAGCGCTTAGTCGATACAATTCTCAGTCGTTTGACTCTTACAAGTTACAACTTAGGCTGCCTTCTATTCCAAGCTTAGCCGATGTTGGATCTCTTTGCTCTTCGTCACAACCAGGCGCCTTGATTGATCTCGACGCTAAACCAAGGAAATCTTACTTCGTCCATGTTTATTCACGTAGTGCTTTCCTGGAGAGGCTCTTGCCGGCCTCTTTGTCGCACACTTTACCCGGCCTAAACGCTATCACAAGACGATCTCCCTCCATCGCACTTTCAATAACACAAGCAGAACCAATCGAAGACCGTCTGCAGTACAGTCTATAGAGCCGTTGGGTTTGCCAATCCTAGTTTCCTACTTAGCATCGGCAGTTCAATGCACTCTTTCATTTCTGAGGTTAGGGCATTTATGGGCTTCGTTTTAGTATAAAGGTTTCATGATCGTAGAGATCAGTTCATCTGTGGCTATACCGAACTTCGTATGCTATCGTTTTCCTCGGCCTCACGAAGCTAATGTGTTATCTAGGTTAAAAGCTGTGATGCATACGTCCTGTACGTCAAAGATGAATCCACCGACCACAGGAACTTTGTGCATGCATGCTTCATTCCTTCATTACACTCTGAATCTGAATCCCGCCACCGTCGATTTACCATCGTCGCGGTGACTGTTGACCTCCGATATAGCGTGGGTCACTTCCATAGGCGGTGCCCATCACGATCTTCCCTTCCCTTACGTCTCACGTCAACGCAACATCATGATACTAGTGTTTGTCGAGACGTTTCTCGGCCATTTGACCCTTACAACTCGGGTTACAATTTGTGCGAAGTGTGTCCGATATTGAGTCTCTGCACGAGCAAACAGCTTGATCAATACCGGTGATGAACGAAGGAAATCGCGCTTCGCCAGTGTTTATTTACAGGACGTTCGGGTTGGAGTAGTAGTCGGAGTAAATCAGAGGCCGTATTGACTCCGATATTGCATGCAGAGACTCTGGCGGAAAGAATCCTTACACGCTATCACAGAACCACCATCGGACATTCTCCCTTCATCACGCCTTCTAGGGCACGACACAGAACCAATCGAAGACCGCCAACAGTACAGCATCTATAGAGCTGTTGGACTTGTCAGTCCTACTTGGAAGTTCAATGGTTACTCTCATCTTTGAGGCTAGGACGTTTATGGGATTCATTTTCGTATAAAAGGGCTCGACGATTACAGAAATCATCATCATCAAGTCTTACCTGCAAGATGTTCTCTAAATGTGAGATTTACTCTCTCTGGCTCGAACACACACTCATATAGCTACCAAACTGCTCTGTAGTGGTTTATCTCCTACTTGCTTTATTATCTGTCGTAACCGGAACTCGGTTGCCTCGTAGTGCAGGTGAGAGCTTTTCCGCGATGCTGTTAGTGATAATGCTTATAGCAATATAGACACGCCTACTGGCGTATCATCAACTCGCTTGTTGGATGCACGCGCTGTCGAACCCACGCTCGACTTTTCTGGCTCGACCTGGATTTGGACGGGCGAGCAGAATGGGGCGGCTCACGACGACGCGCCGGTAGGTGTACGTCCATTCCGCAAGGCCATCCCCTCATCCAGCACCAAATGTCCCGTATGCGCCACCATTATCATCTCTTGGTAGGTTTTCTTCTGTTCTAGGATCTGTGAGTATGGTACTGATACTCTCGTAGCGATGATTTGTACTCCATCGTTGTCAACGGAAAAGAGATCGGGGAGGGCAACGGTTACTTGACGTCAGCCGTTTACACCGTTGGCCTTGAGCCTGAAGGCCATAACATCTTTGCCATTGCCGTGAACAACATCGGGGGAGCTGCCGGTCTTGTTGCCGCGATCCGTGTCGACTACAGTGATGGTACCACCCAGACTATCGTCACTGACACGACCTGGAAGACGATCAAGGCTACGCCTCCTGGAGGCTGGACCAGTCCGAGTTTCAACGATTCAGCTTGGATTGCGGCGTCGTCGGAAGGACCTACAGCAAGTACGCCGTGGGGAATGCCTCCGCTCCCGCCTGCCATGAACATGGCGGGAGTGAGCTGGATCAGAACGAACGAGACTTCGGCGGCTGGGGTGGACCCTCTTGGCCACAGACCCTTCCGTAAGACCATCTCGTCGTCCTATGGAAAAGCTGCTGTCTGTGGAAAAGTCGTGATCTCCGCGTACGTCTTCCTCTTCTTTCGTCTTTGGTTTTTCTGATCACCTTTTGTAGCGATGATGAGTACACATTGTATGTCAACGGCAACAACATTGGCAATGGTAGCAACTGGCAAACCATGCAGGCATATTCCATTCCCATTCTGGATGCGGATGAAAACCTCATTGCGGTGGATAGTGTGAACACACAGCCCATCGTTGCTGGGCTCATCGCGGGTGTTTTGGTGGCTTACAACGATGGTACGTCGGAGACGTATTATACGGATGATTCGTGGAAAACGTTGGCCGCAACCTCTCCTGCTGATTTTGAGGCGACGGATTTGGATGACAGTTCGTGGATGAGTGCAACCAAGTGGATGCATGGCGGGTCGCCGACTGTTCCGCCTGCGTAAGGTATTTTGTACAAAGGAGTCAGTCAGATCTGCCGTTCTTTTAAAGTAGGACATAGAACTCACTGTATACTTACCCTTGAATCTTCAATTATATGATGTTGTTATCCTCGTATCTTCTTTTATTTTCAATACGCGATCAATCATAGCTCCGAGTCAAGACTCAAGAGTTGCAGGTGAGTAAATAGATAAATAGAATAGAGAAATAGAGAGACCTCGAAGCAAGTTGCTCCCTCAAGGATATGATCTTCCGTAGTTTCGATACTGCCAATAGCATTTAAACAGTCGACAGAATTGTAGGCAAAAATTATGTGGCTAGCACACTGAACCTCCATGACGTTCATGATGAATAACGCATGAGGAATATCAATATGCCATGAGGAGGTGTAGGTGTTAAGCAGAAGTTCCTGCACGACGTTCTAATACGGAGAAAATGTAGGATGAGTGGCTCAATGACGAGTCAATAACATTTCCGCGTCCGCACGGTCATCTTGCCACGTTCCAAGATTGAAGCGTGCAGATAAAGTTTGATGCAAGAATCTTCATAGCATGTAAGTCTGGCTGCGCTCCACAGCGCCTAACTTAACTCCAACAGACAAGCAGTCAGAAGCAGAACCAAGGGTACCGGATTTGGGTAGATAACACTTTACAACACGCAGGCAAGATAGGTTCCTGATTTCGGGACATAGCGTACCATCGATAGCAGATGTTGCAATTGGTGGTAGTGACCGGCAAATTGTTAGAGTCCGAGTGGCTAGAGTCTGGTCCTGACTCTTAGAGTCCTAGTACTTACGCGGTGTCACAGTCATGGCTGTTACATCAGTGTGCCAAACCTAACGAAAGCATGTCTAAGAGTAAATATTACACGTAGTTATCTCTGATTCAGCTGACGTTCCGTTAAAAAATACAAGCGCCACAGCGGTTTGGACAAAGGAAATAGGGGCTCGTCGATTTCGGTGAACATGCGGTCACGTGTAGACCTGATGCGATCGATCAAACTCCGCTCGCCCAATTCGGAATTCCTTCTTGTCTACCGCGACGGCCTTTCACTCGCGTCCCATTCTGGGATCTTCCTTTGTTCCTCGGGACCTGTCTGTGTCACCCGCTTCACACCCATGCATGCGGAGCCCATTTCAATTTCCAACTATTAGCCCTATCTTTCCATCAGTTCGCTGCTGTAAAGGATCTAGAATGATGAAGGCACGTTTCCTTGTCTGAAGATGGAAAAACAGTGATAGGCGCTGGATGATTGATTCATACGGATGCGGCCCGAAAACCATGAGACAAACAAGCCATAACTGGTCCTCAGGGTATAAAGGCTTCGCCCGCTCTCTCTAGGTCCCCATCTTTCCTTTCCTTTCCTTTCCATCAAACGATGATACTCAATACTCAGTCCTACTCTTGAGACGACGACTCAGCGTCCTCACCTCTTCCCAGAGGATGTGGGATGTCGATCTTCTTTCTGGGTTGTCTGCCTCGGCACCTCTTCCAGTGGTAGGTCATGACTATCGCTTCTTTCCACCTGCCGCTTTACTCAGTGTAACATAGACGGTTATTTCTTGAGGTTCCTCCTCGTGTCTCAGCTTGGAGGAGAACATCAGACTCAAAAACTTGAGTGGCTCATCGCGCCACCTCGATACCGAGTCATTCTCGTTACCGTTGAACAACGACAGATGTGTACGTTCATTGCTACCGTTCCTTCTATTCAACTGCTAATGCCTTCCTAGGTCAACGTCTCTAGGCCCTGGGGGATACGTGCGGTCGCTCAGCGACTATCCGGGTCACTGTCGGTCAGATCGCTCCGGTCACTCGACGGAACACGGTACTCCTTCGTTGTCGAGCATACCCAGTGCTGAGTGATCGGAGCGATTTGTGACCAATGCCATTCTCAACAGAATTGGCCAGGCTTCGGATCGGCACGCAGTGTCGGGTTGCAGTACCCATCCATCTTCCCAATGAGGTCGTTGACCGACTATGACGGTGACCAAGGTCGAAGCGTCGCGGTAGGCGCGTGCGGTTGTCTCGGGCAACTATCCTTGACCCTATGACCAATGCCGTTTCGTAACGCGACGGAATGTGGTGACCCCTCCTTGGACAGGCCGGGCATCTGCCGTGCATTCGATACTAATAGGGCTTACGGTCGCTTTGGATCGGTATCCCTCCTTTCCACGACGCAGTACCGGGCGTCACCGTTCTAGCAAGCGACTGAACCGGTGAGGAGTTTGTAATCGGATCTCTTTTGAGGCATCGGCTGCTCCTCTCTTTCAGTGTCAATGGCATTGACTGAAATCTCCGCGTGAGTTCTTATTTCCTGTCATGGTTACTTCCCCCTAACGGTGTACATTTCTAGACTCCAGGTTGCTTTCTGCCAAAAAGAAATATGGTATGTCGTCCTTATGCCTGAGGTCTGTTCCCTCATTGACAAACTCTTCTCAGAAATGCACGAGATCCTGAGACTCGTTCGCATACTTCAAGAAGGGGGTGGGGTATTTAACCATGGGATGGCAGGTGGTCTTTAAATACACCCACCCCAGGAAAAAAGAGTTGCGTTGTTTGCATTACTACCTCGACATTATATATAACTTTTCCTTTGCAGTGACAATTGCACAAAAAAATACATGTACGTGTTCGCCCCATCATTTGCCGCCGTTGCTCATGTTTATGCATTGTTCTAGAAATACCTGCTCGGCGTTTTAAGAACAAACGGACGGAGCAGGTACCCTAAACCCTAAGAAACATCAAAGCTTCAAGATGTAGGCGCCGCAACGCTGTTAACAAGCGCCGATGCGTGCGGGACAAAAAGCGGTGTATGTATTCGTCGTTGCTTTCTCGTGCCATCTAACATCGTTTCCAGTAATAAGAGATTATAATTGGTCCTTCCATATATCTCGACGCCACACTCGTTTCTCATATACGCCTCACGGGGAGGAAAATTCCTCTTCCTTGGAGGTACGTATTCCAAATTTCCCCGGGGGATAGGGCGGAGGCAGATCCGCGCTGCCTCTGTCCAGGTGCTCCCTTGTCGTGGGCCCCGGGCTTTCCACCAAACGCACCTATTCCAGCGCCCGGTTTGTTCATTCATTCCGGTTAGAAGTTGTCCGTACACAGAGCAGTTCTTTCGAGGATTGCTCGCCGTACCGACCTTGCTTTTTTGTCTCTGACAATCAGGACGCTTCGTCCCCTCTACTCCGACACTTGGACCTATGGTTTTCAACACACCTCCGTTGCTTAAATCGCTTACGAATGGCGCTGCAACAAAGTCGTGGCGCCAGCCGGCTTCTAGGTTCTGGCATCCTGAGCGAGTGTCTGCTTCCAATGGAGCGCCAACATTGAACTGCAAGATTATCAACACTCACGTTCCCAGTAAAATACGTACGTCGTCCTCCTTTCTCATTTTATTATCTGTATCTCACCTTTTGTTAGATGATACTCTTCAAGACTTCAACCCATCGCACAACGCCGGACATGTCTTCGTGAGAGTGTGATTGCCTCCTTGTGAGGTGCCAACATAGTGACACTACAAGGTAGTGTACCCCGGGGGATAGGACGAAGACGGGCTCGCGCCTCTGTCCGGGTGCTCCCTTGACGTGGGTCCCGGGCTTGCGGGTGTTGTACAGTGCCTTTCGGCGCTGTCTCGCCCCACCAAACGCACCTACGTAGCATCAGCGCATTAGCTATTTCGTATTGCTTCATGTTTTTCAGTATCGAGCATGAATGTTTATATTCTTTATATACTCTGAGTTCACAACGAAGAAATCGAGGTGGTCATGTACTAAGAAACTAGATGGAATACGCCCCAACCTTCGTAGTACCAGATAACGCGACCAGAGGCTCCTTTCTGTCCGACGGCGCCTGAGACGATACGCCACCGACGACAAACCTGTAAACTCTCCGCTGAAACTTAGAAGTACAGTTGGTGCAAGCCGGATTGGCGACACAAAGCCAGGTCCAAGATGCCACCAGATATAGGAAGGCAACCTTTCGGTACTTAGATGTTGATGATAACCTTCTGAACGTTGGCGAGCCTCGGAAACGGAACGTCCGTAGCTACACTGTCTGTCTAGATAGATGGTGAACTCGAGGTCGCTGCAGTGATACACTCACACCCTGCCTCGAGAACGGCAAGGATTCTCCGATGCCCAATTCCATGCACGACATTGAGATCTGCTTTGTAACTTTGACTACGGCCCAATTGTCGACCACAGTTTGCAAACGAAGTCCAACCGCAATACCTGGTTTCTGCCCCAGTCGACCGTTGAAGGTCAAATTAGGACTTCCATAGTATCTCCCAAGTAGGCTGGCACGAGCGGAGGAAATGTGATGAAGTCGGCGACGGCGACGGAGTCACGGCTTAACCCTAGCATCGAAGTTTCAATACTACAACATATTTCAAAAGTAAAAGGATGGTGCTCCCGTCAGACCCATCGGTGCGACTCAACCCTTCGCTTCCTCTGAACGAGAAATCGAAGTCTCAACATCCGCTAGATGAGGCCATGATTTTTCTCAGTGACAAAAAGCTTGCACATCTGTGCAGGTCAGAATTGAAGGGACGTTCATGTCGACACTGGATGTTACTCCGAGTCGCTGCAGTGCAACATATCTGGTCGAAACAAACGTTTGACCATTCGTAGTGCAGCTCTAATAACTCCTTGAGAACATCTGATATAAAGCTGATGAAATAGAATTCGAAAGATGAGAAAGTGCTTGGAAAGTGCCCGAAGAAAGTTGGAAGAGCAAGGTTGGATGGCTTGTAACCTTAACCCTAGATTAAACTTTAGGGTCGGCTCCAGCGACTGGTTACCAGTGGCTGTGCATGAGTTCAACATTCCCAGAGGCCCGTTTTGCAACCCCCTTGCGATCATCATCATTGCACTGTCAACTTTCTGTCAACTAAGTTGTTCATTGTTAAAGGTTAGGCGCTTATCTTAAACGGTGGAATCTGGATCTCCTTGGTGACGATTGAACTGAGTCGTTACTATGTAAAATCCGTTTTCAGTCGCTTTCTCTAGATTCAGGTGAGGTTCAGTCAGGATTTAGGAAATCAAATTCTGGTCTGGTCAGAGTCTTGCTCTATTTCCGAGGTCTGCTTTGGCGACATCATCATTCCCCGGCGCCATTGACAGCCAGCATTCATTTTCTAGTCAGAGCCCAAATGCCTCATAAACTAACTACGTATTTTTGCCTTCGGGATCTTCGATACCAACTTTTCGCGAGGTTCAAGTTTTTCGAAGTTTTTCGACAACACCACAAGGTAAGTGCCACCATAGTCGTCGTTTTGTCTTTACAGCTGATTACTCTTTAGGATTTTTGTGCCGTCTTGTCAAAGGAACATGCATATCTTTATTCTTTCCAAAATTGCAACAAAAATTGGTATTATTGGACCTTTGTCAATGGTCCGGTCATCCTTCCTTTCTTTTGTCCAAGGTGGCTTCGCCACCGACCGTCACATAAAATGATGTCCGTTTTTGGGACATTCCTCCAGCCATTCTTCTCTTCGTCTCGCACCTTAGCTCTCCACCGATAACATGGTGAACCCACAGCCAAGGTATGTTTCCATTCTTCTAACATATCAATGAAAAGATTCTAATCACCTTTCCAGCACGTTTCAAGTGCCTACTGGCTTTCTGTCATATTGGCCATATAGCACTCTCAGCACAAACTACGGCCTCCCATACACCTGTAATGACCTCTACACCCGCCTCCTCGACCCGCGCTCCGCCGCCGATATCCTCACACCCGAATTCATTAGCATCAGCATCGAACGCCTGGGCCCACCCAACGGCCCCAGCGACCCATTCCTCCCAGCCCTCCTAACTGCCCTCTCCGAACACGAAGATATTTCCTCGCTCTTCCTCCACAACGTGAACTGGGCCCATTTTGCATCCCGCCACTTGTGGCACTCCTCCATCATCGCGTTCTCCAACATCACTTATCTCACAATGACGGAAACCTCGCTCCAGGCGGATGAGTTCTGCTCCCTCATTCGTTCGTTCCCACTTCATGTACTCGAAGTCCACAGCTGTATAATAACTGGCGACTTTCAAGTACATCCTCTTTCTATGGATGCACATACAATCATGCTTAACCAGCAAGGTCCCGAAATCCAATATCTAGACATCGCTGTTTGCGAGGGTTCCAACATTCTGGATATCTTCACTCAGCTATGGTCTCCAGTGTCATTTTCCAAACTCGAAAAACTCTCAATCTCAGGAAGGGGCGGCAGGAACGTCGGCCAACAGATCGCCAGATTAATCGAGATCTCGATTCCTCTTGACTTGAATATAAACTGCGAGGGTTTTGATCTTGGTAAGTCCCATTCAAGGTCCCCAAATATTGTATGATATTTATGGTTCTGCTACAGCACACGCACCGCCTATCTCCAACCTATGCGAAGTAACGAATCTTGTCATTAGCATCCCCCTCGATGGATCAAACGACTTCCGACGCACGAACGACTGCCTCCGGTGGTGGACGTCCTCCCTTAAACGGATTCCACGTCAGAACAACATCTCTTATATCCACATCGATGTTATAGTCGATCAACCATCCATTACCTATCTTCCCTCGGGAGGGATGGCGACTGCGTGGATATACTTCGACGAGGCTCTATCTGACGACAATAAATTCAAACTGAACCACAGGTTTGGCGTCACCGTTCTGAGGAAGCAGAACACGGCCAGACCCTTCAATACTCATGCCTATTACGCATGGATCCAATCCGATGCGCTGGCGGAATGTTTTGAGCATCACTTAGGCATTAGTCTCCGACGGTATGCTTAATATCAGTTGGTGACGACTCCAACGATCATTGTACTTTTTTATTACGTGACGCATATCCAACGTAACGATTTCTAGACCTGATAATAGAGTATACTCGGTTACGACTGTAAATAGTAGACATTACATGATGCAGATTAAAACCCATGTATGACTGAGTTTGATTATTTGCTATAGCACCCACAAGATCCCTGAATTACCCCTTTTTTGAAGCGCCTACTGGCATCTTCGTTACTCTGTTAATTCGCGTAAACGTGAGCTCCAAGTCATGAGGCAACGTTAGAGCGAAAGGTGAAAACGTGTTTTTCAACGAGTCCCTATGGATCGACTGCTCCGGTAAAGCCCACTCAAATTCCCGGAGAAACACAGCTGCCAGGGCCCTCTGCTCGTACATCGCGAAGTTTCTCGCAGGGCACTGACGCGGACCAAGAGCGAACGGAAGCCATCCGGACTTCTGCCATCCGTGCTCCAGAAACCTTTCTGGGATGAAAGAGTCGGGAGACGCCCATCGTCTACCATCGTGGTGGATAGCGTAGATATTCACAATTAGGGACGTATGCGCGGGGATAGCGTATTTTCCAAGCTGAACCGGTTGGTTCGCCTGACGTGGTACGACATAGGATATGGGTGTGTTAATGCGCAAGGCTTCGCGGATGCACGCGGTTAGATATGGCAGGGATACTCCAGAGAGTTGGTCGACAGTTGGATCGAGATCGTCACCCAAAACGTCCAGAGCTTCCGCCCGCGCACGTTGTTGTATGTCAGGCCGCCGTGCGAGGAAATAAAACAGTGTAGATATTGCGCCTGCGGCCGTATCCTGAAAAAAAAATTATAGAAGTCAACACCAATGCTTTGTCGTATGAGGCTAGACCTTACATGTCCACCAATGAATAGCGTGATCATATTATCCCGTAGCTCTCTATGCGACATAGCAGGGTCTTTGAGCATGAAAGTCATCATGTCATCTCCTGGATTCCCCTTCTTGTCCGTTAGAAGCTGCATGAAGCTGTCAACCAAGGTATCGATTCGACGCATGAGCTTCCTTCTGGGGAAGGCGCGCTCCATCCAAGGGAAGATGAGATACACGGGATCGGCAATCTCCACCATGACACCGTTGTAATCTTGAACGAACAGATTGTCTGTTTCTATGGCGTCGAAATTGTGGCCTAGGACTGTAGAACCAACAGCGTCGAGGGCAAAACATTGAGCGCATTTGTCCCAAATCACAGTGCACTTCTTCCCCACAATCGCGGAGAGATTATGAGAGAGAGAGGTAAACGCTTCGATGGGGATTCTGGCGTTAAACGCTTCATCAATCAGGACAGACTGCTTCCGCCACTGCTCGCCATTGGACATGAGGAGACTAGCAGAACCAACGAAGCGCCACAACAGGGACGCGTCGTCAGGAGTCTCCTTCGGAAATAGAACGACATTGTCACTAAGTTCCTGAGCGAGCTTTGTATCGGAGCCGTCAACGATAAGAAAGACCACGGTGGAAGCGACCATACCTTGAAATCCAAGATGTGTACCATCCATCGACCAAGAGCCCAAACGAGAACAATCTGTTCACCGGCATCCCTGGAGAAAGGCAAAACTAGCCTCTTTATCCGACAATCTTCGGTCTCTCCGGTCAGGTAGCTCCAAAGAAGAGGAAGTATCGCAACGCGAGGGAGATGCCGCAGATGACGGGGAGGAATAGCAACACGGTACCAGCAAAGGAGTAGAAAGACGAGGGGGATGGCGGTCAAGATATACATTGAGATGCGAGTCCTCTTCGAGAAGAAGGAAAAGATAGTATCAGACTGTCATATATAGGTCGACGTTCAGCCGCAGCTACACGGCTGGGTCCGTTTTCGCATAAAACCCGCGACCAGTGGAGAATCGTGTGCAGCAAGTGATAGGTATCCAAGAAGGAGGCAAAGTCGATTGATTGGCAGGAACATATGGTCGCCAAGGACGTTGGCTCTAGACAGAATCCGTACCTTGGAGATGACAGAGATAATTTGATATGTTTAGAGAATGAAACCTAATCTGGGGATGGAAAAACGCAAGGCGATTGTTAACGTTCCTTTTTTTTTTGGTTGATGCTGGACACGCGCGCCGCGCGTTCGGACCAAGGTAGAGAACTGCCAGTATATGCCAGTTTGAATATGATACGGTGAGAATTGGTGCCCGTTTTCGTCGCTTCGCGTAAGGAGTCAAGTACCTAACCTTCAAGCGCATTGCCCACTGCCTTGAAGAAGTGCAAGTGAGCGTTTGTGCTGATCGGCGGCCCGGGACTAAACCGTAAGCAGACCGGAACGTCCCGCAGTCACGCATGCGGTACTTTCTTTGGTTACCGGCGTTCATCAGCTTCAAGTCGTCAAAGCTTCGTGGTTTTCGTCCGGACAGTCTGAGATCTTTTGTTTCCAGACAGCTGTTTCTCATTAACAATGGTCACAGAAATCTCCTTCAGAAAACATATTCATGTCAAGCAGCAGAAATATTAATTATTACTTCTTGCGGTCTTCCTAAACCCACATTAATCATCACTAGTACATGGCAGCTATGGCTTGCTAAAGAGTGCAGTCGTGATGGTCTTCCATTCATGCCCAGGCCACAACGCATTGGCACTTCCAGCTTTATCCGCGCCTTCCTTATTTGCCTCGTGATCCCACCCAGTAGAGCCTCCACCACCCTCCATCAGTGCTTGCAGTTGGCCAAACAATGTCTCAGCCAGATCCCCAGGTAGCTTAGCGATATGATTGGGTGGAAGGCCTGCTTTCGCAGCAACCTCCACCAGCGTCAGCCCCTCGGATTGTAGACGGAATATTTTGTCGTTCAGTTGCTCAGCCGGCAAGTGCGTCAGGACGTAAACAACAAAACCTTTTATCAGATCAGTGACTGCCATATTACGTGCAGTAGACAGTCTACTCACCGCTGATGTCTTCAAGTGCAGTAAAGGACACTTTCGATTGACCCTTTCCAACGATGTTAAATTTCTGATCGACGTAGTATCCGACAAGTGGAGGGATATAAGAAATGAACATTCCCGTCTACACTCGGCGGTGAGCGATCACTAAGACCAAATACCAGTGAATACTCACAAAGAACCTTGCAGATGGCAATCCTATCTTCTTCAAATATTCTAGTTTTGTCTTCAGATTCTGCGTTCAGTTGGTAGAAGCACGATGCACTTACTAGCGAAATTTTCCTTTTCTTTTAACACCTCTACAGGTGCCCCTGCAGTCACGAACCCAAATTCCGATGGCACGAAGAGCTTAACACCCGCAGCCTTCGCACTATCCGCCAGAGCATACTGGGTCTTCCCTACTACCTCGGCATTGATAGTCGAAATCAGGACGTCGACGCCGTTCTCCTTGAGCACAGCAGACACTTCTGCAATGTCCTCATAGTCGACTTTGGCGGTCTTTACATTAGGGAGATTGGAGGATGAGTCGGAGGATTTCCGAGTAAGGACGATGAATGAGACGTTTTCTGCGATGAGGACGTCCAAGATGGCCCTGCCGACCACGCCATTGGAACCGACGAGAGCGAACGATTTGTAGGCGGACGAAGACATGTTGTGTTGGGTGGTAATGAAGGTATTCTCAGTTTCTTATATAGTCGACTCGTCCGGCGTTCGTCATCATGAATGGAATGCCCGCACACGAGATACGAGGATGTCTAGCAATTCAATGTCGCATGACGAATCCGTGAGCCCTTAATACCCCATCGAAAGGTACTTGCTTACCAGGATTTGTTCAAGATCCGTGATGCGATCTGGATGAATAACGCTTACTGATCAGAACGGGTCCGAGTTATGCCGTTGCTATCATCGACAGTTACACTCAGATGGGACACATACAGCTTTGATTATTGAGGCTTCCGCATTCAAATGATCGTCCACTTCCGCCCTATGATGCTCATGATGCATAAATACGTCATATATAATCAGCATAATGTAGTGTAGATGATATATTGTCTTACGCCTCTCATCCTTCCAGACTACACTCTTGCACGATATACGCCCCTGAATGTCCTTATTAGTTTTCATCTCATGTCCAAACTTGGGATCTTACCTGCAGATGGCGAGATTTCCCCATTTTGCCAAAACTCGACATGGCAAGGGCCCGCGCTCGATGAAGAACAGGACAGCTCAAACAGAGAAATTTCACCTGAAGGACAATGGAATCTATCTGTCGCAAAGTGGTCGCCAAAGCGCATAGGAACACTGGCTACCAGGGTCTTTCTCTTCGGTGCGGTTTCCCCAGAAGATGCACGTATGAGACGATTTGACCAGTTCGACTGTAGTAGCCAAACGTCGACGACTGAGTCATTTTCTAGCCTCGCCTCCGGATCAAATCCGTCGCTGGGCTGAGGGATCGATAGTGCCAAAGAGCAATACTCCATCCCATAATCCAAGTGAAAGAACTGAAGCACGGTTGACGTCTGGAAATATCCGTGAGCTGATCTGTATCGGCAACGAAGTGAGTAGCCAACACTCACCTTCGAAGATATGATAAGATGTCGGTCATCTGGAAATACGGTACCGAGGTTCGTGCGCCACTGACGACTTGTATCCTCTTGCACTAGGCGACCAGGGCTATGTGCTTCTATCTGTGCAGCAATGTCGGGAAAATTCATGATGGGGGCGTGATGCGAGGCGTTCCTATCATGGTTATTCCGGAAAACAGAGTCGAGATGGATGCATTGGCTAGGTTGCCCAGCCTGAATGATGACTGAATTGTACGTGCTGGACGTGTAATTTACGGTGCTCAACGCCACCATTAACAGTGTAATCAGAGACGAGCATAGTGTTCCAAACGACGACCACATAACCAGACGGTCGCCCCAACCTGCAAAAAAAGAATGATTTCCTTGTCCTTTTTCCCGACAATATTACTTACAGTTGGTAGCTTTCTCTGCTGTATCGTCGACATCCGGTGTCATCACTAGCGTATACCCTGCAATTGGCTCTGTTAAAAAAGCTGATAGCATGTCAAATGACTGAGAGAGGGGCGGTAAATAGCACTCGAATCCTTTACACCGGTCAGATATTTGAGGGTGGCCCTGGACAGAGAAGGATGGAACGAACGAGCCCCGTGTCGTTTCAATTAGACTAGGGGGTGTCGTATTCTGACCATACTGATACGTGATGGCCGCCTATGAACTGGGCGCGAGCAGCAAACTAGGCGTGAAAGTATAACGTTTCGCCCAGATGAACTCACGATTAACGTTTCGATCGAAGAGCTCCTTCGGTATACAGGATACCGGAGTCCCTCCGGGGCAGCTCCAACTTTACTCGTGATGATTTAAGCTTGCAGGGTGACTCCAGATATCTCACCTCTAGCATGTTGAATCCGTGGGTTGGGCTCCCGAGTTCCGAAACCTAGAAAACTGTGACGTGATCCATGTAGAAAGGTTCGTCTGCCCCTACGTAGCGTCTCTGTAGTGCCAGAGATCATCTTGGCGTACTAGTCAATTGTTGTTGGTTACTTACTATTTCTCGCTGGCAACTCGCTGCTAAGAAACAACTTGACGAACAAAACTGTCCAAAGAGGAAGGATGTTGGATATCTACGAGCGGCGCTGGCGCATCTGCACAAAGATCAGCGCCTCTCCACAGCGAGCATGATATTACGCGGTGCTTACAATGATACACCCGACACGGCGGCGATCTCAGCTTGACAAAATGTTTCACGAGCCAAAGCAGTGTCGAACGTGGAAGCTGTCGGTGACGACTCCATACGAAGATTTTCGGGGGCGTCCGAGTTTGGTAGCAGTGGCGATACGCTACACCGCTAAAAAAAAATCGCGCTAACGAGCTGCAATCGGACGAGCAACAAACGGAAAGGATGCTGTATGGCCTTTGAAAGTCACAATTTCATGCAGGATTCGTATTCCTGTCTTGCGTCTCACTGAGGCTTGGTAACGGGTGGGAGCTCTTCGTTGTTGAAAGTAACGCGGCAACGAAAGTTGGTTACTTAAAAGTTGGGCGGAGCATCGGCGATCGCCGAAGGTTTAGGTTCGTGCCATTACGGACCGGCGGCCCGGTAAATGTTCGTTATGACTTTCGTCAGTGGTTGCTGCGATTTTACTTCTCTTGGTCTCTATCAGTCTGTGCGTTCCCGTCAGCGTTTTTACCGATGCCACTTAAAATTTAAGCAATGTCTGTTGCGGATAATACCCTTCAGCCTTCTCCTCGGTTTCACACGACACGATGAGACGGACTATTTCTATGGCCGCGCCTCATTTCTCCTAAGGTCGCGGTCAGTGGGATCCCACGTCATTGGCCAACCCGTTGTTGACTGAAATTCCCTCGCCGTGGGGCATCGTACCAAGTCGGTATAGAATAAATGATATATATTTTATAATATGTTGCTGATATGATAGTACTAGGTATCTACTAAGTAGGATAAATTCAATTAATATGGTGTCCTTTTCAGCCTCGAATGCTGTGCATCTCGGGCAGTATACTTTCTGTGCTACAGAGAAGCAGCGGTGCGTGCACTGGTGTCGTCACCCTCCACATCCTCCCATTGGACCCAATTCTCTTCCATGGCATCGTACAACGCGCTCCAATCACGACAGACATGCACCGATCCTGTTCTACTTCCCTCAAAGTTTCGTTCGGTAAAATCACCGGGCTCGAGAGTAACGTCGGCGGAACAAAGGGCCATCTGTCGGAGGTAGTTCAGACAATGGTGTGCATGATCTCCCGTAGCCTTATTAGAGCGATCAAACGCAAAGTTGAGCACACGAAGGCAGTGCAGCTCGTGGAACATCCCAACCATGAACAATCGGCTGTTGGGCCCTAGATGAGCGTATCCAAACCCTGCAGAGGTGAGGTTAGACCATTCGTTGTCGGACGCGTCGCCGGAGAGGACTGGGAGTAGGACGCGGTCCGATGGAGAACGCGAAGGAGGAAGAGGAAGGGTTGAAGGGAAGTCATGGCCCAGAATGCCTGATTTAAATATTTGTGTTAGTTGGGAGGAAAGTTTGCATCGTGACGTGAGAACTCACTGGGATTGTGGTCTGCCGCTTTGGAACCTCGAAATGGGGTGTCGGCTCGCCAAAATATAACATGTATGGCGAGACTCGATGTGTACAACATTGCGATGAGGAGGTAGCATGCCGAGAGGCAAACGTTTTTGCTCTGAAGCTTCATATGGAATATTGACGAGGAAGGTAAAGTAGCTGCTACGATGAATTTTACATAGCAGCCACATAATATACAATCGTATCTGCTACTTCAATGCGCTGCATCGTACGATGAAGAAATCCAGGAATAGACCATCCGGGCTCAGGATCCACGCCGAGGGTCCGTCATGAGTAGTCATGTAGCACGGTTTCCTATTGTTTCAAAAACGCAAGAATATCTCTGGTGGCAGGGCTCAAGCGCCCACTACCTATGCTGTACATTGTAGATGTGTCATAGGTGTGCTGGCGCGCAGACTACATGGAACAAGGATCCTGGATCATTGTTCCCGGGTCGGAAGAGTCGTCAGATGACAGCTGTACTGCCCCTGCAGCCTCCATGATTCACTGTAATCCACTATAGGCCACGCTACAGACTCTCGTAGAGTTGCTAATATTTATGCTTCGCTTATAATAAGTTGTCGTGAGCGCTAAGGACAAGTGTCCGCTGTCAAGGAGACAAGTCATTTATCCAACATTTATCAGTGCGTCGATCAAGAAGAAAGCGAGACTGATAGACATAGTGCCAAACGATTGTTGACAGGACAACTGTATAAGACCAGGTAACAATCCACCTATAGGCTGTAGGCTGTAGCTACGGATACTTAACTTGCTTCGAATTTCAAACACCATATTTTCCAGGTATTTGACAGTGTTTCAAAGTTTGTTGTTACGCTTACTCAATTGTAAAGAGCTTTCAGTCCGCTTTTCACTGGGCAGGAAAGTTGATCAAGAGGAGGCTTGGTGACGGTCGTAGTTAAAACACGCTCACGTGACTCGACATACGGGTGAAGTATTGTGTAAATGTTGTTTCGGCTGCATTTGACTGCCATATGAGCACCTCCCGCAGTTCAGGGAACAGCTTGTGGCTCTACTGACATATACTACTTGCAGTGGAATAATACTCCTGGCTATCTCCTTCATCAAAGCACGCGGTCTCCAATATCCTACTTATAATCTCTGAAATTCGCTTCAACAGCGTCGTACACTGTTCTCCAATCCTTGCAAACACGGGGCTGGCTCCATACTGTCACACTTGCGCCTGTAGATCTCCTCACTGACTGAAGCTGCCCATCCGCTCGACACAGAACCGTCTGGCGTAGATAGTTCATGCAATGCTGAAGTAACTGCGCGTTTGCGACATTCTGTGAGTCCGTCAATCCTGCGCGTATGATGTTCAAGCAGCGAAGCTGATGAAACATCGAGATGCTGAAGGGTCTTTGGTTAGGTCCGAGATGTACCATCCCACCGCCTGGCGGTAAGAGGCTGTCCCATTCTGATATACCGAGCTCGGTGTCAAGAGAGTAATGCTCCGAGTTTCCGACGTAGACGTATGCCTTTGAGTCGGTAAGACTGGGGACGTTCCATTCCTGCGGGTAATCATGCCCGAGGTATGCTACAGTGGATAGTAAGCGATGAGGGGCACCATTCAACCTGAGCACTTACAATAGTTCTGGGTCTGAGCATTCTCTCTGAGCAACTTGGTTTTGGGATGAATCGCCTGCGAGACATGAATTTGATCCCAGGTGACAACGGCAAAAATAGTAGTGAAAACTGTAGATGCCGCTAATAAGGACATCGCCAGCCGAAGCTTTGATGATAGCGGATTCTCTATAAACTCGGTGTTAACATAAGCGCCCTCGGGCTCAGCTTCCATACCGTTTTTTTGCGTAAACATATCTCACCGTCGAGTTAGGGATACGTGAGGGTAAGTATTATAGAAGTATACTTTGGCTTCTACGTTTTATACGTTCGGGTCAGTGATTAGCGTCGCGTTCCAGTTTCTCGTTGATACACGCAACGCCAAGGAGACATCATGATTAAATCAAGTCTGATCAGGTTCACGCTTCAACATCCGAAATTGAAAAGCTGTTCCATTTGGTACACATTAACACGGCAGAGCCAAACTCCTGATTACTACGTGACAAGCCATGAGTCCACTAGCTAGCAGAGCCTTGGAAGGAACAATTATCAGGAAACCGAGATCGCGTCGAAAAAGTTGCACTTACAGTTTACTAGACTTCCCCGGGTCCAGGGTGTGTCTCCAGAATGGAACGGCTGGCGCCAATGGCCGAATTACCTACGTACAAGACGGTTTTTAGTGCGCTGGCTACGAAGATGACTTGACGACATACCATCCGACGTCAACGGGGCGGCCGCCACATTGGACGAGAAAACGGAGAGCATGAGAATGCATGCGATAAGAGCTGAGACGAATCTAGTAGATATCGGAATTCTTAGTGGGATAATGACTGAATGTTGCTAACTTCCCAGACCAAGGCAGTCTTTTATACAAAAAGCACGTTGAAGGCTCTGCAACCGATATCGTGATGAGACGGTGCGGTGGGAGCTTAGAGAGATCGGGAGCGTCGTTTCCGTTGGTAGCTGGAGGTTGCAAAGGTTCACAGCCGCCGTAAATATCTAGAATCATTGCTTCATCGAACCTCCTAGATATTCCTCGTTGCATCCTCAGAAGTCGGCCGAAACGCTCCTCCTAACTGATAGAAACCACCACACATAGAGCTGCAATGGCCCAGGGCCAGCATTACCCGTCAGAACGAACCCGAATTCTTGGACAACAGCCCGGCTTGGCTCCTGCACCGATACAAGCTGTACGCTATCGCATGCCAAGTTAGCTTGATATCCACACCACAAGAATTAATGCCCACCGGTTACAGATATCTGGCGTGAAAAGAAGCAACGTTAGTATGTAAAAGAAGACCTCAAAGGTTAAAATCCGTTCGCTACTTTATCATTAAAACGTTAATTTCCGACGCCGGCGCTCGTTCGTCCCCAAGAGGCAAGTCACAGGTGCTGTGGTAGGAGCACAAAACAGCTCGAAGAACGTCGCTGGCCCCATTCCGCCCTTGGCGCTAGTCTAGTACATGGCTAGAGATCCGTACAAGACCGACGAGTCTGCTTCGTCGTTGTGGTTTGAACAGGCCGTAAATGCCACAGTTCATATTGGCGCTATAGCATACGGTAAGTTTTACTTCTTGAACAAGCCACACCTCACTTACTTTGTACGTGTATTTTGCATCAAGGTACGCAACTGGCAACTGCGTTCCTCGCCATGTACTACGTCCTACATTCGGAGCAAAAGAAATATGTCTGGCAATCCATCACTTATGTTGGTCTGCTGGTCCTGTTGTCGACAATCTATACGACATGTAATATCCATTCGAACGAGATGGCGTGGATTGATGAGTGCGGCTACCCTGGCGGACCCTTGCGTTACCAACTCGAGCAGAGTAATACGGCAACCATCGTCGTGGCTAACGTGGCGGCGATTACTATCACATTTCTCGCCGATATCTGTATGGTACGCCTCGTCGTGGATTGTTGGATTGGTTTCGACTCATCTGGTAGCAGCTTTGGAGATGTTACATCCTGTACCGGGACCTGTGGATAGCCGTCGTTCTTCCAGCGTTGCTTCTTCTCTCCTCAACCAGTGGGTTCATTGTAAGCTCCCGCATTTCAACTGACGCGATATTCCTCTCGCAGCCATGGGCGTATTTCTCGTGCTTCAGCTGGCCTTACCGGGGGCGGCTATCTGGGCGCCTGGTATTGACCAATTTTCCATCCCATACTAGGCCCTTTCAATCGCTTTCACCCTTCTCGTCACACTCATGATCGTCGCCCGTGTCCTGCTGATGCGTAGGAGGATCCAGGTGACGTTGGACCCGAGTACGGGAGAGCGTATACCGGAATCGCGGCAATGCTAATTGAATGTGCCTTGCCGTATGCGCTAATTTCGTTTGTTTTTATCATCTTATATGGTCTGAGGAGCACAGCATCCAATCTCTTTGTCCCGTTGATGATCATGGTTGAGGTCAAGCACTCTCCACCTTCCTCTTCGCAAAGCAAAACTAACTTGCACTTCTCCTTGTAGGCGATGACCCCGCAGCTCATCATCATACGTGTCGTCCGAGCCCGTGGTCTGTCAGCGGACGCTGTCGCTACCACAAGTCGGTAAATAGGTGATGCAATTCCATAAAGGTGTCCCTCCTGGTACAGAGACTACGGAGCTACCCGATTCTCCTATGATATCACTAGGAGAGAATGTGCACGCCATGAACATCGCAGGATCGTTATCTGACAGCTCTTTTGGGGAACTGTCGAAGGCGTCTCCGTGTTAGAGATTAGGGATACGTAGATGGACTAGGAGATAAACCTAGAGTCGTTGAGGTAGAAAGGACTGTATTGATGTCGTTCAGTTTACCGCTATAACCGGATCTAATGAATGATAGATAGCCGTGAAACGATATGACGTCCAAAAGCAGTCTGTCATGCACATCGAACCCCCGTATCCCTCAGTACCGAAGAGGACCGACACGTCACGAAGTGCCGAGGAAGCAGAAGGCTAAGCGTCTGTTCTCTGCCCGACTCTCCCATTCCGTATCTGCCGTTGGTGTCGCAACGATATCGAGGACGAGTGCCATGTCCTGTTCACCTGTCCCCATCCCACGCTCTGTGATATGCGTGTGGATTTCTTGGCAGATGTAAGGAAATTGTACCCTGCTCTGCATGGTAGAGCGTCGTCTCCGAAGGAGCTCCTACACACGTGGCTGACGTACCCGGACTTGCTGCCAAGAGTGGCTCGCTATGTGTATGATGTCCTGAAACAGGTGGAAGAATTACCCATTTATATACACCCGGGAGTAACTTTGTAAAGGTTTTTCTTTTAGTAGATAGTTTTTCGCTCACGACGTTGACGCTAGTGCTGAGAGGCCGTACCTTGCGGGGACGTGACTGTATCAGTGAGGCCCAGCGATCGTTCGGTCCCGTAGCGTAGTGTGTTAGGTAGGTAATGCACGCGTAGTACGGACTCTGGTTAGTTTCCTTCTTAGGGACAGTGACCAGAATAAAATTTCCTCCTCCTCCCGCGCAAGATATTTATCATCCTCGCAAAACTTTTCGGCAAAAGCGCCACTTCTTCTTAAACGCTCGTACAATGTTCCAGAAGGTATATGTGACATTTCAGCGCCAAAGGCACCTGGAATCGTTGTCTGACCGGGCCTAAAGAGAGAATCCGTGTGAAGTGCGGAGAGGAAGGGGAAAATATGAAGGTCGGAGGTATCATCCGAAGCGCCGCAAGGCATCGGCTCGGGCTTCAAGAGAACATGTTATACCAACATTGGGCAATATGTTGAGCTATTTTCCTCTTTGCTAGCATTGAATACTAAGATATCTACCAATGGCAGACAGTCGCAGGGTCGTACGTCGGAAGAGGACACCGCTGGTCCTCAGAGAGAACCCTGGGCCACGAACTAAGTCGAACGGCCGGGTTAAGCCTGTTCGTCCAGGGCGCTTCTCCTAGCGAACATCTTGATCTCATTGTCGCCACCCTCTCACAGAGACTATGTCCTCATCTGCCAGAGTGGCTGAAGAGAGGCAGATAGGAAAGGCTGTAATGGGTGGAACGTGGGGTTTATGCTGGACCACTAGGGCAAGCAGTACAACCGCAGTAGTCAGCAAACTACGAATTTCACCAGTTTGCTGTGGAAAGGACGCTGTAAGGTCCGATCAGTCCAGCCGTGGACGGTTTGGAGTCAAGGTGCTCTTTTCCGGCAAACAGAAACGATCAGAGTCCTGTTGTTGTCGCGAGCATCTATGAGGTGGTGTAAAGACAATTGAAAGAGGAAGAAAAGGGAGAAAATACTTACCATGATGTGAGCAAAAAGGGACCAGCGTAGGCAAGCCGTGCCGCTAGCCGCTAGCCGCCACGCCAATTGTCATTTCCAAACGTTATATCCACCCTCCCATTCCGAACCCATGTGACACAAGCATCTGCGTAGCTATGGTCGTGGGCTATGGCGGAGAATGGGCGGTGATGATGATACTGTAGAGTGTGCTGCTTGATGAAAATTCTGCCGTCGAGCGTCATGGCGACTTTGGGTCAATCCTGCGACTACGCTCTGCTCAATTGTTCCTGTGCAATTCATACCGGCCATCAGAACGAGTTCGAGGTGCTGGTCTGTTGATCGTTAACGAGAGTGATTTCACTGGTGCGAAACCGGAGCTGAGTCATCGGGGATAGAGATGCGGGTGCTGTCACTAGAAGCGCTTGACACGTTTCGTCTAGCGTCCTGCAATGCCGGCGGGGAAACAGACTTGGCCGAGAAAAAAAAATTACCAGGTGCCATACCATACTGATTCAGGACATCCAAGTCCGACCTCGGGGTACGGTCGACCTGACAACTCTTTCTTCTTTCCTTTATGCGCAATGCGAAGGGTTTGGTTCCTGTGGTCCTGATATGCATTCAGTTGTTTTCAAGTTGTAATACATGATCAACGTTCACACAGGAATGAAAATGCATTAACATCGGAGGCTCGGAAATGAATTCCCCTTGCAGACAACCAGATAAAAGAATGTGCTTCGCTCTGGAGCTGTAAACCACAAGTTATCGATGGCACGATACGACAGCATAATCTGCGACTTGGGAGACGTCCTCTTCACATGGGCCCCCCCGTCCAGCCACGCTATTCCACCGAAAACGCTGCGCGAAATTTTCTCCTCTGCGACATGGTTTGAGTACGAGAAAGGCCGCGTCTCCCAGCAGACATGCTACGACCGTCTTGGACACGAGCTCTCTCTCAATCCAGCCGACGTCCGCAAAGCAATCGAGGACTCCTGCACCTCCCTAAAATGGGACAAGAATCTAGCGAGCTTCTTCCGGGAACTCAAAGATGCAAACCGGGAAGCGCTACGCATTTTCGCCATGTCCAACATATCACAGCCAGACTATGAAGCGCTCCGGAATATTTCGTCGGACATGGACTGGTCTATCTTCGACGGCATCTTCACGTCCTTCGCAGCAGGCAGGCGTAAACCCGAGCTGGGTTTTTATCGCCATACGCTGTCCCAGGCGAGCCTCGATCCCTCTCGAACCATTTTCATAGACGACAAACTGGAGAACGTGCTCTCTGCACGCTCCCAAGGACTGTACGGCCTCGTGTATCACAACCCCACGGAGCTGAAGCAGTCATTGCTCAATCTGTTGGGAAATCCAGTACTCAGAGGTCAAGATTACTTGAAACAGAATGCAAGGTATCTTACCTCCGAATGCGCTGGACTAGCCATCCAGGAAAACTTCGCTCAGCTGCTCATTCTAGATATGACCGATGACCGGTAAGTCTATAGTCCTGGGTGTCTTGGAGATCAGGTACTGACGGAGTGATAGCTCTTTGGTTGATTTGGACGTACCCAAAGAGGGAAAGTGGAACTTCTTCCCCGGTGAGTTGAACTAGTAGATCGCCGCGGTCAGCCGAGCTAATGATTACCAAAGGGGACGGTCAACTTACGACGGCCAATTTTCCTTGTGACTTGGACACGACCTCACTTGGCCTCACAATAATTCGAGCTAAAGAGGAAGTGGCTGCATCTACAATGGATGAAATGTTGTTGTATGTGAATGAAGACGGAATCATACAGGTGAATCTTTCTCCACAGGGAAACCGATGGCCGAAACCTGATCCGTCTGTATAGACGTACTTCGACTGCAACCGGCCACGAATTGATCCCGTCGTCTGTGTTAATGTTCTCAGCCTCTTCTATTCCTATGGTCGAGGAAATGAAATAATCCCGACCTTGGAATGGGTATACCAGGTTCTTCTCCATCGTGCGTACCTCCAAGGATCGCGATACTACGAGACAGCAGAGTGTTTCCTCTTCTTCCTCTATCGCTTTATCAGCAGCTGCGATAGCCCAGTGATCCATAATCGTTTCTATCCGCTCCTGAAAGACAGGGTTATGGAACGAATCGGGAGAGAAGGAGACGGACTCGCCTTGGCGATGCGTCTGATTGTATGCGACTTTACAAAGGTGAAAAATGAGATCGACCTCCAGACTCTTCGAGGCCTCCAGCGTGAGGACGGGGGATGGGACTCCGGTTTGATATACAAATATGGGTCTTCGGGTCTCAGTATTGGGAACCGGGGTCTGACGACAGTAATGGCTATCCACGCTATTCAGTCTAGTAGCCTGGCTAGGTCCTCTTTATGAGGCGGCCATGAAGGCCTTCGATAATAGTAGTAAGTATTTTATTATGTTGTAGTTTGTTAATTTCATACCGTTGTAATCCGGTATCAGGCTTCCCTTATTATTTGATTCGTATATGAGGGATCCGACTTTGACAGCGACGTCCGTCCTTCGTTGAGCTACGGGTGCATTTCAGGGGCGCATAGAGCCTGTCTTCGCCTCCCTGCTGCAGACATACGGTTCGACGGCGAAAGCCCGCTTAGCGAAATAAAGCAAGACAGGCAGACTATATTATAGCTGCTTCCACCGACGAGGATCGAACTCTGGTAATGTAAAAGATGCATTTAGGCGGGGGTCGGTACAGTTAGTTGTCAGCCCTTTAGTGATGCCCTATTGTTAATGAGCAAGCAGCCGCGCAGAAAGCAATGATCCATTCGCCGTCTTAGATATCAAAGAAATATCTAAGAAGTGGATATAAGAACATTGGAGAGAGGAAGAAATATGTTTGCTCACTCGGAGCCGTCGTTCAAACTGGCTGCCAGGCCCTCCGTCGACATCGTGTAGGTCTTATAATCTCCAAAGAAAGGATGCAGACACGTCTACGGGACGCTATTGTCGTAACTGGTGCTGGAGACGCGTGATGGTCGTGGTAGCGAAGAGAGCCGTGCTCATTCATTGGTCGGGACTTAGTTTACATAAAACCCTAGGGACAAACCGGCACATAACCGGTAACTCCGGTCAACCTCGAACCGATCAGCCGAAGTTCGTTTTCGCAATTATAAGTGAAGGTACCGTGCCGTGTAATGATGAGATGAGATGAGATGAGATAAGTAGCTTCTGTTTTTCTACTCTGTCTTCACTGTACTCATTAACCAAGAAACAAAAAACCAACTCAAAATCTAATCCAAGATTCTCTTCCCTTGCCATCTTTACTCCCCCTCGGGAACGCCCGAAAGTTTTCTTTCTCCCTCTGGAATTCGCCTTTACGCAGTCACTGAAATCACACCCCGGACTGCAGCTTTCAGCTCATCGCGCTACCGCATGCCGGTACTGTTGCATTTCGCAATGTTGTTGGTACCAGTGCTAAGCTTTTTAAGGAAACTGTTGTTAGTCTTCTCATGATAATCGATGGGCGACAGGTACCCGCGGTTTACGAAGGTCCTAAGGTTATCATCAGAGTCGGATTTTTATCCTTGGTATTCGGTGGCAATTGCTGTGCGGCCCAGCGGGTTGAAGAGGAACGCCGCCTTCCGCGAGTTTGAAATTCATACGAGTTCTAAATTTACTTGTACCTACCTACCTACTTGGAGTTTCAGCGGAGGACTCTTCCTAGCGTTTGGGTCTTGCTTAGAGGGCTCCAAGTTTACCAAGAGGTAAATACAGGAAGTTATCCTAAATTAACATCTACCAACCTATTCGCCAGATGTCTCGGATTCTCGATCCTAGACTGATATTCAACTCTATTCCAAAAATCCATCCCGATACGGAGGACTTCTTTGAAGATAAGTACATCGAACTGAAATGATAAACCTCGAGGGTGGGGTCCTCGTGGAAATACTCACTCTTAGCCTGGATCTGTACACGCGTAATCGAATGAGACTCGTCCAAGAACCTGGAGATACGCCAGCTTTTGTTTTGAATGATAAGCGAACCGTACGGTGCCTCCCGCGCCTACTCCCAACCAGGAATAAGTGTCACAGGCTTTGGTGTCGGCCGCATTTTAAGGTCTGAAGGGAACGAGAATGCAGCTGGGTGTCATTTACGGATTCACGTGTATACTTTTCCATTCGTGGATCACAATTAACGTTCTCATACATAGACAAGCTTCAAGAAGTTCGTCGTCTTTCCGAAGACGACTGCTATGTCTTTGAAAATGTCAGTACTTCGCTTGAAAGTCCTCAGCAAACCCCTCGAGCTCCAATGTCATTATTTGGTTGGCGCTCTAGGTATGTCTGGACAGAAGGCTCACTGAGGGCTGAAATGCCTTACTTCCTATGTCCCCGTAATATGTTTCATCAGTGAGAGTTTCCCTGACTCTGACAGGACAAACTTTATCTGTTTCTGTGTGGTGCGGGGGCCAGTAAGTTCGTTCCCTCAATTTGTCCGAAAAACATACTCACAATCGCAAGAAGCCTCGTACTACATTCAAATGACAAAGGTTCAATAGCTGAAGGACATTGCCTCGTGTAACAACGACGAGAAGGTTGCACTCGTCTTGCAGCTAAGTGCAGACCACGCTTTCAACTATTGAACTTCTCGTATGTTCGAAGAGCTGCGAAGACACGGAACAATAGATGTATATTTCGACAACACAGGGGGGGCCCTATTCCCGAAGCAGTGCTATTGAAACCGCCAATAATCATGGCCATTTCGTTATTTGTGGAATGGAGTCAATAAAACTTGAAGTTGTCTGACTCATACGGCGTTCGTGTATTGCTTTTCTTCTGATTTGATCTTCGAATTTCTGTGCATCATTGACCAGATCCCCTGGTTGTTAAGCCGCCATAGGATAAGGTGCCCATTATACCACTACAACTCAGTACTATAAGCGCCAATCTCTTGATATTGATTTTCGCACTTAGAGGGACAGTGGTAATGACCGATTGGGCTAAGTTTGGATGAAGATGTGGGCCATCGTGTGGCCATGCCGGCACGAATGCGACTGAATTCTAGGTACTAGGGAGGGAGGTAAGTAGGTACTTAGTTTTACACGGCAGTGTCCACACGGTGAACGCCGGTTCCAGACATTACAGATAGAATTCTTTATCAGAGAGTTTAGAGTTTAGGAAGGAAAGAGGTTTAGAAACCGGTATGCGGTCCCAATAAGGAACACCGGGGTTCTGTGCCGCCACGAAACGTGTCACAGACCATAGCCACATCGTGCCGCCGTGATATCCACCAGGTGCCAACTGGGAACATCTCACGGGTTTAATGCAGCTACAGGGACCAAGGCGAAGGACTCAATTGAAGCTCTCAGTAACCAGAGAAAGCGCATGTCTTGATTGAATAGAGCGGGAGACCAGGAATCAAGGTGTGACAAGAACATCTATGGTTGAAAGTGAAGCCAAGGTGCCGAAGATACTTGACTGACACCGAATCACAAGCCAACTAAATTCGGCTTCAATTGCGGCAAATGCAGCCGCTCCTTTTAACCATTCACTTGCGGGAATAAAGGATGGAAACTTGGTGTGGGTCTGGCTTCACGCCTTAGCGTCAAGTTTCAACACACATGCACCCTCCATTTCTCTTATTTCGTCGATATCAAGACATGGGGCCGACCGTTCTGGGAAGGTGTTCATCGTGGCAGGAGGGAACTCTGGCACTGGAGTCAGATTGTCGCCGGATCTTGCCTCCCTTCCAGCGATCGAAAATCCAGCTCTTTTTCAATGCTGTACTTTGATTTAAAACATCAATAGAATGATGCGGATTATCACCGGGCCTTCCGAACAAGGTGGTTTTTGCCCCCTTCCCCTACCAGACTGTCCGAATTGATGTATTCCCGGATACACTTTAAACTTCAAAGAGCTCCCATCTGCGGCCTATTCAACCCATCATCACGCTTCCCGTCCTCTTGGTATTTAGCACGGCGCGTAAGTTCATATAGCCGGCAAATCTTAGACCCACACCAGACTAACCCGTTACCACTATCAGTATTCGGGCACGGCGCTATATGACATCGGTTTGTCTTGGTGCAGCTGCTTGCATTCAGCTCGACGGTCAGGGCATTTTCTCGGATGATGAAAGAAGGCCCGGGCTCCATCATAAACCGAGTCTTGAGGCACTTGATGCGCCCCGAAAGTTCCAAGATCACCATAATAGCCATAAACCAGCCAGATGCGTATCTTCAAGTTCATAAACCGTGGTTTCGATCAAGTCCGAAGCACTCTCTTCTCTCACGTCAAACTCTTGCCACTGTCAAGCTGTGTGCAAACGGCTTTAGATGGTCTCAACGCGATGTACATACCTTTTGATTGTATGCCACACATAACGGCATGTGTGTATATCACGGGCTTCTCTCGGACTTGATTCCGTACTTTTTAGGGTATGTCCTAACGGAATCATCGTTGTAGATAAAAAATATGACGACCAGTCATACAATCTCAACCTACCGTCACACTATGGTCGTGGAGCTCTTCGGCACGGAGACATAGAAGCTGTTACAGTAGAAGGGATGCAATTCGCGCAGAACACAGTCCGAGCTCCAGGGGAACAGAGTTTTCCGACGAGACGGTCTCAGGAGGTCTATTACCATTCCGACGAAAAAGGACGTCAATCTGAGAGGGCCATAGCCTTGGATCAAACCAGAGTACATCACATCGAATTTATGCCTAGAGTTGCTCGTTTTGCTACCTTAGGGTGTCCATTTCCGTTTCCTTGGCTTTCCGCTTATCTATATTTACCCACCTGTTGACCTCCTTCACATGAACACAAGGCACCACAACAAATGGTGATGTGCTCGGGAATATGAACACGCCTGGCAGATCAACACACAGCACACATAAACGGTTTCGCGGAAAGCCGAACGAATTCTCCTTTCTAAAAAATCACGATAAGTAAATGTATATAAGGAGCTTCAGCTTGATTCAAAGAACTCAAAGCAGTAATGGCACGATACGACGCCATACTTTGTGACTTGGGGGACGTTCTCTTCACATGGTCTCCCTCAGCCAATCACACCCTTCCCTTGAACACCCTTCGCAGGGTTCTCTCCTCATCGACATGGTTCGAGTACGAGAAGGGCCGAATCTCCCAGCAGACGTGCTACGATATAATTGGACGGGAGTTATCCATCAGCCCGGTAGACATCCGCAAGGCAATCGAAGAGTCTTGCGCTTCTTTGCGTTGCGACTCCGGTCTTGTGAGTTTCCTTCGAGAACTCAAAGATTCGAGAGGGGGTACCTTGCGCATCTTTGCCATGTCAAACATATCACAACCGGACTATGACGCCCTTCGGAGCGTTGGGGGTATGGATTGGTCGATATTCGACGGCATCTTCACCTCCTTTGCGGCGGGAGCACGTAAACCGGATCTTAAATTCTACAGATATGCGCTGTTACAGGCGAACCTGGAACCCTCCCGAACCATATTTATAGATGACAAGTCCGAGAACGTACTCTCTGCACGCTCTCAAGGACTGCATGGTCTCGTGTATCGCGAATCCAAAGAGCTGAGGCAATCGCTGCTCAGCTTGTTTGGAGATCCAATTCAAAGAGGCCTACGGTTTTTAAAGGAGAACGCAGGACGTCTGGTCTCAATGTGTGGCGGAATGGCTATACAGGAGAACTTTGCTCAGTTACTCATTCTGGAGATGACGAATGATCGGTGAGGATCAGGACTACCTACATTTCGGATGTTACGGGCTGACGGTGTGGCAGGTCTTTGGTTCAATCACATATAATTGAAAAGGAGGGAAAGTGGAACTTCTTCCGAGGCAAGTCTGGTTCATCGGTCCATTAACAACGGAGCTGATGATAGTCAAAGGGAGTGGTCAGCTTACCACAGCCGAGTTTCCTTGTGATTTAGACACCACTTCCCTGGGTCTTACGGTGGTTCGAGCAAGAGTGAACGTGGCAGCATCTATAATGGATGAGATGTTGAATTATATCAATGAAGACGGCATCGTACAGGTACTTATCCTCGAGCTCAAACCACCCTTGCGCGGCTCACTGTCTCTTGTTAGACATACTTTGACCATGATAGGCCGCGAATCGATCCCGTTGTCTGCGTAAACGTCCTTCATCTCTTCTATTCCTACGGTCGAGGGAAGGAGATGAGCCTAACTTTGCAGTGGGTGTATGAAGTCCTTCTTCATCGGGCTTATATCCAAGGGTCGCGCTATTACGAGACAGCAGAATGCTTTCTCTTCTTCCTCTATCGATTTATCAGCGACTGCGATGATCCGGTCATCCATAGCCGCTTCTATCCACTCCTAAAAGAAAGAGTTAAGGAACGAATTGGGGCGGTAGGAGATGGACTTGCCTTAGCGATGCGCCTCATCGTTTGCGATTTTACTGGCGTGAGAAACGATATCGACCTTCAAACTCTTAGAGCTTTCCAATGCGAAGATGGAGGATGGGATACCGGTTTGATATACAAATATGGATCTTCGGGGCTCAGTATTGGGAACCGAGGTCTGACGACGGCAATGGCTATCCATGCCATCCAGTGTAGTCGGGCCGGTTCATCGCTACGACAGAATCTCTAATGATATTAGTCAGTATCAATTGTTTCGCAGTTTTAGATCTCATACCATCCAATTGCTTATCTGATAGTGTGGGCCTCCCATATATCCTGAGGAGGAACTGCTTATATACATATGCCCCGAAGCCAGTGGCAAATCAGAACTTTGTTCTTCGCCCAGTACATATACTGTGATAGGCGGTAGGTCAGAATCTGTCTCAGCAGTCAGCGGAAGACCAGAAGCAATAGAATCTTGTCACCCTGCTACAATAACACAACCCAAAAACAACAGGTCTAGTCCTACGGGAAGCATTCACCGTGGTCGCAACCTCGTTCAATAGTGAAGTACGCTCAAATGTTGCGTCAAGAAGTATTACATGACATGTAATGTTCTGTGGCACTCTGTGGTGAGATTGGCGTATATAGGAACGATCTGAACTTTGGCAGCGACGTACGTTCCTCTTTGAGTCTGAAGTGTCTGCTACACGAGCATGTTTTCTGACGATAAAAAAGTGTTGGGAAGAATGGTAGCCTGGTAGACTGATCATTGTAGAGCCGCTACTACCTACCAGAACCGAAATCTAGTGATGGGAAAAATGCTATTTGGCGGCGGTCGGTGTTACCGGTCGTCAGCCCTTCAGAGACACCCTATCACCAATGAGACATCAGTCGCCAGTTCAGTTATAATCCGTTCGCCGCCAGGATGATCTGATCATCTACGCGTGGGCATAAGAGCGCTGGAGAGAGGAAAAAATAAGCCTGGTCACTCTGAGTCGTTACCCCAAACTGTCTACCAGACCCTTCATCGACGTTGTGCAGCCCTAGTCTCGAAAACTCGACACGACGATCTGTATGAAGTACAGTAGTCGTTCAATGGATGTAGAGTCGGAATTCCAACAGGTTTCTGATCGATGGATGGAACAAGCGGTATTTGAAAAAGGTGATGGCCGGTATCCGGCATGGTGGGCCGCAACCAAACTCCTTAAGTTCTTTTCAAACTCAGGATATCTCTTGCCAACGACGTCGCGTCGTCCCTCTTTTACTCTACGTCCTTGCGGTCCTCCCAGACATGGATTTACGCTTTAGGACTATGTTATGGACGCTATAGCCCCAGATGACGCGTCGATACATAGCTTGTCGCCCGTAGTTGATCATGAACCAAAAGAGCATCAGCACCCACCTAGAAGCCGTGACTCTAGTCATGCCGTCAGCCTGACAGCGATTCTTTGTCAGTCTTTACTGCGGTGTCTTGACAATTTCGTTGCCAGCAATCGGATTGCCGGCATTTATTTTTGGTGCGAACGGTTATGTCTTTTGTTCTTAGTGTATTCACGGTGTGATATTGTATAGCTTCTATTGTCCATCGATTCACGTTATACGAAAGAAACCTCTGTGCTCTACGACTTTAGTTTGTCGCTGGGCCAAGCTCGACAGCGCTCTCGCTTTTCTGTTCTTCAATGGCCCGGTCTTTACCCATCCCTCTTCCAATCATATGTCCTGGATGCGCAAAATTCAAGGTGTAGATCGCCAAGATGACCATAGCGCCGTCAAAGACATCTACAATCCGGTTGATCAACCGCGTCACATATAAAGAGTGTGGATAATTGAATGCGTACTGAAGTAGGCTTGCGTGTGGATGACTTTTCCATCCCACCCATCTGCGAGTTCAATCGTCCGATAAATTGCCCTGCGCGGAGGCTTCAGGAGAGTAAGTAACGACAAGTCAGTGAACTCGCATACCGGACGATAAGGCAAACGGTATTGAAGGCTAGAGCGCGAATCATGTACTTCAATCCTTTGTCGATGACTCCGCGTTCGGTATTTGGTGACGAAAGGGTCATCGAGGAGAGATTACGATTCCTGCGCCGAGTGAAAGGACGGTCGTAGTTGTACCGGAGGAGGAACTCGCAACCCAGAATGGCATAGAAGACGATGACGCCTACGATTGAAACCAGATTAGTGATAGCTACGGAAGATTTTTCAAGACGTACCCAGTTGGAACGCAATCCCCCCAAGCATCACGTTGCTTCCCTGCATCCATCGAGCACGTCAGATCCGTACCAACAGAAAAGTCATTCAGTAATCTCACGATTTTGACCGCATTAAGATCGCCGTTTGACGACGCCATACTCCCTCCCGCAGCTTGCGTAAAGAGGGCAAGAATATCCTTAAACAAGATGGCATCAGTAATAAGGCCGTTAATCCTAAAGTACACTCACGCAGCTGACGAATATTCTAGAATCTTGCGTATATAAGTTGTCCGTGAGCTACAGGATAGGTAGAAACATAATATCAGTACTTACAGGCTCTGGGACTCAGTCTGCTATAGGCAGGCCCAAGAATACGGATAATGGCTCCGAGGATGATGAAATTTGCAGCAACGAGAGGCGTAGGTCCGATGATGGTAGCCGTTATTCTGAAGCGAGAAAAATATGATCAACATCAGCCAGATCACAAAAGGGTTGAGCTGAGTCACTGAATAGTAAACGGCGTATCGAGACGCGGAGAGATACTCGACCAGAATCGCGCACTCCATCCTAAGATTTCCAAGCACCCACCGAGAAGGATGGTCGGGACTGTCCACCACATGCGGAAGTACACGCCTTGGAGGGTGTGCGTCACTGGAGAAAATAATTATCAATTTGTATCAACACCCAGGCCTTGCACTCACAGGTAGAAATACCGAATAGGATGATGAACATTAGAGCAATGCCCTTGGTGGGTACATATCCATATAAATCGTTGTCCTGCGCTTCCATCTGAGCAAGCGCTTTGACTGGTTCGAAGGTGGGGGAGTCAATTAAGGTCGAACTACAGACGTGGGAGAAAATTTGCGCACTGTGCTCTAGAGACATAGTCAGTACAAGGCCTGCCGATTTCTGGGTTATTTTGAAACAAAAACGAGGGAACACGACGAAGAAAAGCCATTGATTGACGCGCTTTAAGAACGAGTCACCATATGTTACCTCGAGGTTTCATCATATCTGCAGCTAGGAGGACATGTATCGCCTTCTTCGCGCGCATCTGAAAAGCGATGAATTGGCGGGGCATCCTGCCCGCACCACATCTTGTTAATAAGTAAGGGGTACTGTTACGCAGAGTAGCTGAGCTTTAAGTAACTTTACAGAAATATGCAAGCATCTCTAGAGATGCGTCGCGAGAACAGAGTTCAAAGCATTCGGTTTCAACACTCCAGAAGACAATGTTTAGTACATCGATGATAAATGCTGAACGTTGGTGAAATGTTGATCATCTAGGGTCGCGACTGCGGATTGAAAGTATCGACACAGCCGCGCGCCATAGACAAAATATATGCCAGAGGGTAAAGACCGCAGCAAGAATATACAGAGAATCGTGGATACTGTTTCATTGTGTAAACACTGAGAAAGGAGCTGGCACTGGACGACAAACTTGAAACCAACCCCAGGTTGCGCAGTAGAGCCAAGTCGGAGATGTCAATGAGTTACGAAGGTCCTCGATAGTTCCCTGCACTTTGCCTCGACATACTATAGTTTCCTCCTGAATGACAAAAAATTGCTCGGCCGAATTTTCAAGATACATCCAAGATATTCCGCGCTCTTGTATCGGACACAGGAGGCCCGATTGTCCTTTTCTTTTAGTAGTTCCAAGTCAATTTGACCTACTCTAGGAGAACCTGGTTTCCAAAGCTCAAGATCGTGCCATAACCAGATGTTGAGCGTTGTAGTATGTGCAGGAACCGAATTGAAAATGTGCCGCGACCGGCTTCTGAGCCGGTTTCGCGCGTCAAAGGCACGTGCCCGACTTGGCATCTCAACTTGAGCTTCGTTCTACTGCCGTCGAAAAAGCATATAAAACCGCGGGCCAAAACCCTGCCGGGTGTGCCGCCGAGTGTTTCTTAGTACTGGTTAGTGGCTTATCTATGTAAATAAAGATCGTGACTCCGGTGTTGGATTGACAAGTGTCGTGCATCGCAATTAGTCGGGATCTTCGGTTGTCGAGCATCAGGCAAAGAAGTGTTGTTTTTCTCCTCGGCTTTAGTTACTACATAGCAGTGATTCTATTAGTGTACACAGAAGTAGATAAATACGTAGGTGAACAACGATAACCCTCGCCTGTTTGCGAGGGTTCCCTGCTGAAATCCGGGTGAGCGGCTGGAGAATTACCGCTTATGTCAACATCCGGCTGACAGCGACTCTCGACTAAGTTGTTTCCCTTTAGTACCAGGAACCTTACGTTTCAATGTATAACCTGGTACGGGCTGCGGAGTCCTACGTCTTCGTAGCTTCATCGTGGATTCTTCCTAAGGGGCGTTTTCTTACAAATCACTTTGAGGTACTTACTTGCATACCTCAGCGTTTATACCCTAGCAGGGCTAGCACGATTGCAGGCTTGGTTTCTTGCGAGTTCCCCGAAATTTTCAGGTTGCCTGTCCGGGACATCTATTGAATGCCCTTCAGAAATCTCCCAGTGTACTTTCGCGCGGATTCGTCATGCTCTCTGTATAATACCAAACATAAGGCATATTATCATGCATATGCCATCATGGACCTTCTGAAGCATTTGCTCCAATCTGTCCGTGCCCCCCGATGAGGTTGGGGTATGGCGAGTAACCCTCGCTAATGTCACGCAGCTGCACTTGATTCGCGTAACCTGCATCGCGACCCAGTATCAAACCCTGTGATTCTGTACCGACCTTGATGGATTTCCGGACAGAGGAAATGCACATTATGGATAGGCTATCGGATGAGTGAATTCGACCCAGAGCTCGAGAGCCCGGACCAGTGGGGTGGTGTCGGGCGAGAACAGAGCAGTGCTGAGTCAACGACACTAACACTAGTCGTTGCAAAATTTGATGACGAGATGTTGTTAACTCGACTTGCTAGCTGATCCCATGTCGGATGAGCGAACTGGGAGATCCATTTTACCATCACTAAACGGGCGACAGCGACACTTTCTATTCTGTTGGCGCTTTCCCGGCATGCAGTGGAGTTTGTTTGCGCATCTGACTCAGGTATCTCTTCATATCATTCGATCTTTGCGCTGCGCTGTATTGATCCCCGTCCCAGGAAGACAAATTCTCTCATTTATAATTTTCCCCAAAGACATTTTTGTCTTCGATTGCCATTTCCCGCAGGAGGATGAGTACAGGACTGCTCATTTGCTCGAATGACTCTCCAGATCGCTCAACATTATGACGTCTCAGACACATATTCAACAGCTGATTATCACGCTGATACCAGACCCAGATATTGATGAATTCATGCCGCTTCCAGACCTGCGAGATACGATTGTGGGGACTCGATGAAGCATTGTGTCAGGTGTCATCCACAACCTTGGTCTTCCAGCAGGAAAGCTTTTGGGAAGATGTCGCTTTGTGGTCTGGAACCGCACAGTGCCTGGGAGACGTCTGTCTGCCGCAAGTGAAAAACATGTATGAGAAAATGGGTGCGGTGCACTTTGGGAGAAAGCGATCCAATTTTGGTTGTAAAGACGTAAACAAAGGAGAACGTCGACACCAGGACATGTTAGTAGGAGATAAGAGTATATGATGCTCGTACTTCGCCATACTTACCAAGAACAACCCAAGATCACGATGAGGTTGAATATAAAATCAGCATTGCCTATTGAAGTCTTCCTAATTACCGGTTCTATACAATACATTGACTGCATGTGAGCCATACAATAAATATGTGCAACATTGCTGTCAGCAGCGACTAAGACTCCCTTCGAAGACTAAGGCCTCGATGATGCTCGAAACAGTCGACCAAGACCTCAGATTTAAGCCACTCATCATAAAACCTCGCGTTCAAGTTGAAGGTACTGTCAGACATGTCCAAAGGTCTTGCGACTGCTGAGAACTTCTTCAATCTAAACTTCAATGTGTTCGACAGAACTTCATCAAGAAGAAGCCATGAAAACGCGTTGCCTCCCGTGGGCAGAAGATCCAATGTCCTCGAGGCGATGTCTACCTTGATGGAGACATCAGTGAGGTTGTTCACCTCCGGGAGTCCCCTAAAAGTCAACTCCCACCACTTCAGGCAGTCATTTGTGTGCTTAAAGTCATGTTCACCGACCAAGGGAATGACCACTTCAAGGGACTTGATACTCGAAAGGTTAAGAAGTAGTGGTCGTGCTGTTTGGACGTATATTTTAGAAGTTGGTGTCTGAGGAGGTAGAACAAGTTACCAAGATCAAAATCCACGCAATTAATCGTCAATTCAGAAGGCTTCGCGATGCCGAGCAGAGCCGCAATCTGATGGACGACTTCATCCCCACCTATACCGTCGATTGCCAAACTGTCAAGGTGACGGAGCGAGACAGGGGAATGTATCTGCGTGAATAAGTCCAGCGTGTTGGTACCTTCCCCGATAGTGACAGATAAAGACAAGAGCTCGGGACCGTTCTGATAATCCCGAATGGTTCTCGCATCGAATGCTCCAGCGCTCGGGCGCACGGGAAAGATGCTGGAAAGCTCGACTTCATCCAGGATCAGATCCGTGAGTTTTGGAAATGCACGCATGAGGGAGCAAAACTCGTCTGCTCCAAGGGAGACTTCCTCTAACTCAAGTGAAGTCGTGTGTGGGAACGCTCGAATTGTGGAATGCCACAGATTTCGAGATTCAAAATCCGACCAGCTCAAGCCGCTGAGGGAAATGTTGGTTATGGAAGGGTGGTTCGAGAGGGCCGTTAGTAGCGTTAATAGGAAAGGGTCGATCTGAGCCCCCACAGGGCCCAAGCGGTGGATTGTAATACAGTCGAAGTCAGGTCCAAGGACATCATAGAGTGAAGACGCCGAGCGGAGGTGGCGATACAGTCCTTCGCAGGTGTTCGTTAGGCCGTAGTTCGAACTGATGAGTGCGTAGGGCGAATACACGGGCATTTTCGCAGAAGTTTCGCAGGGAAAGGATATATGAGGCGTTGGTGGGAGAGGAAGACGTGCACAAAGCTAGTTCTTACCGACAGCTTTTATATGAGGTCCTCATTTATTGCCAAGACACCATTCAAGACAAAAAAGGCGACAAACCCCGGCATTGGAGAAGGCCCAACAAAGTCTATGTGGCCCGAAATGAAGATTCAGACAGGCATGAGCCAAGTAGACCTGCTGAGAAGGTCGATCAACGGTCCAAACATTGTGAAAATGCAAAGACCCTGTTCCTTGATAGGTTCCGTCAGCGCCGGCAGACAAAAACAAGGATTCAGTGGCACAACTGTGGTTGAACAACACGGTCTTCATAGCAGTTACGCCGGAACTTACTCAGGAGCAGCGGAGCACTGCGATTTTTAGCTTCCGCGTAGTAACCCGCAAGTTAGCATTGGCACTGTTGACGTTCGGCGAATCAACACTGAGGCCTCTGGAAGTGTCGAAAATTTTGGGATAACAGTAGATTGGAGTGATGATGGCTCCTTTGGTGCTGATAGTCCCACGACTTGCGAGGAATAAACAAAAACCAGGATAGATTCAAAGCGCTGTACGAACATTCAAGACAAGTCAGATATAACCGCTGTGTACGCTGCCTTTGGCTGGTAGTTACTATCAAATAACAGAGGCGTTGAACTTGCGCGCCAGGAATTCTGTAAAAGCAAATACTTGAGCAAGTGTCAGAAAAGGGATGTAGACTTACAACATCGCTGACTCCCCAGCTAGTGATTGAGACACATGCAGAGTTGGAGAGGCAGGCGTCAACGACAGTAGTATAGTCAGAGGCGCTTGCACCTATGATATCCAGCTCGGTGATAGCAACTTCTGTGCCGGCCCCTGCTAGTGCCGTCAGAGCTGCCACTGCCCCGCTCGAGCCGCCGGCCTACGTATGATCAACAACAGATAAATACCAGAGTACGTGTTGACGCACCGATAAGTGCATTTGTGTGCCGATACCGTCGATTAGCTGTTCATCGGCGTTGACGCGCTTAACAAGGGCAACCATTCCTTAACGACGACAATTTTTAGAGATTGATGGAAGAAAAAAGACAACGGCTAACCCTGGACCTTGGCGCTGTTGGAGTCAAGATTATAATCGTTGATGTATAATCTAGACCGATCTAGTATCAGCGAAGAATCGGGTGAGAGAGTTTGTACTAACTTTGCTGTAGGATCTGCAGCTCTTGCGGCTTTGAAGGCGATGGTAATAAATGACTTGATAAACCGGTAGTCAGTAGTCTAACACCGATCGTAATGGGGTAAGGGTGTACCTCTCCCAAAACGTTATAGAATACACTCGATCGCAGAGTACCGTCTTCGTTAAGAACCTCACTTTGGATTATCAGAACGCAGGAACGTCGCTGAAAGAACTGACGTACTTGCAGACGTCCCACTGATTATTCATCAACGAATCAATTCTGGCTAATGGGTACCGAAGATAGGAAGGACACGTACGGCTATCAAATTGCGTTAGCCATTGAACAAACGACAATGAGCACAAGGATACCATAGAGTTTACCGGAGTACTGTCCAGCTACATTTGCGATATGAGTCTGAATAACGGATGTCTTTGGAATGGTCCATTAATATATTGCATCCTGGATCAATCATTTTTGGCTCACCAGGGTAGTCGCGTCCGTGATGGCAGAGACCCATGTTGGGAGCTGCGAGTGCCACACTAAAACAAAGGCACATCAGATATTACCGAGCGGGAAAAAGGTTTTAAAACCCAAACCCAAGGTATGTCCACGGATGATTTTATTATTCGAGACAGCCCAATTTACAAGATAATCAGACCCGGAGAAGGTGAATTTTCCTTGGGTACTTTCGGTAGCATCCCACTAGCAGGCAAAGATCATTGATTATAAGATACAGATGACCTGTACGCAAACCGACTGACCTTCATGGAATTCTCGGGAGTAACCTACGGTTTAGACATTGTCAGGAAGACAGCGTCATAGAAAAATTAAACATACGGCTCCGAATTCAGATTTTAAGATGGCTTCGTTCGCTGCAAGGGTGTGCTGGTCAGCATGCGAATTGAGCCGGGATGGCAACACACCGGAAATGGTTATGGTACCCTGGTCGGCCGCTGAACCCTGCCAGTGGGACAAGCATTCACTATTATGAAGATAACGTGGTCATTAAGAACTAACCCAGAAGCGCTTTCCCCCTGCGGTGAACTTGGTATTGAGGCCACTCAAAGCCGTAGAAGATGGAATAGAAGAGGTACTGGTGGTTGTTGTGGAACTGCTGGAAGGCTGGCACCTAGAATGAGAATGACTGAGTATGCATGCCAATTCATGACCGGGTTGCTAATGACGCGCATACTGAGAGTAATAGTCATTGAAATAGATGCAAGTGTTTCCAGCATCGCCTATGAAATGATGAGAGAATGGTACATCACACCATGGAAAGGGACAGATCAAATGGCGCTCACATTCAGTCTGGCAAAAGCAAGTCAGAATATTGTTATGTAGGTGGAAGACGAAGGAACGTACACTTCCACTGTAGCCGATTCCACCGCCTTCAAGAAAACGATATCAGAAATATGTTTTATTGTGAGGACTCAAAAGCCCGTACATTGTCCCCAAACCGCAACAGCACTGGTGCGCTGCAAAATGCAAGCAAGAGATATGAAAGATAAAAGCGAGAGCATGCTGATAAAAGGTTTTGTTCGCCCGAAAGGAAGACCCTGAGTGATTTATATGATTTCGAAACTGTTTAACCGAGTCAAATCATGAGGCCACCAGCAAACGAAACCGAGTAAAGGCGACGGAAAAATACCCTCTTGCTGCCTATTGCAGTAGGAAATATGGGCCTATTAATTGCCCGATATTCTACCTTCGGAAAAAGTAACTGTTCTGATACGAATCGCTGCACGAACGCAACGCCTGAAATCCATGCCAAGGTGCCTGGTTGACACAAATCACGGTCTACAGCAGGCTCTCAGGCTAAGACCTTGAGGTCCATGCATCAAACTGACAGGGACGAAACGGAGAAATGCAGGTGTCTTTATTGCGCTTAGCTCCTTGCGACCGCGAGAGACGGAAAAAATGAATGGCAGCGAGAGACAAAAGTTGACAACCGGGTGGGCGCCCCGGAGACGCACATTGGCACCTGGCCTTGACTTGGCCTTTCCGGTCCGGTTCATCACCACCGAATTCGACTGACACATGGCAGATGTGCCGAAGTTCATTTTAACTCTTGACCACCCACATGATCGCACATATCCTGTACTCTCTGACGTGCTACACATTCCACAACGTCATGGCACTGGCAGGAATACAGTAGAGATTATCGTGTAGAGGGTTACCGTAGTGCTCACTGATGCTCTCCATGGTGCTCATAGTACCGGAACCTATTTATCGTGCATTTAGGCTAGGCAATGCCTCTGCGTTTAAGTGACTATTCGCTTATAATCACGGATTTTGTTCGCGTGCGCAGTCATCCAAACGGTTAGTGGCTTATCATTGAATAGGTAGCAGTCCACTGCTTTCGACGAGTTAATTCAAATATTGTAGCGAAGTACAGCTGCACCTATCCATTTTCGATATGATCGCTTGTTGTAAATAACGTGCATTTTAGCGTGAGCTGTCAACAATCCGGGGATTGACAGCATCAAAAGTTTCGATGAGATGACCAGCATCAAGCTACCTGAAACTATAGCCTTCGCTGATATGATCTACCAGCGATTGAATTCCAAGCCATTTAGTATCTAAGAACGGTTCCTTTATTGCCTTCCTGGCGTCGCCAGTAACTGGAGGTGGTAAACGGACACAAGTAAGGTAGTCAATTACAACGACAGCCTTTGGTCGTCTCGTGGAATTCAGCGTGAACCCTTCCACGTGGCTGCAATACTCGTCCAATCCTGAGCTTCTCGAAAGCCAGGGAGGTCAATGGATCAACGTACGTATCAGTGTACGTTCGCGTCCGAGCCAGGCTCTTCGTGTCGGCGTGTAAACAAAGAGGTCACCAGTTCGAAACGCCAGAGTCTTTTCGGATTCCTTCGTTTGTCTGGATACTGGTCACCTTCTGCAAATTATTCAGTCCTGTTGAACGGTACACTTTAACTGAATCTCACCAAATATCCGAACACAACGAGGACGTAGGAGTATTATCTAACTGCGATGTCGGATGCATCTTCTATCCACTGTAGCTTAGTTAGTGGTCGACGACCGCATGGTATTATTGTTAGTAGCAGCTGTCCGCTCGTTTCCGATTCCCTATTCTCGTTTGCCTCCTCCCACATCTCGCTCCATTGGGGTTCTGATTCGCAGGTCATGTTCCGGTAAGTTTCGAAGAACCCGACTGAGATGTCCACGGGAAAGGAGGTAAAGTTGAGGCAAATCACTCCCCCGGCGCCACTCCCATGTTCTTGAGAGAACCTCTCCTCTTGTGCACTGATGTGTTCTTCTTCGGTCAGATAGTAATACTGTACAGCACATCGAAGAAAGTGATACTCCCGTGGTTTAGGATCTTCGGGGTAACCCTCTGTATGAAACATCAGGTGCGAGTAAAAATGGCGCAAGATTTTGAACGTACCCTTCCGGCGCTCCTGCTGCCTCACGCAAAATGATTTATGGCAATCTGAATGCTTTTGGCATGACGTGGAGCAGAATTCTGACCCACAGCCCGTACATCGTAACATTCGTTTATTTCCGTCTGGTTGACGGAGCATATCGCACTGATAGAAACGAGATCAAAATTGGTTGCTAGGTTGCAGTGCTTGGACATACCGCTGTATTCATACAGACGTCATGCCCCTCTCGCCGAAATATACATCGGAATTCCCAGCGGACATCCACCGCACTACGAAGCTGGTCCCATTTCTCCACCAAAAAACTGGTGTTCCGATCTCCCGGATCGTCATCCAGGAAAGAGAAGTCGACCTGCCTCAATGAGCGAAATGTAGGCCGTAAGACGGATCGCCATATCGTGTTTGTGGTGAGGAGTTCAAACAGTCTGCGAACTGCGAGCATATTAAGATCTTGGGGCAACGACAGAAGGTGACCGTTTTTCGAATACCACGCTAGTGAGACGATAAGCCGGTTCTCGACTGCTTGTATGATCCATTCGGGTGCGCCTTCTAATGCGGGAGCAAGATATGCAAATGAGACAGTAAAATGTTGAGCGGCGCGCTTCATTTCTTCGGGGTATTTATCAAGGTAGTGGCGGATGTAGGTGATAAGCCGGCATATCCAAGGTACGGATTGCTTAAGCAGGGAGTTCAAGCGGAACTGGTGGTTTTCCGAGCAGAGGAGGAAGAACATGACCATGTTATTCCGCAGCACGTCCCAAGGAAGGGGGACGGGGCGTTCTTGGACGCAGGATATGATCCGGACGAGACAAGCCATGAGACGAGGCATGGGGATGGCATTCATAGTGCGGGAGATATCGTCAAAGGCAGACTGGTTGTCATCCTGTAACCATTTTCTTATGGCAATGTACAGGAAGTTGCAGACTGGGACGTGCTCTTCAACGGCAACTACCCAAGCATTGGTCAGATTTATGAGCAAGCCCGGGAATGAGACGGCGAGGGTCCCCTTGACTTCATCTAGGGAAATCATTTCGTACATGTATTGGACTGCATAAGTTGGCGTGTTGGCAAAGTGATCCAGGTGATCGGGGGCAACAGAATCAACAAAATCCGCATATTCGACGACCATGTAGTGCATGATGTACATGCACCATGGAGCAAGTCGGGGCCAAAAAGTCATGACTTCGCGGTGTACGTGACTATCTGTGCGGAAACTCGGTGACTGCGATACGATACGATATATTCCGCGAATACAGACGTGTATTTTCAGGAGCATGGAAGAATGGGTAACCCGGTCAAAAGTCCCGGGTATGGAGAACTGAGAGAGATAGATGTCAACCAGAGAGATTATTCGGGGTATATTAATTGGCGTTTCAAGAATGATATCCATGAGATCCTTAATCTCGGACAGGCCGGTTGCAGTTCTGCCAGCCACAGTGCTCGCTGGATATCGTCTTCGCTGAGCAGCAAGTGAGTGAATGTTGCGTCAGGTATGCTTTCTCAACGCACCAATCTACGGTTCATGATTGCAAAATCGGTGGACTGTGGGTGTAGCAGTGAAACTGCTGTATCCAGCCGCGCTGACGCGACATCACGTGTACATTGTTGACAAATGCCGTCAGATGCCAATTGACTCGGCCCGACGGTCCGTAAGCTTCACTACCAACATTGGTACCTCCTTCTAGGATACAGCATTTGGAGATAATGCACGATGCATGAATGATACTGTACAGTAACTAATTACATTTACAAGCACTCACTCACAGGGGCTGTTGGAAGATTGCGTCGGGAGGCAGCGTTCAACCAAGCCCCGAGAAGCTTGCCTCAAATATGCAAACATCTGGCCCTGCAATATGCTAACCCTGATAATGCTCAAGTCGGTACTTACGTGCCGGAATGCTGCCGCTTACCAATTTCCGGCTATCATTATCGCTCAATTTTCAAAGGGTCCCTACAAATGTCTTGGGCATTTTACCCACTCGTAAGTACATAATACGTATTGAGATCAAATTGTAGACCAGTCGTCGTCTTGATGAATACATCGCTTTACCGGTTTCAGAGACACTGCCAGGAAGGAAGTATATGCCACTAAATATGCTGACGGCAGACAACCATTCCAAACTTTTGGGTCTAAGATATGCTATATGTACGGACGAAGATTCGGCCTTATTTGGGCCTTAAATATTATAATTTCCTGACAAAACTTGTTGGGGGCTTCCCGGGGCCTAGCATTCGTTTTTTGTATGGCAAGGTGGTTCCCATGTAATCCGATAGATGTCGACAAGACTGTGACGTCGAACATGAAACAAAGGGAGCGCAAGGGAACACAGTGTTTCAACTTGGTGCCAGGTAGCAGAGCTAGTAAAATGTTTAAAGTCATTATCAGCGAAACGAATGGGTAAAATCAAATATGAACATGCTAGTCCCTCATTTACTAATTTCGTTAATCGTTCGCCACGCCAACCTGCTTTCATCGCAACGGAAATGAAGAAGTAAAGGCAGCAGGAGCGAGAGGGTCTTATAGCTTTGGTCGTCAAGGATTTTGAGTCATGATAATGCGTCATGTCCGACGCGTCGCGATTCGACCCGGAGCCGAGCCGTCCACTGAGTTGCGTGACCGTGAGACTTTACGTTTTTCTTCCAGATTTGAATCTAATCTAAGTCTTCTGGGATTTCGCTTGCAGTGGCCTACGCATGCTTCTTACTTATTGGCCGGACTGTCCATTCTGGGATTATTTCCGTCGCTGAGCACTCTAAGATCCCACCTTCAATTTCCGCTCGTTTGTCAAAACCTTAAGTCAGACCACCGTTGATCTGGGCCGTCTCTAGAAGCCCTTCAAGTCCCCATCAATTCACGACTGACAATAAGTGGTAGCTATTTTGTCGATAGAATCGAATCCAAGTCCAAAAGACATTCAAAAAATACTCACAAAAAGGTACGCGAGTTTTTCCGACCTCATTTCGTTTCCCTGCACATTGTCCTCATTATATAAAGTTCGCAATTGACCTATAATCCTTCAACCCTTGGCTGAATACCGAAAATACCGGGGTACTCGTCGACATGAACATCGGCGCGGTTTAGTGACTTCCCGAATCATCAATCTGAAAATTAAATGTTAACGTCATTTTGATACAGGTATCTATGACCGAAGCCGGCCAACCCCGCGATTTCTGGGCTTCAAGGGCAACGAATCTTTATCTATCTTTATCTATCCCAGATGAACAAGTGTTCCGCATGTATATGTCGTTCTGTGCTCTGACACCTTTCCCAGATGCCTGTCGCTCGTCATTGACGGTTACTTTCTCCGAGCGCATCTCTCGACGTTTGATCCCTGGATAGATTGCTCAAAACTGGAACCAATATACCACGCATGTATCACGAAAGTGCGTTTTCGTCCTAGCAATGACGGGTTGCCTCAGACCTATCTTCTCGGGTAGTCAACGGTACCGAATCTTCAAGCTTCCTGTTATGAAACTGTTATCAATCCATCTATTTGTTTGTTTCTGCATGATGCTCATTGTTCATCAGTAACAGATATGCGAACCTTGAGCTAAGCTATTCCTGCCCACACACATAGACGGGCCCCAGGTTGCCTTGATAAATTTACCCTTATTGCGTAGGATCGGGACGCGCATGAAGCGCATGCGTTCTGAGCAGCCTTACTTCATCCGCCTGTCATTAGCGCCTCGTGGCTTATTATTGCAGGCGGGGACGTGCGTAAGGGGATAGCAGATTCATTATACGATCGGAAACCGTTCCTTGAGACTTCGGTACCGTTAGTACTGAAGTACCGCTTCCAAGAGCGATGATATTATTCTTGGATTCACTTGATGGTCAATCACTATAGCGCGCTGTGTTCCCATTACAGTACGAGGCGGCTCCGACGTATATATCGCTGGGCGCTCGCTCAAAACGTGGTACTTTTCATTCCACAGCTTCACACGGAGGGTCCGGTCATCGGTGAACGTTAGGTCAAAGACTAGCCAGTCTACCTACCTAAGTTACCTTCGATCTTACTAGACCGTGTTCTTTTTTGACTGCACGATTTCAGAAAGAATTTTGCACGAGATCTTTGTGTAAGGATCTGGCTCTGGGCGCGGAAAGATGTCGTCAAGCAGAAAGATCACATTGTAGCAACCGGTGATCAGACAAGTGACTCGGAGGTTGCTCAGAGGAGCAAAGCTCGAGCCGGCGGCATGCCACGTGATAGCAATTCTTCTCCCCCTCCATCTGCCTGCGAAATCCCGACGCTGCTGTTCATGATGTGAGGGCATTGCCACTAGAACAAACGGGCATAGCGAATCTTGTACTTACGGTAGAACATGCACAGATCCCTGGATTCCGAGGCTCTTGTCGAACTCCAAAGCTCCGCAGTGCCAAGATTCAATTGAAGCTTGTCCCCCGGTTTAAGCGGCGACGACGTTGCAACGACCAATGATGAATACAAAGATGTTCGTTGAATTATCGAGTTTGAAGTAAGATGTTTGTTAAAGGTATACCCACTGAATTGTTTCATCGTCATGCTTGAAATAGACAAGAACCTCAGAAGCTCAAACTCCACCTTCCCCATCCTCAAATATCTCTTTTTGGTGAGCCCCGACTCGGCTTCTGTGATGGGGCAAACAGCTTACTGCAACGTATTTTTCTAGACCTGAAGCCCCAGAAAATATTTTGAAATTGTTTTACAAAAGGGCGAAGACTATACGCGAGCTGCCTAACGCCACAGAAGTTCTCGGAAAAAACCTGGATTGTCGAGTTTGCCGATCAGTATTTGCTATTCTCAGGTTTTCTCAGATGATGTCACCGCGAAAATATGCTGTGACCTCGCGTACGTGTTTCCTGTACTTCGCCCCGCCTGTGGCAGCTTTTGTCGAATCAGGCTTAAGTTTACTTCCTAATGCGCTTCCAGATCTCGGCTGATTGCCAGGGTATCCGGGCTAGCCTTGGCTACTCGGGCAGGCTGCGACAGAAATTCTTCTAGAATCCGAGCATGTCTGAAACGGTCGACTTTATTTCCCCACGTTTATCTCGACTGCTTGAAAGTTCGAAGGCAAGTGGGTGGCGATGACCTGGCCGTTTCGGTGACCACGCCACCGTGATCCGGCGGTCGGCGGCGCCAGATGAAGCATTGCCTTTCCCATCATTTCCGCTATCTCCCACGAACGTACCCACTGTCACCGTCCGAGTGAATGGTAGCCACAAACACCAGTAAGTTCGAGATTGTATGGTATAAATCAGTGATACTAAACTCAAATACCGTCGTCTTCCAGGTTTTCATGCCGCAGCTGCATGGCCTGCCGGTGGTCTCAGCCTTATTGTTCCCATCCAAACCAAGTTCCCGACTGAGCTCAACATTGATAATCACGCATCAGTAGCCGATCGGTATCCGACGTCCGTGAAAGCCGCCCATTGCTGTGCAAATGTCTCCATGGGACTCGAATGTGCCTATGCATGTGTCTGCGAACCATTTCTGTGACGCGGGAGACTGCCTTCCGATTTCAGGGACGAACAGCTACACAAAGCGATGGATCGCCCATTACCAATTGCTTCCTCACAGTAATTTCGAATCTTATTGTCAAGATACAGATTTGGTCGTCCCTGAATTGTCTTTCCGAAGAAGCATAAAAGATACGGTTATTTTGCCGTCCCTATAAAGCGAGGCCGTGATATAAACCTCGATATTCAGTTTTCCACCTGTCTTTCCTTTTCGCTTTCTTCTGCCGCTATGGCCTCTTTCCTTTTCTTGGACTATGTCCTCTTCATTGCCAGCATCTATTTTCTTCAACGCCTAGTTTCCAAACGACATGCACCTCTACCTCCTGGTCCTCGTGGCTATCCCCTCATCGGCAACATCCTTGACATGCCTACCGACCGTCCATGGCTAACCTTTTCCAGTTGGGCAGAAATATGGGGTAGGCTTTGGTTTTTTTTTCCCTTGTTGTACAATCCTGACGCGTCGCGACAGGTGATGTCTGCTCCCTATCAATATTCGGTCAATCTTTCATTGTTCTCAACTCTTACCGCTCCGCCTATGCACTCCTCGACAAGCGCAGTGTTATATACTCCGAGCGTCCAAATTTAGTTATGGCCGGGGAGCTCATGGGTTGGAACGACATAATCGGCCTGGCTCCATACGGCGAAACCTTCCGCGCTCATCGCAAACTCCTACACTCTGTCTTGGGAAGTAAATCGACGATAAGGACCTTCTATCCTATGGAAGAGCAGGAAGCCTTGACACTCATGAAGCGGCTGCTCGATTCTCCAGAAAAATTGCATTCGCATATTTCTCAGTAAGCCGCGCATTGTCTGCCGTAAGTGAAAAAAATATTGATCCGTTTCTAGGGACGTCGCAGCATTGGTCCTCCGCATCACCTATGGTTACGAAGTGAAAAAGGAGGACGATGAAATGGTGGCGCTTGTGAACTGTGCTATGGAAGAGTTGTCGGTTGCTTCTACTCCAGGACAATTTTTGGTCGATATCATCCCGATGCGTATGTGGCTTGATTTACCCACGTCGTTCTGTTTTTAACTTGAGCTTCTTTGACAGTGCGTCATCTTCCGGAGTGGATACCTGGCGCTGGATTCCAAGTCAAAGCCAAGCAATGGGCCCAGGATTTGCGTAACATGATAAACGTACCTTACGACATGGTCAAGAGGCAAATTGTGCGTACCTGATGATGCGCATGCAGAACGCATTGACCGACAGCGTTCTAGGCTACAGGAGAAGCCCCAGAGTGTTTTGTGTCAAATCTACTTCTGCAAGAAACCGAGCGCGTAGAAGAACATGACCTGAAATGGGCTGCAGGCGCGATATATGCTGGTTCGTTTTCATCTTGAGGCTACCATAATTGATCACTAACAGACGCCACGATTTTTAGCCGGCGCTGACACTGTAAGTTTTCAAATGGCATTAGTGGATTTCTCGGATTTTCATGAAGTTTTCAGACTGTTGCCGTTCTCGACACCTTCTTTGTTCTGATGATGCTGTATCCCGATGTACAGAGAAAGGCTCAGGCTGAGCTGGATTCTGTACTCGGAGGAGAAAGACTCCCGACGTTCGACGACCAAGAAGACCTGCCGTATATCAATGCTCTGTGCAAGGAGCTTGTACGCTTCCATCCCGTCGCTCCTATCGGTACGTGTCTCCGTTAGGTCGATATCTCCCGATCACTCATTCCCGACAGGCATCCCTCACGGTACTCTCGAGGACGACGTCTTTGAAGGGCATTTCATTCCGAAAGGATCGGTCGTTTTTGCAAACATATGGTAAGTGCCACACTGTCCAATACTTCTTCATTGCATTCAACGTATTTCGCGAATAGGGCCATGACGCATGATCCCGAAGTATACGAGGATCCAATGACGTTCAACCCTGAACGATTCCTTGGCCCCAATCCTGAACAAGATCCCCGTGAAGTCAGCTTCGGATTTGGCAGACGGTATGTTTATTTTTGACATCTCAACAATGGTCCATGTGTTTACGGCTGTTCATTCTAGGATATGTCCAGGCAAGTTGCCATGTCGCCAACTTCCGTTCTGAAATCTGATCCCCTTTTAGGACGTCTCTTGGCTCAAGCGACTACGTATATTGTATGTTCCATGGCCCTCGCATCCTTTGATATATCGAAGGTAAAAGGTGACCAGCCTGTGTTCGATCCTACCCACGGCAGTGTCAGGTATGTCGGTTTCTCCATTCCGCGATGATGCCACGGTCTCACACACGAGGCAGCCACCCCGCACCCTTCAAGTGTAACATAACACCTCGGTCAATACGAGCTGCGGAGCTCATTTCACGACACGATTAGTTCCGACGCTTTCGTATTCCCTTTTGATGACAGGATCACGCCGATGTCTAATACTCGGACAATGGCTCCTCCCGTTTTGTCCTTCGTTCTTCGTTCTCCGCGGGCCCCGCTGTTTGTTGCATTGCATTGTATACTATCACCCCCACTCAGATTACGAGTACGCCATCACCATACTCAACACCTTATCTCGTACTCTACGCATTCGCATAGCCAATGGTAACATAAAGTTACTACTATTATTATTACACCTTCGTTACTACTATTAATATTAGTTATATACTGCCTTCGTGTTCACTGCTTATAGGAATACTATCCTTGTTGCTCGCTGTATTTTGATGAACTTATTGCACCATGAAATGCTTCAGTGTCATATCCATATACCGTACGTTACATGTCCCCACCGGCACCTACGAATTGGGATCATGGTTCTGTGATGTGCTTCTTCAGGCTTCCACCTTCGGCCATCATTCCATCCACCGCAGATGAGCAGGCGACTAGAAAGGATCGTGAGACTTGTGAGTTTGGGCAGGTAAATGTGGCAGTCCAGTCGCCTGATTGAAGCTTGAGTCAGGCATCCTGTCACGAATAAAACAAAGAGCTTGGTTCCGACAGCGGCGCGCAGGTATCATGAGGCTGTGCAGCAATGGAAGCGCTGTCCAACAACACCAACACCAACACCACAGGCGAACGAACTGGTACTGCCGCCGGTCGCAGCGTCGTGGAATCAATTAACTCACGTAACCTCACGCTGTTTGTTAGCCAGGAACACGATAGATTAATCATCATCATCATGACGCGACAAGGTATCACTTGGGCAATAGATCAATGGTACCAAATCATACTAAACCACAACTCGCGATGAACTGATTCTCGCCGCTGATCTGACCTCTGACTCCCGACACCCGCATAATTCTCATGTCGGCTACATATCACCCCAAGGCATACCACTCTGATCTCCGGGGTACGCAACAAATGAAACGACGACTTGCGTGCATCGGAGAGGATTCTGGGTCTGCGGAGTATCGAACCCGGAGGCACCATCGCTGATGTCGATGCACAGGTAGGATCAGGTACTGCCTTGATCAGGCTCCTGTCATACCGAAGAAGATTTAATACGTAGCTACTAACTTGCTGTCCGACTAAATCGAGAAAGTGCCTGATTAATTGCTCGTGAACAGCCGCGCATTGCTCTCCTTAGGCCCGGGAGCCTTGAAAAGAAAGATGAGAACGGTCGACTGAGTCGGGAGCTTCGGACCCCTTCGACGCGATTATAATGAGCGGAAGTCTCGGCCGGGGAGAACGACATCAAAGGTGTGGTGTATGGGGGCTGACATGTTCAGCGATCGGATGAGATCATGCTGAGCAAAGGGCATGGCTTGATCTCCATCTATACTGACAAGTTTGGAGCTTCGAAGGCCTTTAATTTCTGAAGATTAGGATGATAGCTGACTAGGACAGATGGGGTATTCGAACCGGCTATATCGCGATATTTCCGACCATCTCCCTCCAACCAGCCCGTGTTCATCTGCACATCTTCCCGTGGCGTAGCTACGAAATAAAAATAACTGTGGGGCGCTCTCTGCGCCGTTTTAATGGCCAGTGAGAAGACGAATTCGGGCTTCATGCGATGATGAGGCGGGTGGACCAACTCCACACGGTCCAGCGCTATGTTCTAGCACGCGACGCCCAACCCAGACCGGATAAAACGCGCTAGGCAGACATCAGGTCATCCCTCGGACACGAAATTTTCGCCCGACGATTCATTCACGTAGGTAGAAATAACAGTGTCACGGCGGGTGATGATCGTTATCAGTCCCGGCAAAATAGAGGAGCAATCCTGGAATATGGCAAGGGTCCTGTTTATACGGGGTGAGGACATTTTAGTACGTTCGTTAATGGGGGCTACGTCATAGGTTAACGATAGCACATAGGAAGGTATCAGCCGACTCGGATGTGAGCAGATTCGATACAAATGAGCGCGACGTACAGAAATAATTGGCAAGCATGAGCTCATTATCCTGGTGTTTTATTCCGCACTGAACCCGCTAACGATGGATCTAGCTCTCACTCCTAGGTAATGTCAAAAAGTCCGAATACGCGGCAAAATGGTAACCATGGTCGTAAAACGAGTTTCTGGATCACTGTGAGTTTATGATTCAGGTTCAAGGACCGAAATGATAGCCACCATGCGAGTATGAGACGAATCACCGTCCACCCTATGTTCATCGTAGGGTCCGGGCTCAAAATCTACGCGTCTCGCTACTACTAGCTTGTGGCTTTATTATCAGTCAGCTGCCCGGTCGTCAAGAAAATGTCAGGGGTGGAACAAGGGCAATTGGATACTCTTCCTGAAAGCAAGGAGAATGTACTGCCACAAAGAAGCAAGGTGCCCTCAGTCGGTAGCAATTCAGTACTTAGGTTGTAGTGTTCAAAAGACCAAACGAGGACGAACTAAAACTCGCAGAGAGGATTGAGTGACCCAAGTCAGTTTCGTGGACGTATTCTTGTTGCCTAGACTCTGCCCCTTCTGGACTCGAGTGTATGAGGTATGAATGATGCAGGCTCACCAGCGTTTGGGTTATCTGGGGGCACGAGGAAGGCGCATTGGCGCACTTCCCTTGCAGCAGTTCAGGAAAAAGTGCCGCGGCCTGGATCGCTACTACCGACGGTTATAATATTGGGCCGAGAGAGATGTTACGTATAGTAAGTACCAATACTATCACCATATGTCAGTTCAGTAGCAGACTTCATTGAAAATACTTAGCAGCAGGGAATTACTTCTGGCCAACCTTGACTCAGTGAAACAAAATTGTCCTCGCAGTTTCTTACTCAATTATCGTGGGAGGAACATTTGCCACTATCAAGAAGACCATATCTGCGAGAGCCTCCGACACGACGCGTGATGCTGATGCAGGCGGAAGAAACTTTGAAGAGGTTGAGATCAAGATTATATTGCGGCCGCCCAACCACCCGGCGCGCCCCTGCCGAACTGCCGAGAAGCGAAGGTTCATGGATGGTCCTAAGGTTAGGGTTTTCGCGTTTCTAGGGTTAAGGTTATCTCCTCTCCTTCTCTCCATCATGTCGCTCGTCTTTCGTTTTTCTGGTAGCTGCGCAACGCCGACTGGCGACCTAGCATCCCATCTGAAGCAGGCCCCGGTGGCTCGGTCTGTCTCTTGATCTCTGATGGAGACCAGAAAAGTGAGAGTCTTGCAACGGCAGCGCAAAATGAGACAGTGTGGCGAAAGGACGGTAGCCACGTCGTGCGGAATGCGTGGTAGGCACTTTCTTACTCCTTTATGTCGCCTCTAATGTGTGACAGGTTGACAGTCAGGCGTCCAACCTACAGTCAGTATCGGCTCTACTGATCATAGTTCACCTTAGAGCTTTGAGAACTTGACGGCGATATACCAGGATACTACTGGAGGCCAGGGGAATGTCCCAGAGATACGAAATAAGGAGGATGCCTAATATGTTATTGGTATCTGTGGAAAGAAACGGTGAGTATTGTTGCCCGTGCTTTCTTGCCTTTTAGCTGACGAAAGAGACTATGTATGCGCAGCAAAATCAGTACTGTCGAGGAGTGTTGCTCTTTCTCCCTGTTAATGTCGACAAATCAAGGGCAAGAATATTCCTGAAGATACGTTTGGGCCTTATTCAGGACCAGCGGTATATGTGATCGAGTGACGCTGAACAAAAATGAGGGCAATCATTCAAGAGATCTAGCAGTCTGTTGACGGGAGAAAGGTACATCTCATGCTCGCATCTCTCAGCCTTTATACCGACATGGGCTTATTTTAGCGTTCCGCTGACAATTCTGGCCCTGCTTGTTGCGTCAAGAATATCTGTGCCCCTCGAAGGTGAGGGCGCGACGTCGTTGTACTAGTGGTATCTGGAGGCTCTGCACTACAAAGCCAGGTCTTATGTACGTGTTTACTCTCTCACTTCACCAATTTTGGGCTGACGTGTGTGTCGCATAGTTCGGAAATGATGTCCTTGACAATGCTTTTTACCACCTCTGACGACAAATACCGTCTCAACGTATGAAATGCAGAGCTCATCTTTCAGCGTTGGCCTCCAACGTCACACCTAGGCTCAATCCGAAAATCTGATTTCGCCAGCCGTCTGGGAAGCTCTAGAGACCGAACCCTGTCATCGGGCATTTCCCTGTTGTTACATCATGTTCCCATCGAATCTGTCCAGAAAGGGTCACCCTATCCCATGGGGATACATTCGCGACGTGATCCCTGGCCTCCACTACACGTAATGCTCGTAGTCGATGTGATCCTTAGTGGAGCACTCTACTACTTGAGCATGCCTGTCTGAGCGCGACGAAGGCTTCAGAGTCCTCGCGGAGATCTCGTTTCTGCGTTGGATCCATCAAAATTCCCATTCCCATACTTGCACGGTGACCGACCGGTCGCCGATGCCCACAGGAAGCGCCTGCGCTGTACATGCAGCAGAACCTACGCTACATTCTTCTGATAGAGGTTTGCGTAGGCAATGATCTTCCTGCCTGTATTCGGGTCGGGAAGTACAGGTAATGATGTACTCGCGCTCCAAAGATGAAGGTTACAACGGCATACGACAGGGTGATACTCTTCAGACGGAAAGCCAGACGTTATGGTCCATCCACAATGTAACTGCAGGGGGGATAGCGTGTGACCGTCTTCATCCAACAACGCGGATACTTTACCCGCCGCCGTAACAGTGGACATTTCGACACAGAGTTGAATGCAGGGGGTGCATACCTTGTCCATGGCCCCTGTTGTCGACATATCCTTCCGTTCATGTAACGACGCTCGTTTGGGTGCTCGACACTCGTATTTACAGGGCCATCATACCATATTTACCAATGACCATCAGACATGCGGTGGGGAGGGATGGTCCCAAATCTCGATCTCACAGTATCTTCAGCCATAGACGGAAGACATTTGGGACACCCAACTCCGATCTGTCCAGGTTCGACCAACGCGGGAGAAGACCTGAATCACAATCCGAAGTTCCGGCCAGCTCTTATTCGCACTTCTTCTCCAGTCATCGGTTCACCAGTCGTTGGAACCGACTTGCTAACGTCTCGGAGCGCTTCACCACAACACTGTCGTAGATATCACCCCATTCCTACCTGTCGCTACTCGTGCCGCTTGAGGATCGTCAGTATGGTGTTGGACGCCGATGGCATTCGCGTCATAATGCACACTTTGGGTCGTCCCGTCTGGCGTCCAAAATCGGCTTCCTTGCGTGGCCCTGGAAAGGAATGCTTGTGATGTCGCAGGTCGCGCAGTTAGACAACGTAGTTGGCAAATGGTACGGTAAGGTACAGCATATGATTTCTAGCATTTATAAGCCTGACACATTCGCAGCTCTGTTGTTACCCTTTTCCTCTGGACGCTAGTTCTGTTAAGACAATATGTCGCACCTAGGATATGAGTTGGCTCGTCTTTCGTTGAGAGCAGGTGTCCTCGTGCATACGGACGGCTCCGAATCCTTGGTCGCATCGTCACCATCCGCGTGCTGTGTGCAGTGGTGGCCCATTGGCATTGGTTTGGGTCGATGTACGCCCATGGATGGTTTGACCTTATCTATTTCATAGACTCTGTGTATCCGGTGATGCGCGAAGGACGGCATAAATTCAAGCGACCATAGATGCCGTTGCCATACATAGGTTTGTACTTAAACACATAAATGAAGAAAACGTATTGTCCATCCAAGCGAAGCCACTCAAAAAAACAGACTAGACAATAACAACATCCAGCGTCTCCGCATTCGTTGCAGGAATGCCCTGAACGCAGCGAGATCAGCATAATAATAGTACAAACTGATAACTAAGGACTCACGCCGTAGGAAGTATACGTTTCGAGAACTACGATTTGGAAGTTGCCAGACCTCTCTGACCCGTAGAGGAAGGACGGCGTGAGGTCGGAGTGGTAGTGCGTCATGGGTTGTAGATCCTTCACCAGTGTGGTCCCGTAGAGCTTGGAGGCGTATTCTCCTTCGGTCAGGAGCACGGTGATGGAAATCGAGTTCTCTTTAAAGTAGCGACCGGATGTCCATGTCAAGTTAAATGGCTATATAGATTTCACAGCTATGAGTATGCTACGAGGGGAAGAAAATCAAAGGCTCACTTCGTTCGCAGAGATCGTCTGGCCAGAGGTTGGAGAGTTGAACGTCCCAGCAGCGACAAAGGTGCCGGCGAGGGCAGGGATGAGTGAGAAGAGAGTTGTGAACTTCATGATGTAAAAGCGAGCTGACGGTATCGACGATTGCACGTCGTTTATATAATGTCAAGCTGTATGTCTTGGCACCGGAGAGTTCAAGCCATTCTATTACGCGAGCATGTGAGCATGAAACGGCAAGACAGCGGTCGATACAGGACTGCGAGATCCATAGGCAGTGCACGCCAACCTAGAATTTGTGGATTTGCGCCATCGACGCCACCCGAATTTGAAAGCCGCACTCATCGGTTTGAATATACCGGGGCTTTCTAGTGCGGGGTACGTCCATGTAAAAGAAACATTTCTTGTGAAACGTCAGGGTCATACTCTCTGGGTATCATAAGGAGCCACGAGGATGTTCTCAGTTCTGTCGAACGGCAGAATAAATGCTTGATCACGAGACAAAGAAAAATGCGCGCACTTCTTACGACTCGAAGATCTCTGGACTTTCGAGAGCGATGACTATCAACCCAGCGAAACGAATAGCTTGCTCCGAAGCACGTTTGACAGTCACTTGACCGTAAATTTAAGCGGATGTACCCTGGTTACTATAAGAGCATACTTCTCCGCGATATCAGGAGGAATCGAATTTCTGTTGCAATGTGGTGTCATTTCAGGCGAAGATAATAAAGAAGAATATGAAACATACAGTTCTGGTTGAGTTTACAAGGTCAATCAAATCCTCCTCATATTATGAAATAAACCTGACTGAGGCTGTACACCACCATTTCAAGATTTCGGACTGAATTCGGGTCTTAACCTTTTTGCGAGCACGTAAGATACCGATTACACGAATGCATGAGAAAGATGTTGATATTCGTACCGCATTCGCGAAAGGTATTCAAGAACACGATATGATGTTGAATAGACTCAGAATAGTTGCCATGGAATGGAGATCCGTGGCTAGATTTCGTTGTATTTGTCAGATGACGCGTCGGAAGGAGAAGCATACTTGCTCACGATGAAACCTTACACGCAGGTCACCGAGCCTAGAGTCCAATTGACATAAGTAGTTTCGGGAAGACGAAATTAAGAAGAAAAAGCAGTGATATGTTTGCTTGGCACAGTTGATTCCTGAGAGCGTCACCCTTGCCGCGATGCCGCGGCCCGGCGGTGTCGCTACTGAACTTCTCTGAACTTTCCATGTTGGATTTGTCCCTCAGACCACGACGCTACTTATTTTCGGACTTTAGGTCGCCTTTGACAGACTTCTCTGGCGTTCTCGTGGGACACCGTCACACTAGGTCTCTTCGAAGCCTTGAGTTTTTTTAATTGCCTAAGGTCTGCCAAGGTTCCCGTCGCAAAGCTACTTAAAAGTTACAGTCCGTTGGATTCGGAAGACGCAGGTATGCCTCTATTTACCCGTGGCTTAATGGCGCGAATTATATCTAATAGAATGTGCATATTAGCTTTCAGAGAAATCACTAGGATTTATAAATACTTTCTGAACATATTCATTCAACGCCGTTTCATTGTAATTCGCTAGTCGGGACGCCAAAGTCTCCGTTTGATTTTATGGCGTCTATTCGAATTCCAGATATCTGCGAAGATTCGAGCTCAAGCCCTAACCACCGTGTGTCTCTGTTTGGCAAATCTTTGCAATAATCTAACCCGTCGTGTACAGAAATAATCCCCTAGGAAAAAGTCAGGCTATGCGGTGCTCTTCACCCCCACTGTGATAGCTTCATCACCTCACCTAACTCTGGCTATATACTTGCACCTCCTCCAAACGATTGCCTCTTTGCGCTCCGCTCTGACTTTCAACTTGGTGCCGTTGACCCTATCCAGGCTCCCCAGATGATTGACTCCGAAAATTTGTTCTACGCAACTATTCTTCTTGTCCTATGGACAACGATGTTGCTCATCCATATCTGAAGTATAAGTACATGTGGACAAACGCTACCGACAAGGACATCGTATTTGTAGAAGGAGATCGAACTCTATCCGGGGTAGCAACTCTGTCGGAACACTTCTGTCGGCAACTCCATGCTGCGGTTGAATATGCCGTAAAAAGGTCTGGGGAGGCACGGGATCCTCCGGTCGAGCCCTGGAAATTCGTACTTCAGAGTCAATACTTGGACTACTTGACGAAACGCCCAAATCTTCTACAGCGTATTGTCAAAGATGGCCCTTTACTTGTGAGCATGGGCATCCATAGCTTGGAGACGTTAAAGCTTGACCCTGGGACGTTTTTGCTCACGGTTGGCATGATCCAGAGCTTCTGGATAGAACTATGCGGAGTACTGGATTACATCCGGTTTTTCCGTGACGCAATTAAACCAGGCTCGAAAGTCTGCAGTAGAGCCCGTGGGTCATCTACACCGGTGTTATGCCATTTGATGGGTGGTTTTACGACGTCGGAACACACCTCAAAGCAGTTTCTCGTGCTGGAATACCGGTATACTTGATACGACTGCTGAGTACACTTCCGGACAGAGAGGTGCTCGACACTGTCGGTCTCACCTATTTTCCCATTGAAACAGAGCGGACGTTACTAGGTTCATATAACCCAATCACGACCGACACCGCATCCGACAGCAGGAAAGTATTTGCATACAATCATTTCATCTATGCGGATCCATTTAGCACAACTTTTGGACGCTGGCCACTGCTTTCACCAGTCAAATCCGGATCCACTTGTTCAGTGAAGCAGAATCCATTATTTAGCTCGTCAAAAAGCAAGACCGTCCCCTCATTTATCTACCCGTTTTCTGACCGGTTCCAAGATTCGTCCCAGCACCTGGATAAATTCTTGGAGCTGACTGGAGACTACGCTCCCTCTGCCATAAACCCATGGTTTCATGCAAATGCAGTAAAAGTTAACCGATTCTCAGCCAAATCTCAGCAGTCCAAACATCTTCCTTCAGACGCCAGTTATTTCTTCCTGGATCCGCATCTTTTTCTTGACGTTTCTAATCGCGAGCGTGTGTCATATCTTCATATGTGGAAGCAACTCAGTACTTTTTGGAAGTACCGGGCGAGCTGCAATAAGCCGGATGCTCGTCCACTTTCTTCTGAAGAGTGGCGCGATCTTCTCGGTATTCCCTCGAAAACGTCGACCGAACCTGAGATTCAGAAGCAAGCCGAGGCATTCTTGGGACCGTCCCCTGATGACGACGGCGTGAGTTATCATCTCAATGTTTCCGATTTTAACCTTCCGATTGAGAAGAAAGAGGCAGTGGAGCTTGTATGGGAGATATGGGAGATAAATTTCCGTTTCGAGCTTCTATCTCTCTACGTTAGAGCCGTTGTGAGGTAGCTCAGATCACAGGCGACCGGAGATGAATACTTCCAAGCAGACAGCACGTTCAGAATAGAACGACAGACAAAAGCCAGGTGGTACTTTTCGGATGCCTTCCCGTCACCACAATCCGCTCGAGCGAACTACGGGATCTCGTCCACGCATTGGAGCCGAAGATTTGAAAGTTGAAGTACTTGAGGAAGCTCAAGGAAGGATGGGAGGATCCTCCGCGGCGCGAAGTGACGGCGATTCGACCAGAGGCGCTGAAGAAGGAATCGAGAGTTTCGGTCGAATGGGAGCAGGGACTCGTACAATACTATGTTCAAACCTTTCACGATTATTTTGGACGACCGGCCATTCTACCTCGCCGGCTTCCATCAGAATAAAACAATGTTTTGATTTTTAGGGAACAACTGTGCCCACAAACACTGATGCGTGTAGTCCGACTTCGAGCTATCGACTGATTTTCTGCAGCACGATTTATGATATGAACCGCCAAAGTATTGTGTGGCCCTCGTGTAATTTGTATACGAAGGATCTAACAAGGGTCGTCGATAAGAGTTTAGATTGGAGGCTGGAGATCGTACAAGCGTTTCGTAGTACAGCCACACCGATCGTTATCAGATGATCGGGATCGGACTACGAGGAGCGCCTCGCGCTCCTCCGTCCCTGCATCACCCGCTGACATGCATGGCGGTCGCTACGGTATGAAGTGATGAAAATAAACTAGGGGGTAAGTTTTGGTACTGTAACTATGGATGCAAAGCACAATGGAAGCACCTAAGGGGTCAATATCATGATTCATGCTGCGTCGGGCGCCCGCCGGCGCGACAGCTTCGTTCTCCGTTTCTTGTTGTTAATTTCAGTGTTCTGTTGGTCAAAAACACTACCGTAGCACACCCACCGGACACACCGGGACCCGAACCCAGCAACCCCCCGAGCGCGCCAAGCGGGCGTGATAAACCATCCACACCATGTGTCTACATTGTTCTTGACGCTCTGGATGAATTCAGTGACAATAATGGAGGGCGAGAAGAGCTTATCGATATAGTGAGGAAGCTCAACAATAACATCCATCTCCTTGCGACGTCGAGAGACATCACCACGATTAGATTATCAGATACCAGTCGGATATCCGAGCTGCCAACGACGATATCAATCCGTATATCATGAGCAAGCTCTCTCGTGACCGTCTTGCCCGCCTCACCAAAGGGCGCCCTTGCAATTTGTTCACATCAAGTATTTATTCGGTATTTAGAAAAAGACTATGATCTACTGTCACAGATAGCTTCAAACAAATTATTTTGAGAGCTGCTGAAGAATAGTTAACTACAACTTCTAGTAGTCTGATACCGCAGAGCAAAAACAAATCCGCTGTTGGAAATTGTAATGAATTCGCATCAGGAATCAGCTGCCTGGCTCAGCTTATGGAATCTACTGACCGCTTGAGGTCAGGCCGACTCGGACGCGACAGCGCGAAGGAGGAAAGGCAAATCGAATGCTGAGCTTCCCAGAAGTTGAGGACATGTGCAATTCGTCTACCAGTCATCGAAACTGTTTGGTAAGTATGATGGTGTTTAGAAGGCTGCAGGAATTACACATCAGTTCGCTATGAGATGCCAATGGGAACAATAACACCCCGCATGCGCTATTAGCTCTACGGACTGGATTGGCGATTGTGAGGAATTTGAGAGCAGGCAACTATGTGTAGCTGCACGCTGCGCACGTATGATAGTGGTATGGGAAGGTTTTAAGAATGCAGAACGGGCAAATGAAGTTGCATTGAGAAAGGGTGTAGTGCGAGAGTACAAGCTTGGTCCTTACGATACGCCATTCCTCGAACCAAACTACCATCTCTGGAGGTGAAAAGGAAGCATATCCATTGTCCACCCACAGACGATCGGGCACGCAGCTTTAACAAACTGTACCGGGGACCTACAGGGTCGATCCGAAATGAGTCCAGATACCTCTGCCAAGAAAACTTATCTTGGGATACCTTTGTGATTACATGTCTGTAAGCTGGATACTGAGTCGCACGAGCTACGGACGACGTACCTCAAGGAATGTGAAAGAAACTGTGCTCTTTAGTCTGCAGCTGAAGCCAAGTGCGAGGACTGTCCCTTCACCAGAAAGCCCCCGGCCTGCCATTTCTAGCATAGCTAGACTTCATTAGAAGCTGCTTGTCGATACGTCAAGGGCCTCGCAACTTAGATAATATATATTACAGATGGCCAGGAGCTGCGAGACAATAAACAGAGATTTGAGAAAGCCAGATGAAATACGTACTTGAGAAGACTGATAAAAACGAGAATAAGTGCACCGAAAAAGGGCACCCAGCTGGATATCTCTTCAGCGCTGTAACACGAAAAGACGACATTGGGACTCACGTAGACAGACTAAAACCGCCCGACCGAAACAACTCCATCACCACCAGTGAGACGACCGTTGCCCCACATACTACGCTGAGGACACTGATGCCCAAGAACACCAGCAGCACAATGACCGCCAAAGTGACTCTCGACCGCTGCGGGTTCGATTTTTTCATTCTTGTGGGCCTTAGCGGCACCAAGGGATACTCGTCCGACTCGTGAACGTTTTTGTGTATACATCTTGGCGGGAACAAGACATTGAGGAAAGCAACGGCGGCACAAACAATAAAGATAGGGGTGTAGAAAACAAAAGTCCAGTATAACGTGAAGCTGAATATTTGGCCATAATGGTAGAGGTACACTGCGCCAGGCTGCTCAGCATCGTGGTCTGGAATTTTGAAGAATTCGAGACTGGGGTCGTACAGCGACGGCCAGCTGGGTGTGTCGTCGCTGTCCATTATAGAGAGGCCACGAGTCACGGTGCTGACGGTACCCGATTGGCTAATGAGTACGGGCCGACATATCCGTACTTTCTCCGCCGGGTTCAAAAAGCTGAATTGAGCTCTTCCAACAGCCAAACATTCCGGCTGATCACATAGGTATAACAACGAATGGCGACCACCATGTATTGCTGGTCTGTGATAAGTAAGATGATATCCTAAGAATATAGTATTCTACGCTTTCTGCATTGCGTCCTGATAACGACCCGGTAAAGGTCATAGAGAAATACTAAAGAATGATCAAGAAGAGATGTTAAGAGTCCTTCTCTCCAGTCCGGTGAGTCGCAGCCTTTGCTTTCGCCACGGCACTGCGTCGGAATAGCCATTGGAACAGAGGGAGTGTTATCAAAGACACACCCATCCAAGCGAGGAGGATACCAAATTGCAACCCCACTAAACAAATATCTCCCAGTTTAGCCCGAGTGGAAACACATGTGGACGTGACGGCCACTCACGTTGGTTCTTCGTCCCGAATATGATTGTCCGCACTGCGCCCGACACGTTATAGAAGGGGAAGGCATGGCCATACCGGAATATGCCTGGAAGTACTTCCAGGGGCATGAAGCACACGGATACATTCGCTGGAGCAGCACAATCAGGTACATCACCCCACCTTTCAAAAGATAAACAAACGTACATATAATCCAAAATATCACGAAGAATCCGACGAATCTCGCCGTGAGCAGGGTGAGCATTGCTTCCAAAGATAACCCTACGGCCAACATTCCAACGTAGTTCAGCATCCAGAACACGACAAAGCCCGAACGTCCGAGTCTGTTTTATCAATCAGAGTTGGTAGCGGTGATGATTACAGGAGTAGGACCAACTCACGTCCTTGAAAAGTCCACTTGGAAGGCCAAACATAGCAAGGAGTAGAAAAAGGCGAGCATGAAATACGAGACAAAGCTCGAGGCCAATCGAAGGAAAATGAGAGACCATGTCGTTAATGATGTCTCTAGTCCTGACATCTCACGAGCTGCGGCGGAAAAATTCTTGAAATAGATTCAGACGACGCCGCCAATGTAGAGCACTGGGAACGTACGACAATAAAGAAAGCTAAGACCAGAACGTAGATAAGACCGACATATGTCATAGCGCTAGCACTACAGTGGACGTTAGAGTTAATAGTAGCAAAACTCAAGCGGAAACCTACACGGGAACGTCGAAGGGTCGGAGGTTGTTCAGAGTATACCCTACGGGTTGCGCCAATATTTGAGGGGCAGCGGTAGAAAGGTTCGCTATTATTTGCGGATAGGACGAGCCGACCTGTTTCACGAAGGATTTGGCTATTCCAAGGGACACTGCATTGAGCGTTCCTTCTACCACAGGTCGAATCAAAATGCGACTAGAAGTGAATTAGGTTGAATTCTACGAAGGAAGACAAGAGTTCTCACAAGGCATTCTCATTGCGTGCTTCAATGGCATACGCTGTGAGCGCATTCGAACCGTCGTATGACGAGTTCATAGAGAGAACTGCAGACTGGAGCAGCCTCGTTGTGTTGGGATGAACTATGAGACGAGAAAAATTAATCAATAGTCTGATAAGACATGATCAATACCACGTACCGACAACAGCTACCCACGTTCTCTGATCCAGCACCGCATCCGCAACATCGTCCACCCCACCAGGAAACTCGCTCGCTGATTTATTCGTCCAACTCACTATGCCAGAGGATGATGTTGATGATAACATGGCCTGAACAACAGCGTTCCCCACTGTCGAGTCATCGAAATCCTATCAACGCCAGTCAATATAGAAGAACAGCGTGTGCTCGAGTATCGATACTCACCACAACCCATCCATCCAAACTACGCTCCGGAATCTTCCATAGCGCTCCCCAGTATATCGAAAAGACAGAAAACATGACAATAATCATCGCCACAACCCCCACCGCTACGACCTTCAGATACATACTCCGCGACTCCCTCATTGTCTCCGTCCGGTCCATAAAGTGGGACGTATACAATGACCTCGCCACTTCGCTCGGGCCTGGCTCCTCCATACCGTCGATAAAGTGGTGCGTGTAAGGAGCGTCAACCAGATTAGGCAAAATATCAACCCCCTTGGTCGAATAGTCTGAGGAGTACGTTGTCTGACGCTCAGACTGGGAGTGGATGGAATGCGACATTTCGCTCGCCCGATCATAGATTCCCATCAAGCGCTATATATTCCACCCGTGGGTCGATAGAAGGGTCATACGTGATGACTACATCCGTAGGCCCGGAGTGTGAGAGAAATGATAGGACTTCTTAATAAAGGATTTGCAGGTAAAGTTGAATGTTGCGCCACTGAGGTACGATCCACATCAGGTCAGAGAGATGGTTATAAAGAGAAAGTTGCAGGAGCACCAGAATTTCCGTTCCCCCAGCATAGACAGAGCCACCGTACTCGAAGGACGAAGCTTCTTGACGGCCCTCCATAGAATAAACCGTACGATGCTTCCAATCCACAGAAGAAGAAGAAACCCTGTGAGATATTTTAGAATGATCAACAAGCAACCGAATAATCAACCAACACGACGAAGACACGAAAACTTCTATAAATATAGCTGTGCGGGACGTTGGCTGACTGCTCCTCGCACGTCTTCGTGCTGCCCACCGTCAGGCTAATGAACACATTTCATTATCAGCTAGTCGAATGTGGAAATCTTCATTAACTTACCCATCCTTGAAAACCGGGCGTGGTGGGCACTTTACGAGATGTGAGGAGCCTTCACATGGATATGCCATCGACTATCGGTCCAGGGGTAAGATGGTTATTCTTGTTCACCATACCGCAGTGCACTTTCCCTCATCGCCTCTAGATCCTGTTTTTTTTTGAAGAACAGAAATGTCAGATAAGCCACACTCCATTCCATACTAGTAGTGTTTCTCCTGTATCTCCAGCGCGATACAAGAGAACCGTCGACGTAATTTGGCCCAGAGATTGCGACAATCTGTCATGTTTGATTGATTCTGTTGGACGTAGAAGACACTAGAGGAGTGTGCGGAGCTCTGATAACGGTCTCCGATCCCCGAGATTCCGAGAATACAGGACTGACATCCGGAATAGAACAGAACAGCAACATCAACGAACCTCGCTCCGTCTCCAAAAGGAAGACTCGCATCCGTTAAAAGCCGCTTATCAGGGGGCAAGGGTGATTCGAAGGACGGCTGAAGAATGCCGCACTGTTCAGAAGGAAACGGTACTTGAAAACAATCAAGAACCCATACAGTACACTCCAGGCTGATCATCGGAATGCGGGGTTCACGCTTGGCGTGTTGCAGCAGCTGATACACGGTGCATGCGTCGGTTTTACCTGGACGTTACCTAAGAATGGTGCATATCGAAGCCGAGATAGCACCAGAAGGTGATGGAGCAAAACAAGGTAGGTAACCCTAACCCTAGACTCATGCCATCCTTGCCTACCTACATTCACGCACCCTCTCGCCGGAGTCGTGGAGAGATGGTCAGTCGACTGTTGAACTTGATGCCGGACTCGATCTAGCGGAGCTCGGAGAGTCAAATAGTGTCAATACGCGGCGGATGACGAACCCAACCAGGCACACATGTAAATTTCGAAGAGCCGATAGATCATTTCTCTACAATCCTACAATGCTCTGATTAAATCCACAGCCCCGGAAGATCGAGGGGTAATAGAGCACTTGAACGGCGCAGGATGACTGATCCAAAGACACTGATTAGATCCCGACCATAACGCAGAAGTACTCCCTACCTGATAGTTCCGTTCAAAGGGTCCAGCACAGGCTCTGGAGAGAACCCATCTGCTTTGGAGACATCAAAGACGCTTAAGAGTGTCGCACAGACTATAAAGATCATCTCATCCGCTAGGTATTGTCCTGTTTAAAATGAGCCAAATTTAGTGCGCAAGCACACTGGGATATCATACCGGGGCATTTCCTAGCAGCGAAATGATGTGTAAGCAGAGAGTGCATGAAGAATTGAAATTGCTGACCGTCTGCCGAAGCCAAATATGATACTTCTGGGATCCCTTTCCGGTACTCGTCCCAACCCGGGTAAGAATCGGGAAGGGTTAAACACCTCTGGATCCTCATAGACGGCAGGATCGCGAGCCATTTTCCTGCGATGAAGATTATTATACTCCTTCAGTGGCTTGCTCACAAAGAAATGGGACGCACCTTAAATTAGCAAGTATCATAGAGTCCTTTGGAATGAGATAACCATTATAGACATCATCTTGCGCTGCACCGTGTGGGACACCTAAGAGAGCGATCAAAAGTTACGAGTATCTTAGATAGAAAAGCTTGACGCACTCAAAGGAACAGCTGGGTGGAATCGCATGACTTCCTTGCATAGGGCATTAACATACGGTAGCTTGTCGCGATCTTGGTGTGTTGGAAGGCGCCGGCCTTGTAGCACGTCGTTGAGCTCTGCATGAGCCTTCTTCTGTGCATCGGGAAAGAGCACCATAGAAAGCAAAAATACTCTGATAGTGGCGGTGGTCTGTTGGTCGCGGTGGTAAGACAGTGAAGGAATATTTGGTTTATTCTCACAGTTTCTCCTGCGGCTGGGGTTTACTTCAGGATTTAGAGAGCAGGACTTGAACTAGCAGTCTACATTGTGCGAGCTTACCTCCGTAAATGGCCGAAGCGGTCCACTTCAGATCGTGTTCCGTCACGGACTTGTCTTGCAGTAGAGCGGAAACGAACGACGTTTTCTCGACACCCGTAGCCTATTTTAGGTAGAATCAGGCAGTGATCAGATCGGATGCATCAGGGACATCTTACCATCTGACGCTCGGTGAATTTATAAGGTACATTTACCATGTCATCGAGATCTTTAGCCCATTGTCGTGCCTTTGACTTGAAAGTCATCCCAGGAATCCATTCAGGAAGGAAGCGGACTGAAAGATACGAGAATGAAACAAATTGGAGAACGGAATGGCGTGCGTACTCACGAAAAGGCATTTGATCCACAAGAAACGCCCCGGGCACAGTCAGTTCCGAAAATTCAGCCATAGCCCGGTCAACCAACTCAACGAGGGCATCCCCATCTTCCTCGACCTCGTATCCGTAGGTGATGCTGAGAATGAAACTGACGATACGACTGATACAGTGCATGCTATTAGATTTTTTGGTCTAAGGTGAGGACATTTCACACTCACCGAGATATATGATGATCAGATTTGTCGGGCGTGTCTATTAAGTCCCTGACGAGCTGCAGAGCCGCTGTTTCCTGCGCCTTATAAAGTTTCCCCACGACATGCGCACCAAAGATGCTATGCATGAGTTTCCGCTGCTTTCGCAAAGTGCTTCCATTGGGCAACAGTCCCAAAGTCGACTTCCAACCGACCATATCTCCTCCCATGGTCAGATGAGGGCGTTCAGAGTTCACTGAGCCACGTTTGTCTAGAAGATCAACCGCCGTCTCAAAAGAGTTGAGGATGATAAATGTTTTCCCAAAGACGGTTACCGAGCAAACGTCGCCTAAAAGTGGTGAGAACGACTGTCATGGAGAGGTTTATACATACCGTAGGTCTCTCCCCAGCGCCCAAATGTCAACCAAGGTTTATCGGTGGGCATGTCGAAAACATTACCAATGAAAGGAAGTCCTCGTGGTCCTGGCGGTAGACGTCCTTTGGGGACGAGTGCCTTATACGCGAGTCGTGCGAGAGTGTAAGCCACAAGCGTAGTTATGAGGGCATACAAGAATGCTGCAAGTGGTATGAGCATCGCGAGAAAGGATTCTTGCACACGATGACTGCTAGCAGCGTTGAACTTTAAACGAGCTGGTAGCACTTGGCGAGCTATGTTTAGACCTGGCTTAGGAATATCCAGGTCTGATACGGCATTTAGGATTTAGCGTCAGGCCCACCTTTCGCCGCCAACGCCGTTTGTATACAGTTTTCTCGAAGACTAGCGAGTGGTGTCGGACCAACATAATCAATGATCGGGTCCAGTTATACTTTCCCCTGCCTACGACTATATCAATGAATGTTGTCGTCTTCGCTAACGGAATCCGAACCTTAGTGTACATTCAGGGTTGTAAGTTCTTGTGACAGGTATTCATTGGTTTCATTTTGCCTCTAAGTTCCGAGGCGCGCCAATGATAGTCATTGGCTCTGAACGCGATATGGCACTGTGGTCCGTGGATGCAGAAAGCTAATTAGACGACTGGTTCCGTGGACCTACCGTACTGCCTATCCGTTTCCTATATTATACGCCTGTCAGTTTCAAATAACACAAATAAGACGAACGCACACTGATACGACATCGAGTAAATAGGAGTTGGATCATATTCGCCCTCCGTGACCGTTATGTGACGACTCGAAAAGGAAGTCACTTAATGAACTGGCTCGCGAGCCCTCAGTAACGTGTCGCGTGGAAGTTCAGTGGGGTTGGGTGGCATCGAAGAGAAATTTCAACAAGTTCTACAGAGTTTTTTTACTTGCCTGTTATCTTTCAGGCTAATAAGGAGTAAAAGGAGTGATAATTCTTTATTTATTCCAAAAATGTAGCGAAGAATATGCTGTACCACTACTAACTAATAGTAAGCAGGCTAGTAAATATAATCACTTACTTTCTCGAGTCTGGGCCCACGACGAACATCGATCCCAGTGCGGTGGTGCCCGCAGCCTGCAAATAATGGCCGGCGCGTCGGGTCAGGCCATAGTCGCGCACGCGCCGCCGTCGATAGACCCGATTTCCGACTACGAGTGTCGAAGCCATGAATTGAGTCACACGCGGTGACTGGTGGGGCGATAGCGTTAGCGGCATGCAGCCGATGGGAGAGGCGATGGGAGAGGAGGGCGGTGGCGTCGGCAGTAGTGGTGGTGGCGGTTGGTAGAATACATGGTGGTGGCAATTTGTCGAGTCGAGCTCGGCTGTGGTCATGTGTTCAGCTCGTCAGAGAGCTTCCTCTTTTGGACTCACGTGGTGGCTGTACGAAGGGCGAATATGCAACAGCTGTACTATCGATCGATGGGAAGTGCAACTACGATCAGAAGTGCAACTTTCGCCAATGTCAGCCTCCTACAGGCCGCAATTATTACCTGTTCCTCCTGTAAAGTTATTTTTGAGTACTTATATATAATATCTATAAGTCCATCAAGTCAGAATGGTGTTCAGTTGGGATGATTATAATCAGGAATTTTTACATCATGCCAAATCGGCTCAGAAATGAGTTGCACATCGTGTTCTTGCCTCATATTGACAGAGTGAGATTTCGAGCGGTTCTGAAAGATTTAAAGGAACTTTGTATGTGTTATTAGAGTCTTTTGACGAAAAAATAAGGGGGAGCAGATCCGAAGTCAAGTGTGCACATACAGTCGAAGCTAGAAGTGCAATCCAGCGTGACAGGCTCAGCGGCTCCAGTGCTTGAGCCGGGACAAGCCGGTCACTGCTTTGTCACGACTGCGGTGTACCGGCAGCATCGGCATTTCTGGTCACATCTCGTCACGGTTGCACTTCCCTGCTAATTTGACCACCCAGACGGCATTAATATCAGCGACCACGAAAAAATCCAAAACTTCGTGTAATGAAAATATAGTATATAAAGGTGAGGTCTACAAAATTTCTAGAGGAGCGATGAAGAATTGATGTAAACGCTACGGGTCAACATCTTCGGTTGCACTTCTAGGTGATCGATAGTAAATAGGTGATTGAAGGAAGAGACGGACACGTGGTCAGGGTTCACGGAGAGTTTGCCATCATCGGCATTAGCTGCCGCTTGTGCAGCCGCTGACGTCCCCGTCCTCAAACGTCGGATTTGACGAACACACCGTCGCCCACGGCTCTCCTTTTGTCTCAGATCATTCATAGTATCGTATTTTTCTGCTGCTAGCAGAGCCGTAAATTTTCAGGTCTCTTTCTAGGACGGCTGATGTTCCTTCGTATTCTTGGGAGTCGGAGGATTATTGAAAGACAATACTTAGCTCAACGTAATGCACTACGAAGATGATCTATAAGTACACGGACAAAAGGGGAATTTCTTTTGGCGTATTCATGCTTTGTTCTTCTCTTCCAATTGTAAGAAGTCCTTTCTGACTTCTAGTACTCAACATTTGAATAGCGGATGCTTTATGGCTCAGTGCTCAAGCGGTTCGCCCAGTTCACAAGTTGGACACTCAGGCTACTTCATCCCATTATGGCTCTATTTTTCTTTCAAAATAGACGCTGTCTTCCTTCTTAAACTTGATACCCGATGACCGGACAGCTTTACTGGAACATTCAGGTAAATGACAGCATTTTGATACAACGATCGTCTGTGCGCGTCTACTTTCGTATGACTGTCTCCCGGTTCGAATTGTGTATCCTAACCGGGATAACATGGCGACAAGACTTCTCTTTCTTTGTCTTTGAGGAGACGTCCAGATGGCGAGGTGAAGCGTTGTGTCCTACAAACTTCTATCCTCACACGGACACCTTTCGTCGCTGCCAACTTCATCATTCTCAGTGCCATTATTGGGTCTACGTATAGCAGACTGAATCCGAGAGCGTGAGTCCGCATATCATGTTGCTACCTATGCTTGACAACTTACACCCAACATTCTGGGACATTCGTCAGCTGCCTGAGTGTCCTGTAGAGTGGTATTAATACTAATGCTGCCTTGTTTTAGGATGTCTTTTCCCTCATTGCGCGAGTTTGCGGAACGAAGCACGACGTCGTCAGACAACGGTCTCGAGGTCAAAATCGTGGAGCTGCTGAATTTCTTCTCTGTTGATATGAATCTGGCGTGCTCGGCGATGTAGGGAAGCGACGTGTTGTTTTGGGGGATTGCCTTCTAACTGATAAGGCTAGAGAGATCTTCCGTCGGCTATGATTAATCTGGCCTTCGTAGATGTCGTCGTGTTCTATGTCATTCTAGGCTGTGAGTTCCCCCTTCCCCCCCGGTACAATTATAATCGCTCTTTCACTCGGTGCAGGAATCGGAGTCTCTCCTCGAGAACCTTTTGTCTCACAGTCATTGAAGTACATGATTCGCGCTTTGGCCTTTCAACACCGTTTGCTTTATCATTTGGTGTCAGAGTTCACTGACTTGTCTTATTTAGCATGGAGTTTCCGCGATAATTCAACCCACAGATCAATCCGACGAGTAAGGATCCATCATGCTCATCATACTATGGCTCCTCGCTATAACTTCTTTGGGGTTCTGAGTGTGACAATGTACAGATCCAGGAAGCGCGCGGGACTTTGGTTTACCCTCTGGCGTTTCAAACCAATCATTGTTGGAAACCGCTGATCGGGCTAGCTGCATGCTTCCAGTAATCAAGAGGACAGACGAAGAATTAGATTGGAGAGACCAAGAGTCATCCTTCCATTGTTTTTATTTGCCAGGCACCTCAATTATGTAGCTTCGAAAATATTCAGCTTCAAAATGTCGCGCAAGTTATCTTGGTTCGAAAAAGCCGTCCTAAGCATGATTAGATCCGAGTATCAGTCCTGATATCGGCATGAATACCTCTGGATCAGCAGCGAGGCTATACCAGACATTAGAATAGCTATTGTCCACGAAAAACGCGAAAAACGGTATCCTAGACACACCAATTTCTCGGTTAGTGAAACCACCGATCCAGGAATGTAACACTTCTTTCTATCGTAGGGGAGGCGCTGACTGGACGAAAGAGGCAGAATAAAATCTCATTCCAAAGTGGGCACGGCCAGTAAAATCTATATAAACAGCGAACAGCGTCAGCACCCGTCTAAGAAATAGAGAATGCCAATGGCGCAGCACGACGCGATAATCTGTGACTTGGGAGATGTTTTCTTCACTCTGCCTCTCCAATCCAGTCATACTCTTTCCACGAAGCACCTCCGCTTGATCTTCTCCTCTTCGACTTGGTTCGAATACGAGAAAGGACGTATCTCCCAGGAAGCATGCTACAACCGTCTCGGACACGAACTCTTCCTCGACCCAGCTGACATCCGCAAGGCAGGCGAAGAGCTGCACGCCTCCCTCAGATGTAACACGAATCTCGCGGGCTTCCTTCGGGAACTCAAAGATTCCAACGAGGGGGCGTTGCGCATATTTGCCATGTCCAACATATCACAGCCAGACTACGAGGCGCTGCGGAGGGATTTATCGGATATAGATTGGTCTTTGTTCGACGGCATCTTCACGACCTTCGAAGCTGGGAGAAGGAAACCAGATCCGGAATTTTATCGGTACACTCTATCAGAAGCTGGCCTCAATCCCTCTCGAATCAGATTCATAGATGATAAACCAGAGAACGTGATCTCTGCGTGCTCTCAAGGGCTACATTGTCTCGTCTATCGTGACTTCACGGAGGTGAAGCGAGCCTTGCTCAATCTGTTGGGAGATTCGGTACTTAGGGGGCAGAGAGTTATGGAGAACAACGGGCGACTTACTTCCATGTGCTCTGGGGTCGCCATACAGGAAAAGTTTTCCCAACTCCTCATTCTAGAGATGGTAGATAATCGGTAAGGATCAGCGCTTTACGCGTGGGTGGACACCAAGGGCTGATAATAGCGCGGGAGAGATTTGGTCGATATACTAGAGAACGAAGGAAAGTGCAACTCGTCCGGAGGTAAGCCGACCTAATAGCGCCGCCATAAATAAATAGGCTGATGATAGTCAAAGGGGCTGATCAAATTGTCACGGCTTACGACACGGACACCACTTCGCTCGGCCCCAACAATCATTCGGGCAAAGGTGGAAGCGACAGCCTCTGTAATAGACAAGATGTTGAGGTTTGTGAATGAGGACAGTATTATCTAGGTGATCATGTCTTCAGATCCGAACCAACTAGCACGTCCCATCATCTCTGCATAGACTGACTTTGACCCATGGCAACACGAATCGATTCCGTAGACTGTAGTCTGTGTTGGTTAAAGTAAGCATTAGACGATAATCACGAAACATAGTAGACTCAACATCGTTCTCTGTGCTCGACACCTGCGGATCAAATTTGACTCAGGATATTGGTAGGTGTAGATAGATAATAAACATAGTATAAACTCAAAGAGGGAGATTTCTACCAGAAGCGAGAGCCCACACGAGCGACTATGACCGTGACCATTCCCAACCTTCCATTCACCTGATCCAAAGCTGTGCCGGTAATCTAGGATTCTTTTTCCAGTTCCATTGAGGAGATGCCCAGTAGCGTTGTCTCTGTATGCGCAGGTTCTCTCGCGGTGGGCACCACATTCGGGTCCACAGCAGTGTCACTATGACAACGCCCGTGCGCTGAGGATTTGTCGTCGGCGGTAGCGACGGTCTCCTTCGACAGAGCATAGCCGGAGGCAACACGAAGAATAATGAGCTCCGAGGTTACAGCCTAAGTCATTGTAAGTTCAGAGACAACGCCCAACAAAAGGATACTCACCTCGACTATAGTCAACAGTGGAACGAACAAGATATAAGCCACGTTATTCGAGCAGTACAACCCGATGAGGAGAATGGAGATGACTGTATGCGGCAGGGCAGATTCGATCATCAGCGCCGCCAGTCCGGTATACAACCGTCCGTACTGCGGTCCCAGGGAAGCTCGAATTCTCTTGCGCATGAGCAAAAGACGGATGACCATCATGAACGTGACGAGAATGTTGAAAGTGACTGATGACGACCTGTATGCAACATAGGCCAGGATAGTAATTTTACCGAGACTGCTGGAAGAAATTTGGATGAGGTAGAGAACTCCCATAGCTTAAAAGAAAAGAGTTCAGCTACGGAAAGAAAGGTGACTGAATAGAAAACTCACTCGCCGTTGAGAATAGAATCAGGGCGGGAAACACAACAACGATCCAGTTGTTGTGGTACACGACGTAGCATCGCCAAAGCTACGAAAATGTCTCTTAGAAACTGGCGGACTGTCATCCACGATGGGGCTCACCAAACAGACATCAGCAAGAAATGTGATGATAATCGCCGCAGCACCCGCAACGCGGAGAGGTGGTGTATGGTTCTGCTTATAGAGGAATTCTTGGGGCCGGTTCTGCGCATAGAGGAACCCCGGAGGTCCGCCTGGATAGTTGCGCTCGTCGATCCACGTCAATTCGCACGCGTGTATGTTACCGGCAGTGTAGGTTGTCGAAACAATGACCAGGAGTGTAATATAAGCGATGTACTGCCAGGCGAACTTTTGTCTTTTCCCATATAGAACGTGGTAAATGGCGAGATATGCGACGACTAGTTGTGCGCCTGTAATGTGAAATTAATCAGTGCTTCTCGCCTAGAAGAACAAGCTTACCGTAGGCGATAGCCCCAATGTAAACCGCAGCGTTGTAGGCCTGTTCAGTCCACAGAACCGAGGCGGGCTCGTTCGTCCTATACGTATCGTCGGCCATACTTCAAGTACAAGTTCAAGTGATGGAGGATGTATCTGTCAAGCTGACGTCATGCTAGACTGACATTGAGCGAGTATATCAAAAGGAGTGACCCACCTAAATCCGAGTGGATATATGCGCCTTGCTCTGTCTGCCCGGTATCGACCGCTTCGATGTACCCATTGTTTGACGGTGAGAGTCCATCCTGCTGGTGCGCCTCCTTCGATATCCGTTCCAATTGCAATGGCAAACGCTTGTACAACATTTGTAGGGTTGTCTGGTTCTTCAACAGGACGGTGTCAATCCGAACTACGTGTCATTTCGTATGGGTCCAGCAGGGAAAGTACAGGCGCCTGCTTGAGCTGCGCTACCTGCGATATCTGTGCGGTCAATATTTCAATACCCGTCAAGCCCGCAGTGGAACAATGTGGCATACCACGAAGCCTTAGGTATGCCTTCTTTGCCCAGTCCCTTTTCGCGACCAGTCCACATCAGTTCGAAGTATCTGCCTTCTTGTCATCATGTACGCCCTGTACATTTTATGGTCAATATCGGTAAAAGGAGCGCTTGGTAGCTACACGCACCGAGACGAGCAGCATACTCCAGTATCAGCTTAGTTCGACCAAGAGTGTAGCTCGACGTGCCATGCCCAGCTGTAATTACGACTCTTCAGGCACGACCTCATTGTCGCGTCACGTCGCGAGCCTTCGTGATAAGAGTAAGAAGAAGAGAGTGGCGCACAGTTGACCCTTGTTTGCTTCCGATTTTCCTTTTTCTGCCCTTCGGCTTAATTCGGCGCTAGCTACGCGCCGCCCGAAGTCAAGTGCAAGTAAACATGAATCCATCAGTTGACACTGCCAGTCGTTGGATCATAGTCTTCATCAACAGAGATATAATGATTATCGATGCTTCGGGCACTTACATCCTCCGAGCCTCGGCTAGCATATGCATGTCGATACTCTGAGTTCTCAAAGTATGCCTCATCATGGGGAGGCAATTCTCGCGACTTGGGAACCCTGTTGGCGAAATAGCTGTTCTTGGGCGTATACAGCTCCTTGATCTCGGTGGTCGGCAACCAGTAAACAGCAAAGCAATATGCACTGCGGAGAACTGGCACGGATCTACGAACACAAAGCCAAGTAAGAATTTCGTAGCTACTCGGCAACCTCTAGTAATGCAGATCTTCGTAAATATTCTCAGGTATTGCGGTAAATCGAGTAATATTCGGGCAACATTGTAGAAAAAGAAAGAAAGGGCCCAGTCCTATTTTAAGCGCTGAAGGCTAATCGTACAGCATCGGTCTGTTTTCCCAGTGAAACCGACCGCACCATACATGCTAGATGAGATACGCCCTATCCATCACGGGGCGGGGCTGCATCAGTAGCGAAGGCAGTGGGGGCAGCGGCGGCAGTGACGAAGAAGAACCAAAATAATCTGACGTATCACTCCTACGCGAGCGGTAAGACGGTGGTGGAGAACCAATGTGCGTCAGCTCCATCTGCTCATGCATGCATCTGATATGATTTTTCTGAGCCGAGACCTCCTGTCGCAGACGCTCTATTTCTTCTTCATATGCGTTCCGAGAAGACTGAGATAGTCTCCTCGGGAGGTCGGATGCGAGAGATTCGATAATCGAGACGGATATGACCCGTGCAGAGGGAGGTGATGATGGCAAGACGGGGGTTAGGATAATATCAGGTACAACAGTCATCGTTGGGACAATATTGCCATCGGCATCGTTACTGGCTCCGTTACGATCTTTCTTTCTTTGCTGGAGGAGCAACCAAAGGAGAAAAACAAACAGAAAGGCAGCTTCAAGCGATGTTAATCCGACGCCAATGACAGCACTCATCGCTGGAGGGGTTAATGAGAGGAGTCGGTACTTGCTGAACTAGAGGCTGCTCAATGAGAAAACGTGGGCCCCAACTTCGCGTTTCACTCACAAATAGGCCTGTGGAGATGACGATGAACTGAGGCTTGGTGACCGTTCTGTTGGAAAATATGAAGACACGTCAAATAAGCGCTGCATCGAAAAGACGGACCTGTCGCTGGAAATAATGAGTTAAGCTTTGGCAACAGTAAAGTATTGATAAGACTTGAATTGGGGTCTCCGCAATTTCCACGATTTGGCTACGACTTGTTGAAATAGATGTCGAATCTATATGAGAATTTTATTACTAATTGGATGCCGAAAGGAACGATGCCTTACATGTCAACGCTTCTCCAATTTTTGATATCAGTGTGAGTATACTATTATATTGCCATCAGAACCAAAAGGATTATCACCAAGAGGAAAAAAGGTCTTACTTCTGATATTGTATCGATAGTCCTGGTCCCGGGATTCACGACACTCGTTGCGGCGAGATTTACTGAGCACAAGGGGATATTCGAGAAGACGGTAGTGTGAAGGGGAACCTGATAAGACCGGGTCACTGAAGAGCCTGGCGAAACAATCTGGGTGGACCTACGAGTAAGGAGACGACCAGAGCCTAAAATGTCCCAAGTCAACGGAGCATTTATATTCCATGACTGGCAACAACACCTCCGTGATGAGGGTGAATACGCCGATCATCGGGAAGTTCAAAATAATTCACCGCATAGATCAAAAGGTTTCTGTATACGCCTAAAGACGGCCAGTGCACCTACAAGAACCCTATGTTGCATGAACATCATTCTATGGCGCATATCCATACCTTCAAGGCAACTCAGTGTATTGGAGTCCTGGTTCCACAGAGGACGCAGTCGTCCAGCATGAGGCGGATCAAATCAAATCATCGAGGTGGGGGTCGTGAAGTAGTCGTGAAGGACCTAGATATCAAGACATGATTATTGAACTGAAGGCTGTTGGATGATAAGTGCTTTTTTTGGAATGATATACACAGCGCAAGTGACTTACTATTCGAACTCATTTCTTCGCATCCAATGTCCGAGTCGGGGCACGTGCCCTTGGACAGCCGGCCACGGCCCGTGTATACCCGTGGCACCTATTGGCGTCCTCCGTCTACCGACCACCATCGACATAGCTCTCATTTTCTCTCCAGACGGTAGACCGTCCGTATTTTTGGCCTCTTCGAACAATTGAGCCACTCCTTTGCGAGAATGAGAAGCGAAATGATTGCTACATGATACATCCAGACCAAAGGCGAAAGAATGACCCATTTCGCGAAATTCTCGAGGCTAATTGAAAAAAAGCTTCGATGGAATGCCCCGAAGGTGATCTACAAGTACACGCGTACACGGTCATAGCTTGTTTATGCAATGTGCAAGTTTCAGGAGTACCCGTGCCACGTCGTGTTTATTTCTCCCTTGATTGTAGGATGTCCACTCGGGGTCACCTTTTGATAGCGGGTCCTTCTTACCAGTGCCCAAAAATGAACTTTAGTCCCGTTCTTTGAATGGTGCTTCATTTCATTCAAATGTCCCTATTTCCTTTACCCTTTTCTTTAGGTATTCCCTCAGCTTGATACCCGACAGACAGTCTTGCTAAAGCTTGCAGGTAAATGTCGCTGTTTAACATAGCGGTCACACGTGCTCGTGAGTCTACATACGAATCTGAAATAATCTCGTGGTCTGAGATGTAATTCTGGTCTTCCTGGACTACGATACCTCCGTAGATCTTTGCTAGTGGCGTCCACCTTCCAAGTTTCGAACATCATGTCATGGACAATCCGGACTATACTTCTCGCCGGTTGCTTGGAAAACTTGCAATAGAGTGGACCGTGGACGGTTTTGGTCGAGCATCTCTCCGCGACTCGATACACCGTGTTTGATTTAGTGGGCTAGAGCTTTTTGCTCCTTATGCTGATTGATGTTGATCGTATGTCTCTCGCTTTACACATATAACAGCTATAATCATATTTCTTCATTCTCGATGTCAGGTATCGCCCATATTCTTGTGCCTCCTTATGGTCTATGTCTCTAGTACAACGGATCGTACGTGGATTTAAATAATACATAAGAATGATATCTTTTTCAACACAGAGAAGACAACATTGGGTCAGTGGGGAAGCTCGCGTGAAGGTAATGGCGGCGGCGTGGACAAGGAAGGACCAAAGGGATCTGATGCATCACTCCTACGCGAGGAGCGGTAAGAAGGTGGTGCAGCACCACTGTACGTGAGCTCCATCTCCTCTTCCATGTACATGATCTGTTGCCGTAGCCGCTCGATTTCTTCTTCATATGCAGTTCGAGAAGACTGAGATAGTCTTCTAGGAATATCCGACAGCTCAGACGCGATAGATTCCGCGCGCGTGGCGGAAGTCAAGATGGGGGTGAGGATTGGACCGGGTACGGAAGTCATCCCGGCGTCGTTATCACCGCTAGCGTTGTTACTAACTCTGTTGCGAGATTTTCTTCTTCGCCAGAGGACGAATAGTAAAACAAGGACAACAACAGAAGCTATAGATCCAACGACACTGCCAGCGATCACTGCTGGAGTCGTTTTACGAGAAGAGCCGGTATTTGTTGACCTAGCGACCGATTTGTGAGAAAGTATAGCCCCTGGCATCGTGTTTCACTTACAGAGTGTCATATACAGTCAGTACAGAGTAAGATACAGCGAGAACAGTAGTCAAGGGAGTCTGAGGTGGTGTGAAAGCAGTAATCGAAGATGGAGTGGGAGCAGTAGTCGATGATGGCGTGAAAGCAGCAGTCACTGTTCTATTGGACGGTGTGAAAACATGTCAAATTTTGGGCAGCATCGAAAGACGGACTCAGTGCTGGATATACATGGCTAAGCTTCAGCAACATTAAAAGTATTGATAAGACGTACTCTGTAACAGTCATGGTCGCCGTGAATCCAACGTTTTGGAACCTTATTGAAACGAGAGTCACTGCTCTATGAAAGATTCTTAGGATTAGATTTGTGTTGATATCAGATTGAAAGGGACGATGCCTCACGAAACTTCAGAGATCGTCGCAGTAGTAGTAGCACTGTCATGTTTATAAGAGGGAGGGTTTACCAGTCAGTGCCAAATGGATACCACCGAAAGGGTCAAAGTGATTCTTACAGTGTTGGGGCGTCACCATTAATAGTTTCGCCATTAACAATAGTTTCGCTACCATCAATAATAATTCCACCATCATTCTCATTTCCACTCATTGTGGTGAGATTTTCTGGGCACAATAGGAGATCTGAGAACGGTCGGGAGGTTGAGGAGAATCTAACGGGACCAGGTCACCGAAAGTATGAGAAGAGAAGATGGATAGACCTACGAGCAAGGGAGGCGGCTACCAGAACCCAGAATGACCCACTACAATTGAGCATTTATATGCAACGACCAGGCCTATTTAGGAAAAAATGCTTCCATGATAAAGCAGCCTGAAGGTGAATACGCCGATCATCTACTGATTGACCACGTAGATCAGATGAGTTCTATGCTTACCGGAGAGTCACGGCACAAATAAGAATCTCACTCTGCACGAGTCGTTCCATGATGTTCAGTGCATTGGAATGCCGGTTCTACAGAGGATGCAAGTGTCCAGACTCCAGTATGAGATGGAACAGAACCAACCCGTCGAAGTAGGAGTCGTGAAGGTCCTAGATATCATGATCTGATCAAACAGCCGAATACTTTTACTAAATGATACTCGGTATTTTTGTAGAGCAATTTATTGTTCGAACGCATTTCGTATTTGCATCCCACAGCCTGTAGTTGTTATGCTCATAGCAATATGATACAACTTGAACTATGGCCGGGATGAATCATGATGCGAATAAGTAACATGATCCATAGATGAGAACTGTGTTACTCATGCGTTTCCACGATTTTGGATTGTCCGTGGGTTTAAATGACTCATGATGATATCATATTCTATACGTTGAAGACGAGATTGTATCAGCGGGCAATCTCACGGGAAGGCGAAGGCGGCGGTGGTGATGAGGAAGGTTCAAAAGAATCCAAAATATCACTCCTAGGTGAGGAGCGATAAGAGAGTGGTGGAGAACCACTGTGAATGAGGTTGATCTCCTCTACCATGTACCTGATCTGTTGTTGCAGCCACTCGATCTCCTCTTCGTATGCATTTCAAGGAGATCGAGATAGTCTTCTAGGAATGGCCAACAACTCAGATGTAATGGATTCCTTGGATCCGTTGTGTGTGGAGGATGTTAAGATCGAGGTGAGGTGAGGATTAGGTACTATGGGAATCATCCCGGGACCATTATCACCATTAGTGTTGTCACTAGCCATGTTGCGATATTTTCTTCTTCGCCAGAAAAAGAAGAGTAGGGCAAAGACAACAACGGACGCCAAGGATCCGATGACACTGCCGGCGATGACTGCTGGAGTTGTCTTATGAGAAGAGTCGGGACTTGATGAACAACAGACCCCTTTAGTATGAGAAACAGTGGCCCCCGACGAAGAGGCCCGGAGAGAAGAGGATGAACTAATAGCAGTGGTCACTTGTCTACTCTGTGACGTGTCAGACTTTGGGTGCCGTGTTGAAATTGCAGACCTGCGAGGGCGGGAGACACCGAGCTGAGCTTCGGTAACAGTAAAGGTATTAATAAGACTTACTCTCCCCACGTAAGGAGCGGCGGAAGCTTGATTTCAGTGTTTTTGGTAGATCTTGAAGTATTTGTCGATCGTCTACGGGATTTTTGTTACTAAGTAGATTTTTGGATTGAAATAGACAAGGACTTACGACACTACTGCGCTCTCCGATATGCTATTATATTTATAAGAGAGGGGGGTTCGCTAGTCAGTCCCAAAAGTGTTATGACGAAAGGGCCAAACTGATTATTACGAACGTTGAAGTGATCCCAGTCGAAATACTCATTGCGGCGAGATTAAGGGGGCGCGAGGGGAGATCTGAGAAGATGGTGGTGCAAAGTAGAGCCTAATGAGATCGGGTCACTGAAGGATGTAGTGAAGGATGTGGTGAGAGCAACTGGGTTGACCTGCGAGGAAAGGAGATGGTCGGAGCCTAGTAAAAGGGCCCATGACAGCTGAGGGTTTATATTCGAGGACACCTCAGTGATGAGGATGAATACACCGATCATCGAGAAGGTCAAAAAATTGACCATATTGATCAAAAGGATTCTTTATAAGCCTTAGTAAAACAGCCGTGGCACTAAATGAAAAAAAAAGAACTCATTCCATGATGGGTCGAATCGAATCATCAAGGTGGGGGTCGTGAAATTAGTCGTGAGGAACCTAGATATCAGGATATGATCATTGAACCGATGACTGTTACTATTGGATAATAAATGCACTTCTTTGGGAGCGTTATACACAGCGCAAGTGACTTACTACTTGAACACATCTCTTCGGACCCAATGGTACCAGCCCACGGTCGTTGTGCTTACGAAGCTACGGTAGTTGAATTGTTCAAGCAGTGAAGGTCGGGGCACGTGTTAGTCTCTCCGGGACAGCGTCCTTCAACTTGGCCGGCTGCGGCCGGTGATATCTATTTTAGGTCTTGACGTCTCATTTTCTTCCGCTTCTTTTTTGCCGCTTCGGGGAGCTGGACAGCTCAGTTCTCGCGCCATTCCTTTGCAAGAACGAGAGTGCAATACTGGTCGCAAGCCCAGAGCAAAGAAAGAACGGCTAATTTTGCGAAATTGAGATAATTTTTGGAAAATTCTTCCGACATTCCGAAGGCTTATTGAAAAGAAGGTCGATGGAGTGCTCCCCGAACGTGATCTACAGATACGTGCCGCGTTACAGCCACAGCTTAGTGATACAATATCGTACTCAGGCTTCCAGGAGTATCCATGCCCCGCCATGTTTACTTCTCCCTCGATTGTAGGATACCCCCACTTCAGACTTCTCGGGATCACCTTTTGATCGTGTTCCCTTCTTCTCAGAGCCCATAGATGGATTTGAGTCCCGTTTGTTTTATAGTGCTTGGTTTCATTCATAAGTGTCTCTACTTCCTTGACCCTTTCCTTTACGCGCTGTTTTTCCCTCTTGAACTTGATACCCGACGAGCAGACAGTCTTGCTAAGGCTTGCAGGTAAATGTCGCTCTTTAAAATAATGGTTGTCCACGCATGAGTCTATCGTTCGGTACCATAGCATTGATTTATGTAGTACGGACTCTGGTCAGTTTCCTTCTCAGGTACATCGACCAGAATAAATATCTTCCTCCTATTGCTACAGTGACCTTCCATGTTCCGCGTCATGTAGCGGACAATCCCGACTACACTCCTCGATAGTCGCTTGGAGATATTGGGATGGAGCGAAAAGATTTGGTCGAGCGCCTCTGTATATGATTCAGTGAGCTCAAGTTTTCGTTTGCTTTGCTTAAGCTGATGGATGTTGATCGTAAGTATGTCTCTCGCTTTGGAACATAATTAGCTACAATCATATTTACTCATTCTCGGTTCTAGGTATGATCCGTATTCTTGGACCTGGTTATCATCTGTATCCCTAGTACAATTGAGCGTCCGTGGGTCTAAATAATTTACAATAATGATATTTCATTCAACACAGAGAAGACGATATAGCGTCAGTGGGTAATCTCGCGTGATGGTAAAGGTGGCGGCGGGGATGAGGAACTACCAAAAGGGTCCGAAACATCAACCCTACTACGCGAGGAGCGGTAAGAGGGTGGCGCGGACGAGAAATTCATCTCCTCGTCTATGAACCTAATCACTTGTCGTAGACGCTCGATCTCATCTTCATATACAGTTCGAGAAGATTGGGATAGTCTTCTAGGATCGCTGCTAGTAGTAGCATCGTTATCCACATTCCTGCGACATTGTCTTCTTCGGTGCCAGAGGACGACAATTATGACACAGATGATAACAGAAGCTAACGCTCCGAGGACACTGCCAGCGATCACCGCAGGAGTAATCTTACGATGGAAGTCGGAACTAGATGCTGCTCTATCAGAAAGTTGCCAACTGACCCTTGAGATTTTTGTGACTTACGAAGAGGCCTGTAGAGAGGAAGGTATACTGAGAGTGGTCGTCGCCGTTCTATTGACAGGTGAGAAAACACGTCAAGCCTTGGGCACTACATCAAAAAGACGGACCCGGTGCTGGATACACTTGGTTAAACCTCGGCGACAGTAAACGTATTGATGGGACTTACTTTGTAACAGTCACGGTCGCCGTGATAATACTTTGGATATTTGTTGAAATGGCTGTTACTTCTCTATGAAAGATTTTTCAACATTAGACTTGTATTAGATTGAAATGGGACGATGTCTTACTCAACGATCGTCGCTGCACTATCATATTTATAAGAGAGAAATTTTCGCCAGTCAGTACCGAAGGCACGATCACAGAAAGGGTCGAAATGAGTCTTACGCTGCCATGGTAGCGTGAAGGAAAGGGTATTAAGATCGAGTCACTGAAGGACGTAGCTAGATCAGCTGCGAAGAAAGGGGGGAGGGCTTCAAAGGACCCACTACGACGAGTGTTTATACGCAACGCCGCCTTCTTGATGAGGGTCAATACGCCGATCAGCAAGGAGTTCAAACTGATTGAGCACGTAGATCAAAATGATTATGTATAAGCCTAAATTGACAGCCCTGGCACTGACCCGAACTCAGCGCTGCACGGGTGTCAAAACAGGACGCATAGTCAGCGCTTAGTGCTTTGATATGTTGGTTACAGACAATGCGTCTGGCATCCGGTATGAAATGGACGAAATAAAACCATCGAGGCGGCGGTGTTGAAGAACCCAGATGTCAGGACATGATCGTTGATCCGAATGCTGCTAAATGATAAATGTACACAGCCTGAGGAAGTTCGAACACATTCTTTCCCACCCCACGGCCTAGAATATAAAACGTGAAGTAACGCTTGGCTGACGGTGATGCAAATAAGCAACATGATCCACAGACGCAGATGAGAACCACACTGCTTGTGCGTTTCACATACGTATTATACGCCTAAAATGGGTGACGAACGCACTGCGGCACCGCACTGTTTGGTTCTCGTTCCATCCGTGATTTTGCGCGCCCAGGATAGTCATTGTAGATCAGAGTACTATTGAGCTCAGCGCAGCGATGAACTAGATTCGTAGAGAAAATGATTCCTTCGGCACGTACGAACGACGATAAGGGTAGCTATAATATTACATTGCGAACGCTGGTCGGTTGCTGGGGAGGAAACGTGAAGGCTGCAACACAATCCACACCGATGAAGATCCGCCGCAGTGGTCTTTATCAGAGGCCTCAGCTTTAGAAGGAAGACTATTCGTGGCATCGGCATGCCTCGGCGTCGATGTCTGTGTACATAATTTCAGGTGTTGGTATCAAATGTCCAAGGGCAGAGCGACGTAGCTGTTGCTCAAGTACCACAAGTGGCGGTATGCTTGAAATCGGGCCATTTGTGAGGGAGCTTGTACGAGTCTGGCTTCGTTAAGGGTCGAACAATTTCATCAGCCACACTTGCTTGACACTGTTGACATCATCTTCTGCCCTTGGGGCTGCTCGTCGATGCAAGGGAGTAGCTCAATTAAAATATTCTGAAGTAGCAATGATTATCTGGCCGAAATTTTAGAATTACGAACTTTGGCTACGCGCCGGCACAGGAGACACTACAACGATGATAAATTGACCGAAAAATAAGACCTTCGCCGTGACGTCCAGTTGTTGAGGAATATCTGTGGCGATGCTCGACATTACGCATTCCTCGTAGGGAGACACAGATTGGTCATCGGCTCGTCTAAGGTCCTAGAGCTGCGCTTGTCAACGGACCCTGTGTTGAGACAAAGAATTTACGAACCTTGGCAGTTGATCGCAGTGCCAATTTGTCGATAACCGTTACGACCAGCAGAATGCATAATTTTAAAGCACATGAAGCGCGCGCCAGCAACGTCGGACAGAAAGGATGAAGGGTTAGAGCATAGCAGAGTGAAGAAAACAAAGGTCGAGGTCGTCGTGATGATCGATGGCAAGGTTGTTTGGCGACGTCAACAAATAAACACGGCTTTTTCACTACCACCACCACCATCACGCGTCTTTCACCCCATTCGCGACAATATTGTCCCGTAGACGTGTCTACAACACTTCCCTGTAACCTGCAAGGCCTGCACAATATCGACGAAGGGCCTATCAGGCGATGGCTCAGAGTGAGCAAGCCAATTTCTTCCTCTCTCCAGTGTTCTTGCGCCTAATTCTAGCCATCTTTGGCGGCGAACGGATTATCGTTGAACTGACGACTGTCGGCTCATTGGCAGTAGGGCTTCGCTGAAGGGCTGTCGACTGGCAACACCGACCCACGCCCAAAGGCATCCTTTCCATTCCCAGAATTTGGTTCTCGCTGGTGGTAACGGCTCTATAATGGTCAGTCCACCCTGCCATTCTTCCGGACACTTTTGTTCATTGTTGGACAGTATATCTGGCTAGCGTGGACCGTGAAGGCGTGTCCTAGGTGGCCCGTGCAAAGGCGTAGCTAAGAACGGAAGTCGCTACCAAAGGTCGGATTGTTTCTATATGCGCAATCTCACTTCATTTTCAACGCATCTTACTATCAGATTGCGCCCGTTAACGACCCCTCGTGTCATGCGAAGTGTTTCTGCAGCAAGGTGACATATTTCCATTGCCTCTCACCCAAAATTTCCGTTGACTGCCCGAATTGATGCAGAACCGGCTCTATAACGGTTGATCCACCCTGTCATTCTTCCCGATAATTTAGTTTATCTATGGAGAGTATGTGAAGGTAACATGGGTCCGCGAAGGTAGGTTCTACACGCCCGTACAACAGCGTCAAAGCTCGAAGAAGATTGAATGTCGCCGCCAAAGGTCAGATAGTCCTTATTTGCGTCAATCTCACGTCATGCTTAAGATTTACATGCCAGTCATTTGCTTCGTGAAATATGCTTCCGTCGTATTTCACTATCTTCCGATGCTGCACCCGTGAACGACTCATACAAAGTGTTGTTCCAGTTGTATATCAGTCGCCCGTTATTGAGCGTCTATGACAACAGATCATGTACATCGGTGAGGAAATTGAATTTCATTCATGTCCGCACCACCCTCTTACCGCTCCTCATGTAGGAGTGAGATTTAACATCCCTTTGGTCCTTCCAGAAGATGAGCATGCTCTAGGAATGTAGTCAGGTGGTCCCGCTTTAAAGAGTGTGTCGTCATACTTATATTCGTTTGTTTCATGATGTCCGGGGCCAGGAGGTCGTGATCGTCCACCTCCTTCGCGTATATCAGAATAAAAAGGCCGGAGTATCCTGCGCGCGCCATCTTGTTCATCAGATTCAAATGGTACAGGATTCCTCTCTGCTTGCCGGGTATCAAGCTCATGTTGGCGCCTGAAAGACATAGTTGGCGATGCAGATGCTCCTGAAAATTCCGCCTTGTATAAATAAACTTTGGTCGCGCTCGTAGGTTGCTTTCGAGGGAGATTCTATTCTTCGAAAAGCCTCGAATACGAAAATCGGCCATTCTCTCTTTTCTCTTGGCTCTCGATAATTTTCACTCTCATTCTCCCAAAGTAACTTTGTCACGGATACAGCGTTTTCCACATCCGAAGCGTGCCAAAAATGCGAGAAGATCTGAAAAAAATGTTGTACTTTGTCAATGAGAACTAATATGTGCGGTCCGCGGAATCCGGCTACGGACACGAGTCGCTCCTTTCCTTTTCCGACACTCCGTAGTCCTCTATTGCTGCCCATTTTCAGGTATATGGTAGTGTTACACGGACAGCAACATGGTTCGTATTTCTGGATTATGTTGCTTAGTGCATTGTTCATCACTGTAAGCATAACAACCGCGAGATGGTACTGTTCAGCGCGAAGAAACATGTTCGAATAGTAAGTTGCTTGTGCTGTGTATTCTATCACACTGAACAAAGAACACCGATGATATCATAGCCTTCGGTCCAATGTCACCGTCATCACGGAGACGTCGTTACCGGTCATTGTATATAAACATCAATTGTTATAGTTCATTTCACGCTCTGGTCGTCTCTTTCACTCGTAGGTCAATCCAGCTTCTCTCATTATGCTCTTCACTGACCTGATCTGATTAGACTGTCCTTCACTTCACCATCCTCTCGAACACTGAATCTCGCCGCAATGACGGTGTTGATTGCTGGCAGCATCGTCGGATTAGTATTAGCCTCAGAAGTTGTCTTTATTTGGGCTTTCCACCGAAGGGGAAAAAATTATCGCGGAGCTGATAACAACGTCAATGGCGATATCGTCCCGACACCGATTGTCGTACCTGATCCAGTCCTCACACCCGTCTCACCATCATCGCCTTCCCCTGCACGGCCCACATCCATTGACTCGACAATCGAACCTCTCCCATCTATTGTCCCACCACCGACTGTTGTACCGCATCCAATCCCAACCCCCGTCTCGCCGTCATCACCGCCCTCTGCACGGGTCATCTCGACTCTCCCATCCAACCTCCAAAGGACACTATCTCAGTCATCTCGGAGCGCATACGAAGAAGAGATCGAGCGTCTACGACAGGAGGTTTTGGCTCAGAAAAATCATATCACGTACATGCATGAGCAGATGGAGCTCACGCACATTGGATCTCCTCCACCGTCTTACCGCTCCTCACGTAGGAGTGATAATTCCGGTTATTCGAGCTTCTCCTCGCCGCTACCGCCGCTGCCTCCACTGCCTTCGCCACTGATGCAGCCGCCCCCCGTGTTGGATAGGGTATACTCCATGTAGTGTGTATAGTCTGTTTTTACTAAGGATACAGACCGATGCTGTACGGTTAGCCTTCAGCGCTTAAAGTAGGACTTAAGTGTTTCCTTCTTTTTCTACAATGTACCCCGAATATTCCCGATTTACCGCAATACCTAAGAACATTTTTGAAGGAAGTTGCTCAGTAGCGACGAGATTATTACTTGGCTTTGTGTTCATAGATACATGCCGGTTCTCCCCAGTGCATATTGCCAACGGTTACGGTAGAACCAGTTTGTTGTTTACTGATTGCCGACCACCGAGATCAAGGCGGTGATCGGTCTTCGGCCTCAGTATCGGGAATCGGGGTCTGACGACGGTAATGGCGCTCTAGGTTATCCAGTGTACCAGTGTCTCGTTATGATAGCGCTGGTGGTCCTGAGCGAACGAAATGATGGTAAGTAGTTAGTATCAATCATTTCGTAGTTTCATATCGCATACCGTAGTGATCGTTATATCAATAAGCGTCGGCTTCCCATAACATTTCAGGCTTGTATGGTGCAGCCAGTGGTAGTTCAAATCTATCTCCGTAGACTGAAGAGGCCTTCCAGCACATATTCTGCTACGTCCGATAGTCCTGCGTCTTTTTGAGCAGTCCTAGTCAGTGGAGAATTTGGGGAGAAGCGATATGATTTTGTCACCTTTCCGTAGTATACTAGTAAGGCAACAAAGATACGGCTGGCATAGTACTTCCTAGGACACGAGGAGTCGCTCACGGATGCAGCATCGCCCAACAGTGAGATGTATTGAAAGTATATTTCACGAAGCGAACGATCTGACATGTAAGGTTCTGTGGCATTCCGTACCGAAAATGAGGTGAGATTGGCGCATAAAGGAAAGAACTGTCTGACCTTGCCGCAACGTAGGTTCTGCTTCGAGCTACGGCGCCTTTGGACGGGCGCATAGAACCAGCCTTCAAGGTGTCTGCTACACAGACGTACTGTAGAACGATAAAAAAGGTCTTGGGAAGAATAGCATGGTGCACTGACCAATGTAGTAGAGCCGCGCTTGCTCTCTGAGCCATCACCTGCTAGCCCCTTCGTCGACGTTGCGCAGGCCTTGCAAGCTCCAGAAGGATGTAGACACGTCTACGGGACGATATTGTCGCGAATTGCGTGAAGAACGCGTGATGGTGGTGGTAGTGAAAGGAACCGTTTTATTTGGTGTCGCCAAACAACCCTTGCCATCGGCCATCACGGCGGCCTCGACCTTTGTTTCTTCACTCTGCTATGCTCGAATTTTTCATGGTTTCTCGTCCGACGTGGCTAATTGCCGCCCCAGCCATTTTCATCTTTGTGTATTGTGGCAGTTCTACTAGTCGGAGCGGGTATTGGCAACTTGGCACTGCGCCTCACGACTGGAAGGTCTGTAAATCCTTGTATCGAGACAGAATCCGTCAGCAAACATATCTCTAGGACCTTGAAAGAAGTAAACTTAATTTCTCACGACGACGACCGGGGCTCAATACCTTCACCACTCTATAAATGGCCGGCACCATCGTAAGGGCAGTATCCTTGCTTCACTGCCTTATGTTCTGTCGACATGTCTGGTACGGTATGCTGCCTTGTGCGCTGTCAAGGTGCGTAAACCCAACTCTGGCCGAATCATATCCAATCAAAACAGCATCTCCAGAATGTTAAACCGGAACCCCTGCGAACAACTCGAAGGCGATGATTCTGGCACCGACAAAATTCGAATTTTGATCAAGGAAAAAGGGGGAAAGCGGAAATGTTGGAAGTAGAATATCTGACGGATAGGTCGGGAGCGGGTAAATCGTTCGGGCGGTCAGCAAAGCCAGGAGTCGTTGTCCTTCACAAACGGCCAGATTTCAAGCATGTGCAAAGTCGGCCGACACTGATCTTGCGATCAAGCTGCCGGTCGTCATGCGGTGGGATCTGAGTACGTTCCTCTGCAATCCGGTATTGCTGCCAACGCCTAAGGATCTGTCTACAGGCAAGAATGAGTCTTGCTGCTAAAGATGCGGCCTCTAAATAATCAACCACGGTGGATCTTCATCGGTGTGGACTGCGTTGCATCCTTCAGTGTTGTTGCCAGCAACCGACCGGTGTTCGCAATGGAATATTGTATAGCTACTCCTATTGTCGTTCGTACGTGCTATGAAAGAATCATCTTCTCTATGAATCTAGTTCATCGCCGCACTAGAGGCTAAGCTCAATAGTACTCTGATTTTCCATGGCCTAGTCTTTACCCATCCCTCTTCCAATCAGGTATCAGGGATGCGCAAAATTATGGGCGGAATGGGAACCAAACAGTGCGGTGCCATAGTACGTTTGACACCCATTTTCAGCGTATAATATGCGGAAGCGCTTGAGCAGCGTGGTTCTCGTTTGTGGATCATGTTACTTACTTGCATCATCCAGGCCTTAGTTCAAGTTTCACCACACAATTTATATCGATGTAAGCATAACGACTGTGGGCTGTGGGCTGTGGGATGCGAACTTGAGATGTATTTGAATAGTAAGTTGCTCGCGTTGTGTACATCGCTCAAACAAAGAGCGCTTATCATCTGTTCATAGCATTCGGCTGTATGATCATACCCTGATATCTAAGCCCTTCACGACCCCCACCTAGACGATCTGATTTTGATCCACTTCATTCTGGACGATTGCATCCTCAGTGGAACCAGTATTTCAATGCACTGGACTCCTAAGGTGACATGGGAAGACATTCGTGTCGCGTAGGATTTCTTCCTAGTGCCACGGCTCTCTTTCGGCTTAAGTATACAGAATTCGTTTGATCTATGTGGTCGATCAGTAACTTCTAGATGATCAATGTATTCACTCTCATCACGGAGGCGTTGTTGTCAAGTCAGCCTAGTCGTTGCATATAAATGCTCAGTTGTAGTAGGGCATCTTAAACTTTCGTCGTCTCCTTTACTCGTAGGTTCATCCGTCGTCTCTTGTTACGGTCTTCGGTGACCGCATCCCAAAGATTCTCGCTAACCCTACCAACCTCTCAGTTCTCCTATTGCACCCAGTAAATATCACCACGATGAGTATCTCGCTTTCCACTCCCGGTATCACTGGCAGTCCAACTTTGTAGGGACCACTTTGACCCTTTCCGTGTTAATTCTTTGGGTACTGACTGACCAACCCTCTCCCTTATAAATATGATAGGGCAACTATTACTGTGACTCAGAGGCTCGTGGTATTTGCGTAAGGCATCGTCCATCTCAATCTAATATCTAAAACGTGATAAATCAATAGGACAGTCACCGCCCTTTTCACTGAGCCTGTGTAAGTCAAACAAATTAGCTGGAGCAATATTTTCTCTTCAATCTTAATATCTAATTAGTGAGACAATTATTTCAACAAGTACTGAAAGTGATGGTTTCATAGCAACCAGCACTGTTGCAAGGTGCGTCTCAACAATACACCTACTGTTGTTGAAGCTTAGCCCAGTATTTCTAGCTCCAGGTCCGTCTTTTGGCAGTGCCTAAACTTTGAACTGTCTTCTCACTTTACAATAGAACGATAACCGCGACCGCTCTCAGTGCATCGTCGTCTCTACCACCCTTTTCGAATTCGTAAAGTCAAATAAACTGCCTGCACAATAGTTTTCTCATAGAGCTGCGTCTAGTTGCGATTGCCATCATAAGACTGCTTCAGCAGTGATTGCTGGCAGTGTCATTGGATCCTTACTGGCTTCTATTATCGTCCTTGTTTTACTTTTCGTCCTCTGGAGAAGAAAATTTCGCAACAAGGCTAGAAATAACGCCAGCGGTGATAATGTCCCCGGGATAACTTTCATACCCAATAATCCGATCCTCAGCTCCATCTTAATATCTTCCACGCACTCCGGTCCCATTGAATCCATCACATCCGTGTCAGCAGCCGTGTCCAGAAGACTCTCAATCTTCTCGAACTGCATACGAAGAAGAGATCGAACAGCTACGACAACAAATCAGGTGTATGGAAGAGGATATGGAGCTCACGTACAGTAGTTCTGCACCGCCTTCTTATCGCTCCTCACGTAGGAGCGATGTTTCGGACCCTTTTGGTCTTTCCTCATCACCGCCGCCGCCTTTACCCTCACGCGAGATTGCCCACTGACGCAATCCCGTTTCTTTAGTGTTGAATAAGATGTTATTACCATGAGTTATTTAAACCCACGGACGATCAATTTTATTCAGACCAAAAGTTGGTCAGGCCCAAGAACAGAATACAGATTTGGATACTTGGCATTGAGGATGAGGAAATCAGCAGCGATAAGAGGCGTAGGTCGTATACTCGGAGTCGTTAGTACGTTAAAAGTGAAATACGTGCATTCAACATCAATCGACTAAGAGGAGAAAAATAGTTGAACTCACCGCATTATATACTGCGTGCCGAAAGGCGGTGAGATGCTCGGACAAAATTGTTCACTCTTTCTCAAGCTTTCCAAGCAACCGGCAAGAAGCAGAGTCGGAATCGTCCACTACATGAAGTACACCGTACCGACATTGGAAGGAAGACCCCTGTAGCAAAAATAAAAACTAAGACTCGCAGCGATGCCCCGGAGGCCCAAGCTCGCATACAGCAGGAGCGTGATGCTCTTGGTTGATACACATCTGTGTGAATCGTCATCTTGCGCGCGCGAGCAAGGACTTTAACTAGACCTGAAGCGCGAATTCAAGGTCGCATTGAATTGTAGAGTTTAGAGTTTAGATAACCGGACAAGGTCCCAAAAAGGAACGCCGGGGTTCTGTGCCGCCACCAAAGTGTCACAGACTACAACTCTCCATGCCGCTGTGATATCCTCAGCTGCCAACCGAGAACGTCTCACGGATTTAAAGTGTTGCAGGGACCAGTACCAATCCAACATAATCAAAGGTAAACTTGGAGTGCATTAGAATGTAGGAAGCAAACAGCCAAGCCGGTGCACAATTGCATCAGGTGGCTTATATAATACATGCGATCACAGCCGAATCTCCACCCGTCAATGAATAAAAACAACGCAACAGTCAGCGAGAAGATAGACACGGCAGCTCGTTAGGGGGAGGACCCCGTAGCGTTCAATCTGGGGTAGACACTGGGAGGGAAAGAGGACATTACGAAGTGGAGCAGGTATCCAGGAAGAAATAGAAAGTATCCAGGGAGAAATAGAAAGTATCCAGGAAGAAATAGAAAATATCCAGGGAGAAATAGAAAGTATCCAAGAAGAAATAGGCTCATCCTCTACTGCTACTCGACAGAAGCGGCATAGACGCCAATCACGGGGAATGTATGGGCGATATCACTCAGACCACAGAAGATCGCGACAGTGGAGCTCCAAGGTCGTGGCTGTAGGAGGCCAAGAGTAGAAGAATACAGTATGCTTGAGACACCTAGCCAGACAAAGCACTGCAAAATTCCGGGATATCAGAGAATGAAGAGAGAACACCGTGGCTCAGATATGCAGTGAGAGTCGACCCGCTTTAAGAAGGAAGGTGCCATTGTATCTTCGTTCGAGGTTTCATGACGTCCGCAGCTAGGATTCGCCAGGCATCGCCTCACATTTAGCTGAAATGCTTGCCGGGAATCCTGCCTGGGAGTCGTCTTGTTAATAGCTACGCGATCCCTGAGAGTGACTCCACAAGCTATCGCACACAACAACACCGAAAATTACACTTCAGCCGACTCACCCGCATGAGCGACCGTTATGTGAGACATCGTCCTTTACCTGCAAGCTCCAACGAGACCGTCTACTCATCGAGTATCAAGTTCAAGGGAGGGAAAGACGGCGCCTAAAGGAAAGGGTTAAGGAAATAGAGACATTTTTGAATGAAAAGAAGCACCATTAAATAAACGAGACTAAAATCCGTCTATGGGAACTGGGAAGAAGGGTCCGTAATCGAAATGTAATCCCTAGAAGTTAGAGTAAACATCATACAAGAACTCTACGTGGCACGAATACTCCTGAAGGTTCAATAAGCCTCGAATGATTGAAGAATTTCACAAGATTAGCCATTCTTTCTTTGCTCTAGGATGCCATCATTTCGCTCTCGTTTTCGCAAATGAGCGACTAAATTGTTCAACTCCCAAAGCGGTAAAAAGAAGCGGATGTTCTACTATCTGAGAAGTCGATGCGTGGCACTGGTTGTGGACTAAAATAGGTGCCACGGGCCGCGCGCGGACTCCGTCCAGGGGCACGTGCCCCGACACCTGAACGTGACAACGCTACCGTTTGATGAGTCACTTGCGTTGTGTATATCACTCCGAAAATAGCACGATAATGGAAGCCTTCAATTCAATAATCATGTCTTGATATCTAGGTCCTTCACGACTACTTCACTGCGGCCCCTACCTTGCTGATTTGATTTGATCCGCCTCATAAGTACTGGACGACTGCATCCTCTGTGGAACCGGGATGTCAATACGCTGAGATGACAAGGCCTGGGTATGCGCTATGGAATGATTCTCATGAAGCACACGGCCCTTGTTGGTCGTCTTTGGACTTACATCGAATCCTTTTGATCTGTGTGGTAATTATTTTTAACTTATTGATGATCGGAATATTTGTCCTCATCACGGAGGTGTAGTTGCTGCCAGTCAGTGCATATAAATGCTCCGTTGACTAGCGGGACATTTTACGCTCTGGTCGTCACCTTCACTCGTAGGTCCATACAGCTTCTCTCGCCAGGCTCTTCAAGTAACTCTGTTTTTTTTTTTTTGGCTCTCCTTCACATTTCCATCTTCTCGGAACTCTCCTTGTGCCCAGTAAATCTCACCGCAGCGAGTGCCGTGAATCCCGGACTGATTCGACTCTCCTTCACATCACCATCCTCTCTGGCACAGTAAATCTCGCTGCAATGACAGAGGCGATTGCTGGCAGCATCGTCGGATTAGTATTAGCCTCAGAAGTTGTCTTTCTTTGGGCTTTCCACCGATGGAAACAAATTCATCGCGGAGCTAATAACAACGTCAATGGCGATGTCGTCCCGACACCGATTGCTGCACTTGATCCAGTCCTCACACCCGTCTTACCATCATCACCTCCCCTTGCACGGTCCACATCCATTGACCCGACAATCGAACCTCTCCCATCTATTGTCCCACCGCTGACTGTTGTACCGCATCCAATCCCAACCCCCGTCTTACCATCATCACCGCCCTCTGCACGGGTCATCTCGACTCTCCCATCCAACCTCCAAAGGACACTATCTCAGTCATCTCGGAGCGCATACGAAGAAGAGATCGAGCGTCTACGACAGGAGGTTTTGGCTCAGAAAAATCATATCACGTACATGCATGAGCAGATGGAGCTCACGCACATTGGATCTCCTCCACCGTCTTACCGTTCCTCACGTAGGAGTGATAATTCCGGGTATTCGGGCTCCTCCTCGCCCCTACCGCCGCTGCCCCCCGTGTTGGATAGGGTATACTCCCTGTAGTGTGTATGGTCTGTTTTACTAAGGATACAGACCGATGCTGTACGGTTAGCCTTCAGCGCTTAAAGTAGGACTTGGGTGTTTCTTTCTTTTTCTACTACGTTCCCCGAATATTCCCGATTTACCGCAATACCTAAGAACATTTTCGAAGGAAGCTGCTGAGTAGCGACGAGATTCTTACTTAGCTTTGTGTTCGTAGATGCATGCCAATTCTACCTAGTGCATATTACCAACGGTAGAACCAGTTTGCTGCTTGATACTGTTTGCCGACCACCGAGATCAAGGTGCTGTATACACCCAAGAATAGCTGTTTCACCGACAGGGATCCTGAGTCACAAGAAAAGCCTCTCCATGAAGCATTCTTTGAGAACTCGGTGTATCGACACACTGGCCGGAGGAAGTGAGGGTCCCGAATTATCGAAGTAAATGCTGGTTAAATAACAAAGATCAGTCTAGTTCTCTTGGTGCAGGCTATAATACGATCTCAAATGACTTGTCAATGATGGATTCATGTTTACCTTGCAGTCCGATACTGATGAGATGCCGCGAGGCGCGCCGAAGTAAGCCGAAGAATTGGGGGAAATTCCGAAAAGAGGAAGCAAACAAGGGTCAACTGTGCGCCACTCTCTTCTTCTTACTCTCATCACGAAGGCTGGCGACGCGACAATGAGGTCGTGCCTGAAGACTCGTAGTCACAGCTGGGCATGACACGTCGAGCTACACTCTTTGTCTCGAATCAAGCTGATACTGGAGTGTGCTGCTCGCCCAGCTACCAAGCGCTCCTTTTACCGATATTGACCAGACAATGTACAGGGTCTAGACGATGACAAGAAGGCAGATACTTCGAACTGATGCGGACTGGTTGCGAAGGGGGTTGAGCGAATGCATGCATACCCAAGGCTTCGTGGTGCGCCAGATTGTTTCGCTGCAGCCTTGACGGGTATTGACTGTACAGATAGTGCAGGGACCTAGCTCAAGACAATTTAACTGTCAATTGTGCTTCCAAGCGCTTGTACTTGGTGTGCTGGACCCACACACGACAACACGTCCGGATTGAAACCGTCCTAAGCTACAGTTGAACCAGGCAATCCTTCCAATATTACATCGGCATTTATCAGGCAATTGGAACGGATATCGAAGGAGAAACACCAGCAGGATGAACCCGATTCACCATCAAACAATTGGTACATCGAAACGGTCGATACCGGGCAGATAACAACGCGCATATATCCACTTGGATTTTGGTGGGTTACTCCTTTTGACATATCCCGGAAAACTCGCTCAATGTCAGTCTGGCATGACGTCAGCTTGACAGATACATCCTCCATCACTTTGACTCGTACTTGAGGTACCATGACCGACGATACGTATAGGACCAAGGAGCCCGCCTCGGCTCTGTGGATTGAACAGGCCTACAACGCCGCAGTTTATATTGGGGCTATCGCCTACGGTAAGCTTGTTCTTCTAGGTGGGGACCTCTGATTAATTTCACATTGCAGGCGCCCAGTTAGTCGTCGCATATCTCGCCATTTACCATGTTCTGTACGGGAAAAGGCAGAAGTTCGCCCGGCAGTACATCGCTTATATCATCCTCCTGGTCATTGTTTCGACAACCTACACTGCCGGTAACATACACGCATGCGAATTGGTGTGGATCGACGAGCGCAACTATCCAGGCGGACCTGCGGCGTTCCTCTATGCGCAGAACCGACCCCAGCGTTTCATCTATTCGCAAAACCATACGCGCTCTCTCCTCGTTGCGGGTGCTGCGACAATCGTTGTCACATTTCTTGCTGATGTCTGTTTGGTAAGCTTCATTGTGGATGACAATACATCAATTTCTAATAGACCTCCCCATAGGTTTGGCGATGCTACGTCATTTACCACAACCAATGGATCGTTGTGGTACTTCCCGCCCTGATTCTTTTCTCGACGGCGAGTGAGTTTTCCAGTCGGCCACCTTTCTTTCCGTAGCTGAACTCGTTTCTTCCAAGCTGTGGGAGTTCTCTACCTCATCCAACCTTCCTCACCGCACAACAGTCTGGGTGAAATTGCTATTCAGGCCTATGTCGCACGCAGGTCGTTATCAGTCGCTTTCAACATTCTCGTCACGTCCATGATGGTCGTCCGTCTTTTGTTGATACGCAAGAAAATTCAAGCTTCCCTGGGACCGCAATACGGACGTTTGTATACCGGACTAGCGGCGCTGATGATCGAGTCTGCCCTTCCACATACAGTCGTCTCCATTCTTCTCATCGGGTTGTACTGCTCGAATAAAACGGCCTATTTCTTGTTCGTTCCGTTAGTGACTATGATCGAGGTGAGTATCCTTTCGTCGGGCGTTGTCTCTGAACTTACAATGACTTAGGCGGCGACCCCGCAGCTCATTATTCTTCGCGTTGCCTCCGGCTATGCTCTTTCGAAGGAAACTGTCGCTACCGCCGACGGCAAATCCTCAGCCCATGGACGTCGTCATAGTGATACTGCTCTGAATGCAAATGTGGTGCCCATCGCGAGAGATTCTACGCACACAGAGACCACGCTACTGGGCATCTCCTCAATGGAACTGGAGAAGGTACCCTAGATTACCGGCACGGCTTTGGATAAGGTGAATGAAAGGCCGGGAATGGTCATTGTCGCTCGCGCAGTATCTCGCTTCTGGCAGTGGTAGAAACATCCCTCTTCGATTAGTTTGTACTATGTTCATTACCTATCTACACCTACCGATAAACTTGATCCGCAGGTTTCAAGCATGGAGAAGGATGTTGGGTTTATTGTATTTGCTGATTATCGCCTAGTGCTTATTGTAACACAGCTAAGCTTGTTCTTGTGGCCATGATTAGGAGCGACTGCCATACTGGATAGTGTGGATAGTCATTGCCGTCGTTGAGCCCTGATTCTTGATACTGCGACCTGAAGACCCGTATCTGTACGTCAAGCCGCCATCCGACCGGTCGCCCTCGCATTGGAGACTTCGAAGAGTTTGAAAGTTAATCTCATCTTCCACATCCATGCACACACTTAGACGCATTGCCCAGCCGAGTGCGCCTCCTTCCATTCCAATTCGCTCTGTAACTCTGTCTTTCCGGGCGGATAGATCTCGTTTCCTCGATTGTACGAATAGAAGAGACTGAAAATATTGACACAAACTACGGGATCGATTCGTGGCCGCGTTCGAGTCAAAGTAGCTTATGCAGAGACGATGAGAGGTGAGGCTAGTTGACTCTAATCTAAAGGCATGATGCATGATCACCTGGATCATACCGCCCACGTTCATAAATTCCAACATCTCGTCGATTACAAAGGCCGCGACATCCACCTTTGCCTGGGCCACTTGGGCCGAGCGAAGTGGCGTCCATGTCGCAAGGATCATCGGCCGTGGTGAATTGGTCAGTCCGTTTGATTATCATCAGCCTATCTAACCATGACGGCGGGCTATCATATCAACTTACCTCGGAACAAGTTCCACTTTTTTTTTCGTTCTCAGGTATATCGGCCAAATCTCCCTCACACTATCGTCAGCTCATGTCGTTCACAACGCGAAGAGCACTCTCATCGATTATTTGTCATCTCTAGAACGAGGAGCTGGGAAGATATCCTGTATGACGACCCAAGAGCACGTGGAAGTAAGTCACCCGTTGTTCTCCTTTAATATAGGTGCTTTGTGAAGTGAAGAGTGCGCCTCCCAAGTCACAGATTATCCGCACCGTGGACGTTTTCCGTTTCTCGGACGGGCACTGACGTTGTTTTTATATGAAGCCTCCCAGCGAATCCTTGCGGCCTAGTCAGCCCAAGCCTGTTAAACTTAGAATGTTCTTGAAAAAAAGGGGACTGCGATAATGTACATAAATCCTTAGGAAAATACCGGCATTTGCCGACTGCTTTTGGGCAGTCAAATTGTGGCGGTTTGGTCACTGGCGGTGGTCGTTTGTGAGTGTTGTAAAACGGGGGATCAGTTCGTTCCCAGTATAGACGCGCGGTGTCGAGCCAATAGTATTGCGCTTGGCTGAGCTCTGCAAACGCATGAGGATGTACACTACAGTACCTACTTTTATACTAAATACTTTTTTACTAGAACTTTCTACACATTTCCTACTTCTTCTTCCTTAATCAGCAAGCTCGGCATGATGCCGGATTACCATATTCCAACAGTGAGCTCTCCATGTTACCACATTCTCTTGCTTTGTTTCCCGCAAGGCATCTGCACGTATTTACGAAGCGTATGTCGACAGTACCATTTGCGACTGCAGGTATCTTTGACCACGAGGGACAATGGTTATGGAATGACGCCCTCCGTAAGTCCCTTAATTTTCTATTACTGGACCTGTTTGCTGAGGACAATAAAGAACGAAGTATTCGTCGCGTCAAATTTCAAGCAGAGGCTCTTCAAAAAATTGCGTCTTCGGCCGTAGGTGCACAACACTGCATCCGGTTTGAAAGGATTGCTCAAGGTCGTCCTGCGCGTTATTTTCTCAGTTCTGATGTATTGACTCTAACTTTCTGGCTACAGGAGCTTATAATAAAATATTCCTTCTTGAATTTGACAATGGACGTGAGGTCATAGCACGCATCCCTTGCGCCCTCGTGGGTAATGTGCATTTGTCCACAGCCAGCGAAGTAGCCACAATGGAATATGTACGGGACGTTATCGGGCATCCCACTCCGCGCGTTTTGGCATGGAGTAGTACGCCGGAAGCTCGTTCTGCCGTTGGATCAGATTTCATCCTCATGGAACGTACAAACGGCGTCGCGCTTGAGGACCGCTGGTTGAATACATTTGACCATGATATCGGCGCCGCGATAAAGGAAATGTTATTCCTCGATCTAGATCTCCATCAGTGGCCCTTTTCGCAGATTGGTAGCTTGTTCTTCAAGGAGGATGTTAGCCCGGAGCTGCAGAGCAGGCCACTGTACGCGAGGGAGAAAGATTACGAGAAACCTGATGCCAAAAAATACCGGATCGGACCTGTAGTTAACAAGCAATATTGGTTCAATGAGCCTATAGAGGGAAATCGCGGTCCTTGAAAGTAGTTTCGCTTGATTGTAAGATGATAAAGGACTGATCTTGCATTTTAGGGCCAGATATGGTGTCTTTCATTCAAGCCACTTGCCGCCTAGTGCTCCGGCGTGTCGAATCTCAAGCATCCAATGCGGCGTCCTCTTCTCCGTCTCCCAGCTCTCTTCTAAGCAGATCCAAACCTTCTGACCTCCCGGAACTACGTCAACTGCTGCAGCAATGTATATCGATAGCACCTCACATCATTCCGTCTGATCGTAGGCTGATGGTTCCTTATCTCACTCATCCCGACCTCTCACGGTCCAACGTGATCGTTAAGCCCTCTCGAGCAGCCAATATCGTCTCATACATCGACTGGCAAGGCGCTGTTGCTCTTCCTTATTTTCAGGGCATCAGTCTACCCGACGCTATCCTTTATGAAGGAAGACTCATTTCTATGCCAGATGATCCCTTTGCTTCTCCAGAGTTGCCTTCGGATGTACCACCGGAGCTTAAGGAGCAGGCAGATCTTGAGTGGAGACTCGCCAAGCGGCAGCGAATAATGTCAAGAGTTTTACTCCAAAAGATCCCTCTGCGCTTACAGGCCGCACAGCTCCCACAGGGGGACCTGATCTCTTCCATCCCTGATGTGTTTCTACGCTGTTACGCAGACGGCCCGCAATTCCTACGTCGGCTAGTGTATCGCCTATGTGATCTATGGCCCGATATTATGGATAATTCAAGTTCCCCAACAGAGTGTCCCGTGTAGCTCACTGAAGCGGATCATGCCCGAGATCGGGAGGAGATTTCAGCGATGATGCACTACATCGAGTGTAAAGAGCATTTTATAACTCAGATTCAGTGTGATCCTGATGGTTGGGTTACGGGAGCACGCGTGGATGAGGTCTGCGAGAATTGGGCCTCGGGTCGGGAAGTGTGGAACAAGGGGAGAGCGGGGAGTGCGTACCCACTGGAGGATGGAATGTGGTCGTATCATCTGACGTGATGGTTTCAATGTTCTTTCGTGGCGCGGGCGACCCTCCTGAATATAGCATTGATCGCAACACTGTTTACCGGGGAGTATCGTAAAAAGACACTTTTGATCACTTGGGTCGCCGTAAACGTGGAAGGCATTGAGGACATCTTTGTTTACGTTGATGATGATTGGGGCTTCGACGTTGAGGGCAACCTGGCATACTACGAGCCGTATGACGATTATTTTCCTGAGAAACAAGTCAAACTTCTCAGGCTATGGGATCATATTGGTGTACCTCATGCTAGGAAGAAACAGCTGTATGGGTACGAACTCACGGTGATAGGCTACGAAGTGGATCCCAATGCCATGACAGCAACAATGCCTTCCGATTCCAAGTCTGAATTCCTGTCAGCACTGCGGCAGTTTGCAAAGTCGAATCGACGTACTTTGCAGGACTTTCAGCAAATTTCCGGGTGGTCAAACTGGTCGTTTAACGTATTTCCGCTTTTCAAACCTGGGTTATCCAGTGTGTATGAAAAGATGGCTGGAAAGTCCAACCCTTTTGCGCTGATCAGCCTGAGTAAGGCAGTCAAAGACAACATTTTGTGGATGGCGGATCATATTGAGGTATCCTCAGGTACCTACTGCTTTGACTCAGAAGACTGGCACCCCATCAATGATGCGACAACAATCATCATGTGTGACGCTTGCCTCGATGGCATGGGCTTCTGGCTGCCACGAATTTCCACGGGATTTGCCTGCCCAACGCCTAGCTCGCCAAGCGACGATCCGATCATTTTCTTCTTTGAGGCATTGTGCGTCTGTGCAGCTTTGCATTGGGCAGCCAACAACTTGTCCCCAGCACTTAGGAAACGACTTACGATAAAGACCGACAACCAGAACACAGTCGACATCTTCAATTCCTTGAAAGCCACGCCATTTTATAACACCATCCTGAAGTCGGCGGTCGACATCCTCGTCTCTCACGACATCGATCTTCGTGTTGTGCATGTTCCCGGCCTCGAAAACGAAGTCGCTGACGCCTTGTCGCGGTCAGAGTTTGAGAGAGCTAAGGTTCTTGTTCCTGATTTAATTATCCTCCCATTTTTACCCCCTCGTGATGTGTTGGGGGCCATAATATGTTAATGGAAGTCACTCCAGGGTCCAGACAGCCGGTCCGTGAACCATGGACCCTGGAGAAGTTACATCACGAGCGTTCCATCGCCCTCGGATTTGCCATTGACAAATCTACTCTTGGACCTTACAATTCCGCATTAAACTCGTACATCACCTTCTGCAAGCTATACCACTTCCCGGTACTTCCCACTGAAGACACCCTCAGCTACTATGTTGTGTATATGTGTGCACATATCAAGCCTGACTCAGTCGACTCCTACTTATCGGGTATTTGCAATAGACTCGAGAATTTTTTCCCAAACATCAGAGCAATCCGTACCTCGATGCTTGTCAGCCGAACACTGAAGGGATGCAGGCGCCTCAAAGGATCCAAAGTCCATCGCAAACTTCCCCTCTCCCGAGACGACATCCGACGTGCCATAGCTACCCTACGCCCTTCCCTAGACCATGACGACAAACTCTTCCTTACACTACTAGTCACTGGATTCAACGGACTCTTCCGATTAGCTGAGCTCAGCATGCCTGACACCAAGAAGTTGTGAAATTGGAGGAAAATTACATGCAGAGCAACAGTTGAATGGGTCCCACTCAGTTACTCTTTCCTCCTCCCTGCACACAAGGCAGACATCACTTTCGAAGGCAATAGAATCATCATTCCAGCTTCGGACGACGCTTCCATCAACCCCTCTCCAATTTTCCACAACTACCTGGTCAGTCGAGACGAGTGATTTCCTGTCCATCCGGGACTATGGGTCACATCAGCAGGGAAGACACCAACGTGCTCTTGGTTCATCAGAAGACTGCGACGCCTATTCCCATCCAGCAGGATAGCGGGACAGTCAATGCGAGCAGGTGGTGCTACAGCGCTAGCCAGTGATGGCGTGCTGCCGCACTTAATACAAGCACGTGGCCGTTGGTCTTCCCAAGCATTCACGATATACATTCGCAAGAACCCTCTGATCTTGCAGTCACTCATAGACTCCAGACAACCGATCACCCTCACGACGCGCATTCTCCCAAGTCATGCTACATGACATCTCACCTTTCTCGATTACCCATTAGCGCTCATACACGCGTCGCCGCGGGTTCAAATTTGACTTGTGCCTGAGAGGGCCAATTTTTCCCTATTCCTGACCGATTGTTCGGACACACGTCGACCAATTAGTCGGGTTTAAAGAAGAATTTACACAAGTCTAATTGGTGAGTAGTCACGCCATTTCTGGCTCTTTCCTTTTCTCACGTCTCTCACAGACGTTGCATCGCATCTTCACGTGTTTCACCCGTATATTCTCATATATGGTTCAAGCCTCTCCGGAGCCTCCCCAGGGAGCAGACAACGGTTTCATTTGTGAGTACAAGCTCCACTCTTCGAGGCTCAGGCCGAGAAACAGAGAGCTTATGTCGTACTCAGATTCTGATTCATGTCTCGGACACTCGGACTATATCTACCTGGCGGGATCAATGGAGAAAGCCAACGCTCTTCTTGACCCGTCAGGTATGTTTCCTTTCATCTTCTTTTTAGTTCTGTTATCTCACCGAACGCTCTTTTTGACCCATCAGAAAGAGCTTTGTATTTCGCGGACCCTCCCTTTACCTATTGGACTTTTTCAGACACAATATCATGGACTATACGGACTGATAGCATGCGAACTTAGCTACATACTCGTTTCGAACTCGTTTTTTACCACTTGTACATGATTCTTATCCCACCCAGCGCTCATACACGCGTCGCCGCGGGTTCAAATTTGACTTGTGCCTGAGAGGGCCAATTTTTCCCTGGAACTCTTTACTTTAAACGCCAATAGTATATCGATGGTCTGTACCTCTAACACCACCGAGCAAACATACTAGATGATATTGCGCACTATCCAACACGAGGCATCGGTGGCATCGGTGGAGGTGACGAGGAGGATGCAAAATACTCCGAAATATCACTCCTACGGCTACCCGAGGAGCGGTAAGACGGCGGCGGGGTACTAGTGTGTATCAGCTCCCTCTCCTCATGCAGGTACCTAATCTGAGTTTTCTGAGTTAAAACCTCCCGTCGTAGTCGTTTGATCTCTTCTTCATATGCATTTCGAGATGATTGAGATAGTGTCCGTGGGAGGTTGGATGGCAGAGTCGAGATGGCTCGTGCAGAGGGAAGTGGTGATGGCAAGACGGGGGTTAGGATTGGATGAGGTGCAGTAGTCGGCGGTGGGACAATAGATGGGTGAGATCTGAGAGTCGAAATCGATCTTGTCCGCGTAAAGACGGATGATAATGGTAAAAGGGGTGGGATGATTGGATCAGGTACAACTGTCGGCATTGGGACAGTATAGCCATCGGTATTGTTACCAGCCACGCTGCGATGTTTCTTTCTGCGCTGCAGTACCCAAAGGACAACAAGAAAGACGGCTTTAATGATCAATACAATCCCGACGACGAGGGAAACAATATCAACCATTGCCGGAGGAGTTTATGAGAGGAGTTGGTACTTTCTGAACTAGAGGTCGCTCTCTGAGAAAAAGTGGGCCCCGACCTTGTGTTTATTTCGCCTAAGAAGGCGTGTAGGGACGGCTATGAACGAAGAGTAGCGCTCGATGTTCTTTTGGAAGGTGTTAAGACACGTCAATAGGCGCTGCATCGAAAAATCGGACCTTTCAAGTACTGGGATAAGCGTCGACCACAGCAAAGTATCAATAATTCGAAGGAAATTTCGGCACAGCCGGGGTTTCCGCGATTCGACGATTCGGTGAAATTTATGTCAGTCTCTACAAAATTTCTCTCACTAATTAGATGTTGAAATTGAACGGGAGGATGGCTTACAAGTGACAACACTTCTACGATTTTCGGTGTACTTGGTATACTATCATATTGACAGTTAGGACCAAGGACTGTTCCCCAAAGTGCCAAGCCTACTTACAATGCTGTAAAGATCCTAGTCCCGGGATTCACGACGGAGAGATTAACTAGAAAATCCGAGAAGGTGGTAGGGTGAAGGAGAGTCTAATGAGATAGGATCAATGATGACCGCAGCGAAACAAGTTGGGTCGACCTACATGTGAAGGAGGCGACCAGAGCCCGAAGTGACCTACTACAACTGAGCGTTTACTTATATTCAAGGACCAGGTCTGTTTGGTAAATATGCTTCCATGATGAAGATGAACACGTGGATCATCTACTGATTGACCCCCTAGACTAAAATAAGGAAGATTCCGTATACTTCAGCCAGAAAGAGCTGTGGTACTCACAGAAATCCTACGTTGCACGAATCGGAACATCTTTCTATGACACATACCCAATTGTTGGGACTTCCGTGTAATGACAGGTTGTTCCCATAGAAGATGCAATCGATGGATCAAAATCACATCGTCGCGGTGGAGGTCGTGAAGGGCTTAGATATCAGAATATGATGATATAGTCGAATGCTGTTAGATGATAAGCGCTTTCCCCCCAAACAATGTCACTACACAGCACAGGCAATTTATTATTACATCTTGCTTTAAGCCATATAAAATTCGATCTAAGGCGTGGATAACACAAAAAAGTAACATGATGGATGGACAAGAACCACACTGTTTGTGCTTCTCGAGATATCATACACTGAAAATTGGCGACGAACTTGATTCTGTTTCCCTTTTTGCCCCATATCATCACTTTTCAACACGTTAGACTTTCAAGCGTCTCCAGGATACGTGATTGGAAGAGCAATGGGTAAAGACTAGGCCATCGAAGCTTGAAGATAGGAAGGGCGAGAGTTTTTATTAAGATTGACACTGTGATGAACTAGAGAAAATATGTTCTGCCATAGTACATGCGAACGACATTCGGAGTAGCTACGAAGTGGTTCACCTGAGGTTATAGTGCTGTGCCTGTCAATGGATCCGCCTTGATACAAGGATTCGAAAAATCTATTAAAATTTCAATTCTACACGCGACCATCCTCGTACCCCATACTCTCTCGTACCCCATAGCTCTGAGATTCCACTGATCGCTATGGGTCAAGAGTATGTTGGCGGCAGGTCTATGGTAGAAGAGGGCTCTGGCGGGAAGGGTGTACTAGTATCAGGCAGCGTCGGCGGTAGTGAGGGCGGCACGAAGCTGCTGCTACTGGACTCGGGCTGATTATGTTTCAGAATCACAATCCTAATGACAAGTATAATAATTGCAAAAACAAGAGTGGCCACGGATGCTCCGCCAACGACTTTTGCCTTTGAGAAAGTTGTCTTAGCTGTCTCAGCCTCTGGCTGAACAGAAGAGCCAGTAGATGCTGAACTAGATATGACTTCATGAGAAAATAGGACTCTTGACATTGTGTTTGACTTACGAAGTGGCCTGTAGATAGGAAGGTGGACTGATTTAAAGAACAAAGGTCCGCGGGAAGGAGGATGAACTGAGAACAACAGTAAGTAGGAAACGAGGGAAGAGTATTGATAAACTGACTCTGTAACATTAACGACGTCTTTGCCGGGAATCAATGGTCTACAAGTTTTGTTAAATCAGATATTGAAGTTGAAAGGGACAAGACGGTTGGCCGTACGCTGACGGTGTGGGGACCGTAGATCTCGTTGTGGTTGTGGTGTTGGTGTTGGCCTGTCTACCCAGGGGGGGTTCGTCAGTCAGCACCTGGGCAGAAGTTGACCAAAAGAATTAGGGCGTTTCTCACTGAAAACGCTGCGGACTCTGATTCTTTGTGGTAAGATTTATTGGGTGCACGAGGAGGCCAGAGATGGCAGTGAGCTACGAGTAAAGGAGATGGCTGAGCGCTTTTGAAGTTACTCACCACGGCAGAACTTTTAAGTACATACACACATCTGGTAACGTGACTGGAACTCTGCGACGAGGGTGAACATCGGTGGGTTGAGCATCTAGAAGTTACTGATCGACTATATAGGTCAAAGGGAACTTGCCACTTGCGATCCAAAAGCTCAAAGCCACAGTGAAATCCTACACCGCACGCGCAGGGAAGACATCCCGTGGCTCATACGTTATAAGTACCTAGCTCAGTGAATTGACCGTGCTGGGGTCCACCGAGGATACGAAGGTCTAGCATCACATCAGATCATTGAGGTGGGAGTTGTGAATATCCTAGATATCAAGATATGATCATCGAGTCGAATGCTATTAGAGAATAGGCGCTCTTTTTCAGTGATGCGCACAGGACAAATAATGTACTGTTCGATGTATTTCTCCGCACCCAATGGTGCTGCAGATTGCAATGACGTTTTGATGGCATCAGGTTCCTTAGCCGCTATCGATGTCGTGTGCGACCACCATGATACTACCACGGTATGTGAATCCGTCATGAGCGCAAGAAAATATAGCATTCAGTCTGGTGAAGGATCGATCAGCATGATCATGCTGTACATGCCGTAACATTTTACGCCAACGCGTTGATTGTTGGGGCTGTAAGCGCGTTCTTCTAGGCGGGAAAAGAAAACGAATCTTGCCTTGCAGGACCAGTGCAAGTGTATAGCTGATCATCGTGTATCATGCTATCTGTCGCATTCTATATGGGAAACGCAAAATTTTCTTCGGCGGCACACCACTTAAGTATATCGGCAGAGGCCAGCCTATATCGCTGGCAATACACGCTCGGGAGAACTACTTGTGGCGCCAAATGATTCCAGATTCCGTATTAGTCGGCGGCATTGATTAACATGACAGCCCCAGAGAACGGGGCGTGATTGAGCAGACGAAGGGAACAGGACGACTGATAGAAATCTGGTCAGTTGGCGGCAACAGCTCTACTTGTCGACGAACCTGATTATACTATCCCCTGCATTAAGCACAGGTTCGGCTGATCCTTCAATCCTTGATATCGGACGTGCTGAGGACCATGGCGCAGACAGTGGATACTGACGCCGGTTCGAATAAGCGCACGTTCCCAAGTATACCACATTGAATATGATAACTTAGACATATCCTGAAACGACATCAGAAAAGTGGCCATCGCAAAGATGAGATGAAGAAGCTCACCATGATATCTGAGAACCTCCAAACATAGCGCGTTGATGTCCGGCAATCTGTAATTTGTCGCGGTCGCTTAATGATGGTTAAACATTCTGGAGAGTTTGTTTTCAATGGTTATCTGGCTGGAGATTTAGAATTACACACTTCACACTTTAGCTAGACGCTGGCGCAGGAAACGCTACAACTCCTGCAATAAATGGACCGAATGCAGAGAAAAAATTGGCCTTCGCCGTGGCCCGTGACGTTCATTCGTTAGGTCTGTAAGGCTGAGGTGATGCTCGACATCACACTTTCCTCGTCGGGAGAAACGATGTCATCATCGTCTCAATATTTTAGAGGCGCACTTGTCAATGGATCCTGCGTTGAGACAAGAATTTACGAACCTTGGCCGATTGCAGTACCAATTTGTCGGTACCCGCTCCGACCACCAGAATTACCAGAATACACAAAGTTCAAGGCACTTGAGGCGGTCACCAGCGACGTCGAAAAGAAAATAGAGCATAGCATAAAGAGATAAAGGTCGAGGTCCTCATGATGGTCGATGGCAAGGTTTGTTTGGCGACGTCAACAAACAAACACGGCTCTTTTCACTACCACCACCATCACGCGTCTTTCACTCCATCTCCATTCGCGACAATATCATCTCGTAGACGTGTCTACAAAATGTCTAGAGTTGTGAGGCCTGTACGGTTCAGAGCGACCAAGCTTATTTATTCCTCCCTCCAACGTTCTTACACCGTGCCTTAGATGATCTTGGCGGTCAGCGTATTATTGTCGAACTGGCGACTGGCGACACCGACTCCCGCCCAAGCATCTTTTCTATTACCACAATTCTGCTCTGGTCGGTAGTAGCGGCTCTATAATGGTTAGTCCACCCCGCTATTCTTTCCGACACTTGCTCATCGTTCGACAGTATGTATGGGTAGCACTGGACCGCGAAGGCAGGTTCTATGCACTCGTGCAACATCGTCAAAGCTCAAAGAAGAATCGGATGTCGCGTCCAAAGGTCAGATTGCTCCTATGTGCGCTAATCTCATTCATTTTTAGTTTATAATTTACTCTGTTGCTATTACCGCAATTCTTGTCCACACGCACCTTGAGGAAGAACCTGGTACACTCATTGCAAGGTTTGACTCATCTCGCTTCCTCGACCATAAAGACAGAAGAGGCTGAAAACATTAATACAAACGTACAGACGACATCGAGCTACCTGAAGCAGTGTATAGTAAATTCCAGATCGGGTTTGCGTCTACCAACTGCAAAAGGATGTGAAGATGCTGTCGAAATGGTCTCTAGAGTGCTTCATAGTCTGGCTTGCGATATATTGGTCATCGAAAAGATGCGCAATGCTTCCCGGTTTGCTTTATTGAGTTCCTGGAAGAAGCTCGCCGCATTCGTGTCCCATTTCAGTGAGGCGCAGGAATCTGATTATTTTGCAGATGTCGGCTGGATTGAGTGGGATTTCGTGTCCAAGAAGGCTGTGGCATGTCTGTTGAGAAACGCATCCGTTTTGTTCGCGAAGCATATCGTAGGCGAAATCTCGGTGTGAAAATGTCTACCACCAGTCTACAGATTAAAGCATTGTATGATGCCACCTGTATTCTATGTTTCTTGGATGCACGCTGAAGCTATTCCCATCAATTTTACCACAGTTTGTCGTTTTGAATGGGACTTCGTTCTATGTGTCTGTAACTATCCCAACTATCCCAGCGACTCACTTGGACCGGCCGGAGTCTCTTCCGAAAGAAGTGGTGCCGTCGCCTCAGCGGCCCCACCAACAGGGTGATTGGTACAAACATATAATCCGTCATCTATAGTATCCATACAGATACCTTGGGAATGAACCAGCACGTAAGAATACCTTCAAAGCTACTCACTACAGCTGGCTGTCGCCATTTGCGATGCTCTTAATATAATCAAGGTCCATTTTCTGGACTTGTCATTAGATTTCTTGTGTTTTCGAGAGGGGGCTATCGAACATCAATAAAAAATGATATCCTATCCAACATGAAGGAGCCAAGACTGCATTAGGAAGGAATCTCGCGCGTAGGTAATGGAGGTGGCAGCGTCGAGGAAGAAACAAAGGGATTCGAAACATCACTCCTACGTGAGGAGCGGTAAGAAGGTGGTGGGGAGCTGCTGCGCGTGAACTCCATCTGCTCATGCATATACCTAATATGATTTTTCTGAGACAGCACCTCTTGTCGTAGCCGCTCGATCTCTTCTTCGTACGCGTTGCGAGAAGACTGAGATAGTCTCCTCGGAAGGTCGGATGTGAGAGAGTTGATAGTCGAGATGGATACGGTCCGCTCGGAGGCGGATGATGATCGAAGGACGGGGTTAGAATTTGGTACGTCATCAATCTCTTCATCAGCATTGTTACCAGCCCTGCTACGATATTTTCTTCTTCGCCAGAGAATGAAAAGCAGAGCAAGGACAAGAACCGCAGCCAACGAGCCAATGATGCTGCCAGCGATTGTCGCTGGGGAAGTTGTCTTACGAGATGAACTGTTGATGGGTGAACTAGGTAGCAATACCATTAGAAAACGTGGCTCTAGGTATGGCCCTTGACTTACGAAGGAGTCCGTAGAGAGACAGATGGACTGATATAAGTTGCCTGTGTTCTATTGGAAAGTATTAAGACTTGTCAATAGGCGCTATATAGAAACGACAGACTTGGTGCTGGAACTACTGAGCTAAGCTTCGGCAACAATGAAAAGTATTGACAAGACTCACACTGTAAGGGTAACGTAGGCGCCTCCTCTGTCTGTAGGATCTCTGTGAAACATTTATCAATAATCAGATATTGAGACTGAGAAGGACGGTGCGGCGGGCCTTACAGTGGTGACGTTGTGGCCGAGGACGTGGCCGAGGGTGTCGAGAACGTCGAGGAGGCCATCGTAGTCATGACGTGAGGAGTGTCTCTACGGGTGGGGGTTCGTCAGTCAGTACCGAAGTGCGTATTATCACCCAAAGGGTTAGGGTGTTTCTCACGGCAAGTTAGACAACGGTTGACCATAACTCATATTGGCGAAATTTATTGGGCGCACGAGATAAGAGAGGACGGTCGTAGGTAACGTGAAGGAGATTCTAATAAGATTGGATCACTGGCCCACAGCCTGACGAGAAAAGCTGAGCTGACCTACGAGTAAAAGAGACGGGCGAGTCCTAAGAACTACCCACTACGGCTGAACCTTTAAGTATATACAAAGTTTAGCACACCTGGCAACAGGGACTCCACGACGAGGGTGAGCGGTGTTATGTTGATCATCTAGAAGTTACTGATTGACTATATAGACTAAACTGAGGAGACTTGTCACTTGCGATCTATAGTATTCATAACTGTGATCCTACAACGCGCGCGCTGGAAAGACATCCCGGGGCATACTGGCATACGTTTAGTTTGAGATGGATCACATCAAATCACTGAGGCGGGAGTTGTGAGGGACCTAAATATCAAAGCGTGATCGTTGAGTTGAATGATAGGCGCGCGGTTTTTGAGTGATGGACATAGCACAAGCGACTTACTGTTCCGATGTATTTCTGCTCACCCAATGGTACTGCACATTGGGATGATGTTTCAATGGCATCAAGTGTTGAGATCAGCGGTAATTCTCCAGCCGCTCACCCGGATTTCAGCAGGGAACCCTCGCAAACAGGCGAGGGTTATCGTTGTTCACCTACGTATTTATCTACTTCTGTGTACACTAATAGAATCACTGCTATGTAGTAACTAAAGCCGAGGAGAAGAGCAACACTTCTTTGCTTGATACTCGACAACCGAAGGTCCCGACTAATTGTGATGTGCGACACTTGTCAATCCAACATCAAGCTCCCTAGCTGCTATCCGCGCGCTGTGTGGCCGCCATGATACTACATAAGAAAATATGACATTCAGTCTGGTGAAGGAACAATCGGCATGATCATACTGTATTGCTGCAACATTTTACGCTGAATTCCAGCGCGTTTATTACTGGGGCTGTAAGCGTGTTCAACTTCTGGGTGGGAATAGAAAACTAATCATGCCTTGCAGATTCAACCAATGCAGGTGGACAGCTGATCATCGCGTATTGTGCCATTTGTCGCATTTTATACGGGGACACGCATCTTATGGATATCGCGTATCCGTGGGTTCGGTGCATGAGTCAACACATGCCCATACTCGGCCTTCTCGGTCTTAACGGTGACTCGCTCATACTTTCTCATACTTTCTCTAATCTTCGTACTGATACTAGAATATTATGGAACATTATAGAATAATGATGACTCAAACCTTTCATTAGTATATAAACTCATAGATAATATTGTATGATAATCTTAGCCAATCTATCACTTTCAGTACCCCATTCACACTGTGTGAACCCTCAGTTACGCTTAGCGCTTGCTGAACAAGCCATTGGATACGCTTAGCGCTTTCCAATACCAATCCGATGGTTACGCTTAGTGCTTGCCTTCACCCCTGCCCTGTAATAGCTTCGCGCTTACTGGGTTTCTATATCGGTAATTGCTGCGCGCTTACCGGCTACTTCCCTTCAGTAATTGCTTCGCGCTTACTGTCTTCCTTTATCTCGCAAACCGGACCACTCAAGTCTCCTCACGAACCCTTGCCGGAATCCATTATATTCCCTAACGACATACACCTTCCTAACGCTTCATACATCCCTTCGATCATCGCTACTTGCCTCGTGCTCACATATCCAGATTTCGGCAGAATCCTAACAACGCAGAATCCTCTGCGGCACTACACCACTTATTAAGTATATCTTCCTCCTAATCATTTTGTCAACAGCGACCGGCCTACACCAGTTGCGATATACACTCGGTAGAACTAGCTGTGGTGCCAAATGATTCATGGTTCCGTATTAGTCGGCGGCATTGATCGACTCGACAGCCCTCGGGGAACGGGGCATGATTGAGCAGACGAAGGGAGCAGGACGACTGATAAAAATCTGGTCAGTTAGCGGCAACATCTCTATTTGTCGACGTACCTGATTGTACCATCCCTTGCATTAAGCACAGGTTCAGCTGATCCTTCGACCTTCGAGATATCAAACGTGCTGAGGACCATAACGCAGACCGTGAATACTGTCGCGTCAGCTAGATATCGACCTACGGTTCGAATAAGCCTGGGTTCCCAAGTATACGTGGCACATTAAAACATTGAATGTGCTAACCTGGACATATCCTGAAATGACATCAGCAAGATGGACATAGCAAAGACGAGATGAACAAGCTTACCGTCTACCAAAACCAAACGCTATTTCTCTCGGATCGCGTTCCGGTACGTGTTCAGGTCTCGCAAGAAACCTTGTTGGATCGAAAACCGTTGGATCCTGATATATCTTGGGGTCGTGTGTCATATTCCTGTGGCAGCGATTCTGATGCATGTTTTTGATGCGATGATTGAAGGCGACTCACCATATGTTAGCGATTACCAAGGAACCCTTGGGAATAAAATAACCATTGTACACGTCGTCCTGTGATGTGCAATGAGGGATATCTATACAAGGAAACTCGTCGGACATTTCGGGAGACTTAAAGATACATAAAAAGATACTTGTTGGGAGGATACTGTGATATCTGAGAACCTCCAGACATAGCGCGTTGATGTACGGCAATTTGTCGCGGTCGCTTAATGACGGTAGTCGCTCGCCATTGTTCAAGAGAGTGTCCAACTCTGCTTGCGCTTGTTTCTGTACCGACGGATACTGGACCATGACTAGAAAGAACGCATCCAAGGCTGAGGTTGTCTAAAATAAATTATGAACAAGGCAGAACAAGAGTCCGACATGTGGAAGCTCACTGTTTCGCCTCCACCTGCCATATTCAGAATTCACTAATTGTGGCCGAGAAGCGTAGGGGCTTACCTCCATAAATGGTTGATGCGGCCCACTTTATGTCGTACTCCGAAGCTGATTTCTCACGAAGCAGAGCGGACACAAATGACTGTTTCTCCATACCTTCCGCCTGAATAAGAATAACATTATTTTGTAAGAGCTGAAGAACTTGCTCAGAACAACGCACCACCTGGCCCTTGACAAAATTGAAGGGGACGCTTGCTAAGTCATCCAGATCCTTCCTCCATTCGCGTGCCAACCTCCTGAATCCCACACCGGGGAGCCATTCAGGTAGAAAGCGGACTTTGAGAATAAGATGATTAGGTACCGGTGAAAATCACGCGTAAATGTCAAACGTACGAAAAGGTAGCTGATCTACAAGAAACGTCCCAGGTGCACTGAGTTTCGAAAACTCGGCCATCGTCCTCTCGACCATCTGTAGCAGCTCGTCTCGGTCCTCTTTGACTTCCGAGTCATATCCGTACGCGATGCGTAGGCTCAGATATGCTGCAAGGCTAGTTTCATTAGATGCGTATAAGTTCAGAACTCTGTTCGTGGCGACTCACCGAGCGACGTGGTTATGAAGCTTCTCCGGCGCCTCCAGTAGCCGCTTCAGAAGCTGTCGCGCCTCATTCTCTTGAATCGTACCAAACTGGCCTATAACGTTGGCATTTAGACAGCCGTGCAAGAGCCTTCGATATGTCCTCAGTGTGTTGCCCGACGACATGAGCGGGATGGTTAAATCCCAGTGGACAAGGTCGCAGGCCATGGTCAGATGAGGACGGTCAGAATAAGTGGAGCTTCGCTTAGCCAGTAGATCCACGGCGGTATCAGAAGAACCGAGTATGATAAATGTTTGGCCCAAGATTGTAACCGAGCAAATATCCCCTGGAGGAAAAAAATGTTGATTTGAAGCAATTCGACGACGGAAGCAACACTGACCATAGAGTTCACTCCAGCGAGCAAATGTTAGCCATGGTTTGGTCGCCGGAATATCCAGTATGTTGCCAACAACGGGCAGCCCTCGAGGTCCAGGTGGGAGACGACTAAAGGTGTACCGTCGGATGATGCATGTCACGACGAGGACGACAAGAAACGGCAGCCACAGCAACGACATGAAGGTAGCGAAAACTCAAGCACAGGTCACTCGCAGCGATTCAGTTGGTGTAGTGACAATGGCGAGTGAATGATTGTGTGCTCTATAAGCGACTAGTGATTCCTGTCCTTTATGAACGAGTAGCCTCACAATGACCTCATGGAAAGTGCTAACCATACTCGCTACCGAAGACACAACAACAAGTCCACATTGGTTCTATAATACTTCAATGCGAGAAGACAGGTCAGGAGGTATCCGTGAGAGCTGCATCAAGGGGTTCCAAGACTGTCAGATAATGACGGCTCCAATTGTCGTAAGTCAAACTTCACGATACCTGCCCTTAGGCGGAGGCTCGAATCGGTGAGACTTCAGCTTGAAGATCGCTGTGTGCGTTAGCGATACCATATTTCCACCGGCAGTGGAGCCAAGTGGTGTCGACGAGATAATCAATTATTAATATCATCGATTGTTTGCCGACGTCCGTGATTGCATCGTCCCATTGATTGCCCCGTCTGCTCCCGCGCATTTCTAATGCCATTAAAAGGCCTTTCTCTATGTGGTATCGCTGTGCGATCATTTTAGAAACATTATTGACTCAGTCTGCTATCGGATTTGTTCGATTTGATCCCTTGAATGGCGTATGGGACCTTGGAATTCCTAGACACAGAAAGGTCAGCCGATTCAACGCAAGGACGCAAGACGTGCTTTACCCGGTCATCGGCATTTCGCAGCATTGGACCCTGTTCTGAGGTCGACGTTGAGACCCAGAAAGACTTTTGGCAGTTATCGGCATGCGAAGAGCGCACGCGCTGAAGCGGACTACTTATTAGCCTTCTTCGTTGGTAAACAGAACCGAATCTAAACTTACATCGCCGCTCGATAGGACCGATGCACCAGCAGTTTGGCATTTTAGTTTTCGCCGCGAGATTGCATGCGATAGCAGGCGACAGTCGAGTGGATCCAGTACGTGTAGACTATTCTACCTGTCATTCCAGTCACTCACTGAGATGACGAATGAGACCGGCAAAAAGCGCACCACAGGGTTGAGTCAAGGTCACTGTCAGTAAAGATTGAGTGCGAGCAGAGGATGATAAAAGAATGAAGATTGCGCGGCAAGCAGAAGACAGGAAATTTATTAACAGAATGCGAATGGAACCTGGGGGTAAGTTGCACTGTTCCTGCGCAAGGGATTCCGAATATTTTTTCCCCAAAATTTTCCCTTTAGTCGAGGGCCGGCGGCAGTTCCCGACGTTGACTCAGACACTTATTCAGCGGGAATTGAAATTTCAGTCTTCGTCCCGAACCACTACGAACAACAATACCAACAAACTACCGCTGCCATCTGAATGTTCTAGGTGACCGCTGTTTCTTTAGAAAGAAAACAATGGATGAGTTCACCCAGAGGGCCAGTTGATCTGCCGCTAGGCCGGTTGCCTTGACTGCGGTATCTCACTAACTTGCCATCGATGGACGGTACCTTAGGCTAACCATAGGTCTGCAACAATGACTTCGCCCTTGTTTCGGTGCTGCGCTGATAGTGCTACTGTTTTATCCCCTGGCTATGTGGTTCTTATTATTATCGACGAATCTTCTTCAAGGACAAAATGAAATACTTGCCCTGACACGCATGCAGGTCGGCTGTAAGGCAATGCAGAAATCGACGTATTCGACGACTTTTGGTTGCTCCTGGAATCTTTTCCCCATTTGTGTATGAATAGAAAAGAGACATCTTTTGTGTTCCTCTATGTGCTAACTATCTGAGGATTTTAGTTGTCTGTATCGTCGGGGACTAGGAAGCCCAGCCTCTTCGGCATGCATGTCGTTGCTCTCTGACGCGGTGAACATCATTCTCGGTGTCAGCTGTGTTACAACATGTCGCGAGGGCGATATTCTTCATTTGCACATCGCCGACTAGTCTATCTTAATTGTTCTTTCCATAGCTCCAAAGTTATAAGAGCAACGAGAAGAATCTCTTCTTCATTTCATTAACAATGGTATGCAGCGTCTTCGTGTATATCTACTCGTCACTCATAAAAGTCTATTGACAGGACGGCGACGACCTTCAAAAGATGACAGACCAGCTCACCGCCATGGAACTTATCCTTGGAGCCGGCGCGCGCTACACTTGTCGCGAAGTCTACACGATTACGCAAGCTTTCCTTGACATACCTTCCAACGTGAACGAGATCGACCTCTTCGAGACCACACCCGACACACTCTCCCAAGATGACTATCTTCCACTTCTTCTCACACATCTGAAAACGACTGTCGGCGATAACATCTACTCGCTTTCCTTCAGCAGACTCAGCTGGCGCAACTTCAAAGACCCCGTCCTCTGGCATAACGCCCTCACCTCGTTCCCGGCGGTCCAAAACTTGGAGCTCTTCGACATCCAATGCACCGAAGCTCAGTTCTTCTCCATTGTCGACTCCCTTCCCAGCGAGATACGGCTCTTCTGGACCAGAAGCATACGCATCGACGAATACGAGGCCCACGCTGGAGAGTTCGACCCTAGCTATGACACTCCTGACAAGATCAGGGCAGGCGAACACGGCCCCCAAGCAAGTATGGTCAATATGGAGATCGCTACTCACACAGACCTCGTCCTTTTCTCCCGAGTTGCCAGCCGTAATTCGTATTTGAAGATCAGCGGAGTCGACGACCTCAGAGTGAGGCAATACGGCGTCGCCAGACTGGCCTGGGACGCCTACATTGGGTCCCGTCTCTCCGTGATTATGCGTGCTATAGTCGAGCCGGGTCAGATTCCTACGCTGCATCTGGGACCATTTGATTTTGGTTAGTGACCGAATCTGCCTCTCTTGATGTCACTAACTGATTATGGTCATGTTAGATGGGGAAGACATTCCTGCGCCACTCTTCCTCAGGAGAGTCGTCGACCTCAACATCACCATCTCTTTGTTCAATGAGGGGCCTTGTCTGGAGTGGTGGACCGCGACACTGAACAGGCTTACGTTCCCATGCGCAATCGAGACGCTCGAAATCAGGGTTGAAGTCGATACGGATGCTCTCCCCACTGGTGCCTCTTTTCTGACTGGTGTACCGCGGGAATGGGTCGCCTTTGACGAAGCATTGTGTCACGCGGCGTCCATCATCGAAAGGATCAAGCTGTCCCTGTGTGGGCTGACGGATAAGCAACACCCAACAAACTACAACTGGGCAGATATCATGGAGTGGCTCGAAGATGCGTGCATCAAGAATGCGCAAGAGACATACGGGAAGAAGGGTTCGTCGTATTTTGAGTCCGAGGTTGCGGATGACAGTGCAGATGACTCGGATTGACAATGATGGAGAAATATATCGGATGGTTCAAACCAGGAATGAAAAAAAAATTGTTATAGACGTAGTATCTGTAGCCTCCTGAAAAATCTCGACATGTGCAGATTGTTCGACGCTTTGATGAAGAGAAATCTGAGAAGAAATCGTTGAGAAACGGAAGAGAAGCTGATTGGAAGCCGAAGGACTCCGGGCCGACTCCCGAAACAAAGCAGAAAACTTGCCGCCGGCAAACAGTCCTTCCTTCCCAACCATGATTGACCGTCGCCGCCGCCTACGATATACTCTACTCCTTGTCGCCTTCAGTGTCAATGTTCAGTCCTTGGGGTTTTAATGCTTACACTAACTTCCATTCTGCCTTTGAAATGGCCCGCACAATGAGACGTACTCTCCAACAACGAACATCGAATCGTTCCTGTGGGATGGTATCGCATTGACTATATGCGCTCCTAATTGGCGTGATTTTGCGTTAAATGGCAGCCTCGGCCCCCAGAGTTATCGTCAAGGATATGAACGACACTTGTACACGAACACGCGTCATCAGTACTTGGCAGGAATCGTCGCCAGAGAGGTATGCTGCCGTTCAGCCAAGATGATGCACTGCTAATAGTCAAGCCTTCTAGTGATACGCTCTTGAAGTCCGATAGTCCAGCAGGAATAACGGCGTAAACCATCCTGTCCATGAAACGGATGGACAGAGCCGAGTTAAACCGCACTGTCTACACCTTCCCCAACCCGCTGTTGCTGTTGATCGTAAATCGTCGTTGTCTAGCATGTTCGTATTTGTTCATATGCATAGCTTGGAGTGTGTCACTGACTCCGAATCAATCACAGGAAAACCTCCCGGAATATATTGGGCTGGACGATATCAGATAGTGGGTTGGCTATAGGCCGAAAGGCTAGGACCGTGTGGCGGGGTGCGTTCTTAGAAGTACTCAATGTTACACAGTCACTGAAGCTTCATCTTTTCGGCGTAGTTCCCCTATCAACGATTCTCTCAAGCTCAGCGTCCAAAATCTCTCATTGATGCGTTTTTACGGTTTGAGTGTTTTTCCGCAAATCCTCTCATACGTCTGGTACTGAGAATCTACGCTTTCGGTGCAAGCACCGTACTGCCATTCTCTTCGACAAGTCTGTCTCTCTGGGTAGAAAGCTGGAGCTTGAGTCGGGAAGATTAACACAAAATTGTATGTCACCATTCGGCGATATTTTCTCTATGTTCACTGATAGTCTGCAAGCTCTATTGTTGGATCTTACTTTTCCGTAGAAATTTCAAATTCGCTCGGAATCCAGTCCTGGCTTCGATTTATGATTCAGATTACTTCAATCATTGACGTGTGAAGCGCTCGTTTCTCGTTTGGTCGTCCTCGACGAATGGAAATCTGTCTCCGAAGAATTCAGCATTCAATCCGCAACACGATCAAGCCTACCCGATACAATCGGTATCAATATGTCGGACAAACGAGGGCCATTTAGCATAAAAAACAACTTGGCACTGACCTCGACGCTATTTATCTGTAAGCCATCTTCTGTCCATCTTTCTCTTTCACAAAAACTGATTGTTTCTCATAGATACACGAGGACGAAATTTACAGTATTATGAAATCCCCGCGGGAATAAGCTAATACGTAAGTGAATCCCTACGAGAACTAAACGACGACTGACTGTCAGTGCCCACAAGAAGCTTAATAACTCGATTCTCACATGTACTCGTGTACGTCAAAATCATTGATGCCCTTTGAAGGCAGTTCAGAAAGAGGGACGATGGTGATCAACTCGAACCGCAAAATTTCGAGACTTCGAGCAAAAAAGGAATTGTGATTTCTATCAACGCCGACGGATTTTCAAGAACACAAGCTGGAGGATTATCTTCAAACCCCTCAGTGGTATGAGATTTCGCTAGTACGTACATTGTTGTGAAAGGGCGGCGAGGTGATCTCCGCGGGAACCGGGAGGGTTGCCGACGTCGGTGTTCACAGAACCCGGACCGTCATTGATTCGTCTGCCACCTACCGCATTGTTATCCCACATCAGCAGTGACTTGCGACCTGCCTTCCTGGCCCCTCACCTCTGTGTTCCGCACCCCGCTTGAAGGTGTATCTGTGTACGCGCAGAAAACAGTATGTATACGTTATTTCTCTCGTTTCGAGTACTCAGCGTGGCCGTAGGACAATTGTACTCCGCCTCTTCGGCCTCAGGGAATAATGCCGGATCCATTTCCTGACTTGACATTCGATTCAGACCACGTAATCGCGCCTTCAGAGCCCCAAGAGCAGGCGACACTTTACCCGAACGATGGTTCTACAGCAATGAATAGTGGGACCATCTCGGAGGCGATAACTACCTTGTTGTCTGATCTGGGACCAGAACCACCTTCGGAATCGTTGGTTGCGGGTTCTCGGAATGGTTCTGTGGACGAACAATCGTCTAGTGATCGTGATGATACTTCTGATACGACGTTTTGTGAGTCTGATTTTATTTACTATCGTTGTCCGCCACCGGAGGTAAGTCAGTCCACAAGTACACAAGGGCAATGTGATAACATGATTCCAGGACATCGTTTTTCCTGAAGTCAAAATTTCGGCCTTCACAGAGACGGGCAAAATGGAATCGTCCATAGAGGTTCCATCGCAAAGGTCCTACACTGGACGACGTCCCGTTATACCATCCTCCCTCGCCGACACTCCCTGCGCTACCCTCGGCATTCAGGGGGTCTTAGTTAACCTGAATGCGACCCTTGGAACGTCATACACCCTCGACACACCATCTCTTCCCTCCATTCTCAAAGACTGCATTGAGAAGAACTATGACTTTGGGACTGCATATGGCCGTCTTCGCCAGATATGGTACACTGACGATTGGAGTAATATCCGAGATGAACTTCGAAGACGTGAAGAGGAGGACAGGGAGTTGCGACGGAAAGTACTGGAAGGTAATCGGATTGTCGAGCCCTATCTGCCACCTCGACGTCTTTGGGACCTGCACAGCAATCGGGTGGTGCCATGGTGGACCGTCGACTCGTATGCCGATGTTACACGGGAATGGCTCCTGTCGATATCACATGCATGGGTGGACGAGAAGGACCGCATCGATGTGATGACACCCATCAACGGATACGAATGGCCCGTGCCCATCCCGAAGGACGCTAGCCTCGACCTCATCCGGATCGAGATGCTGAATGTGGGACTGCAGTACACGTGGCTGGATGTCCTCTGTTTGAGACAGAAAGGGGGGGAGTGAAGGAGGATCTGCGCATGGAGGAGTGGAAGCTGGACGTGCCCACAATCGGACGAATGTACCATATGAATGGGCGTGAAAGGGTGGTGATCTACCTGAGTGGGCTGGGGCTGCCTTTTAGTGTGAAGGAGGGTGACTTGGACAGTGAGAGGTGTTGGTTTAGACGTGCGTGGACACTCCAGGAGGTCGGCAGGGGGCGCAT